>OX439442.1:6930072-7561143 GCA_949320045.1 Scotopteryx bipunctaria | reverse complement strand
AAAAATGGGATAGGCGAATAAGTAAATCATATGATGTTACTGTAAAAGCACGGGCTTTTACGGAAATCAGTTAATCTTAGTAAATACTAGGTTTTACCGACATAAGTCGGTTTATCCAATAATATGAAACTAAATCTTTATGCCTGCCTTAAAAAAAACTGCCTACACAAAGTGAAATAAATATAGTGTATATAACTTATGAACGTGAAGACATACAGAATCTCTATGAAATACAACCTGGACAAATGGCGCAAATTCATGACGCATTTCACGTATAGGCATTGTTTAGCATCGACATAAAACCTTACCTATTTACACTTGAATAGTTTATTCAGTTACGTACCTACCTACATATTTCTAACGTAATAATTGCTTATGTTATTTAAATTGATACTTTAATTTGATTAAATATTATCAGAATTATATAACCTTAGATTTTCTATGAGCATAGGATGAAGTAACGGTATTAAATCTGACAAAATTATTGCTCCTTCTTACACTTAGGACCATTTTTCTTTTTTTTTACTGAAAAGAAAAGATGGCCAAACATTGTGAAATGCGGATAACTTATTTGCTTCAGTAGTTTCTATTTTCAGTTGTCATATTTTCGTGGGTGGACGGCGATGTAAACGGCCTTGTCAGCCTTTCCTGTGCCCGCTGCATTTGAGGGTGTGTCATCCTTGAGAGTTCGACGTGGTTCGACGTCTTGTGATTCTTGTGAATGAGTAGGCTCGCTGTCGGAGTATTGACACACCCCCACCGCGATAACGCACTTGACGTTTTGCTACGTTCTTTTCCTCATGGCTGAACGCCCAGAATAGTTTTTATGTGACCTTTACACTAATTGGTTGTAGAAAAAACAAAAGTGAATGCATATTTCTTTGCTCTATGTTTAAAAAATGCTTAGAGCATACCGATACTGATATTTTCTTTTGATTATTCGAGTTGGTTCATTATTCTTGTATTCTTTTGTGTATTTGAATAAAGGAACAAAGGATCATGTTTTATTGGCTCAACTGTAGGAAAACTCAAAACGATAATACTACGATGTAGTTATGTTCTATTCGGAAACTAGATAGGTTTATGGAATACGTGGCCAAACAATAGCTTGGATCAGAAATAGTCAACAATTGCGATGACGATTGCAACAGGAGAGCCGCGTCTCTCGGCCTGCGGTTATGCGGATATTCAGTAGCTAAGCTGCGGCCAGACCACGTGTTTAGGACTAAGAAGAACAGAAGTGGTATCAATATTATCATTTATTTCTATAAATATGACACAAAGTTACAACTTTTTCCCAAATTTTAGTACCTACTGTATTTGGTTCCTTGTGTGAATGTTGGCGGTTGCGTGTCTATCATAGCGTAACGGCTTAATGGAACAGAAAGGAATGGATTTAAATGAGACTTGTACTATACATAGCTATTATGGTTAAGACCTGCAGTAACAGACGGTTATTTTTGAATATGAGCGAAGCCGAAGGTGGAAGTTATCTCTTCTGCATAATTCGTCACGTGTTCAAACATGCCATCTCATTAAGATATCTCTTTCCTAATTCTTATCTAGTTCTAGTGATTTGTCATGAAAATGTATATTCCTTCAAATATGCATGAGCAGAGAGGCCTAACAATAACTGTAGGCGGGTATCACACGTCCTATACACGTCACTGAACACAGCTGATTAAATAGTTGATGGAATAAACGAACAACAAACAATTAGTGTCATTTTGACTTGTGTTATTGTATTGAATTGGAACGAATAACTTGTTGGCTGGAATATTTGGATGAAACTGTAACAGTTAAATACACATTTCAGCTAATATTAAGTCAAGGCTACATTTTGACGTTAGTTTTACCTACTACATATTTATTTAAGTACCTACCTGTTAGTTTTATTAAAAAAGTTACTTACAGTAAACTAGGTACTGGGTAAATAAATCATATACCTACCCATCTACGCAATTAAAATAAAATTATATTTACAATACGGTAACACAAAACGCATTTCCCTCGTAACAATTATTACCTCAAAAACATCGTTATCAGTTCAATTAGTCATACAAAATCCTTGACTTTCAATCTGATCGTTGTCGTTTCATCAGTGGACAAGACATGGCGTCCAACGCATACTCTCATAGAATGTTCCAGAATGGTATTTTGTTACCATAACCTACACCATTCAATATTATGAATGAGCTCGTGTCTGGCGTCACGTGCGCTTGGCCATCGTCTGCTGCCGGTGATCCCTAAAGCTGCACTGCCCCGCCCTCGGAACACACACACACAAAGTACATCTCATCAGCTTTCGCGTCATGACGCGGCTACGCGTCATAAAGATTCACAAAAAATCAAAGCAACACCACACCGTGCCAACAAAATGTAAGTGGAATGTGATGTCTAGCAGTTGCATCATTCGATTTGTACCTAATCCTATGGATGTCCTTCGGCTAAATATAAGTTATGCCAAGAAAGATATAATACGGCAAAATGTTAGATCCGACGTCGCGCTAAACAATGTCCAAGCTATTATTGTAAGCCAACTGGCCTGCAAATAAAGGGTTTACGGTTTACCTAACGCTATTGATTCTAAGGCCTTTTTAAACATTGTTTAAAATTCGCCCTGTCACTATCACTGTTTATCACTATCTTTAAGAAAAGGCAGCAGTTTAAACATTGTTTAACTCTTGACAAATAAGAAGAGTTTGTAAATAATTTGAATATTTAGCATGCATAAACGTGGAAAAAACCAGAAAAAAAATTAATAATACAATTTTTTTTAATTTTCCTTTGTTTTTTTCCACGTTTATACATGCTAAATATTCAAATTATTTACAAAAAAAAAACATATAAACCCGTTATACGGTCATGGCTCTTCAAAGTCGTCGGCCATTTTGTCATGTGACATAAATGACTCACACGACTATACCACGTCACAATTGGACAAATAAATGTCTCTACGTGTAATACACCGCGTAAGATTTAAAATTAAAAAATTCAATGGAGTAACAGCAAGAAACTTCGAGACCCTTATTGCGCGGCCAAGTCTCGAATGTTCTTGGAACGTGCGCTCATGGTTTGCTCTTCCACAACTGCCATCGTTGCATTCCGCTCACTGCAAAGATTTAAATCGATTTAAATCTTTGGCTCACTAATAATGGTGCGAAATACATCCAGTATGGCGTCCATCCTACTTGGATATGACTTCAAATTACTTTTGTAACGCAATTATTATCCAATACAACCTATGAATGGAAACTTTAATACATTGTGTAAATGTTAGATAGGTACTTCATTTTTATACCTTTGTAAAAAGATAACAGTAATTATAATCGTATGCAAACGCAAATGTGTCACGCGTCTCATCCAAGTGGGAGTGTCTTATCTTCAGCAATCGAGATAGATATCTGATTAAAAATTTCCAGCGCCAATGAAAGTTAAGAGTTACGACACTTGGCTGACCGTCAAGTACCTATGGAAAGCTTTTACCGCTGTCTTGTGTTTGCAAATAGCATGTTTACGAGTACTACTCAAACAACAAACGGCCCAAATTGCATATCTCAACAGGATTAATGATTTGTATTTCATTAATTTTATTCTGTAAATCTACTTCCAGCTACATTTTCACTTCCCTTCCAATTATTTACACACACCTACGTTTTATACAAAACTCTTTCTAGCATTTAATTTTTTAGTAGGTACCAACTAGCTAGTTCTAAAATGTGAAGATTATAAAATCGATAGCCTGCGTCCTTGGAAACCAAGCAGCGGTAACCGACCTACGAGGTATTCGGAGCGATCGATAAACCTGCTCTAGCTCATCAAATATTAAATCATTGTAAAACATTTTAATACTACACGTGTCACTAGTTATTTCGAACATTTAATAAAAATATAGAAAAGTTTAGCTTAGCTATCCTTCTTTCGAAGTTCTTGTTTCTTGACGATAAACATCGTGGACAAGTTGAGCGAAATAATAAATGAAATATGACATAAAATATGAATTTGTATTATAGTATAACATAAATTGAATTATTCTTACTTGCACATGTTTATAAGATGACAATCATGTAAACGATAGTGCAAAAGGACCAATACCTCTACAATAAGTCTGAGAAAACATTTGTTCTCGCTCATGAGCTCACTGTTTGAGCCTAGCAATTAACACTATAGATTCCATACAATATCGTCTTCATGATATGCAACGTGATATCACGCGCGCTTAAGACAGAACTTTCCTTTATTTCTATGTCTGAGTATGTTTACTATCATAAAAGCGCGATAAATGTGACTTCGGTCAGACTTTGTCAGAATGCATCAGATGCACAAATGCAATAAGTTCAATTTATTTATATAATAAGAAAATAACTCCAAGTGTTACCTCTATTATGGACAGCAGACTGCGTGTAAAAATATAACGGATCGAGCGAGAACTGCGAGTACCTTTAATGAAAAGGATTGATAGCGTATACTCTCGCTTCAAAATCAAGAAAAACCAAGGCAGTCTCGCAATTCAGAAAAAAAACAGTGTTTGCATTGATCAGAACAAGAAAAAATTAAATCAAAATATAATTGAACAGTGACGTAATAAAATAGTGCGATGACACTGATGGCAACAGGTTTTGTAAGAAGCAAACGCCGTCCTTGGCGCCATCACGCCAACGTCGTAAAAGCGAAGGTGATCTGTTTGTTTAACCTGAACTGTTGTAGTGGTATGGTATAGGTAGGTATAAACTGTGCCGTTACAATTCCCTTTCAATAAAATGATGAGGTGTAGGAATATAAAAAAAGTTTTTTAAACTAACTACGATACTAAAAAATGAGTTATCTACAACAAAAGCAGGTCTTTAATAAAAAGAGTTAATCTAGTTTCTGAAGTGCAAAAAATACTATATTAGCTACTGTGCCCCTTAGTGGGCTATAGCTGTAAAACATATCTAAGAACCTTATCTAAAATTACATTAACATACTAAAAAAAAACTGCATCGAAATTGGTTCAGTAGTTATTGAGTTTCAGAGGTGCAAAAAAACTATGCTAACTACTGTATCGCCCTCTGGTGGGCTATGGCCATAAAACATATCTGAGAACCTTCCCTGATATGACACCAATAAAATACAAAAAACGGCATCGAAATCGGTTCAGTTGTTTTTGAGGAAAATGGTAATAAACAAACACAAATAAATAAATGTATAAACACTAGCTGCCGACCGCGGCTTCGCTCACGTGGTACCCGGATAAAAATAACCTATAATGTTAATCCAGTACATGTACTATGTATATTCCAAGTTTCATTAAAATCCATTCAGTAGTTTTTGCGTGAAAGACTAACAAACATCCATACATAAAAACATTCGCGTTTATAATATTAGTTAGGGCAACTTCTTAGGCCAAATGCAATACATACCTTCTCCGTTCCGTCGTGGGTAAAAAGAACACAAATTAAGAATAGTAGTTCTAAGTTCTCTGAGCTAAAAGCTAAATCATAACTCGAAGTGTTGAGTGAGCTTTCTGAAGTTTTGTTTATTGAATGTTTGTCAGTATTGTAAACAATTATTCGATGGTGATTAGTTACTAATTATTGTCCACAAGCAAAGCTATAAAGGAATTATAAAGAGTACCGCGTAGTAAGAGTGTAATAGATGGTAGAACGGGTAGAATTAAAATGTCGTTAATCATTATGATCACAGTCAACTTGCTTATGATGTAAAATATGCAAAACCCTTTTACGTAACCCTATGACCTTGTATGCAAGTATTGATCAATTGCTATCATTATGTATTCCTGTGTGGCAGTGCGCATGTATTGTTTGACAGGAGGTACATCTAAACATGTGCATTGTTAAATATGATCCTGATTAATATGCTATGGCGCAGTGCTATCTATCTAATCCCATAACAATACTTGTCAATGTATGGTTAATACTCGTAGTACTGCGCAGAACTTATTCCTATGTTTGTATAATGCCAGCTATCCTCACAAATATTTTAAAATGTTACTTAGCATTTGAATATGGTTTGTATAACATATTTTCCTACTAAACATGATTAAAAGAAAGTAAATTCTATAAGTGCCGCTATTCTGTGTCCGTCGTCGACTGCGGTAATGAGTGGCGTAGATCAAGCATGCGACGTTGTCCGGCCGAGGGGCGCCACTCGCCAGAATTCTTATTAATGCACGATCACTCATTAAACATTCCAGCCTGTGGAATATTTATAAAACCACCATCAATGAATTAATAATGCATATATCACGCCAGGATATCTTTATTACTCAAATCTTGGAATGGTGATTTTCACGCAACACAGAGGTCAAGCCACATTCTTGCTTAAAGAAGGCTTGCATTCTGTTTGCAATAAACCATTCAGTTCCCCAATGTCTTGCATCTCATCCATGCATAGTCGTGAACGCTGGTTTTGGTGAGTGTGAAAGAGCCACATCTATATTCGTCGGTTCCGAATGAATCTGCCTACTCGTCGCAAGGTTCCGATGGAAAAGTACTGGAAGAAAAGTGCGCGAACCAACAACGGTCCACTGACGCATCAGAAGTTCGAAACCTTTTGTTGACACGCTCATATAATATAAGTAATGTGAGGTCTTATGTATGAGTTTTTTATGATCCCATATAATACGTGTTTAGTTTAATCTTGGGATTCTTAGGTAACATTATTTTTCCCAAAGACATGTTTTACTTACACATCGATTATGGAAATGATAGGTCAATAAATCATTCCTTTTAGAACATTTTCAACAGTTCAGCACCTCTGAAGAACCTGAATAAGTCAACAAACACAGAAACACTTACCCACACATTCTCAAATTTTGTAATATTTACGCATTGACGTTCATTGTACACATGCATCATGTAGGGATGTGTGAAAGTGTAAATTAAGGCGCCTTCATAACTAATTCGTGCGCCAGCCGGCGCATGTAATGTTCAAACAAATATCTAAAATATTAAGAAAAGTGAAGAAGAAAATTTCAATTGCTATTATTTTATAATAATCGTATGTTATGAGTATAAATATTCAACAATGGAACAATCTGATATACGAATGAAATTTGGGTAATGAATGAGTTGTTTGTATTTTTTTAGCTGCCTCAATTCTGTTTAAAATTACTACATTTTAAATGTCTTACAATTATTTTAAATTGTGTAGGAATTTTGGTAGTTGCAAATTTGGTTAACGGTTTTAAGACGAACATGTTGGTAAACAGACATAGACACTTACTTTTCCGCAAAAAGTACCTATGCCTTTGTGTCAGTAGTACCATTGATTTGTACCATTGATAGTACAAGTGACACAACTTTGTATTATTATGAATCAAAAACTCTAAAGGAAAAGAATATAGACGTACAGTATGTACATTTTGTATACTTACATTAAAACAAGTTACAAGACAGAATGTTAATTGCATAAGAAGCATAAATATTCAACCGAGTGGAGTTCGCCTACGTATCCTACTGCTATTTATAAATGTCACACTTCTATTTTAGACATTTGGTGCAAGGCAGACGGGATCAATCACCTCATAGCTAGCGGCAAATTATACCATGTCTTCGCTATAGTAAATAAAATAAAAAACCGGCCAAGTGCGAGTCGAATTCGCACACAAAGGGTTTCGTACATTAAAAAATATTTCTTGTATGGGGCCCCCTTTTATTTTATTTTTATTATTTGTTGTTATAGCCACAATAGAAATACACACTGAAAATTTCAACTCTCTACCTACGAGTATTACGGTTCATGAGATACAGACGCTAATTATAGACGGACAGACGGACAGCGGAGGCTTAGTAATAGAGTCCCGTTTGCACCCTTCGGGTACGGAACCCTAAAAATTAACTGAATTCGCGAAATCGCACTTGTTTCGGTTAGCGACTTTACTTGTAGTTTTATCGTTATGGTGCATTGCCCAATTCTGCAATTTTAGAAAATATAGCATTTATTTGATTTGTAAAGTATATGACCCCCCATCTTAAGGACCCAAGCTAACTACACCTACCCTGGTGTACCCTGCTATATAACAAAAGAGACTGGCGACTGGCTGATTGCGGTATAGCGCAGCCCAAACATATACAATTAAATCTCCTGGCCACTAGGACTTGGCACCATAGACCACAATCACACATTGAGGCAGATTATACAGAAGTCCGAAGAGTGTAATCAGCCTCTGTGTCTAGCTTTTGTGGATTATGAGAACGATTTTGACTCCGTCGAAACCTGGGCTGTTCTGAAATGCTTGCAAGGATGCCAAGTGGACTATCGTTATATCGAAGTGTTGAGATGTCTTTATGAAGCCGCCCTCATGTGTGCCCAAATACAGGACCAGCAGTCCAAACCCATACAACTGCGCAAAGGAGTGAGACAGGGGGATGTCATATCCCCGAAACTGTTCACCAGCGCATCGGAAAATATGTTAAAGACGCTGGACTGGAAAGTCATAATAGGCATTAACATAAACGACGAGCACATCTCACACTTACGATTCGCAGATTTCTATGACATAGTCCTAATGGCGGAGTCGCAGGAGTAGCTGCAACAAATGCTAAACAGTCTAGCATCGGCCTAGCGAAAGATATGCCTTGGCATGACTTTGGATAAAATCAAGGCCAGGTTCAATGACCTTATTGATCCGGAACCTTTCGTCGTAAATGGCCACCTTTTTGAAGTTGTTTCACAAACCTCGGGCAAATTGGTAGAATTAACTTTGAGGCTCAGAGCTTGATTCTCCACTTTATTGCAGCATTTAGATAATTACGTCTAGTTTTCACGTCACCTATACCACAATGCCTGAAAACCAAAGTGTCCAATCAGTGACCTGACATACGGAGCCGAAACGTGGACACTCAGAGTACGGCTAGTACACCAGTTTAAAGTTGCTTAGCGAGCTATGGAAAGAGCTATGCTCGGAGATTCTCTGAAGGATAGGATTCGTAACGATATTATCCGACAGAGAACCAAAGTCATCGAGATAGCTCAGAATATTAGCAAACGAAGTTGCAGGGGGTTGACCATATCTGCCGGAGAACTGACAACCGATTTGAAATTTTAATTATAGTTTAAGTAAAGTGAAAAAATAAAAATGCCTTGCTGTCTAGGTATACAATACATATAAGTTTGATAAGTAGATTCAAAGTCGTGCCTTCAACACTTTGCATATGTCTCTAATGGACTCATATTATATTCATGTCGTTTGTTAGCTGTCATTAGAACTACACTAAAACTACCTACCTATTATTCGCAGCTCGGTAATTGAATAATAACGATTTTGCACTAGGGTACTTATATACATTCGACTCATCGTGCCCTTGCTGAGGTACCTATTTTATTTATTCTGAAAATAACTCAATGTTCTAGTAAATCATATTATTGTTATAATATTTGTATATTTTACCACAAAAGCCCGAACTACGGTAAATCTTTAGATTTACCTGTAAAACCTAAGATTTAGAAACTCATATAACTGATAAAGCCTAGCATTTACTGAATTCTAATGGTAAAAGTTGGAAAAAATCGTCTCTTTTTCATAAATCCTTACATTTACCAACTCATGTTGGTAAATCCTTATATTTACTGGTAAAGAAATACATACATACATAGAGAACGATTCATTATGAATCGGAAAACGTCACTTCAGTTACTTTGTAAAGTTAAAGGTAGAGATACCTACACGTTAGGATGTACCTGCCAGATACAGTTGCACACGTCAGGTAAGCTTGAGCTGAGACACTCAGCCTAAGTTTTACCTGCACAATTATTGTGCAACATACGTACATGCTTCAGCACTGTCAGGTTTCTTTACGTTTATTTTGTGCCAAAATTATTAAACAAATTGAACGTAATAAAATTGTAACACAAAATAGGTTTGACATCAAAATTGGTTAACTAACGTTACTAAGCATACCTACTCGTAGACTAATAGGAGCTTACAATAAATCGTTTAACGCTAGTTTTTTGTAATAACGCCAGTCTTTGAGTTATATTGATATCACTGCTGCACTAAAGCAATTTTTTTGTTTCGCTAACTTATCAAAGAATCTTTTCGTCGAAAACTTTGAAGTAGGCAAACACCAAACTGCTCTACCAATTAAACTAAATCAGGGCCAGTAAGGAAGAGCTGTTTTCTGTATGGTACCTATTCTGAAAAATAACAATGACAGCATCATCATCTAGGTAAGTACTCATTGTGTTTGCTTGACGGTATCGTTAAGGATGTGTGAATTCTTTCCGAAATTGGTTTTTGCTTGCACTTGCCAGGTTAGCACATTAGGTGCAAATTAATTTGACATTTGGTCGAAAAGTTGCTATTGGTACTCTGCCTTTAGGATACAAAAATTACGTTTTCGAGAAGTATTTTCACGAAGATCGTTTTCACTTTACTACACCACCATATACTGTATAATACACTCAAGTTCTAAAAATACTTCAATTTCAAGACTTATCGATTCGATGTCATGTTTATAGAAATCTCGAACGCGAATAGAAAGTAATCTTGTCATAGTATCTTGAAATCTTTGGTCTACATAGATGGGGATGGAATTTTTTCATCTCAAAAACATAACAGTATGGTAATATTTTATTTGACCTGAATAATGTTAAAATATTATATTTAAGATAACTATCATGGTCCATTGCAGTACAAACACCACAATCATCAGAGTGCAAATAGGCATTGCGTTCAAATGATTCGCTTCCTCAAATATTTGTCAAAGACCTTGTTACCGGTTTTTGTACCTGGTATGTAAGTATGTACCTTGTACCTTGTACCTTGCCTACCTGTAAATTTAACACATATACATATTACCACGTAAGATTGCTAAAATTGAATTTTTACTCGTAAATCTCTCTAAACTAGGGTTATTGATTATTTTTGTAAATGACCAAGAATTAAAAATGCTTGTAATGTTGTCATCAAATAAGCGAATCGTCTTTTAGGAAATTATGGGATTGCATTGTAAATATCGTAATTCCGGCATACATCGTTTTGGTGAAATTAGATAAACTATTTTGTGCTGTGGGTGAGAGGTGTCCATGCAACAAGACAAGTAACTATTGAAGGCCTTGATGACGTGGCGGGCGAGTGCTTGACAGAGACGTAAGAATCACGGGTACGACTCCCTCTGGGGGAGAAATGTTTGCGTGTTCTTCAAATATTTCGTACTGGTCTGGGTGTTGTGGTAACATTGTACTCGTAGTTTCTAATACCCAAGACACAGGTAATCCTAATGTGGTGCCAGAACTGTGTAGGTACCTACATAATTATTGGCTGTTATTTACTTCTTGTTTGCCATCGTTTGAACGATTCGCATTTGCAAATTGAAAGGTTAACACGGCGAATTGAAAAGGTGTCAAATTGCGTCTTTACGCATACGGGCGCACGGTCTGTGATTGAACTTGATTGGAGGCGGTGCCACACAGATTATAATTTATTGATCGTTTTATTTCAAGCAATCCAAACTAACCACACCCTCTATTTAGTTTATTGAATCGTCCAATGACGTCAATACCTTGCAAAATTTTTACCACTAAAAGTCTTGATGTTTTTGCCAATATTTTCTTTATAAATTCTGCTAACAACCTGACGACCGACGTGACGACAAACATGCAATCGGCACGGCCGCATTGACGCATTTCCCGGTGAACTCTATCGTTACAAATATTATGAAACAGGATTTATTTCGGGATCTGTCGTAAAGGCGATGCTCGTAAAACAAATGCAGTAGTGTTTCCAGCACAAGTTACATAGGAACAGAATAATGGACATGCTTAAAACTTTTCAGTTGATACAGATCACAGCAAAAACATAATATTTTCACTGTTAAACATTATGAGATCTCCAATAGTAGAATCAAGCCCCTAGCTAAGCTCTGATTTGTGTTGCGCATCGCACAACGGGGCCTATTTCAAGCCCAAAGTATATACTGTACGGTCGTTTTAATAAATAACATATTACTCTACCTGTAAGACCTAACTCTACAAACTCTACATCTTAGTAAAAAGGTATGGCTATGTAGCTAAGTATGGTATGGGGAAAGTTTCCTATTTCTTATTTTTTTCGCAATTTCTAGCAAACATACCAATCAGTCTTCTAGGACTTCAGGAAGTACCCTAGATGTTTTGATGATAATCAGGAAGTCAGTCACGAAATCGACGTACCTATTTCAGATTGCTTAGGGTAAATTCTAATTACGTATAAGTTTCAAAATGACGAATTACCAAAATGACAAAAAAAAACAAATTTTGAGTACAAATATTGAATATGTCAATAAATCTGAAACCATAAAAGCTAGATCATTGGTATTCGGTGTGTATGACAAGTCTGGCGTGGACATCTTATCTTGAAAATTTCAGCTTTCTATCATCATCCGGACCGAAACTATGATGACGGTTCGAAAATACGACGAAACTCTTTCAGTAAAGGGAGGTAGGGCCCCGTTTCTTTAGGCTCGTCTTGGCTGCCTTGCCCCCAGATCCCAAGTAGGTCAATATTATTGGGCTTTTCACAACTTGTTAGTTAAGTCATCGATATCACATATTTTATCCAATAGGTACTAATACTAATCTTGCTAGTTAGTGAAAGGCTACCCAAAATAGTTTTGAAAGGTATACTTACGTTTTTTCTTAAATTATTTGTCACCATTTGGCTAGTAGCCGCTCGAGACAAAAGTAGGCAAGGCTTCATAGCTGTTAATAAGCATCCGGTAGTCATTAGATAGTGCTCTTCAATTCATAATGAAAACCGGTCAAGTGCGAGTCGAATTCGCACACGAAGGGTTCCGTACCATTGTACTGTACATTGTATTTTTTAATATGACTTTTACTAAAGGTACGTACTTTTTAAATTGGTAGAATTGATGATCGATTACGAACGTTAAAAAAATATTCTTGTATTTATTATTTTATTTTGGTTATTTGTTGTTATAGTGGCAATAGAAATACACACTCTGAATAAAAACAGGGAGCCGTTGGCACCCTTCGCGTACGGAACCCTGAAAACGAATTCCTTCGCGCGGTCTCATTCGCTTCGAAATCTGTTTTTAAATACCTTGTCACAAAAATATACGGCCATGAATTTAAAGCCTTTGCATTGAAATAAAAAAAACACATGATACGTACATAATAATTACGTTCATGCTTATAAGCGGAAAATCCCTAATTACCTAGACCATTTCTGCTAAATTGCCCTCCACAAAGGATTTTACAGTATCGTTGGAATGTTAATTTCAATGCTCATGGCCATTTGCAATTTCACTCTACAAACGAATGCGAACGTGGTGCTATATGATTCTTTGAAAGTGTTTGTTTACGGAATTGAGAAATATCGTAAAATTTTCTCCTGGCATCTTCTTACTCTCTACATACTGCTGATTTCAAGTAGTTGTGTAGGTATTAATTTGTATTATGTGCTTACAATGCTTTCTTTATTTATTGGATGGCATGGAACATGCATTTTGCTTTGATTTTGCACTTTATCAGAGACGTAACATTTTCGTACATTGCCCTGTGAACACTCTGACTACAAATACAGATCACTTTTTTTCCCCTAAAAGTATCAACATCTAACTCACTCTTACATTAACAACTGTCTCTTTCTCTATATCTGTTTATAGGGTAGCACTCACTTTATTTCTTGTACTTCCCTTTTTTGTACTCAACTATCTTGAATGCGGAATATTGCTAAAGCAATATCTCCCCATACGAATAATATTCCGTTGAACAGGAAAGCTTAGTTCTAGAACTATTTTGAACATTACCAAACAATCAATGACCTTGAATGCAATCCATTTCTGTTGGTGAATTACCGGGAAAAGTGTACAGTAGGTGTTATGGTCCTACATTATAAACGCTGAACATAATTTATGATAATTATTTTGATAAATTTACACCAGCATTAGATTGGATGACTCTTATTGACTGGGTTATGATTATTATTTTTTTCTGAATAAAAGGCTCTGGATAAAAAATATTTTTACACCTATATGTATCTCAAAATATCTCATATTTTTTTGAAAACTCTTGGTACCTACCTACTTTATTTTTCTGTGGTGGAAACGACCGATTCATAGTATTATCGTGACTATAATTAGTAGGTAAACAGCTTGTTATTTCACGGTCACTTAATACTACCAGCAGCTAAACTAACATTTGCACATTTAGCCATTAAAATAAAATAATAATACCGATCAAGTGCGAGACGAATTTGCACACGCAGGGTTCCGTACTAGAAAAAATAACGTCCTTGTACCTTCAAAGAAGGCTTATCTGACTCGGTCCGGAAGGTCCATGTAAGAATCCAAAACAAAACTCAGGGTATTTGTTGAATAAAGCAATCAACTGTACAAGCAAGCAGCTAACTTCGTTTATTAGGAATCTTGCATTACATCGCTAACGTTGGGCTCAAAACATGGGTCATTTTTAGTCGCGCCATCTAGTTATGATTTGCTCAGACTTAAACTCATTGATCATTCTGAGTTACATAAAGCATTACACAAATGTTTCTTATAATATAAGAAATAGGAAACCTATAATAGGTGACATATATATTATATATGTCACCTATTATAGGTTTCCTATTAAAATCAAGCAAAAAATGCAAAATGAAACACGTCTCTGCTATGAGAACCCCCTTAATTTTGAATTTCATTATTTTATCTGTACAAATCAGTAAATTTTAGATGGTCTAAAAAAGTAGGTAATACACAAAAATACTACAAAAAAATGCAAAAAATCACTTGACTCATCCAATTACTAACCGCGTCTAAGTGCTGCTTAACTTCAATGATCGATAACGCAAGTATTTTTTTTTAATTTGGCCCCCTTTTATTTGTATTTATAGCGGCAATATAAATACATACTCTGTGAAACTTTCAGTTCTCCCTATTACGGTTCATGGGTCCCGTTGGTACCCTTCGGGTACGGAACCCTGAAAACACCAGTCAGTTCCATTGACAAATATTTTTCTATCTATTCAGAATATGTTTTGAATATGGCACTTATTGTATTTATTGCAACCCTTTGCAACCATTGTTTGTGGCCGATCGAACAAACATCTTATTTATTATTTTCATAATTACTTACTATGACTAATAGTATACGTAGGTGCTTACAAGAAGTATAACTGCAAGGTTAGAGGGCTTATTCAAAAACAGGTATTTTTAAACTTGTTTGGTTGTTTCGTGGGACGTTCCGCGCAGCTGTTGTCACTTGCAATGTATACTTTGGTATGTACCTACCCTACTAATGGTTGCACGAAACAATAATCTTAAAAACATAACAAAGCTGTAATTAAACAGGAAACATTACACGTAGGTGCAGTATTTTTCGAAGCGCTCGTGGCGTAGGCGTTAGGCGTTCTTGATTGATCGTTAAAGTTAAGCAACGATATGCGCAGTCGCAAATTGGGATGGGTGACCGCAAGTGGCATTACGAGCTGAGCGCTTCCGTGCTTCAGAGGGCACGTTAAACAGTCACTAGAGTTGGCCACTAGCTCATACCAACATACATACATACAGTATTTTTCAAAGCGTAGTGCACGTGCAAATCTACAAAGTTCATCAGTACACTTATCTTGACTGATAAGATATTACCCTAATTTATATTAATCGGTCAACAAAGACGACGACTCAGCATCGTGAGAGCACTGTGGTTTAGTGGTAGGGGCGGCCCCACCTTCTAATCCTAAGGTCGTGGGTTTAAATCCAGTCACAATGCACCATTGGGTATTTCTGTTAGTAAAATTTATGTGCATTATACCAGTACTCTCAAACGGTGAAGGAAACCGTCATGTCGTAGAACCGTAGAAAGTTCGAAAACATGTGTCAAGTGCACGAAAGGAGCCTTTGAGGCGCACTTTTAATCCTTTCACCAAACTGGTTCGAAATAACTAGTGACACTACAAGATAGCTAGCATCGTTTTGCCAGTCTGGTTTTACGTTTGTTGTGCGAATAGACGTATTTTTGAATAGTCTTACTTTAATTTATACATATTATTATGTAATTATTATGTATCTATTGATTTCGAATTCATTTATATTCTTTGTTTGTATACTGAACGGCAAAATCTGGAGCTACCACCACTGTTAAACGTCAATGTATCTATTAGACCTGGATTCACAATAAAATTACTTAACCCCCCTTACATCATCAATTATTTAACTAAGACAAGGTTTCACATCATCTTTTATTGTCTTTTTGTTCTCAGATGCTTGTCTACGGTGCCAAGGTGAAAGTAAGAAAGATTCGTACGGCAAGCAAGACTGTGTGGTGGTCTGGGGGGAGTGCAACCACAGCTTCCACTTCTGCTGCATGTCTTTGTGGGTGAAACAGAACAACCGTTGCCCACTGTGCCAACAGGAGTGGTCCATACAGCGAATGGGAAAGTAATACCTGATACTGTAAGCAAATGAATTAAACAGTTTAATTTAACCATAGTATGACTTTTATTGACTCGTGTGTACATACAATGACGTTATCGACTTGAAGTTTGGAATAAATAAATATTTTTGGGCATTTAACACAGCGCCATCTAGCCCAAAACTAAGCAAAACTTGTATCAGATGGCTGACAGAATACTTATATAAGTACTTTTTTTGTGAATACATACACATAATACTACAATACCCAGATCCGGATATCCGGATATTTGCTGAACATACAAACAATTCTCCCGCAGCGGGAATCAAACCCGCGCCTCTTGCGTCTCAGCCGAGCACTCGCCCGCCACGCCAAAGAGGTCGTCTGGCGCTTTTTGGCGTAAATATTAACCGTTAGTTGAATATATGAAATGGGCAATAGATAAACTAACTTGTTCGTAACTGTAATATTAGAATTGAACTTTTTTAAATATATCAGGCAAGCAGATAGTACAGAACATAAAGCAGAAGTAGGAGTAAAACATTTAACAACGTTATTTAAGCAATTATTGCTTACAAAAACCACTTACGTCTATAGAGCAAGAATACATTGAGAAACTTAAAATAACTAGTACAAATGACAGATTGTCTGTGTTGCACGTTGCACAGTAGTAATTTAAAACGAAAGACAATTAAATCTGCATCATTCAGAGCTTGTAGAATATGCAAGTTATGTAATGTAAGCCAATAATTGCTGCAACCAATGACCAATCGTACGATCTGGGTCCATTATGGTAATTTTTCTCTATAAATAGGTTGCTCACAGATGCAGTATTATGGAAAATATTAGAGTGAATTTCCACAGATTTCTTCGATTGCAAAACGTGGGACATGGGCCAAATATATGCACCTCTTATAATGTTAGGATCAAGGATTTGCGTCTGACTACCACTTTAAACTGTAAATTATCAGTCATCTCGAGATGACTGATAAGCCTAAAGGTTTGACAGGATGTCTGCCGTGAATAGAACACATCCATGAGTCCGTTATTTTAGTCGTATCACTAGTTCTTTTGAACCAATATTGTGAACGGATTAAAGTGCGCCTCAAAGGCTCCTTTTGTGTACTCGACACGTGTTTTCGAACTTTTTACATTCTACGACATGCCGGTTTCCTTGCGATGTTTTCCTTCACCGTTTTAGAGTACTACTTAGTTTAGTACACACAGATTTTTTTAACAGAAAAATCCATTGATGCTCGACTGGATTTGAACCTACGACTTTGAAATTGGAAGGCGGGGTCACTACCACTAGAGCTTCAGTGCACCAAAAGGCGGCTAAAGAACTAACATTAGGTATTCATTTTATATGGAAGTTAATGGCTATTGGCCATATTGACTGTTTAACATTGTTTGTTGACTTTGTAGAACACTAATGACTCCTATTAATCACGCGTATACACATAGTTATTCACTGTTCATCACTCCCTGTTTAAGTTTATTTTTGCAAAGGAAAATTACCCATTTGTTTTGCATCATCGAATCACTCCAGTGTAATTTCTCCCCTAACTTCTATTTGATGAAAGTGCGCTTCAAAAACTTTTTTCGTGCACGACACATGTTCTTTGAACTTTTTAGGTTGATTTCAAAATAGGGTGTGACTCTCGAAATTTCCATCTAATTTGCTACTTACAAGATATCCATCAATTCTTACATTATAGCTTATTATATCCAGCAATTCTTACATTATACAAGAAAAATATAAAAATTAAGATAAAATCGTTTTATTTTATGATTATTAGAGTGTGTTTAATGGCTAAATTATGTAGGTCAGATCATCAGATATTTTTTTCTTTTTTTTTTAGTTGTTTTTTACCATTTACCGCACACTACTTATACATACCTAGTGAAGGAAAATCAACCTACTATACCTACTTTCGAATACATTGCAGTGTGATATGAGTAGGTAAGTAAAGATATGATGATATCAATCATGTTTATTAAAATCAATGTCGAATCAATAAAAACAATTTTATAACGTTCAATGGTTTTGTAGACGACGCATTTCCATCAATAAATCGACCTGAAAATTTCCAGCTAGTAGTAGCTTATACCCACTCACGTAGGTAACTGCAAGTTATACGATACTTTAATTGTAGGCAATCATATGTTTGTATGTCAAGGAAATGTATAATTCGTTGTTTAAAGAGTTTACGGTACCACTCACCTGCATCGTCACACGTAAAAATAAAAAAGGCTGCTTAAATTGAAGGCTATGCAGCCCAAAGGCATCTCTTACCCAAAAGGATATCAAAGGTAAAAGTTTTTTTACAAAGAGATTCAATAGGTATTTTGCCCGTAACTTGTTTGAGTGGTATAGCTGAAAGGGCATTTATAATTAGCTCTCCATTAGCCATGGCATGACTCTTATCATGGAGTCAATAGCTGCACGTTCCTGATAACGACGCCGAACTCACGACTTCACCTATTTTATATAAAAATAAAGTTTTGCAGATTTTTATCACTCACTCGCTAAAACCTTGCTTAAGATATTCTTGCATTCTTTATCTTATCAGTAGATGAATCTCCAGCGAAAATTAACATTAAGGATTTAAGATAAGCGTTTTAATGCTTGCTTTAAAAAGTCGCAAATATTATGAATGATGTCATCACAAGATGACTCAAAATCTTTTTGACTGAAAACTGTAATTTGACTCTGGACTCTCCTTTGCTGGGCTCAGTCACCGTTTGATTGTGTTTATCTAGTTCAGTTTTTCATAAAGATTGTTAGTACCTACCTAGGTGATAAAATTTCAATTTCTATACAAAATACCCATGAAGAAAAAATATTTACTTACTACCAAAACAACTTTTAAATAAAAATCGCATTACGACTTACGATTACGACTACCACAAATTAATGTTATCTGTGCCGCTTATTTTTACGAATTAAAAGGCATAATTTTGACACTAATCGTAAGAAAGCATTTATAGACTGAAGCAATAATGTAATTAATCTCATACGAATTACTTTACATTCTTTTAGTACTAATTTATTACCTAAATTATAGGTACTTCATTGTAGCTACAATTATTCTAGTAGACATTACCTACACAAAATAACGTTGAGTGTTTTGTAATATTCTAGTCATCATTACAAAACTTTCCGTGAATAGTATCCTAATCTTTGTTTTGATGACTAAATTTATACTACGACCTTTACTAATATGAATATGATAATTTCAACAGTTTTACTTAGTTTCTTTAAATTTTTTATTTGTTACGTTAAAAAAATACATTGGTAAGCTCAACTATGTGGCTAGCAGTACAAATTTGCTGGGGAAGTGTTCTAAAATTATGTTCAATATTACCGAAATCGTAAACTAGATTTTTTTGATATTTTAAAAATTACCTAATAGTAATGTCACATTTAGCACTTACTAATGTTCTAGTTATTAACATCTTCAATAAAACTAGACTTTTTTCTCCGATGATAATTATACAGCGGGTCTATCTAATAGAGTTAAATAAATTAACATGGGATTATTTAATAATCCGCTAAAGTGGATCATTTCGTTATTAATTGAAAATTAACGAAATTATTGAAGATCTAGGGTACAATGAAAAGCTTGGCGCCAGCGCCATACTGGTTGATCTGTTGATTGTTGAATCAGTGCAGATACCTAAGCAGCTTTAGTTTGTATTGTAAGTACCTACCTACAAAACTAAAATTAGTTGCAATAGTATAACTTTTTATATTTGGGTTCTTGTTTTCCTTTCTAGTTTAAAAATTGTCTAGTCTATAAACTGATCAAAGTGATATCAGTGTTCTGTGAGCATTTTTGCTTATATAGCTAATTCTTTTAAGCCTCTGATGCAGATCGCCTGATCTATGTTTACAATTATTTGAGAAAACATCACGTGCGTTCCTAGATACGGTCATTTCAAGTTATTGTTATAGTTTTTTTTATGTAATTACAGTTGTGCGTTTATTCGAGGGCTCATTGAAGCCAGGGGCAGGGCTTAATTATGATAAAAACAAAATAACATGAAATATAGGTACCCAATAAAATAGATTTTGTTGATATTTATTCTCTCTATTCGATGATATAACCGATGATATAGGTATAGGTTTTAATATGTTGTAAGAACAACCATGAAATTATAATCTTTGGTGCAGTTGCAAAATTCAGTCTGTCTTTTAAAAGCATTATTTTCATAACTTTAGCCGTTCTGATAGCCTTCTAAAACTCAGCCTGTGTAGGTATTTTAACGCTAGTTCCTGGTAGCCTTTCTTGTTCAACAAGCTGGAAGGCTGGCATTTCGAACGAGAACACGTTCCGCCGCCACACCCGGCCAGGCCTCCGGCGTCGACCAATCACAAAGCTCCACCGCAAATAATCAGTTGAGTTAGTAGGTATTGCAACGGACTATAGACAACCTTGGAAGGTAATCATTGCGTCAGGTAATGCTGATAATGACTTACTATCATGCAGAACACTTAGCAGATAGATATCTAGACTAACCAATTTCCTGTTTTGAAATAATCGTTAAAATTAGAAATGTACCTAAGTATAAAAATAGGGTGTCTCATGTGGCGTATGGTGGGTAAATACTTTACTTTCTAATCATACGATACAGGTATCTTCTAGTAGGTAAGCACATAAACGCCTATCACTTCCTACTTTTACCTAAGTGGAAGTTAAATAGTTTCATCGTCAACACAATAGTAATCGGAATCTGACCAAAATGAAATGCAAACCATTCAATTATTGCTGCATTAAATTTTTTTTTGAAAATTTTCTTACTTTATTCGAAGACAACTCTGTAATTGACTATTTATTTACAATGCTGCAAGTACCTACTGGTATTAAACAAAACGTTCCAGAATCTCTTCATACTTCTGCTACTGTAACCATCGTCGAGCACAACGCGGGATCAGGTCCAGCAAGTTTTGAAATTGCGAGTTCTGCAACAGGTTTGAATCCAGACGCGGAACAAGCTGTAGTAAAAATAAACCTCATCTTTCAACGAAGCCCATCATTTAGATTACTGTTCTTAGTCTGAAGAATTACCCACTTGTCCTTTTAAGTAGAGAGCCGATTCAGATTTAGTCAAGATTGGAAAAGCCAAGGAAAGTTGCGCAAATAACTTCTACCTACCAGAATTATTCTTGAGTCACGATGACGACGCGAAATTATTTTTTTGTGTATAGATAATTATAATCGTATGGTTGATGGAAACGAAAACGATACCTAATTGGTACCTAATGCTATCGCGTTTCAGAGATCTAATTGTGCATAAATCCTTTCAAAAAACTTCAAGTCATTGTTTTAAGCAAAAAAATTAGTTAGGTACCTACACAATTATTTTTTTCATGGTCACTCTACCTTCTGTAACTTTCCACTCCAACGAATAATAAGCCGATGTTTATGAAACAAAACGCCAAACTGTCGTCGAGTATACATACACAGAACTGCGTGCAATTCGATCAAGAGGCGAATCGAGAAAATTCTACAGGATGCTACGTATAGATGGGAAAATAGTCAGTTTATATTCGACGCAGGATATCCAGAATCCAGAGGTTACTCTGAAATTGATTTTACGTTGTTAGCACTGAAAGTAACTACAAGCGAGTAATCATACCTAAGTACAGTTAACAGGAGATTTTTTTCAGGATTTCAAGGTGGTAAGGTAGGTATACCTATTTAACAGGATAAAAGTATCCTATGCTATTTCAGGTCACGAAAGTACCTACTACGGTTTAGCAGTTTGAACGTGATTTAAATATAAACATAATATTAATAGAAATAGTAAGATTGAAACCCGTATAAATACGGTAGAGCAAGAAAGTTTGTAGGAATCATTCAAAAAGTTGAACGAAAGTTGAATACTTCGTCGCAAGTACCTAGGTACTTACTTAGGTAAGTTTCTCGAGACTCATATAATACATCACATCACACTCATTTTGTACTTAGCGAGTTCCAACTAACTAGTTAACTTCAATTAGTTTGTAGAGTCTACAATAATAGGTACCTACAATCTGTCCCATGCTAAACTATTTTCTCAATTAATTCAATGGGATCTAATTATAAGCAATAAAAAGCTTTTCTATAAATAGTAAAAATTGTTGTCTTTAGTCAGAATTTTTTTAATGTCGTAAGGTGACTTCACTAAAGCGACCGACCATGATTAAATTATAAAATTCCTTGGTAGATCTCTAATTATGTACGTAGGCACTATTAGTTATTCTGTGGCACTATGCAGAAGGTAACATTTATTAAAAAAACAAGAAAGGTAATGGAGTTGTTTTATGGAGGATTCTAAGTACATACCCACCTCTATATTAATTAGACCGACAAAAACACAGAAAATATTTGAAGCTTCTTTTGAAGTTGTTGCACGACGCGAGACACAAAAACAATAAAAAAATGAAGTTTGCGTCGATCTCGTCAATTTTAGAGCTTCGCCAACACAACTGTACCGATAGGGGAAGAGGGGGCAAGTTGTAATATTTTTTGGAAAAACGCTTTTATTAGAAAAGGGCTTAAGTACTTTTATATATATATTTTTTTTTATAAAAGCTGGTATACCTTGTAGCTGTTTTTATTCGTCTATCGTATGCATTTACGTTTTAACCTAAAAGATAATTGAGTAAGGTACCTACACAAGCGATTTTTCCAAAACAAGTCAGCTGTTGCAACTGTGACAACTTGCCCTGCATTCGGGGCTAGATGTAACAGGTGATAGGCAAGTTGTAACACTGAAACTTCATCGACAACAACAAAACCTCTGAGCAAAACCTTTAGTAGTTTTTGATAAATCCTCTCTAACATGATGAGATACAATAAGCAAGTATTTATTCCCAAGGAGGGTTGACGTCAGGCAGGCGGCCGGTCATAAAACATCTTAGCCAAAACTCTTACAGCATGATCCAAGGATCATGCTGTGCTGACCACATAGAGTGGGATAAGGGCAGGAAGATGAAGATGATGTAAAGTTAGATTAATGCAATAATTCATTGTAAGCAACTAAACTTCCAGATTATAATAGACATGCAGTCGCAACACTATCTAGTCAAAACGCGATTCAGTCCGATTGGAAGGTAGACAAATCAACATCTAGTCCAATCTCGATTTTGTCATTGTAGTTAGGTACTACGTAGCTGTGTCTAGGTACACAGAGTTTAAGAATTATCGATACTTGATTCTACCTCTTATTAAAAATAAGAACTATTTCTGTGGTCAGCATATTTGTAGATTGACGTCAGTTATTATAACATTTATTAATTAACTTCATATCTAGTTCTTCAAAGGATAATCAAAGGTATATACCTACTTAAGCGAGGTCGCTATATTTGTAAGAGAAAATTTAAAACTGTTTGAAGTCTATCCTTCTGGTAGCCGATGAGCTGTTCTGTTTACATCCATGTAGGTAAAACTAAATTTTTGTGCATCAATAATACGACACAAAGAAAGTTTAACTGAATAATAAGCGTGCCTTCAACACATTGCTCATTGAAAAATCATACTCATGATTTTTTTCTGCAGGACCAAAATCTTATAGATTTTGAATTTATATTCAATTTATTAATGTTTGTACACTTGTTGGTAGGAACTAGAGATACTTGTCAATGTGATTGTATTGTAACACCTAGTTTCACAGACAAATAAATATTTAATTTCATTTTATTTACTTAATTGTCTGTTCTTCTAAATTTGTCTATGGTATCACGTAGCGTAGCATAGCATAGCATTTAATTGCTCCTCCAAACAATCCTAAGGTATGATATCAGGACAGGTCCAAAGCAAGATAAGTTGTTTAGCTTGATCCTAATACCGCAAATATCTGGTTCAACTGGATAATTTCTCTGATAATCATTAGAAATAACAGTTTTGCGAGAGTTGTATCGGTTTATTTACGACCACTTGCCGAAGGTGCCTGAATTTGTTCTGCCACTTTAAGAGTCGGAAAATTCCGCTCTCCACTTGATCGGCAACAATTATGTCCATCAATCTCTTTATTAGTTGGCGACCGAGGACGCACTGCCCTGTTACACATCTCTTAAATGCCATTCGATTCAACCTAGTTGGAATCCGTTTCGTTTTGTTTTAACCAGCTTATAAATTACCTAGATACTGACCCAAGGACTGATAAAATGTAACTAGACAAGAATATGGAACCACTGGGTACATACCTTAATATATTATTCTTAGGAGAAAGTGATGCGTATCCATAGAAAGAAAAGTCTAAAATTGTGCCCCAAACATGCTTTAGTCTATGGATTAGAATTTTGAAGTGCAATCTTTTTTATTTACCGTGTCAGTTTACTAAGAAAAGCACATTAATGTTAATAGGAAATAACTGAAAAACGTGATGATACTGAAGTACTGTAGGTACCTACCGTTGATACAAGCAAGCATGCTATTGGTCACGCAACATTTAAATACCTACCTAATTAATTTATGAAAACTTTAATCTAAAATCATTGAATATGAACTCTTGAGAAAATATAACACAACGAAATGAATAAGTACCATTATAATGACTAACAAATCTGACATCATAATTTTTATCTTCGAAGTTGTTTGTTATTTGCTGACTAGTCATTGTTAGGGTCTGAATTTCAGGTAATTACAGTAGATAAAATTATTAGAAAACTGTCAAAAAGTCTACCATATTTTGTCAGATTTAGCTATATTTATCGAATGTGACTTTTTTATGTTTATTTCCGAAGAATTCGGTCCCTAGCCTAAGCTAGGAGAAAATCTATAATATAAAAATGAATCGGAAAATGTGTTGGTAAGCGCATAACTCAACAACGCCTGGACCAATTTGGCCAAATCTTTTTTTAAAATGTTCGTTGAAGTTCAAGGATGGTTTTTACGGCGAGAAAAATTAGAATTATTGCTGGAAAAACCTATATGTTTATCCCCGAGCGAAGCCGGGGAGAGTCGCTAGTCTATAATATAAAAATGAATCGGAAAATGTGTTGGTAAGCGCATAACTCAACAACGCCTGGACCAATTTGGCCAAATCTTTTTTTAAAATGTTCGTTGAAGTTCAAGGATGGTTTTTACGACGAGAAAAATTAGAATTATTGCTGGAAAAACCCTAAAAATAGCCCTTTTCTTTTTCCCATACAAATGATTACAACGTAGGCACAAAAACTGCCACATTACAAATCTTTTTGACAGGACGAAGTCTGTCGGGTCAGCTAGTGTATAAATAAAATGTAGAGTTTTTGAGCATTTTACTCTAGGGACTCTAGAAATGTTGCACACAGATAACACTATTGATTTACCATAAAGAAAAGGACAAGACAGGTAGTAAGATAAGTTCGATGTAGACGGATTTTTACTTTCGTCAATTTAAAAAATATCACTGAATTTTCAGAACTTTTTGTTAAACCTAATAATATTTTAGAACAGAGAAAACCTTATAGACTGAGGTCAATGATGTCAATGCTTAGAAAGTAGGTACCTACGTTGGCTCGATCATGGTGATACCTACGTAGTGTAGGTAGAGCGGTGCGGAGGTGTGGCGGCGCCGGCGAACGCGGTTTGCAACACGCATACCACGCCGCAATACTTGAATGTGTGCATGCAAACCAGACAATACACTCACAACATTGCATCAGCCATCTAATTAGTAGGTAATTTCGGGTAACATCGCTCTAATCAGTTATCTAAAGAAAATGGAAGGTCTGACCAGCTGTAAGTTAGCTTTGGTTGGATAGAACAAAAGTTGCATTGAATTTACATCATTCGATTAACTGGCGTAATCCATCGAAACACAGTTCGAATAATCGGTCAACGTGCCCGTGCCTTTTGTACCGAATATTCTAAATTAGTTCCACTTTATTTGTAGGTACCAACAATTCGATAATTTATTATAATTTACCTACCTATGTGACGTGTCGCTGGCAAAACCCGATTGGCTGGTTGTACCAAGCCCCCAACCATCACGTCATTTCATAGCGATAACAGTCGGTACCACAAGTCGTGACTATCCGACATACTTACACTTTGTGAGAAATGATGTTCACTCACTGAAAACGAATTCGATGACCTTGAAGATACAGATATAGATTTTGCTACAATAACTGAAAAAGTTGCAGCTGTGCAAAAATGATGGGTTCTTGCGTAATTATTCCTTACACACTCTGACGCAAACTAACGCCTGCTTCTTGTAGAAAATAATGATGACAATACGTATTTAACTACTCACCTAAAGACCTAATAACAATTTTGATTACATAAAATATTTAGACCTAGACACAACGCTAAGCTATATTCAGCAAAAAATATTATGTAACACTGGCTGTTACTAAGTAACGAGGTGTATTATACCTTTGTGACCATAAAGATTTAATAAAGGGAAATATTGCATATTAATTCAGATGAGGGAAAACCACCATCCATAGGGTTTTACGAAGAACAATAGCCGCGCCCTTTTCATGATCATGAGTTTGTATACCCATAATAAAATGTATAAGTATGTTGCAGTCAAAACTCCTAAATAGGTAACAATACTTTTGACGAACGAAATCAGTCAAAACTACTTTTGACCACAGGCTCTCGACAATTAGTACTTTTGACTGACATTACAGCCAAAACTTGCCCAAAAATTTGTCAATCATCAAAATTACTTTTTCCTGTTTTTTCAGTTGAAACTTTTTTGAAACCTACTTTTGACCAGTTAAAGAGTTTTGACTGTAACATACATACCAATAGAATATTGCGGCATGCCTAAATTATGCTAAAATTCTAGACCTTGTTGTTAGCTTGTACCCCTTTGGAAATGTATTGAAGTCTACTTTGATCCTGTGGGTAGGTTCCTCTGAAAGGTACCTAATGATCATACAATTCTGTGAACACTAGGTACACAGTTATTAAGTAGGTGTATTTTTTGTTGCGCTGTTTTTTAACATACAAGTCAAACAGGTAAGTATTTTCAGTTTTTTAAACACGTGTAACCTTCAGCGAGGTGGGTAGGTACAACCGTAGCAACTTTACCCAAACCAAATTAATATCTGCGAAGGTATCATGAAATGGAAGAATTATTGAAATACCTAAGTGGTAGGCAAGAGATTTTTGGTAGGAAATGAAATACCTAATCTTACTTATATTATAAATGCGAAAGTTTGTGAGGATGTTTGGATGTTTATCTCAATCACGCCTAAACGGCTGGACGGATTTGAATGAAACTTGGAATATACATAGTAGTACATGTACTTACTGACTGGATTAACCATATAGGCTATTTTTTATCCGGGTACAACGCGAGCGAAGCCGCGGGCGGCGTCTAGTATAAAATAAGAAATCATTAATATTTTATAAACCAGTTACCTAGACATTTACTGCAGTGCCTCTGGAATGTTCGCGGATGCTAGAACTGATGAGTTCGCTGCTGTCATTGATGAAGAATAGTGTCATTGATGGGCAGAATTAGAGTAACAAATGCATTCTGAATACTTATCATAGCAGACAGGTTCGATATTTCCATGCTTTTACATTGGGTAAGGACTATTATTAAGTACTAAGACTACTATAAAAAATATACACAAATAAAGAACAATGGTAGAAAGCGAGCATCACAAATATCATTCCATCGTGCATTCCGAGTCCGACTACCTCCTATCGTGGCTCTACCTTAGACCTTGACTCTACCCGATGACTCAAGCGGATATAATCCCAACCCAAGCGAAGACAATACTATCTACTAACGAGGTCCTGAAATCCTTTTCCAAGTCGTTACAGGCCCCTCTGCAGGTACTTACATACATATTATCACGCCCATATCCCTAAAGGACTGACAGTTTTTTATAATTATTTTTTTATTTATAAACGCCTAAAAAAGGCCAGCAATTCACGTGAGTTTTACTAAAAAGATTTTAATTATATTTTCTTTTAAAATACTAAATTCCCGATGTATCGGTGCGCCCTGGTATGCTCTAGGACTTCGTCTACATTTTTTTTTTGAAATCCTTTTTGATTGCATCCTTTCCCAAGAATGCAATCAAAATATGTTCAGCAGCGGTTCGCGAAAAAGGTCCGACAGTTATTTTGCATTTATAATATTAATACAAGTAGATTTAACGAGTATCAGGTGCCTTATTAGTTCCTGTTTATCATGATAAGGCCAAATAATTGCGATTATCTTTGTCTAATTCATAATAATATGATAATACTTACATAGTACCTACCGATACCATAGGAAGATATAGAGGAATTTTACCAACATGATGCATCTACACATTTTGAACAACAGAAAAACATGCTTATTAATAGATATGTTTTTCTGCTATACTTTAATAGTTTTTGTAGCATTTAATTTATTTTGATTATATTTTATCCCGCATTGTTTTCTGTATGAAAATATTTATTTTTGAATGCACAAAAATGGACAAAGGGAAACGCACCGACATGGACGTCATAAAACATTTTTATGCAGAGTTCATTACCATAATGTAATGTGCTATCGCATATTTCCTGAACCATTGACGTCACCACACCGAGGGTTCCAGTAAGAGATTTTACTTTGTTCAGAGTTAAGATGTGGTTTGGTATTCTTTGATATTTTTTTATCATAACTCAAAAACTATGCGACATAAATGAAAATATAATGGGCTAAACATATTACACGAACCCCTTTATAACTTCACTATCCCCGCCCCGAGAGCACTGGTGGTCTAGAGGTAATGGCTCCGTCTTCCGATCCTAAGGTCGTGGGTTCAAATGCAGTCGTGCACCAATGGATTTTTCTAAACCAAAAATATATGTACCTACGCAATACCGGTAGGTACTCTCAAACGGTGAAGGAAAACATCGTGAGGAGACCAAATCCAAATATTTTGATACTTAATTTCAGAGATGGAAAATTATATCTTTTTGCCATTTCATCATAGGAAAGTTCCATCATCTGACCATGATATCTCACTCAAGTAAGTGGTACTTATCAGGTTTATTTTGAAATACTTAAACCAAAGTATTAGTATTTTTATTCAAACCCCTGAAAATCAAAGTGGTTGTAATTAATAGGTAGGAGTACCTACCTATTAATTACAACCACTTTGATTTTTACTATACCTACTAAGTATAGTAGGTATAGTAAAAAAAGTATTTTTTGGAATAATGATATTCCATTGTGTTCCATTCAAGAACATTAGACCCATTCATTAGCATTATTCCACCCACATAAGAAAATTACCCTCCGATTCATAAAAGTTACAGTTCATAATCATGTTGTGTACGGTTACTCCATTTTTAGGGAGCAGACAGTTAGCATTTAAAAAAAACCTCAATACATTGCCTTAGTAAAAAAAAACCGGAGACAATTTCAGGTTTTGCAAAGGTTATCAAGTAAGTTGCCTATCTTGTTTCAAGTTCCACACTAGAACTTGCAAGTGTGTTTTTAGTATCTTGTATGTATGCGTTCTTGCAAATACCTCTAGTTTGTCATTTTTTTCTAATATATTAGTTATTTAGTCTGTTCCTGTTTAGCTAAATAACCTTCAAAACTATTTTGGCAAAAAAAGTTCGTGCATAAAGAATATTAAGTATTGCATAATGAAGGTAAACTGAAATCAAATATCTAGCTAGGTAGGCACCAACAATGCCAAAATAAATGCAATACAACCAACATTGTACCTACTAGATACTACGTTTTGGAATTTTACTTCTGAATGACCAGCATAACAAAACAATAGGGGCAAAAAACAGAGATTTCCTTACCTAACATTTTTATAGCTTTAGGTACATAACATAATTGTCAATGATTTAAATCCACCCAATAAATGAATGACCTAGTTATTTAATGCATGAGAAAACCTACCTGGAGCACCTACGCACTAGTTTAGTTACGAAAAAAATGAATCAGGAAAATAAATAAACAACTTTAATGACGGATGTGACGACGCTCACGCACACTCAGAATGAGGGTCAATTGGTTTAAAAAGTTCACGAAACTTTAAGTGGACGCTAATGAATTTACATCAAAGAAGTTAGCGCGTTAGATGGTTTGCGTCAGTCGCCAATTCATGGAACTTTGCACATGAAGGTCACAAAATGACTTCATGTCCACGAATACAATACCCATTACCAACCATAAAAATCAAGGCTTCAAGGCTTAACGGCTGGAATAATCCCTGGAAAAATTAGGAATATGTAATCGCTAAAAATAGTCAGTTATTCGGTTCCAAATTATAATAAAAAAATACAAGTAGGTACACTTCAACGGAAATGTAGTTAGTTAGGTTGTTATTAGACCGATCACTTCGTGACCTCCAAGGTGCACACATGCAAGCCTGCAGGCACACAGGCGCGGAAAGACAGAGGCGTGTTCTTATACATGCACAAAATGGTAATAGACATGCAGAAAGCACACAGAGACGTTGTAGTGTGCTGCATGCTATTCACTTGGGATGGCGCCAATCGACACGTAACCCGATGACTTGACCACACACCTGTACCTAAACAAAATCCTATGTGCCTCAATAACATCGTACCTAAAGTAACGGATTTTATCGAAACTAAGTAAATAAATAAGTTTATTTTATAAGTTTACAAAGTTCGTGTCCTAGAATGGAATAATAAATAGACCACTTTTTATCCGTGTTTAACGCTAGCGAAGTCGGGTTCGGAAGCTTGTATTGCTATAAATCGAATTTGTGAGGGTGTCTCAAGGACGTTTGTTATTTTATCACGGCAAATGAACAGGTTTAGAAGTACCTAGTAGCCCTATACCTAAGGTTTCCATCAATTTGGAATTAAGTGTAGTTAGGTAGGTAGGTAAAATGTTTGTAATATGGTAGGTACACCATCCATCCCTGTGTGACAAAGCGTACCTGCCTCTAGAGCAAGTAATAGTGTTCTGTGCTCTAAAGAATGATTGAACAAATGACCTACCTAGTACAGCCACACAATCAAGAATGTTTCCTTGTAGGTACAGCCACTCCCATCTTTCTGAAAGCGTCCAAGTGGAATAATAATTTGCGATAAGATTTTATTGTTGTTTTGATGCAATCATTCTCTGTTTTAATTATCATAATCAGTCACGCTGAACCTCACATGTTTTCTAGTACTTAGATGGGTAAAATGGCCCATTCGACACCTTGCCTATGTATTTTTTTTATGAATGTTAAGTAAAGAAACTTTTCTCTCGTTAACGTATGTTTATTTGCTGTTCCGAGGTTAAAATCTAGTAAAAACATCAAGATGGCGGCGGCTTGGCAATATGGTTTAAAATTTACTATCGCCTGTCCGAAAGGGAAACAAAACAACTTTTTGTGAGGTTGTGATCTAGTATTGCCTTCAACGGACTTAATCGACGTAGGTACAACCCGGAAAAAGTTACTTGCAAATCTTGCAATACAATCAATTTAGTAATATCAGTAATAATGTGCTCTATTCAAAGCTTTAATAAGTTAAACACGACGACGTTCCGTTCCACATAAAACGTGTAAAAAACTTTCTGCATAAATATTTGTGTTACAAATAAATGTTATAAAACATGTTGTTTTTATCATTTATTGGCAAAATAAAATTTAAAAGACTTGACCCCGACGTGATTTGAACACGCAACCTTCTGATCTGGAGTCAGACGCGCTACCGTTGCGCCACGGAGTCGGTGATAATATGATTGAAATAATAGAATATAAATAAATACACTTAAATTAGAGTAGATAATTAAATCATAACTTAAAACCAATAACTTTATTTCACTTATTTATAAATAGATACCTAAATTAGCTGTGGGTAAAGTACTATTTTCAGGTAAGTTAATCTTTATTACCCCATCCACAGTATCCACGGACATTAGCCATACTTCAAATTATAGTCCTAGTAAAGTTTGTTGGCTGTCCTAGACTCTAGACCCAAGTAAAAATAAGTTAAGTTATTGAACTAGGAAACAGGCTAAAATAGGATTCTTTTTATCTAGCGTCCTCTATTACTGCACAAAATAACTGACTAACTAGCTATGGTTCAAACAGTTACTACGTAATTTAGATAGATGGCTCTTAACAAAGCTTCTCAGCTTCTCTTTTGGATCTTCTACATTTAGCTTTGTACGTAGAGATATTAAGTGAAATTGTGACTCCGGATTCCGTGCTTTTAAATGACATAAAAAATGTAGCAAAATACCTAGGCATTAAATAATAAAAAACTTACAGCGTTGAGGAGTTGGAAATATAATGATGGCAGAATTTTAACCTTTCCCAGTCATGCGTTATTTCATAAATTAATAAATTTATTTAAAACTGGATGGATGGACTATAATAAAAAAATGCGTTTTTTTTTAACTGAATGTAAAGATTAGTAATTTCAGCATTTCATCATCAGCCCCTGTGGCCTAATGGATAAGGCATCGGCCTCCTAAGCCGGGGATTGTGGGTTCGAGTCCCACCAGGGGTAATTATCATTTTAGATTTTTTTACTTTCATATTATTGTATTTTTTATGAGAAACATTGTAAAACATATTTTCAGAACAAGAGATGTTGACAACGAAGTTCCTGATCCTTGAAGCGGCAAACATCTGAGTCCGGAGTGTCGTATGTAATACCCGACTTCATTTGGGAACCGGCAATCATTATCTGAAAATATTTAGTATATTAAGTACCTACTATTGTTATATCAGAGAAAAAAGTTCACAATTATTATAGAGCAGGTATTGAACATAATAAAACCAATGATAAACTGAAACGCACCTAACCAATTTATGATTATATTATTAAAAATCTTTTTAGTAGTAACATGGACGAAAAGTATAAATTCATTATTATAAATATTTTTATATTACCAGTCCATGGTAGTAATGACTAAAAGCAGACTGTGTACTAATTATGACGTATGTTAAAGTAACGTTTGTAAAGATATATCTGACCACAATTTTCAGCGCACTACGTATCGGCGCCGTGGCTTAGTTGGTTAAAGCGCCTGTCTAGTAAACAGGAGATCACGAGTTCGAATCTCGTCGGGGCCTAACCATATCGTGGTTATATATTTTTTTCATAGTGACATTATTTGACATCATTATTTATTTTTACCATAATATGATTGCTTAGGTATACTACGCTTCAACATATCTGATGGTGCTATTTTTAAACTTACGCGCACAAAGATTTGCAGTAGATACGGGTGCTGTTATTAAATGGGCAGGTGGGCAAAAATCTGTAGACGGGCATGGCGTCGTCAAATTGAAAGTATGGAACCCCCTCTCAGGAATGGTCTGGCAGGTGTGCGATACGTCAGCCCCTCGCCACATGCATACCATTAGCTGACCTTGACCGTCGTTACGAAACTAAAATGAATAACTATTTAAAATCAACTTAAAAAAAATACCTTTGATATTTTGTTATTAATTTTTCCTTTGATTCCAGCATATTTTGATGTTTCCAGCGTTCGTTTTGTAACTTGTACCCTAAGTATAAATAAATGAGGTACTTGGTCAATGGTACGCCGAAACATTAGTTACCTACGATTATTTATTTGTTGCGTAGGTAGTTCTTTTATTTGGCGCAGCCATTTTCCTATTTTAGGTAGAAAAGTGCCTATATTCATAGTACCTGGACTTGAATCAAAGATTGCCCTCTCAGATAAAAAGGGTGTATTCTATACGATGTCTGACGGCTTGGTAAAGCGAAGTCCTCGAACATGATTTGGTCGAACTCCGTGTCGTTGAAAGGGCATTGGGCGCCGAATATTCTAGTAGGAATTATGCTTTTTATTAAATACGTGTCCACTGTTTCTATTACGTCCACCACGTTCGTTGAAGGAGTCTGAAATATAAATCAAGCAAAATTAGTCTAACAATCAATATAAATCTTTTAAAACAGTGTTTGCCCGTAAGCTAATGCAGTTTTCGTTATGAGTAAGTCAAGTAGGTATACCTTAATTTATAAGAATGGTTTAGAATCCGCAATACTAATAGTTTTAAGTAGGTAATATCTAATATTCTAAACTAATATTATTCACTATTCTTCTATAATTCTAGTCTCTCCTTAGAGTAAAGAAAAAACATAGAATGCGTCCAGCTGTTTCTCTCCCCGAGCATGTCGACTAAGGGATAGATCCTCTCCAACATGATGGACCCTCTATATGAGCGATGGGCTGATTACCTGTCACCTTGGTTCACCATATCCATCTTGGGACTTTAAATCAGGATGGCTGCAAGTTTTCTTATGATTAGTTGTGGCTCTACCCACCCCATTAGGGACACGAGCGTGATAATATATATGTAGGTATGTAGATACCTATATTATAAATAAATAAATATTTATAAAGACAACTGTGTTATTGAAAAGTGTCTCTTCTCAGTTACCGGTAAAAACAGTTCCGAATAGTCCAAATACTCATTATTGATATTCTGAAAGTCAGTGAGCTCCGTCGCTACATACGCGAAGTAAACATCAAAGTAGCTCTTCCTCAACAATCCCATAAGATCTCTGACCCTCTCCATTTCAGTGCCAGTGGGTCGGTCGCTGGGACTTATTATAAGGACAACAGTACTAGGCCCGGCGCTTGCTTTGTCTTCGATTTCTTGAAGTGTTTTGTTCTGCGAGTACTGGATGATAGTGGACATTACTCTTGGCATGTTTAGGCGGGCAGGCCCTGAAAAGAAACAAGGAATGGGCCAGCTTATTGTCAAGGGAGTTTCGAAATATCAAAGAGATAATTGGGTGAAAGTATTTACGTTTTTATTGCGGCATTTACGGTGTGGTGCGACTGAAATGATGATGATTTTCGGTCACTGGATTAGTACAGCTCAAGGCTAAGTTTAGTATGAGGATTCTTAAAAACTTACATTCATCTGTAAAGTTGGAGATGTGAGAAAATAACGCAGTCAAGTTGTTTGAAGGCGGTACGATCCACTCTCCGGTGTTGCCTTGAAGCAATGATATCGTGCTACGTTGCATATTTATCTCCAGAGCATCTCCTACCCAACTGAAAATAAATGAACATGTGATTACAAATTGCTAAATTCTTTCGAAGCGAAAAGAGGGTATGAAAATATGAAATGAAATTGAAAATCAAGACTTAGCTTAGATTAGAGTTAAGACTATGAATTGGTCGATCGTAAACAATAACATGCGTAGGTAGTTAAGTTACAAACTTAGGATGGACGATGACAATTTACTTATTCATAGAGTATTGATAAAACATTAGACTTACGACATAAACTGCTCCACATCATACCCCTTCCAGGACCCATCGGTAGCGACCACAAGGTCTATAACAGGCACGCTTTGAATCACTTGACACGCTTTATGAGACTGCCTTAGGAGAGTAGCTGAAATATTTAAAAAAAATGGAATTAAAATATATTCAAGATTCAAAACACCTACTTTATTTCGTAGGATCTTGGGCGAGTAAAACATATCCACGAGGATACAAATTAGGTAGGTAATTAGGTATCAAATGACGAATACTCACACACATAATCCGAAAAAGCTTCAACTGCTGCATTAGTTATCCTCTCCATCTCTCCCACGGGAATATACACCGTAATCTGCCGCAGTGACAAAACATGAGCAAATCTCACTGTCTCAGTGAACAAATCTTCTGTTTTGAACAAGTCTGTATATAGTTTCTGCCTGTTACATGCTTTAACATCAGAATCGAAGGATACCCCTCCATGGGAATAGTACATCTCGATAACCTGTGACAGGCGAAGAGATCTACGTTGTTCTACCCATTTTGACATGTATTTTGATAAAATAAGACCTGTAAAAGTAACAACTTCGCTAAGAACGAGGGCGTTAAATATGGAGGTATTATCAACTGCAAAACATTCCTGACTTTTGGAGCAGAACATAGATCCAAATCCAAAGACCGAGTCAGATCATGTTTTGGCTTTTATTCTGCAAAGGGAAATAATGTTTTTTTTTTACCATCAATGCCTGCCAAGATCTCCGCGTCAGTTAGATGCCAATCTACCACTGAGCTGTTCTGCGGGAAGATGTAGTGTCGTCGTGGAAGCAAGGTGTCGTTCCAACGGTTATTGCTGCCCACTGTCATTCTTCTCGCGACTGACCCAACTCTTGGGCCCTGATTCACTACCACTTCTGCTAGATCACCTATAATTAACGTTATTAGACTGACATGTACCTGTCTCATTATTTTATGTGTACCTAATGCCAGAAGTACGCAACTAAAATGAATAGTTATTGCCTGAAAAGTAAATAAATAGGGTAGACCGGGGGCAACAGTAAGTAACACTTATAGGTTTTCGGACGATTGTACCAAACCAAACCTAACAGATAAAGATGTTTAAACCCCAGTAGAAACATTTTGCTGGGTCTGGTTTCATAGTAGATAGTATTCAGTTTGTAATGCATACGACATAGAGAATCTTCGTGTGAGGTTGGGTGGGTAGTAAGAGTATTATTTTTATAGGTACTATTAGAAACTTATGAAGCTTACCGGCTAGCGTCGCAACCCAAATATTTCCAATATCAGCGACTTCAACCTGCCTCTGTATAGTATTATTGAACGTCTCAATATCTTCATACCACTCTTGCATCGCGTTAGCCATTAACGGTTCTGCAATATCCTCCTTGTATATATTTGCGTTTAGTATGTCCGTTACAGGAACCCTTTGGGATTCTAGAGACGCAGCAATGGCTGCCATTAGTGTACCTGGAGAAATAGTACCCCAGGCAGTCTGGACTACACCCTCCTCTATTGGACATCTGCTATAAATTCTGCAAGGAAAATAATTAGGTACCTAGGTATTTGAATTTGAACTTTCTGTGCAATGAATGGATGATCCTGCCCTCCAATCTTATGGTCGTGGCTTTGAATCCGGTCGCGCACGAATTTATTTTTATGTGAGCTGTATGGTACTCTTAAACGGTGGAAACCGGCATGTCGGCAAAAAAGAGTTCGAAGACGAGCCAAGTGCACGAAACAAATCTTATATTAATGAGCATAGTATTAATGAGCTTTCCAATACTTTTCATTTTGAGGATTTAAGTAGGTAGTAAGGCTTGTTTCACAAGCGTTTACAGATTTTGTATGTTTATTTTGTCCAGACAGTCCTAATTACTTAAAAGACACAGTATGCTTACCTATTGCTACTCGCCGTAGCCATATTCTGTGTGTGTTCAGCCGACACTGGACATACTGCACTCTCGTCCCCTCTCTCCCACTGCCTGACAGTAGAGCTCAGCATCTTATGGAGCAGGCATTTCTCCTCCAGCGTCAGTACTTCATCAACATCTATAAGATCCTGACTGGGCAGGAACAAGTCCATAAGAAGTTTGTACTTGTGGAATTGAAAGGCGGAGGCTCGGTAAGGCAAGATGAACTCGGTTTCGACTGCATTGGCGGATGATTGCTCGATGCCGTCTAAGCGGAGACTGAAAGGTAACCATTTGATGATATTTGAACCTATTACATTTCATTCACCTGTAGTATTGCCAATAATAAAATTGGTAGTTAAGTAGACAAGGGAAATATTCGTTCCGCCTGTTTCAAATTTCGATAAGCACATAGTTATTTCCTTGTAGTTAGTAATACATTACTGTAAATTACAGAGTTCTAAACACATAAAGTCACATAACTCTAAGGCATTGATCGTCAAACTGCAGCCCAAAGGTAAGATTAACATTAGTGCGGCTCGCGGCCCATTTTTACAAGACAGAACTAGCATTGAGAGAAAGTAGGTAAAGTCAAAGTTGCTGTAGGTACCTACATAAATTAAAAAAATGGATAAAATTAAAATATTGTCATACTATTTATTCATTTCATACCATGGTTCACCATATCCATCTCGGAACTTTAAATCAGGAGAGGCTGCAAGTTTTCTAATGATTACTTATAGCTCTGCCCACCCCATTAGTAACGGGCGTGAAAATATGTATGCATGTATTTATTCATATTATGTGGCCCGAGAAGTGCCGTCTGGCACAGGAAGTATTATTGCCTCTTGGTCAAAAAAGTTTGACGAACACTGCTTTAAGGTAATGCAAACTAATAGAACCGGCATGCATGCAAATCAAGTGATTTACATAATTTTACAGTCATTTACTTTTTAAAGGCTATTTTACTTAATTACCTTTTAAGTAACGCAGTGCTCAGTAGCCTCAAATCTAAGGGCGAGTTGAGTTCGACTTTCTTTATGAGGGATAAATAGACGTCAAGTCGGCGCGGGGCTCGCAGATCGGGCGCTCCATTGCGGTAGCAGTCCAGCAGGTGTTGTGGTATACGCGGAAGTACCACGCATTCTGAAACTAGGATCACAAAAACATTACTTGTTGATATACAAAAACATCAGATACTTTTTGAGTGAAACTGTCATTTATTTATAGGCCCTAAACGAAGTTGGTTTGTTGTTCTGACGTAGGCCCTATGCGAATCCCAATTTGTTTTTAATTGTCAAATAAAATAAAGCGCGATTTATAAATAGGTGGTCTTGTGATCTGTTTTGCGTCTAGTCTACGGACATATTTTGCATAAAACAGGGTAACTCTGGAACCATCAAAAGGAACAACCATAACACAACACCAAGGGTTAATAATATCGAACCTTACTACTTTCACTAATAGTGTTGCTTTCTTAGAATAGTAACTAAAATCATATACTTACCTACCATACCATGTTAAACACTAAGTACTTTTAAAAGCAGAGTAAACTTTGGAAATTCCACTGTTTCACACAAGCATTTAGGTATTAAATTAATACAAACAATTATAAATATAACATGCAGTAAAACAATCAATAGCAAAATAGAAGGTACTTACATGCTATGAATGTGACAAGAGCACAGAATGGCAAAGTATTTTTTTTAGTCATAATCACAGTTCACTCCATTTTCAGTAACGCTGTAGAACAATGCGTCAGAAGGTAAGGAGTGCTACGCAATATAGAACATTACATAGGTACTGATAAGACACCTGATAAAGAATCACTATGAAGGTACTCTTTTGCGATATACAAATTCAACTATAGATAACAAAGAAGGAATCAATAAAATAGAAGCATAATAAATACTTGCGTTTATTGACAACTCAAGTGCATTTCAAATAGTAACATAACTTTTTTTGGAAATTGTAGCATTAATACAGGTATACAAGTTAAATTATTATATCTCAGTCAAAGAAATCAGCATGTGATGCTATCTGCTAAGCCTAAGCCCAGTTCACCAAAACATTGACATTGTTATTGTAACAATAAAATATTGTTGAAAATCTCACAAAAATAAATTGCTCTGATTAAAACTCCTGTAAAAACGCTGGAGGCTGGTAATGACTAATAAGTATATTTATATAATTTGCAACTTTTCAGATGTGTTTCATATTAGGTACTCGCATAAGCTATCCCAAAGTATGCTCGGATTTTTAATCTTAGTGCAAAACGTAAACAAATGTCACAATATTTCCATGCGCCAGTGAAGAGTAGCGGGGCATGAGTTACTTGTTTGTTTTCCGATTACTAAGATAAAACCCTAGTTAGTACATTTTTGTATAATGATAGAGCAAGTATTATCATGGTAAAAACAAACCTAACATACTGCTTGACTAATCTTATGACTGCTCTGGTAACAATATTGGCCAGTATCCTATCCTAGAACAGTTGAAAAACATTAGCTATTTACATTACACTACAAAATTTAAATTATTTGTTCTGCCTCACCATCTAGGCATTTCTATGGAAATAGGTATTTAAGTACTATTTACACAAAAACTTACAAATTAACATTGTATGGATGTGGATAATTTGTCCTCTCTTTCTATAAAGCTTGGAAGTAGTGATAGCACTAGTATTTTAAAACATTAAACTTTTTCATTCAAAATAATCATAATTCAAATGAATGCATCAAAAGACGTCAAAACCATTTTAGGTATTTTCATAATTTTGGAAACTGTATAATAGAGGATTTAGAGGCATTAGTGAAGGTAAAAGTTGCCTCCTGGCACTGTAAAAATCATCTACTATAGATGGTAAAAGGCCTTTAGAGGCATTAGATAGTGGATGGTAATGGTGTATCATTTAGTCACACAGATTCTTAACATGGAACTACCGACATATACAAACGGAATACTATCGTAACACTAATTTGGCTGGTTTCCCGTCTACTAGCCGTGATGAACCATGTTTAAGAGTGAATTCTCTCTTGATATATGCAAAGAGGACATCTGTGATCAGGAATATTTGTGCAGTGGCGAAAGAAAGAGTCACGCCGAAGAAGAAATTGGCATTTGCTGAGCCCGAGTAGATCCACAAGTGCCAGACTGTAGGACCCAAAGCCGAGGTGATGATAAAGGCACAGCCCACTATGAATTTTTGCTGCATAACTGAAAATAATAAAAACATTAATGTAAAAACTTTTTAATCAATTTGAAATTCAGCATAGTTTCAAGATGTTTCTAATTGATCCTGGTGATTTTAATGAATAAAATACTTTTGACTTTTGAATGAAACACTCAGTTCAATAAGGAGCTTACAAATATGTATTTACATTATAAATATGCATACAAGTGTAAACTTACAAGAAAACAAATGTTTCCACATAGGAAGCAATGCCAAGTAGAATCCCACGTCACCCACACAGGGATATGATCTGAATATTGTTGACAGAGCTATCAGTACCGTAGCAAGTAACACTGGTTCCTTTTTGAACCTCAAGGTCAGCGGGACAATGTATAGCGCCAAGGCATTGATTTGAAATGCACAAACGAAAAGTAGGCGGAAGTGCTCAAACATCTCTGTGAAAAAGTACCAGAAAAGGCCAATATTAGGCTTTAGATCTGGTACTGTCAATCTGAAATAAAAAAATGAATGTTAAAACTATGAATTATATGAATTCAAATTTTATTGTTGCATTTATTATGAAAAACTTCTCTGCTGGACTGGAAGTAAAAAAAAGCATAAAATGCATCCAGCTGCTTCTCTCCCCGAGCATGTCGTAAAAGTTGACTAAGGGACAGTGTCCTATCCATGATGGACCACTTATATGGGCGATTGGCTGATCACCTGTCACAATGGTACCCATCATATCCATCTTAGGACTAAATCAGAAGTGGCTGCAAGTTTTCTTATGTTTACTTGTGGCTCTGCCCACCCCATCAGGGATCACTAAGGTTTGAAAAGTGACTGCAATGAGTGTTATCATTATTGTAATACTCACATAAATCCATAGGTGTTGTAAACATAATCATAAGAACCATCCATAATAAATGCAGAAATATAGATCAAGAATCCCCAGCTGAGCACAAATGCTAGTAGAGTTTTTATATAGGAGCACTTGTTGCATCCCTCATGAACATCTGCCAATAGGATTGCAATTGGTACAATCAATAGAACAGGATACAATGCCTGGTGTGTAGCCAAGGCTATGAACACACAAGCTATCAATCTATGCCCATTTGATGCACCCCATAGAGATGTAGCCACCAACAGATTCTGTATAACAGTTGTAGTCATCCCGACGCAATTCAGCACAGAATATGGATTGAATAAATAAACAGACAAAACATAGTCTGATGCCTCATCCAGTTGAACATCATTCAGTAACATATCCTTGGATTCCTCAGAAATCTGTTTCATATGTCTCTCTTGAGAATTTTTCAGTATTCGGACGAAGGCTTTCGAAGTTTTGTACAGCAAATGAGCTGTTAGTAAATCCAGTAGAGTAAACAGAAGAGGTAACAAATAAGGGACATTTTTCATAAGGAAATGAAAGAATACCAGCATGATTGGCGATTCATGGAAGGAATCACCTTCGTAAGGGTTTATTCTTCGATCGTACAGGTATACCCCCTCGATTAACCTCTTCCATGAGTTCAAAGGCGTTGCAATCTCGACCCGGTTCGATATTTTTTGCCAATTATCTGTGTGAATCAACCAGTATCTCACAAAACCGGCTACTAAATACTTTAAAATTGCACCCATCTTTCGTATTCAATTTTCTATTCAAATCAGAGGTGCATAATCATATCAATTGATACATAAATTAATAATAATTGATAGAAAACAGTCAGTTCAGTGCGAAACGTTTTTAACTTCCATTTTTGTTGATAATAATGAACGATTGAATGGAATGCAATGAATGAATGTAAACAAATGAATGAATTGTTCAGTGTTTCCTACTATTTCTCTTCATACCCTAATTTCTGAAAGATATTTTTTTGTAATCAAATAGTTACGGAGCAAGAATAGGATAAAACTCCTTGGTTTTGAAGCCAGCCTTGCAAACTCACGTCATTTTGCTCAGTCGGGATGGCACTCATCAATCAGTCTTTCGATTTTTAATCAAGTGTATTTATAAGTAATGTTGAATACTTGATTCACCGTAAGTTGATTCTACGTAAAATAATGAATACTTACCTCAAAAACAAGTAGCACATATAGCAAATAGCACATTGGGATCATAATCTACACACTAACAAAAGAATCAATAAAATTAGTAAAGATATCGTGGAACATAGCATAAATACAATATATAGAAAAAAGTATAGCTAAATTTATTATGAACAGCTGATCTGTTGTAGTTTAACAAACGTACTTCTATTTTCTCGACTTTCAGGTAAAATTGTAAAAGATGGCAACATTTACGTTACATTATTTGTGACACTGACATATTAAAATATTTTTTAGCTCAGAACCAGGTCTAAAATATTTAGGTCCTAGAGGTTTATGTAAATCCCGTTGTTTGAATGAGTTTGTCACAAGCGCCTTCACAAAAAAATAAACTAAACAGAGCAAGCTCGGAACAATAAATTATACCGGCCAGTCTCGGAACAATAAATACTAAATTAATCTTCCAAGCGGCCAGTGTGTTTTTGTCTTTGGTTGGAATCGAATTATAAAAGAAATTATTATAATCTGTGGTATAATATAAAAAAAAAATGGCGGGAAAAAGATTTTGGGAACATCCTGCGTCGTAGAGGTTCAAAATGTTTTCAAATTGAAATAAATGAAGAAATCAGTTAAGAATTAAGTTTGAGTTGTCATATAAATATATTTTTTGTTTTGATAAGTAGTAATGCTGTACTGTAATATTGTGACGGCCATAGACTTTTGATTTTCGCTACCTCAGTTCGCTACGCTAAAGTGATAGTGGTGTACCTATTACCTACACCTACCTAAGGTTGTATCTATACCTATCTTAGCTTTGTGTTTTTTAGCAAAAATAAGGAAGAAGAAGGAAGGTGTTTAATAATACATTAAATCACGCCACGTAAGAAAAACAGCAAGGAATATTTTTAACGTGGATAGGTACCTAGACCTACTGTGTTGCACACAAAGGAGTTTCCAATTGTTTTATTTAGTTATGTGATAATTAAGTGTCCAGTACAAAGTCGTTCGAAGTTCCTCGCCGAAGTACCTACTCGGCAAAGTCAGCAGAGGAGGACCTACGAGGATAGTCCAAATCGAACCATGTAAATCTCCATAAAGACACGTTTGTGAGCAAAAATACCCTGGTTCAATCTTTTTCCCGCCGTTTTTCTTAAGCGGTTTATAGGTAGGTACCTACATTCAAGGTAAATATCCAAACATCACAAATTATATAGGTAAGTACACATTTTATTTAAAAATCTTATAGCCAATAACCACGTTTGTCACAGAAAACAGGCAACTTTCTATGAATACCTACTAATAACCAATAATCTACAAACAGCAAACATCTTATGAACTAATAGGCAATATTTGATCGTATGGTATTTTCGTGAAAATTTTGTTCGCTATTTTGGTTCCAGTTTTGTTCCAGTTAGCCTGCGCGTAAGGCACCAACTCTGCGTACAGCACCCGCCAATTGTCATTCATAAACCTGTTGCCCAAATCAGCTGAAAATTAAAATAATATTAGGTAGGTAGGTATATATTTACATATCCAGGGTACACCTACTTGCTGGAACATTTTATACTCTTATCAGCATGGATTGATTTATTATTACAATAAAATGCAACAAAGCATGCAACCATAATAATACTCCTCCATCCTGACGTATCCAAACTTGCAGTTACTATTTTAGTTTTTAAATACCGTTTTTCTGACCAGTGAACTTCCTTAACTTTGTTCGTCATTGTATATAGTTTGTTTTGGGATGCTTTCACACAATGTTTGTAAAAAAAATATGGTAGGCACTTACTCCAATCTTTACTGGCTGGGTTTTCGTTGGATAAGTGTGAGACCATAGTCTCGACATTGGGTCTCATGTACAACGAGTTGATTCTGACGAATGTGTCAGTGCCAATTTTCTCTGGAGTTCCCTCCAACTTCCACGTCCAAACGAGTCCACCTGAAAACGAAGGCATTTATGCACTGCCAGTTACACGTGTCAAGTGCACGAAAGGAGCCTTTGAGGCGCACTTAAATCCTAACAGCACAATGGTTCAAAACAGTGACATTACTAGCAGTAGTAGTAGTTACGTTATAAAAAGGGATAGAGATAAAACTATACCTACCCACTTATTCAAAATGTGGTCTAGTAGTAGTCCGTCCGATCCTAAGGTCGTGGGTTGCACTTTAAATCCTTTCACCACACTGGTTCAAAAGTACTAGTGACACGACTAAGTAAAAAAGTTTTGTTTATAGCCAAGTAAGTAATTAAATCAGAGTTTGGTATTAGTAACCCCCGCCTTCCTAAGGTCGTGGGTTCGAATCCAGTCGCACACCAATGTATTTTTCTGTCGAGAAATGTGTGTGCGCGATTCCATTACTCTCAAACGATAAAGGAAAACATTGTCAGGAAAACGGCAAGACACAAAAACTTATATTTCTAAAAAGTGCACGAAAGCGAGGCATCTTTTGTGCAGTTGTTTAAGATTTTAATTGAGGCACACTTTAATTTTTTAACCACACAGATCGAAAGAACTACTAAGTGATAGAACAAATAGAAGAACACTTAGAAAGAACTTACTCATGGTGGTATTGAATCCTCCGTAAGCGTCGATTTTCAAAGCGTTGTACTGGCCTGCTCCTCGGTACGACCCCTTGACAAAAACCTCTGGAGCTTCCAGGTCGATTTCAATGCTGAGTCTATCGTCGTCAGCTTTAACTCTGAATAAAAAAAAACTGAGTGACCAAACGAATTTTGCCCAGATAGATTTTTTTATTACTGAACACTACATTATTATTATAAAAAGGTAAAGTTTGTATGTTTGTTTCCGAATTAGTAGTTTCAATTTCGTAGCTACACAAACCTTGCATCTTTAACAGTAGCTCCTTTCAAACCTTCGACGTAAATATCTTTTATGTGCATCTTAGCTGATATCTGTAATTAACAAAGTTCAATTTTAATTAACAAAAGGAAGTAAATTATAATTTATTACTTAATACATAACAAAAGAATGAAAAAATAATTGACAAATTAACGACTTTTTGGTATTACGATTTTTGGATACGTAAATACGTACTACAAAACTGTAGTTTATAATTAAAATAAATGCAATGACCATAACAAGTAACAACGTTGGACTTATGCCTGTTCGATACCCAACTAAGCGTTAAAGATACAGGCAAAATTAAAAATACATACACGCTATATTTTGACTATATTTTTGGGAAATAATCTCAACAATCATGTTGATAATATATTCAGGATATTGTCCACTATCTGACTAACTATACAGTCTCCAGCATTTTTGTCTTCAAGAAATCAGCCATTTTGTACCAATAATCTTTTGTTTTTTACAAACAAACGTAAAGTTTACCTGATAATTGCGAACGAAGACTTCCTACATTAAGATTTAACAAAGATAATTGTTGTAGTATAGGTACCATTGTACATAGTATGTTGTTTCGTCATCCGTAGGTATCTAACTGGAAACAAAACAGCCTTACCTACTTGCAGCAAGCCAAGGTACTTGGTGATGGACAGATACGGAAGCAGAGGTATCATTATAACGAATGAAAATTACAGATAGGCTAACTAACGTATACTTATGACACTAATTGCATCTAAAAGACGAACGACTGCTGAGACAGGACTGAGAAGCTGAGAAGCAAGAGTTGAGTACCGCGGCACAGGGAATCAGGAAATGTCAGATGTTTATTTTTTAAGATACTTGGACGAGAAGTTGGACAAAATTGTACTGTATTCAATAATGAACGAATTTGATTATTGCATTTTGGAAATGTTATTTGTAAAGTTAAGTAGCTTTGCAAAACTTTGTTTCGGAGAACGATTTGATATGCCAAAATTGTAATTGCAGAATATTTCATAGCCCTTCATGTCGAAATCCGTCACCCGCAGAAGTGAACTTACCTCCTTTCCGTATCACAAAAACTTAGCTCATGCTATAGTGAACTTATAGATACATAGTTTGGTAATAACCATACTCGTATACCTTATCGAAATTACATTTTTTTTATTATGTAGGTAGGTACCTACCAACTAGTTGTTTTATAAGAACTATTCAACTTAAATTTTCGACATAATAATATTATCATAACTCACGGGAGAACTGAGAAGCCATTGGCTCCTGAAATACAGTTTTTACTAGTTCAGGAGCCTACAACATACATAGTATGTCAATAAATTGATTTGTATTTGTATACACAGCAGTGTGTGGATGTGGGCTGATTATGATGATGATGATAGTTTTAACGCGATGACCACGTGAGTGAAGCCGCGGTCGAGACATAAACTAGCACTTTATAAGCACAACACAAGGTAGGTAAGAGTGCTCTAACGGGGATTTTTTCCGTCTAAGTTCAAGGCATTCTAGGTACTTACTTACACAAGTACCTATTAAGATTCACATAAATGCTTCAATTTATAAAAGTAGATTATGTAAACACAGGGTCAGCATGGACAAGGTATGTATGCCCCTTTTGTTTCACTCGTATTAGGTATACTGAGGTCGTCGTCGGACGCTATTGAGAGAATTCATAATCGGGCAGGATAAGCTTCACCCTCTTATTTATGAGGACTTAGAGATTTGAAGTCTTAAGTTTATATGAATAGGGAGAATTTATTTTTAGGATCATAGCTTGTATAAGTAATCATAAAAGTTGGTTCTTTAATGTGTCGCATCTATGACAATAAACACATTACATTGTATATTATTCTGTATATTAATCGTGCACAAGAGAAATGTCTCATTACCACACCACGCTTAGCAATTACTTAAAGCATTAAGATTGCCTTCTTCGCGAAAACCTGTTTTACTCAGAGTTTCTCTGGCTGATAGAATACTAATATACTTTTTTTTGTAAATACATACTTGTCTTATAAAACATACTACAACACCCAGACCCGGAAGAAATATTTGCAGGACATACAAACATTTATCCCGTAGCGGGGATCGAACCCGCGCCTCTTGCATCTCAGCCGAGCACTCGCCCGCCACGCCACAGAGGTCGTCAATATCATAATAAGTATCTGGTAAATAATTTATTTGTTACTCTCATTTTCGTAAAACTTTCAATCGAGTGACCTTTCAATGAGTGCCTACTTCATAAATAAAGTCAACCAAAGATCGCAACCTAATCATAGTACTTAGGAGTAAAATAGGCCATAGAACATACCATGTTTATCATTATTGACAACATTGAAAGATATTAATTTGAATCTAAGTAACTTCAATCAAGGTAGGCAAGACGAGATACACTAGGCTTATTGGCATTGATCTCAAAATAACTGGACTTTTAGGGCACAAAGTGGTCTATTAAATACTTCCAATGAAAAGTTCAACTGAAATTAATTTCTAGGAACGTGCGCAGTAATTTATTTAATACTACTACTAATAATTGTGTAACTAGTTCTTTCAAACCAGGATGGTGAAAGGATTAAAGTACGCCTCAATAGGCTCCTTTCGTGACCTTAACTTTGTTTTTGAACTTTTTTATTGACTCTACGACCATGTCAGTTTCCGCGCTGTTTTCCTTCACCGTCGATAGTATTATAGTTAGGTACCTATAGCGCACATACATTTTTAAAACGGAAAAATCCATAAAATATGTGAACGAGTGGATTCGAACCCAAAACCTTAGTCATTTGCGACCCACAGCATTTATATCGGTCCGAGAAGGGTAACAAGTTTTTATTTAAAATAAAAAACCCGACTGCGTCGAATCTGCCGCTTCAGATTCTTGAAACTTGATGATGATAATTTGTATCATTTTAGTATCTATATGCCTTAGTTCGTAAAAAATGGCTTCTTAAAGCCGCCATATTGGATTTTTTTTACACAGAAGGAATGTACAAACCCAACCCACAGATACATACATACCTACATTCCAAACACATTACCCTCTTTCTTTGGAGTCGGGATCACTACCACTAGACCACAGTGCTCACAAACGAATTTATTTATAAAGAAAGGATTTATTTTGGTAGTATTTTATGTTCTATGAAGGTTCAATTAGGTATGAAGCGCGTTGATGTCTTTTGTATGGATAAAGTAAGTGTAGCGCTCGTGGCGTAGCTTGCTTAGACGTTCTAGATTGATCGTTGAAGCGCAAGTAGCATTACGAACTGAGCACTTCCGTGCTTCGAAGGGCACGTTAAACTGTCGGTCCCTGCTTTTAAGTCATTGCGCCATGACGGAGACCTTTAGGCGGCCTAAAAACTCCGTCACAAGAGTTGGCCACTAGCTCATACGAACTTACTTACTTTTGTTTGGATAAAACAAAATATATTCTCTTACTAAGTATTTTTAACCTTTTATGTTAATTTTTGACTGGTTGAAGTTTTATTTTTACTTTTACATTTGTTGGTACCTATTGTAAAATAATTAGGTACCTACAGTTCGCATCACGTAAGAAAAACCTCGAGAAAAAAAAATTACGCGGATATTTTTGATAACAAAAGTGGTTGCCTGTTATTTTTTGTATTTAAGTATTTATTTTTTTCGTTAATTAAACATTACACCTGAATAAAATAATAAGAAAATCCTTTGTGCGCAACAGTATCAACACTCAAACCTTTTTTCAGAGGTTTTTCTTGCGTGCGTGGCGCGACGGTAGTACCTTTAGGACATATCTTCTTAGAATAGTTACGTCAAAATATGATAAATAAATATTGTAGTATAGTTTATGCATTTTTTATATTTGACCTTAATTACTAGAGATGCAACGGATATCCGGTTACTATTTGGTATCCGGCCGTTCTTTTGCTATTCAGTAAGCAAAAAATCTATGAATAATTGAATTTGTAAAAAAGTATACCTACGATTTAATTTTGTAATGCGTAATGCCCTTTTGTTTTCCCTCGCTCCTTTCACGATCACAGGGCCTCTGCAGATCTTTATTGAGTCAATTTAGCACATCGCACAATTTCTACACCGGATATCCGGCGATCCGGCCGAAGCCCACGCCGAATATACGAAATCCGGTCTCCGGTCGAATCTCTATCCGTAGTATGTCTAGATATTACTTGCGGTCCTTAAACTACAAGGTTACTGATATAATAACTAAGTGGTTTAACTGGTACTCGTAAGTAGCTATAAAACGAATACAAGTATAATAACGTAAGTAATAAAACGAATAAAGAACAATAACGTACTCGTAGTCCTGAGCATGTAGACTAAAAGCATTTCTTTGAACTAATCTCATTTCTACAATCGCTGACGCCTAGTTTTTGAACTGTCACATACAATGCTTAGGCTAATTTAGAGGACTGGTGGTCTAGTTGGTAGTAACCCCGCCATCCGATCCTAAGGTCGTGGGTTCAAATCCGGTCGTGTACCAATGGATTTTTTTGTGCGAAAAATTTATGTGCGGTACCAGTACTCTCAAACGGTGAAGGAAAACATCGTGAAGAAACTCGCGGCTTAGTTATCTCCGCACGTATTGACCATGTCTTTCCTGTGGAAAAGGCCGACTAAGCTGAGTGGATGGAATAGGTGCTGGGCAAGCCTACTCCATCTTAATTCGTCCCGGGCACTACAGCGTCCCGTTAGTGAAGGTAAAAGTTGCCTCCTGACGCTGTATAAATCATCTACTATGGTAAAAGTCTTTGTTTTTTTGTAGTTCATCTTCTACTCTACCACTTCTGTGCTTCATACCATAAAATGACAAAGCATGTATTGGTTCTACCTAAAAATAACACTTAGCTAATTAGGTATGTACATGGTGCAGGATGTTACAAGTTTATAAAAAGTTAAACAAAATTTTATGCGAGTTCAAAGTTTTTCATAGACAGTACCTACGTACAAAAACACTGTTAATTTATAAATGTGTTAAATCAAATTAAGTTTTTGCTCGCATGTTTAAATAAACATGCGAGCAAAAACTTAGGTAATTTGATGTTTTTGTTCACCATCAAAAGAAATTACGTTAAAAGCGTCTATCCGAACTTAAAAGTTAGAAATTTAAGTCAGTTCATTACAATCCTACAAATATTATAAATGCGACAGTTCGTGAGAATGTTTGTCTGTTCCTGCTTCAATCACTTCGTAAAAGCTACCTACGTAAGTTACTAGTTCGTTCGAACCAGTGTGGTGAAAGTAAAGTAATAGTTAAATAAAACTAAGTATACACACATACATATTATCACGCTCATATCCCTAATCTGGCTTGCAGCCACTCCTGATTCAAAGTCCCAAAAAAAAACTAAGTGTAATTCAGCAATATTTCTACCGTGTCACATGTTAGTATTGACAATACAAATTAACTGCGAGTAAAACGCCTTAAACTCTGGAAGGACGGACAGACTTGACGAAACTATAAGGGTCCCACAAGACTTCGAAACTATACAATAAATAAAAATAAATAAATAAATATTTGTGAACATTTCACACAGCGCCATCTAGCCCCAAACAAAGCAAAGCTTGTACTATGGGCACCAGATGGTTGATAGAATACTTACATAAGTACATACTTTTTGTAAATGCATACTTATAATACTACAACACACAGACCCCGAAGAAATATTTGCAGAACATACAAACATTTCTCCCGTAGCGGGAATCGAACCCGCACCTCTTGCGTTTCAGCCGAGCGCTCGCCCGCCACGCCACCGAGGTCGTCTTACAAGATAACAAGACAGTTATAATGATAAGCTTACCTGGTTATTATTATAGTCCAGTTTCAGCTCTTTCTGGTGGTATGGATCCACACTCGGCACTCCCAGTTCTGGGATTCCATCTGCCAGGGTCGTAAGCCCCGTCTGCACTGCTTCTACCATACAGTCGTTTACATCCACAGAGTTTCTGTCGCATACTTTAAGGTATTTGGCTGAAAAAAAAAATCATATGGTACAATGGTAGGTACAATGTACAATTTTCATGAAAGTACGACGGCAATTACTGCAGTAGTTATTAAAAACTGTGTCGCAGTTACCAACGCCCTCCTGACGTAATCGGTGTTTGTATATCGGTGTCGTATCGGTGTATGTTGTTCCAAACTGGATACAAATGACATTAAAAACAAAATATAGATATTTACTAAAATCTATGCTACTATGCTATTAATGAATGAGACCTTGTGAGGAAACCCGCCGCTTAGTCAGCTGCACACGTAATGACCATGTCTTTCCTGTGGATAAGGCCGACTAAGCGAGAGGATGGTATAGGTGCTGGGCAAGCCTATTCCATCTAAAAATTCGTTCGGGCTCTACAGCGTCCCGTTATTCCTCCTGGCGCTGTTTAAATCATCTTATCTAGATGGCAAAGACCTGTGAGACCTTGTCAAAGAAACGATTGCAGAGTGTTGATCAGCGATGTTTCTAGTGGAAAAGTCCGAAATGTTTTGGATTGACATTGATATTGATTTATCAAAATATCGCGCGATCACACCGAAATGCACTTAACAAAATACGAAATCACGATCTTATTCGCAGCAAAGGCTAAATTAGCGTAACATAAGATGTGGCTGTTCAAATTTTTAAATGAAATTCCAAATGAATGCTGTTTGTCTGTCTAGAGTGGAACCAAATATTATAAGGTACTTATTTTACATGAAAGCAACCTATGCAGTTCTGTTACAAGGGTTCTAGCAATAGTAACGGACTGGAACTCATTAAGTTCGTTGTTCAACTTTCAGAACCATTTTAGCACTATACAGGTGAGCGAGGACCCTCATGCATGAGGCTATAATGTAAAGAAATTGATTAACTGTTTTGTAATGCAAAGGAATTGCTGCAGTTATGAAATAAATATGAAACGCGTGTCTGATAGAAAAATATATCAGGGCACGAAAAATATACCAAACAATATAAGTTTTATTTTTTAAGTAATTCTTATTTATATCGACTCTACATCGAACGCGTGACTTCAGGATTTTTTTCTATTGTCGTTTAGATGATGGCCTCAATTTAAATACTCTAAAACACACCTGTAAGTAGCTTACCCTGAATATTGAGCAAACACTGACAAAGAAATAACCAGTGATACCTCTAAAAGTTTGCCATTGTAATCTTATGTCCAGTTTACATCATAATCATATGCGTTCAAGTGTAGTAAACAAGCGTTTAATACCAAAAATGTTTAAATATTATGTTACCTAATCGTGCATGACCGGACTGAAATATTACCGGTCCATAAACAATCCATGTTTTGTAATTATCAGCCGCATGATCAAAATCCTTTCCAAAGCATTATTGCATAAATTCCATTTAAAAGATTTTTTTATTATTACTGAATGTTAAAAGACTTACAAAAGAGCTTTTTTTACCTAACAAAGTTATGATACTATTTTAATATTTTTTTAAAGTTTTATGAAGCGTATTTTTATATTACGAGTATCTCGTATATCTCGTATCTAAGTAGGTATATTTTTAGTCTTAAGTAATTTTAATATTTTATATGTCGCACGTCAACAGCTATTTATCACCTCATTAGTTGACTAGGTAACCTCGGTTTGTACAATGTAGATGTGTTGTGCCCTGGTTGTGCAGTATAGTATTAATAATAATAATAATTAAGTACCTAAGTACTTCAATAAGTGGAGAAATACCATGGAGAAAATTTTTGGCAGAAATAATTATTTCAAATATCATGTCAACTACTTCTGCTAAAATCAAGAAGACAATGAATATACCTAACCATATACTTATACACCTCCCTACTTAGACATATGTGCTGGGCAAATCTACTCCATTCAAAATCGTTAGTACATCTGTACTAGATGATTTATACGACGTCAGGGTTTAAACTTAAACTGACAAAGTATAAAGAAAAAATGTTGTGTAACATAAATTAACCATGGTATACTTAGTTACACTACGCATGATATACTTAGTACCTAACTAATGACAACATTGTTCACACCAGAAACATTCAGTGACTAGAAATATGATATACTAGGTTTGGCCCACGGCATCGAGCATTTAACTGAATAGAGCAGTAATGTTATTCGTTTTGTTCGAAAACGAATTCCACCAAAACAGTGGGCCCGCCCCTGCGCTCTGATTGGCCGACTCAATGTCAAGTATTAAACTAGAGCTGTGCAATAAAATATTCATATCGATATCGATAGCAATGTTTGTTAAGTGGAATACAAATAAAGTTTAATATGTATTATGTTTACGTGTATGTTTGCGCGCGTGTGTACGAAATAATAACTATAAACTTTATAAAATGGAACTTCCATACTTAAAAAAATATAGTAAAATAGCTTTCTATTGGTGAAAGAATTTTTGAAATCGGTCCAGTAGTTTCGGAGCCGCACGCCAAAAACTATTTTTGGTGTTCTACCTTGGGTTACAATATTGCAATTTTCTTACGGATCCCTAATTTTTTGAAAATATTTATTATAGTCTATACTAGACCTTGATAAAGGGGCTTTCTATTGTTGAAAGAATTTTTGAAATCGGTCCAGTAACTTCGGAGCCACACGCCAAAAACTGTTTTGGATTTTCTACCTTGGATTACAATATTGCAATTTTCTTACGGATCCCGGATTTCGTTACAAACAAAAAAACAAAAAATCTTAATTCCTATTTATAATATTAGTATAGATATAAACTAGAGGACGCCCCGTTCTTCAAATGTACTTATTCAATTTATTATATCTAGGTACTTATTTGTTTGTCATAAATAACCTTTTCTGATAAATATCGATACTAATTTTGATTATGACAGTGCAGCATCACTAGTAACACGTGTAATGAATAAAAAGGATGGCATAATATAGGTTACACCTAGGTAAGAGCAAGACGCATAGACAAGCGTCCATTGTTTCGTTTTATTTGACCAGTTTAACTTGAGCCGTGATAAATGGTTGTAAATTGAAATAAAATTATAATTTATTGATGCTTACCGATGAAACGTGATTCCGTCTGTTTTAAAATTCGATGTCCTGCTGTTTTTTCCACACCACCGAATAGAACAATACGGCATTATGGGTTATAAAACCAAACTTTGAATATTTTCGAGTATCGGGAGACGGACACACACACAGATCACTTGTTGGTTTGGTACTGATTCAGTGCGAGCGTGAATTGTTATTATACAGGTGCATATCATCATATCAGTTAAGGTATTGGATGGCTCATTTTACTACTCTATTAGTTAAATGCTCGATGGCCCACGGCTTCGCAAGCGTTGTACCCGTGAAAAGTAGCTTAATTATTATGTTATTCCAGCACACGTGCTATTTATATTTCAAGTTTTAGCCAAATCCGTTCAGCCTTTACGACGTGATTGAGGCACAAACAGAGTCACATCCTCACAAACTTTCACATGAATAATATTTATTGTTTTATGGTAGGATGATTGAAACTCAGACAGCATAATTGGACAAGTATCTATTATTTACGTAACTAAAAGGTATATTCATTGCAAAGTTAGATTGAGAATATACGGCTGGTGACTTTTTGCACATATCTTACTTATTATAATCCTAGAACATACGATCCTACTTGCTTGATCTGTTTTTATTACATTCACATACATACACATACCTAATTATCATGCCCGTATCCCTAATGGAGTGGACAGAGCCAAAAGTCAATCATAAAAAATTTACAACCACTCATGATTCAAAGTCACAAGATGGATATGGTAAACCATGGTGACAGGTGATCAGCCTATCGCCCATGTAGATGTAAAATGTAACATGTTGTAAATGATGTAGCTTGTTGTAAAAGTCGACTAAGGATTGTATCCTCTCCAACATGATGGACCATCTACATATAATTATGGGCGATGGTCTAATCACCTGTCACCATGGTTCAGCATATTCATCTTGAGACTTTGAATCCGGAGTGGCTGCAAGGTTTCTTAAGGTTACTTGTGGCTCTGCCTATCCCATTAGGGATACAAGCGTGATAATATGTGTGATATAAGTAACTCTTTTTCGGACATGACTTTTATTCCTCCTCATCGCATGCCCATACTACGCTAGATTAATTATATTCAACATAAACAAAAGCAGTATTTTGCGGGAAAAGTAATATTTTGCTTACTGATATCTATAGCACCGTAGCAGCTAATAATCACTGTCGCCAAAAACAGGAGCTTACACACTAACACGGCCATGATGAGTTTCGAATTCTTTATTTATGTATTTACTTATGTGAAAAAATTTTAAGGTGTAAAATAATAAACGATACACGAGTAATGCGGCCTAGCTTACGGCATCGTTTGTTTCCTCAAGCTCCGCTGCCCCCGAGCACCGATTGCATAAACCAAGCCCCAATGTCACGTACTGGTTCTTCGAACACATCTTATTATAGAATGCCTTTTCGTGAATATCAAGTTGTCTAACAATGGAACAACTGATTTTGGAATTAATTTAACCATTAAGGAAGGAAATGGCCTTGGCCATAACATGCCATTGAGCTGAGGTTAGCCACAGACCAGGCAATAGATAAACATGATATTTCGGTTGATGTGTACAACGTATCTTCCTACAATTACATACTTTATAACTTCTTCAGACGAACATCGGATTCCTATTTTTTTAAGTTTTGTTGTTTGATACAAAAAATTAACTAAATATGTTAGCACAAAATTAAAATATCTAAAGTGCCCCAACACACCCCAACAGCATAATATAGATAAAAATATCAATAAATTTGACAGGGACCTATACATAAGATTGGAGGTCTCATGTAGCACCCCAAATGAGTAGTCACTGATTTATTTTTTATTTTATTTTTACACATTAACAAAATCAACAAAGAAATTTCATTAACAAAATTAACAGGTAAGATTATTCATTTGGAGGTCAAAATCCTAAAACAAAAAGTTATCTTTAAACGTACATTTATTTTTCACCTTGCCAACAATTGAATGCTTGAAGAAAACAAATATTTTAGAAGGCCTAAGCATGTATTAAGTTAGGATTCCTTTGTTTCGTAAGTTAGGTACCTTTTCGTTCGACCATCATTGTCCTACATAGTTCCAAAAATACAAAACCAAATACCTTTCTCTCGGAGGGCAATACAAAAAGAATATAGTGGTGCGGTATTGGTTAAAAGGTTTTGACAGCTGTTGACTTAATAAAAATAGGTAAAATGCTTGGAAGAATAATGCCTGCATCTAATTCGCGTAGAACCAAAATGTTCGTTAAACATTGCCAAAATCATAAAACTTTCAAAATAATTACGTGATAGTGGCAGCTGAAAAAAGGTTACCATTGCAAAAAAGTCTTCGCATTTCAAAAATTTTTCTGCAAATAATTTTGCTTCAAATGAAAAGTTGGGAGTATTATTTCGAAATCCACTGATTTTTTCTCAAAATGTTCTGTCAGGTGTACATAGACCTGGCCTGCTATAATACTACTACTAATCGTGTCACTAGTTCTTTCGAAGCAGTGTTGTCAAAGGAATTAAAGTGCGCCTCAAAAGCTCCTTTCGTGCACTTGGTACACGACTGGATTTGATCCCACGACCTAAGAATCGAAAGGCAGGGTCACTACCACTAGACCACCAGTGAAACATCTCCTGGTCGAAAAAGTAAGGATGGGTGAGTAAGTACTTAATATCGGTTGAAAGTTGACTCGGTTGGTAGCCCCTCAATACAACATAAAACCGGTCAAGTGCGAATCGATTTAACACACGAAGGGTTCCGTACTATCGTACATTAAATTAAATACAGCCCTCTCACAGACGGACGAAAGGACGGACGGACAGCAGAGGCTTAGTAATAGGGTCACGTTGGCACCCTTCGGGTACAGAACCCTAAAGAGTTAAGAGCCTCATGATTTTTAGAGCAACCACGTAGATTTATGCCTGTAAGTAAACTTTGCGCAATATAAAAATGATTGCTATGTTAAAAATTGAAGTAAATACATAATACTGACCGACTGACTGATAATGAAACTTGGAGGGTGTATTCCATTTATAATATTCTCCTAGAGTACGCAGAGGGAAAATTAAGTTGCGAATAACAACAAACAATAAAAATAAAATAGAAGGGGGCCCTTTAAAGGAAAACATTTTTTTAACGTTCGTAATCGATCATTGAAATTGAGCAACACTAGGCGCGGTCAGTAATTGAATGGGTCAAGTGACTTTTTGCACTTTTTTTAATATATTTGTGTATTTGTTTTTCAAACGATCTAATATTTGCGATTTGTACAAAAATAATTATAAAATAAAAAATAAAGGGGGAGACGTGTTTCTCATAGAAGAGACGTGTTTCATTTTGCATTTTTTGCTTGATTACCCATGACGAGGTTGTATTTTCATTTATTTATATATTTATTTCTATGTTTATTTAGTTGTGTGTTGTCTTTTTCCATTTTCCTTAAAAACTACTGAACGGATTTCCATGCTGTTTTTTGCATTTTATTGGTGTCATTTCAAGGAAGGTTCTCAGATATGTTCTAAGGCCATAGGCCACTAGGGGGCGGTGCAGCAGCTATCATAATCTTTTGCACCTCGGAAACTCAAAAACCACTGGACCGATTTCGATGCAGTTTTTTGCATTATGCTAGTTTAATTTTAGATAAGGTTATTAGATATTTTTGTAGACAGCAAATTTTATATCATTGTGGGTTTAAAATAAAATTGTTACTTGTTTTAATAGGGAAATTGCTGCTTTATATGTGGCATACTAATAAAAAAATCAATCATAGAAAGCACTCAGTAATTAATTACATTAGTCCTTTTGCATACGTTTACAGTTATCTGTGAACTAGGTCTCATAAAAACATTGACGTCTAGCAGACTTTAAAATCAATCAATTTAACTGTATCTACGGTCAAATGGTTCATTTAAAATATTATGTTTTATTTGAGACGAGAATTTTGAGCAATGGTTGCCATCATACAAATATAGAGCAGTAGCTTTCGTCTGAGTCTTCGCTCGTGTAGTACCTGGATAAAAAATCCTACTATATTATAAATGTGAAAGTTTGTGAGGATGTTTGTATGTTTGTGCCTCTATCACGCCTAAACGGCTGAACGGTTCTACAATATTTATAGTAAAGTACTCTTGACGCGAACTTGATATTAAAAATGCTTACATTTAAAACTACTTAGTTCCGAAACTTGATCATTTTCCTCAAACTGGTTTAACAAGTCCTGCCTAAAGTAATCTCAAAACCCTTTCAGAAAAATGCAGATCATCCCAGCAATAATATGCAATTTTGCTTCGTGATTACGAAAACTGGTAATCACGAAGCTACAAATCTATATATTTAAAACAGTAAGTATTTTTCTGCAATCAACGCCAAACTATTGAAGCTAGAAAGTTGAAATTTGGAAGGTAGCTTTCTTTTATAGCAAAACCACCCTCTAAGGCGGGAAAACGAAATTCAACCCCTAAAGGGTAAAAACGTTTGTATGTAACTTTTTAACGCATAGAGCGATTTACTTGAAACACTGTCTGGATACTATAGATGCAAAATGACACATGTTTCAGGATTTTTCAAAACAACCCGTAAAAGAGGGTAAAATGGGGTTCAAAGGTTGTATGGGAACTTTTTAACGGGCGGTGTGATTAGCTTGAAACTCGGTTTGAATACTTTAATTACAAAATAAATGGACACTGGTGTTTCAGGGTTTTTCTAAATTGGCCTTAAAAGGGGTCAAATGGGGTGTTTCAATTTACACTACGAGAATGAAGCCGCGCCTGTAAGCTAGTCTAAAAATAAAACGTGTTTAAATGTCACTTGGAATTCATCCCTACACCCGGCTAATGAACTCTGTATAATGCCCGTTGTACCCTAAAAACAGATTATTATTATTAATAATAACTATACCTATTCTATTCTATTCGCTTTGAAAAAAAAAACGTTAATTGTTGGATTGAACCAGTCAGCTACTGACTAGAGCTGAGTTAGGGTTTGGTTTTGTCTGAGACTTTTTTGCGAGAATTTCTAAGTTATTGACTTGTGACAGCACATTCGTATTTGCTTAGTTAATAAGATATGTATTTGGATACAAAAGTGTGTGCGCATGTGTACATGCATTGAACTAATTTTTGCTCTACTGGCATGATAATGATCAAAGATAACATAACGGTACTTACACATTTCAAGATTAATGATGCTAATATAGTCAGTATTAAAATTATCTTTAGAGCGGTTCAATGCGATAGTTGTATCAAAATTGAGATTATGTTTTTGCTTGAGCCGGCCCCTGGTTAAAGGCTACCATTTATCATTGGTTTTAGTACAAGCATTACCTACTAGGTTTTCCTGTTAGGTTTTCGAATCGAATAGAAAGTAGGAAATGTAAAAACTTGAAACAGATCACATAAATCCTGTAAATAAAAAAAAAACATATTTACATACATACATAAAATCACGCCTGTTTCCCATAGGGGTAGGCAGAGATCACGGATCGCCAATTGCTACGATCCCGACATACTTCTTTCGCTTCATTCTCTCTTATTACATTATTGCATCTTATAATATCTCTCTCATGCATGCTTGCGCACCTCTTGCGTCTCAGCCGAGCACTCACCCACCACGCCACCGAGGTCGCCGAGGTCGAACTATATCAGTGAAACTTACAATAGGTACGGTAATTACACCTACCCAAAAGCAGCACTAAGCCATAAACTATCTTTTTGCAACATGTCTTGTTCATTAACTTTTTATTTATGCATTGATGCATGTTTTATGTGATACTGCTTGCTCCTGTATTGAGTTTTAATAAATGAAGCCTTTACTGAACTTTCCTGTCTCAACTTTATGATCTAAATGATTTAATGACTTGCTATAAAAATATGCTCGTCTGTCCTTTTATTTTCCAAAGATCATTGACATAAGTGTAACAGCATTTTGTCCCCGCCAATGGAATCCTATTACCATTGTATGTGTACGGTAAGTATGGATGATTGTGTTTGAAACACGATCAAACAGCAGTTATAATATTCAAAAAGCTTTCCTTACAATCCTTCATAAGGGGTATGTGTGATTTTCAAAATTTTGAATGTGGTCTCTAGCCATTAATACTAAGGTCTACAACTTCTGATCTAGTGGCAATAGGTAAGCTTTTGCTAAAGTCATTTTCTATAAGAATGAGTGCTCGACATACATTTTATTATTTGCAGAAACATTATGCACTATGCAACACAATCAAAATAGTTGTATACTTTTAATATTTCCTTACGGTGTAAATTCGGCTGAACAGTTTGCAATTAAATTGTCCCGATTTTGATAAAGGAAACGGTGGTCCTAAATTGAAATCGATAAACAGACCTTCATTTACTGTAGGTACTAACCATAAAATATTGGTGCTTGCCATACGCAAATTTGCCCTCAATTTATAAGTTGCTCGAGGTTCATTGATCTTCCGATTTTTCCTTTGTTATGTCGTGTGAACATGCCGAAATAAAATCTAAACCGATAAGTCTTTTCAAACGTGCACGCAGAATGGTTGTCATATTTTATAAAGCTTAGCCTCAACTAATGTAAGATCACAAAAGGACAAAAAAGCTCTGTTATCTTTTAAACCGAATGTAGAGCGTCAGTGTAAAAATATTATAAAGGCGCAGAGCCAAGACTTTGAAGCATTTTGCAAAGTGACTCCTTGCGGGCTGCACATTCGCGCGGCGCGATTTGAATTCATCCGTTCTTGTTCGTGAGGGTTTATCAGTGAATGTATTAAAACATTTTGGAAAATGCATATAGGGACTAAAATATTTATTCTCTGGATGGGGCTGCTAGCTTCGGGTTATGGAAGTGATTCAGATGTCAATTTTGAAACTGGATTTTCTTCAAGAGACGGAGCCTTTTATACTGATGATGCAGTCATAATTACTGGTAAGTACAACAGTGGATTCGGGTAAATAGAAAGAAGAGCGTGCCGTTATATTTGCGTACTAACAAGGTAGGTTACTTCTCTACATACATCAAAAAGTAATTCTGTTAACGACTACGCAATTGAAAGTGAAATTATTATTTCCACTTCAAAAGAAAAAGTATCGATTGTAACCAAATGACCGAGTGTTGTTTGGAGACGACTCCAAACAATTCGCACCACATGTGGGTATGAGGTTTTGAGGCTAGAGAAAGTTAAAATTTGCAACTAAGATGTCCGGCCATCGACCACGACAAAAACCGGGAACATAAATTAGTATTGACGCATTTAAAGCTGGTAAATGTTAATTTATCTTATTGAAGCATTTTACATTGAAATATGAACTATTTACAAGTTCCATGTAAAGAGCAGTTTAGCATATGGGATTCAGACAAAAAAAAACGAAGTTTTACTCCGGATTACAATATAAAGGTAGTCGTCAACCTTACTGACCCGTCTGGACTGAAACTTCGTGGTTGTTTACTCTCGCACTTTTAAGCGCGGAGTTTTTAAGCACGTGGGTCAATACTCGGAATAAAATAAGATTGGAATCGATTCAATGCAAATCTTAAGCCACCCACATGTCCGCGGTCGATCACATCAATCAAAACCAAAAGCATTGTCTTCTTAAAGTTTGCCAGTGAGCTCGGTACTGTACCACAATGAGGTACCACTTAATTTTTTGTCGCTCACTTCGAGGACATTTATTAGATCGATAAAACGATATTGAGGCAGGATGATGCCCCTGACATTTTAGACTCCTGGCATTAGATTGCTGAACCCGGAAAGCTTACTGCAGAAATGTAGTAAGCTCCGATGACAAGTATTTTCTTCTTAAAAGTAGTACCTATGCACTATATGTTTTTGCTAAATATACAACATCAAAGGATGTATCGAAAATATTTCTGGTAAACTGATATTAATGTTCAATAAGAATATCCAGTATCAGGGAAATTAAATTACTTGTTACTTATTTGTATCAAGTTCAAGGCGTTCGTATTTGTCGTCGCGTCGCGCCTGCTGGCATGCTGCACTTTGCTGCACTTACATTACACAATATTATAGAAAAACCCGCCTTAAAATCCAAACATTACAGTTTAAATTACTTCGTTCGTATCGAATGTTTACTCTTGTTTATTTTGGATCTAGGAACCTTTAAAGGCCGTATTTTTTCATCAGTGCCTCTGGAAATCAAGTTTAATTATTTAGATCCAGAGGTTTCAAGTTTGTTTGAGAGAACTTCGCATCAACTCCTGACCAAGGCCGTCTGTTTATGTTTACATTTTTGTGTATTTAACGGGCGTAGCGTCAGCAAAATAAACACATCTTTATGACAGTACTGTGTCAAGACAAGTTTAAGAAGTCTTTTAAAATTATTTATCTTGATCGATACGCATCCATGTGATTTTGAGTATAGGTTCAATCGCGTTAGCATGCCGTACAAGTGGATTCCAATGAATACGATACCTTTCAATACCTGACGGAAACCGTTACGCACCAATCCAAAATAAATAACTTACATGTTTACGACGCATTCTCTTTACAAAGGAATGTCTGTTTCGTTCTTTGAATAATAATTGCCAATTATTTTTACAAATATCGTCGATAAAGTCATATCAAATGCGTTAACTCTCCTATGAAGCAGCGAATCCGCCAAAAGAGCTAGAAGTCAAACGGATTTTGACGTGTTGGACCATGAGCAAAAACAGGTTTTAGGAAACTGTATCAATATATACAAACCTGCCGCATACTAATTATGTGGATATTATTACGGTGCTTACACATGGTTGATGATGTGACCGTTATACATTAATGCTAACTGACTCGCTAATTGCGAATAAGGTTGCAAAAAAATATCTGATCATTAATTTGATCACTAACAAATATCGGCCCATCTTTCACTAAGTAAAACTGATTTGAAAACTGAAAAAAAGATGCAAGGCTTCAGAATAGTTTACACATCTCACTTGATTTCAGCGCATGTCGGCCGTCAGAAACGAGAAGCATTCAACTCTACACGAGATGGAAAACAGCTGGTACTGCTTCGACCCAGACAGGTAAGCTATTCATGTATCCATGTACTCGCATCATTGCCATACAAAGCTTGATACAATTATTTACAGTCCAGCATTTACACTTACAATACATATACAGCAAATAACTAATAAATAAAATCGCTCAAATGATGAAACAAAACCAAGACTGCCAATACCGCAAAAGGGAAGATTAATATCAATGGTTTGGATTCCTTCTTAAAACTGGTTACGATGTTCGCACGACGTTTTTAGTTCAGCGAATAAAACTCAACTGGTTTTAGGACTTCGGCCTGACTGACAAATTTTTATCTGTATTAGTAACCAATCATACAAAAACTAAATATGTCTCTACAAACAACACAACATATTTAACACTAAAAAAATATGACAAGACAATCTTCAACTTTACAGCAAATGGAGGATGGAGCCTTTGGTACTGAATGCCAAACCACAATGGGCCAGAAAGGGTCTTGCAAGAGCTTCCGCGACTGCTACCCTCTTATCAAAGTGGCTGACATGTCCGGCTTGGATGGATGGGTTATGGGGCACTATGATACTTGTAGCTATATTAGCGGTGATAATATGGAGGTATTGACAAACGTTTACTCGCTTTGCAGAGCATTTTTAATTTCCGGAGATTGAAACGTAATGTTTAACTTTAAGGTGTTTGGAGTATGCTGCACAGAGCCTTTAGGCACACCTCCACAGCAGGAAGCAGATGTTCAAAGATTAGGAATGATGCCACCAGTAGTTCCTGTGCAAATACCACCCTATCACTTACAAAACGGCTACGGGTGAGGGAACTTTAGTTCATTCAAATTATTTTTATAATTGAAATCACATAACTAAATTACTTTTTTTATTTAGTTTTCCAGCTCGATTTGGCATTTCGGCTTTATCGCCCCAATGGGCAAGCCAAGGTACAAACTTCCGGCAGATACCAGCTCAGTGGCCACCCACTATTCCACCGCTACCGACTCATCCTCCGGATCACGCCGCACCTACGCACCCGCCGCCAATTGGTAAGATTTACGCAGACCAACTTTGAATACCTATAGACAGGACTAGCTAGTTCCAATTCAACTTGTAAACTAATGTTGTAGGTGCGACTACGAAACCAACTCCGATCGGCAGACCTCCCTCCCAAACAACTTGGGCGACCAGGCCTCCCAGCACAACGAAACCTACGACAAAACAAGTGAGTCACTCGAAGTTCTTAAACACTTCGAAATAAACATAGATTGATGCGAATAACAAAATGTTTCCCCGTTTCTTAGACATGGCAAACAATGGTCCCATCATATCCAACGAAGCCTACACAGCCTGCTGTAACTGGGTGTGGTGCCAAAAATGGCCCTCAGGTAAAACAAAATAAGTTCAACAGATGGTAATGGGCAAAACGGTAGGTATTATAATATTTCCAAAAATAAAACCGTCCTAAACCAAGCCCCTTGCGGTTGTGACGCCCACTGGTCTGAATGCCAAGCAAAAAGTTTGACGACCTTTTGCAAAGTCAAAAAGCAGGCCACTTTTTCGGAGTCTTTTATTTTTTCAATAAGCAAAGGTTACTGAACTAATAAAATAAGCGATGCAAAGTTATATAATCAGCAAAAACTATAAATGACTCTCGATGATCTTTATCGCTACTATAGGTACCTAACCAATAAATTATAATGTTAATTCAGGCTTACGGTGGCTCAGATTTGCAAGACGAAGAGCGTATTGTTGGTGGGCACAACGCTGAACTGAACGAGTGGCCATGGATCGTGGGACTCTTCAACAATGGACGTCAATTTTGCGGCGGTTCTCTTATGGACGACAAACACGTCCTTTCTGCAGCACATTGCGTCGCCCAGTAAGTCCCGACCGCGTCTATAAGACTTATTTGAAAGAGAGCGTAAAAGCACTACGCTCTTTAAAAAAAATTAGACACAAGAATTAAAACTTGACCATTGAGGCTTGACTACTAAACAGAACTCTGTTCTATTATTCGATATTTGTGTATTTACAGCATGACATCGTGGGACGTTGCTCGCCTGACCGCTAGACTTGGTGACTATAACATCAGAACCCCTGCTGAAACCCAGCATATCGAGAGGAAGATCAAGAGGGTCGTCAGACACCGTGGATTCGACATGCGTACTTTGGTAAAGACATTATTCTTTAGGTACGTATAGTAGAAAATTCAGAACTTATTTTTTTTATATATCCTCGTTTTTTTCAGTACAATGACATCTCAATCCTGACGTTAGACCAACCTGTGACATTTACAAAGAACATACACCCTATATGCTTGCCAAGTGGAAGCAGGGCTTACGCTGGATTGGTCGCTACCGTTATCGGTTGGGGAAGTTTGCGAGAGAGTAAGTACGCTATTGATATTCACGATGTTCCTGAGATTCGATCCCGTGATCTAACCCAGCAAATTGACTCACCACTGGTTTCCTCCAGGCGGTCCCCAGCCATCAGTACTGCAAGAAGTGTCCATTCCGATCTGGACCAACTCTGAATGCCGTATCAAGTACGGAGCAGCGGCGCCGGGCGGGATCGTTGACCACATGATCTGCGCAGGAAAGGCCAGCATGGATTCCTGCAGTGTGAGTAAACATTAGCAAAGTTTATTGCAGTCAGAAACCTAAATAAATGAAATAAATATTACCTTATAAAACTCTTGCTAAAACATATTTAGCTAGATTAAAAATGTACCCGTTGAACGCCCGCAAACTTGTGTAATAGAGGATGGAGGGCGTTCTTCTATATAATGTAGATAAATTATAAGCTGTTGTAGAAGTTATAAGGGAACAGATGAACATACACGCATATCGGCCAAAATCATAACCCTCCTTTTTGCTTCGCCGTAGTCGGTAAAAAGTACATGTACGAATAGTACGGAACTCTACGTGTGCGAATTCGACACTCGCGCTTGATCGTTTTTTAATTATAATTTTTATGCCAACAGGGTGACAGCGGCGGTCCACTAATGGTGAATGAGGGCGGAAAGTGGAACCAAGTGGGCGTGGTCTCTTGGGGAATAGGGTGCGGCAAGGGGCAATACCCAGGAGTGTATACACGCGTTACTGCTTTCCTTCCTTGGATTCAGAAGAATTCTAAATGATTGGAAGACTCAGCGCTTGTTCACTTTGACGAATTCACAAAAACGTCCTCAAAATAATAAATTAAAAAGGATTGATCAGGAAAATACAAACGTTATCAAACTATTCTATTGTTATAGCAATATAACAGAGAAACAAGAACAGGTACTTTTGTAAGAAAAGCTTTTAGTATCATAATGAAAAGTGAACAAAGCTTTGAAGTACTGTAGAAATAAGTTTCGTATTAGCAATAATCATTGCAAAAATTACACGGTTATTCAATTAATAATTCGTAAGCAATCACTTTGAGAAAGACAACCCGTGAAACTTGCTTTTCTCAATTGATTGATATGTATTTGTGAAATTTGTGCCAATTTAATATAAGTCTATACAATAAAACATATAATTTTTAACGTATGAGTTATTATTTCGAGTTAAGTGATAAAATTGATTACGACGATTACAATTTAAAAGTACTTACAATTTATACAATCAATATTAGTTACTCATACAACTTTCATTTAATCTTTAATTTGTTAGTACATAATTGTAAGCACAGTTTAAATAATTAAAATTCAAATAATATTACATAATTATTTTAAGATTGCCTGCCCCTATTGTGCCACTTAAAATGTTTGGTTGTATGCCCTCATAAAATAATAATTGATCTAAAAAAGTAACCTCATACTGGGAGTGAGGGCACACAGCAAACAACTCACGACTAGACTAAAACAATCCTATAATACAGCTTTTTGATCTTCTAAATATCTATATCATTGGTAAAAGGAAGTACAGTTTCAGTTAAAGCTACAGGTAGAATACTAAATGTCAAAGTTGGACACATGTAGTTGCTGAAGAATATTCCGAGCTGAAACAAAAACATACTTATATGAAGTGAAACATACCTGACTATCTTACTATTAGCTACATCAAACACAATGTCACACTCATAACATTAAGATATGAAATTTTATTCTTTTTCTTGCTGCTTATGAAAGGATATTCGAGTAGGTAGGCCAAAGAAAAGATGGTTGGACTGAGTGAAAGATAACAAGAAAGTGAGTGTTGAGATGACTTCTGACAGAGGAAAACGGAAGAAGAAAATATTTTGTACCAAACCAGAGAAATGGGTAGGAATGATGGTGCTAGAATGGCAATTCCATCTTCTAGTGTGCCAAACAAAGCGTAAGAATGAAACAGTTCTAAAAAAACTCCAAAAATTACCTTGAAAATATCCTGTGTCGTGCAAATCATCAATTGTAGGAATAAAAGGCGGTTCCTGATTGAGTAAGTCCTCCCAGTCTACGTTTCTAAAGAGTGACATCTGTCGTACGGCCGTCGCCGCGGGACGGGTCGCAGGGTCCATGGTGAGCAGAGCCTCGATAGCGCTCACCGCTTCAGGGGACAGAGACTCTTCGTCCTCTGGCCATTCTATGTCTGTGAATTAAGACGATTTAATAAAACAGCAGGAAAAAAACTACATAGAACGATTTTGTAAAGTTACGACGAGTGTTCTTCACAAACTTAAATATGCCTCTATACATCAGCCTTTATCCCAATTATATGGGGTCGACACAACATATGTTTTTCATCCACTCCCCTCTATCAGCAGTCATCTCAGTATTCACTCCTTTCTTTAACGAACACTAGGTATACGTTGTTCATAATAAAACGCCTGTTTATGTATATGTAATGGGAAAACTGCTCACTTCTCGACAATATATTTTTGAAGACGGCTTGAGGCGTTTCGTCGTTGAATGGAGGGACTCCTGTCATGAATTCGTAAAGGCACACTCCTAACGCCCACCAATCCACTTGAGGTCCATGTCCTTGCCTGAATAAAATACGAAATATTATTGAATATTTCCGACGAAAACTAAGCATAGATTACAGAAATAGAACTTACTTTAGCAGAAGTTCAGGAGCCAGATAATCTGGTGTGCCCAAAATCCTTTGGTCTGACATTTGATTTCCTCGCCTCACACTTTTTGGCGTACGATATGGCGTCTGCGCAGCTGCTAAAGGCGTTTTACACAAATCTGTGGGTGATCTGTTGGCATCCTGTAAAAAGTAAGTTCAAATACGTACCTATTTCCGTCAAACTTAACCTAATTTTGAAAGTATGTAGAGCTTATTCTTCGTAATTTACCTTGCTCATTCGTCTTGTAGGAAATATTTCTAGACTAGTGGAAACATGTTTGCTGAAATTAAACGACTTTTCCTTCACGCCCGAAGATGGTTGGTCGTCTTTTGGGAGGACAAAACGCGTCTCTTTTAACCGCTTCTTTGATTCTTGGCATTTGCTGTTTGACACAGGTGTGGAAAAGATTACACCAACATTGAAATGATGACTATCGTTTTGAGAGGCCCATCTGGAATTTGAGATATTTTAAATCCACAGCACATATTCATAGTTAAGCAAAGCATTATGCACAATACATTATCATAATTTGGATTATAGAAACGGGTCTTTATCGCGTGAAATACCTTGTTATTAAATGTATTTAGTAAGGGGTATCCCTTTACAATTTTCTATTATTGAACTATTGCATTAAGCAAATACATACCTCTTCTTGAGCACTCCTTTGATAGGATTTTTGCGTCGGTCTGGCGTAGGGTGTATGGCCATTCGCTTCGGCGTGTTTTGACTCAACTCCAATGCCATTATCTCTTGCGTGAGGCCACTGTGGTTCTCTTTGGACTCCGCTAAGCTGGTAACACCGGTGGGCGTGTCACCGTCGCCTTCTAATATGCGTTTTCTTTTCTTGGCTCTGAAACTGTAAGGAGTAAATTGCTATAAAACAATCTAGTTATTTTTTAAAACCGAAAGTTGATCGATAAAAAGTTATTTTTTAGAATTGATTTAGTGCCATAGCAAAGGGAAAGTCGGAATGTGAATGAACCAGCTCTGTTTGAGATCTAAAGTAGCCTATATGTTATTCCAGCACACATAAAATGTATATTCTGAGTTTCAATCAAATCCGTTCAACCGTTTAAGCATGATTGAGGCACAAACAAACAAACTCACAAACTTTTGCATTTATAATATAAGTAAGAAGTAAGATAAAGTTACCTGGGTATCCTCTTCAGAGAGTGTCCTCTACACAAAGGGGAAGTTGACTGGTCATGTTGTGAATCTGACATCACAGTGGACTCCCCAATAGATGAACCATTAGTGCTGCTCGTATCTGTAGACTTGGTGCTTCTAGAGTTTGAGCTGGATTTGGAACTCTCACATGTGTGATAGGAACTTAATGATTCTGAGCCAGAGTCTTGAGACTGCCAAAAAATAAGACAAGTAATTACATTACACAAAAATCTATGGCAAAAATCTAAGCAGAGCGCCAAGTCTTCAGGGAATTCAACCATAGCTAAGTGATTATAATATTGAAAACAAAAAGCAACTTAGGAATAAAGCAACTTAAAAACTAATCTAACAGACCATTCCATTTTTATGGCTCTAAGCATACTTACAATGTTATCCAAGTTAATACTCTCAGCACTCATAAATGGATGGATTCCAGATAGCTGAGAGTGATCCAACAAAGGTGAATTCTCTAAGCCACTGACACCTTCAAATAAACCTCGTAGCTTGCCTGAAAAATAATACAATACTTAAGCATAGAGTTGGGTGCTTGTATTGCATTAAGCTGACAATGATTCAACTAATAAAAAAAACATAGAAATCAGGTAGTACTAACAATTTTTAGTAAAAGATTTAGTTGAGTCACTGTACATTTCAAAAGCAATAGTAGCATACTAGTCTGCTTAAGTTCATCAAGAAGGTTCTCACAAGCATCGGATGATACAGTGTGTATGGTGCTGTCTCCTCCTCCAGAACCAAAGGACAAGTGAGATGTTAGCGATAATAGCTGCCCCGGAGTTCTCATGTTCAGGCTTGGTGTGCGATTTACAAAATCAGATATTTCTAGATCTGTGAAATAATAAAGTATAATAAGGTGAAGAAGATAACACTTTAGCCAAAACTCTTACAGTATGATCTGATGACTCTGACTCAATGATCATGTTGTGCCGACTCCACATAGAGTGTGATAAGGGCAGGAAGATGATGATGATGATGATGATGATGAATAAGGTGAAGAAGATATTTTACGAGCTTCGAGAGATAAGAAGAAATTTTACCTCTATGGATCTCGATTTTAGATAGCCCAAAATCAGTTAATTTTAGATGTCCAGTCTTAGAAATAAGCATGTTGTCAGGTTTCACATCCCTATGTACTATATGGTGCTTGTGTAGGTAATCTAGTGCGAGAACAACTTCTGCCACATAGAACACAGCCATAGATTCTTCAAGGAAACCATAAACACCTAGGAGAGACTTCATATCCCCACCAACCATGTATTCCATGACCTGAAAAATTTGAAGACACTCTTTTAGAGCTTTTGGAGAAAAGGTGAGGTATTTTTACTTAATATTCACATATTTTTATAACACCTTAGTCAAAACTTACAGCATGATCCAAGGACCATGCTGTGCCGACCCCACATAGAGTGGGATGAGGACAGGAAGATGATGATGATGATGATGATTCACATATTTTTTATAATAAACTTAAAAAAACACAAATTACAAGTAAGCTTACCAAGTAAACTGATGATGTTGACTGGAGCGAATAATACAAATGAACACAAAACGGGCTTCTGGACAGAGCCAATGCATTCCTCTCTGTCACTACTTGGGTCACCATATTTTTATTTATCATATCAGACTTCTTCATAACTTTTATTGCATACATCATCTCTTTGTTTGTTTTCTTGTGTGCAAGGAACACTTTACCGAAGGCACCGCGGCTGATAGGTTTAATAATGGTGAAATCATTTATATTCGGTAGCTGCAATACAGTAACATTTCATATGAAGTGACACGATTATGTGCAGTGTGCAGGTCAAGCTGTGGACTGCAATGCAAAGAATATTTACCTTCGTCACGTTGTCGACGTTTGCATTAATTTTATCCAATATTGTATGACAAATTGAGTTCTCATGTGCATTCGAATCGTTAGCCGCCATAGTGCATAAGAAACTATTTTCTTTATGGAGATCAAGTTTTCATGAAGTATTTTTCATGTTTATTACCTACCTACGATAACTTTTGAATTCAACGTTGTTTTGTGAGCTCGGCAGGAGCTTGACAAACTGTCAAGGATATTATTATCAAAGTCAGAATAATATTGACAATAGAAACATCAAAGTCAAACAAATGTTTAACGTTTGACTTTGATGGATCGCTGGAAACTGTGTAACAAGGCCTTATGTTTCGTTATCTTCGAGTAAAGCTAGATTTTTGAAGAGACGAATTAGTATGCTTACCTACTAAATAAATTTATAATAATTTAGGTACTTACCTATATAAAAATATAGGCATTTTTAAAACATAAAACAATCAGGTAAATATATTTAAAATAAGGAAATTCAAAACTATTCTTCGACCCGGCACGAAGCGACACATTTGCTAAATGCTTGGACAGTCGTTGAACATAGCAAGGGTTGATGGGGATTGTCTTCGTAGCATTGAACGATCTGTAAATCAACAAGGAATCAGCTTATTCACAGGATCTGTAACTCCTCAAGTTTATCGAGTTCAGTTACCCTACCCATATTTACCTATGGTAGGTATGTGGCTTGATTAAATCAATTATTAACAATCACAACAAATAAATAGGTAACGTACTAAGTAAGGACTACCTACATAATTAAATAAAAATACACACACGTCTATGCGGACATCGTAGGTAGGTTGTTCCACAGAACACTATTACTCCTAGGGTTGTTCTCAAAGGTTGTTCTTACCTTGGTACGCAAGTCAAAACAGGGCTTAATTTTATGTATTTTTTCGTGTGTTATTTTAGGTGGCTCAAATATTTCGTTTGTGCTTTGAATTTGTTTATCATATTCAATTTCGATAATTTTGTTAATAGCTTGGTGCTCTTTTTTCAAATTATCAATCCTGCGCGCCCAGTAATCAACTTCATTGTCTTCTTGTAAGTCAATACATTTAGTATTAGTGTCGGCAAAAATATAATCTCCGGTTGATTCCTGTAAAATAAAACTAGGTGTAAGTAGGTATCTATAGGTCTACCCTCTATCTGCTCTCAGAACAGCAAATCAACTTACTTATGTACCTATCATAATATTTTTATAGGTACTAACTATGTACCTACCTACCTACTACTAGTCACACTTTCGGCGACAACAGTTTTTTTCAAATCTCTGAATCTCTCTTTATAAACTAACACATGTCACAGCGGAGTCAGTGGGTGACCCAACAGACCCACACACACAGAACACTAATACTCCTAGCCCACACAGCAGCGTGATTACGGTGAATTTACCTCTTAGTAATAATTTCCTATAACTTCACCGTCCTGCCTGGCACGTAATAGCAAAGCAATAACTGCTCAAAAGCAAAGATTTAAATCTTTGATTTAAATCGACTAGACCGATTTAAATCTTTGCTCAAGAGCACTTCAAACTTACCAAAAAAAAAACATTGATTATAAACTTTATATGTAGGTACTTATGTAGGGGGGTACTACCTAGGTACTTATGTAACTTACTGCAGTAATATTTTCAAAATCGAGTAATCCTTCATCTTCTATGGATTTAGAGACTGCAATAGCAGAGTTGATGGCAAACTTATTATCAAAACTAATACGTCTTGTATCTTTAGTTGCTATTGTTCCCATTGTGCAATAGGTAGGTACTTCACTTAACTACACGAAATTTAACTACATTTACAAATTAATTAATTATTGATTTACTACATAGGATCTTTGCTAATTCAATTTTGTTCAATTTACTACAATTTACTACAATTTACAAAATAATGTAAGGATTAGATCACACTGCAAGCAACAGTTTATAATGTCACAAGAGTGTAGTGCAGTTGTAGGACTGCGCAATTATACAATCTTTATACTAAGTAGGTACCTAGGTATCTAATATAGTCTGCTTGGAAAGGTCTGTGATCATAAATAGTGTAATAATAATTATTAGGCAGTTTAAATATTTCTCCACGCATTTTAAAGTTTAGGTACTTTTACAAAATAGGGAACAGTTACATCCTCAAGTTATCTTAGCTGTCACTTGTAAAACAAAGGATTTTTATGAAAAATGTAAATAGTTTAGGTTTTGGAATAACACACAAGCTTATTTATTTTTGAAAATGAACTCTTTTAGGGTTTAAATAGATTATAGTAACTTTAACACCCTGTGGTGTTTTTAGATGTTTTTATTAAAACTTTCTATGGAATAAACATTTCTTGGTTCGATTCGCTCAAAACTCGGTACAAATAAAGTTTAAATAAAGTAAATAATAAAACACGTATTTTTTATTTTATCGGAATTATGTACCCCCAGGAAATAAATTAGATCTCCCCTACGGGATACAAAGAAGTTCTAAAGTTTGTATAGCAACTTTATAATAACGGTGCGATAAACTTAAAAATTTGTCTGATCAAAATATTCCTCAAAAAGGGTCAAAATGGGCTGTCAAAGTTTATATGAGAACTTTTTAACGGATGGTGCGGTTGACTCGAAATTTGGTTAGGATACCTTAAATACAAAATCAATGTACACTTGTTTCAGAGTTTTTCACAATATCCCTCAAAAAGGGGTAAAATGGTACTTGGTAAAATGGTAAACTATATTTTTGGTGTCAAATCTACACAAAAGTATAGTCTTATGTAGAAAAAAAAACATCAGGTCTATTATAGACAGCGCTTTATAATTATTTTTATTTGAGAGGTAGTAGGCATTTTAATAATGGCCATGGTTTTAAAAAAGTATTACTTAGGTAAGTACTTATTAATATGAAAATAAAAAGTTTGGCAGGCCTTATTTTGAGGTTTAGGTACACCAGTAGAATATCCAACGACACGTGAGGGTCAGTCAGGTTCACACTCTGTTCACACCACATCTCGGTTCACACCTTACACACTATTCACACAGACTCACACGCTCCTTACTTACCGCATAATTTCAGTGTTCAGTGTCAATATTTATCTATGGAACGTCTCACGTCACGTAGCGTACGTTTTCCTCTGTGTTTCTCTAGATCTGAGAGATCTAAGTAATAGCAGTCATCTATAATACTTATTTTGTTAGTCTGTGTTGTGGTATTGGTATATTATATGACTTTAATTTACGATTAATGCAAATTTTTTTTTATACAAATCGGTCGAGACTAAGTAATAAGTAGAAACTTTAGCGTTCTATTGGTTCTGGAACTGGACTAAATCCATCAATCACATACATGATCTACCAAAAAATATAAGCATAATGTCCCTGTACGATGATCTCGATACCATCAAAGCTCGTACCACTGAAAAGGTTGCTGGATGGTCTTCTGGTATCAAGTTATTACAGTCTCAGTTACAGCTCAAAAAAGCAGCAATAACACAACCAAAAAGAGAAGCTGCTAGGCGCTCAACTCAGGTAAAGTATAAGTACTACTATGTTTATTTTCCTAAACATCCTTTATTTACCAGATATCTAACATAATAAAAACTAAAGCGTTAGTTTATTATTAGGTACACATTAACAAACATAATATATTACCAAAGTTCTAACCTACCTTGTGAGAGTAGTATAATTTTATAACCAGATGTTCCTTCACAATACATCAATGCCACTTGTCTGATTTTGTTTATGTGATCTGTAAAAATGTCTATCTCAGCGTATATTTTAAGAATTACATTTAAAGGGAATGTGTATGTGTTCACAAACAAAATACCTAAGTGCATTATTTTATAGGTATTGACTCCGGTGATAGACTTGAAAAGCAAAACAAAAGATGATGAAGAATCAAACGTAAATGTTTCCACTCCTCAATCAAAGAATTTGACTGCTTCTCTTAGTGTAAGAGACTTTGATTGGAATGTTGCTAATGAGTATGATCCTATGTGGCCTAATGACTATGAAAAGGTTGCAAAAGGTAAATAAAATAGTAACTTTCTTTTGTGATACAATAAAGGTAAAGTTTATAAGTACATTATGTTTGTTTGAACATAACTTTTGAACCACTGATCCTATCTGCATGAAACTTGAGAAGGTGCAACCTACTTGAAAAATTGACTATAAAGTAAATGAGTAATCCTACTATATTATGTGAAAGTTTGTGAGGATGTTTGTATGTTTGTTCCTGAATCATGCTGTAACGGCTTAACAGATATGAATGAAACTTGGAATAGACATAGTATGTGTGCTAGAATAACTATGCGAGCGAAGCTGTGGTTGGCAGCTAGTAATTTATAATTGTTTTATTTTTCAGAGTTGCAGAACAAAAGAATACATGAAGGAGATAGAGGGGACAGATCTGAGAGAAAAAGAAAGTCAAGATTTGGAGATGAGGAAGAAGTTATACCTGAAAAAACTCTTATGCCTTTGGTAATTCAACCTACATTACCTGCAGTTTAGCCTTCGGCTTATTTGATCGATGAGTTTAGCGCTCAAATATTTCAGACACCCAACTTTTGGCTGAATTTATTATATCATGCGCAAGATGCAAGTTATGCATGCTTTACTAAATAGATGCAATAAAGTAGAAAGTTCTACATTAGTTTCTACATTGACGACCTCTGTGGCCAGGCGAGTGAGTGCTCAGCTGAGACGCAAGAGGCGCAGGTTCGATTCCCGCTGTGGGAGAAATGTTTACATGCTTTGCAAATATTTCTTCCGGGTCTGGGTGTTATGTATTATAAGTATGTATTTACAAAAAAAAGGATATTATGTATTGTATCAGCCATCTGGTTCCCATAATACAAGCTTTGCTTAGTTTGGGGCTAAGATGGTGCTGTGTGATAATGTCCTCAAAATATTTATTATTTATAGTTTATAATACCATGCACTAACTGCAAATTAACCATCTAATTATAAACATTTTGTTAGCCTCCAGAAGAGGAAGAAGCTATGGAGATATCAAAACGCGCGGCAGGTGTTGCTATCGCGCCGCCTCCGTCGCTCACGACAGAAACTCCCTCACCACCCCCTACTCCAGCTCATGGACAGAATACAGGCTTCTCTATTGGAGGTTACGGTGCCAGCTCCGTAGCTGCTAAGATCATGGCTAAATATGGATTCAAGGTTTGTATAGCAATAGAAATCTTTTAGAGAATTGAGAATGAAGCAGTGATATTAATGACTGAAGAGACATTTAAAAAAAAAATCCTTAAAAAAAGTGCAACTGCAATCAAATAGTTTGAAAACATATTGTGTCAAGTGCAAGAAAGGATCCTTTGAAGCGCACTTTAAATCACTGAAAGAACTACACATTTAGATAGATAGACTTGGTATCGCCATAAACAGACTTAAATGCAACATCTATTTAGGACATTACTAAAATGATCCTAGTGATTTAAATTCATAAAATACTTTTGCCTTTTCTGATACCCATGGTACAGGGAATCCTAGTGTGGGCTCAGATCTATGTATGACTGTTGCATGTTATTTATTTTGTTTTTGTTTCAAAATAGTCAGTGCACATGTGTACAGATAACTTCATTAAAGTCATTGACATTAATTTTTCCCCACGCTTTTCCAACTTCATGTGGAGTCAGCACTTCATGTATTCTTTCATTTCGTATGTCCATCCCACACTAATCTATTGATCATCAACTTATCCCTCAGAAATATTTTACTGTTTTCAATGTTTGTAGGAGGGTCAAGGTTTGGGTAAGAAAGAGCAGGGCATGTCTGTGGCATTGCAAGTGGAGAAGACATCCAAACGTGGCGGGCGTATCATCCACGAAAAGGATAGTCCTGTTGTTGTAATGCCACCCCCTGGATTTGCAATGCCGGCACCTCCTGGACCAGGTAAATAAAGACTGATATAATTTTTTACTGACAAAAATTCATTTAAGGCATTTATTAATACAGGCCATCAATTTTATGTCTTAAGTTTATAGTTTGTAAGGTGCCTGAAATAAAGAATTTATTATTATTATTATAAAAACTCTGCCTCGGGGAGTTGTCCAAAATTATAGTATACACTAAAAAGATACCTTTTGTTATTTTACAGATTCACCAAATGCATCTTCCAATTCACCAAATTCTGGAAAACAGGAGCCTTCCATTACAGAGATAATGAAATCACCTAGCAAAGTTGTCTTACTTAGAGTAAGTTACATGTTTGCATATTGATGCTTTGCTGAGTTTTATTTTAAACTTTTCTTTTAATTCAAATATGTTTATCATAGAACATGGTGGGACCTGGCGATGTCGATGAAGAGTTGGAGCCTGAAGTGAAAGACGAATGCAACACCAAATATGGAGATGTCATAAAAGTTATAATATTTGAACTACCTAATGCGCCGTCTGATGAGGCCGTGAGAATATTCGTAGAGTTTAAACGCATTGAAAGCGCCATAAAAGCTGTTGTTGACCTCAATGGTAGATTCTTTGGTGGGAGACAAGTAAAGGCTGGCTTCTATTGTGTTGAAAAATTTGCAGCCTTACAATTAACAGAATAACATAATAGGCAGGTATAATTATGTAGGTAATAAATATTTGATATATTATGTGCATGTTGAAGGATGTCATCTTTTTTTCGTTACCTTAATCACTTCAATTTTTTGAGAAAAAAATCTGATGCAGTGAAATGATCCTTAGAAGTAACAGTCGATTAGCATCAAAAAATATTTTGGTAACTTCGCCCATTTTCATGGTGAACTCACGGTTGGCCAAAATATATGCCATTTATTTCACGAAAAAAGAGCATATCCCTGTAGTCTGTAATATAATACATACATACTGATGTACTTAACAAACATATCCACAAACATACAACGACAAATTGCCTAAGTTGCCACTGAATATCTTTGCTCGCTCGATCAATTATTATACATCCGAAAATTCATGAGGAAATAATAACAAAGTACCTACTTTGCTATGTTGAGGAAAATAAAAATTATGTAGGGTTTCATTAGATGTGAAATGATGATGATTGATATAGTTCTAGCACCATTTTTAATGAAAAATAGATGATAGGATGTAGGTATCCTAACCATAACATAGTAGGTACATATTAAGTACCTATGTGGGAAAGAAAATAAAACGAGTCTAGATTAGACTTTTAAGACTAAATAAATAAAAAAAAGTAAGAACTACCCTTGGAAGAATTGAGGAACTACCTATCGCCTGCCATAAGAATAGACTGTTAGATTAATCAGTGTCATAAATCACTGATGTGTTAATGTCACTGACAGATAATGACAAGACATGCAGACAAATCTAGACAAGTCGGTCAACAGCTGTCAACAGAAATAAAACCGGTCAAGTGAGAGTCGAATTCGCACACGAATGGTTCCGTACCATTGTACACTTTTACACAAAATAGAATTTTTTATCACATCTATTCAATAAGAGCTGGTTGGTTCCTCGTAAACTTATTGTATTCTTGGACTAAAAGTTTTTTAGTCCATAAGCATTGCATTTCGAAAGCATGTGTCAAGTGTACAAAATGAGCGTTTGCGGCGCACCTTAAAATCCTTTTAACACATTGGTTCGAAAGCACTAGTGAGTAACCCCATTAATAATAGTAATAGTGGTCAGGATTCAAAGAAACACTTCGAATTTAAATTAGTTGTTTGCTAGTAAACAATCTACTATTTTATCCTGTTTGGACTATTTTAGGCTTGGGTGGGTTCGGAACATTTCCAAATTGACTGCCGGCAACACTCGCTTGACGATAGTTGTCGTCCGTCCGTCACAGATTAGTAAATCGTATGCTACATCTATCGAGCGAGGTTTAGCGTTTAGTTGACAATGTTTGCACTTGTTGTGAGTTGAAAACAGATAAAATAATAATTATACAAAATAAGTCTAATTCTATCTAGTGGAGCTCAACTCAAGATATTTACGGTTTGGTTCTTATCTGAGCAGATTCCGTTCTGGAACAAAATCATTGTGATTACAAGAGATTGTATAATATTTCACTGATGATCGTACTGATAAGTGACTAAATTAATTTATTTCATTGCCTAAAAAGGCAGTACGATGGCATTCTATTCCTGTAATCGATATAGATCAATTGTATTAATACTTGTAGTGCTAATAATGTGGCAAGCGTTTCGGTTAATGCCCAATAATTCGGAAAAATTAGCAGGAGAGGTAAGACTATCTTTTACTGTATTAACGTGCTTAAAAACTTGCATATTAGTCTTATATTAATACCCAATAGTCACATATTTAGTTCTGACCTCACACTAGAATTCCGTGTCGTGGGTATCAGAAACTAAGAGTGGTACCCACTATGATACCCAGACCTAGAAGAAATGCTTTCAGAACATGATACATTTTTCCCGCAGCGAGAATCTAACCAGCAACTCTCGCGTCTTAGCCAAACACTCGCCTGCTATGCTCACAGAGATTGTCAAATATTTAACTAATCAATATTTTATTTTCAGACTGATATTTTAGAACTGGAAGATGACAAATATAATAAGCATAAGCAAGATAAAGTGAAAGTGAGAGTGTACTATGAAGCTCTATGTCCTGACTCCAAACACTTCTTTTTGAAGCACCTTACACCAGTTACAGACAAATTATCTGACTTTTTAGATATCACACTGGTACCTTATGGTAAAGCTTCAGTAAGTAGTATAAGTACATATCTAAGTCAAATCTACATCAAATTTATATAAATACCATAACTTCTTACCAATCTTTTGTAGACTAAACAAGTAAATGGACAGTATGTTTTCCGATGCCAGCATGGAGAAGAAGAGTGCTATGCAAACAAAGTTCATGCTTGCTCTATAGAAGCAATAGGAAACATGACAACTACTGTAAAGTTCACTGATTGTATGATTGCTGATAACATGGATCCAGATAAAGCTTTGGCACGGGTATGTTTTGTTTAGGTTCCAAGTATGTACTGCTTTATCAGTCAAGTTAAGTTGCATTATAAGATATACTCCCACATTGTCCATCTATATTGCAGGTATCTCAACTAAAGATGAAATACTTCTATTAGTTTTGATATTAGTTAGTTCTTTCAAATTAGTGTGTGTAATGATTAAAAGTACACCTCAAAGGCTCCTTTTATGCATTTGACACATGTTTTCGAACTTATTAACTTCTAAATGCAGTTTCTTCATGATACTTTCTTTCACCTTCTGAGAGTAATGGTATACATACATTTTTAGAACAGAATTTAGATGTTCAATTGGCACACAACCGGATTTAAATCAAGTGCTCTTAAAGATGAAATCAATGCATCAAATAATGACAATGCCTTAAACTTTCAGTGTGCAAAGGAATACAGCATTGATCCAGATCCAATCAGCAACTGTGCAACCCATGAGCATGGATCAAACTTACTCAAAAAGCATGGCGATGACACAAACTACCAGAAACCAACTTTTATACCTTTGATATTAGTGAATGGTTCTCGAGACAACCAAGCTGCTATTCTGAAGAACTTGCTTCTTGAAGTTTGCAAGCTTATTGATATGCCACTGCCTCCCCCATGTTTGTGACATAAGGTAGTCAAGAAACCTAGTGCTCACTATTTTCTGCAAGTGAATGATGACAACATGTAAAACTATTGGACCAACTGGCTTTTGTAGGCTATAGAGGAATGTTAGATATTAAGAACATGTTTTTAAAATTGGCATATCAAGTCCATCTTTGAATATTTACCTATCTAGTAGGAATGGTTGAATTAATTCCTAGAGGCTTTTTGAATAACCTACATATTTTGCTCATTACTTTATCTTCCAAAAATCTTGTACATTATTATTGATCAAGCGAGTGAAGCAAGCAAAGTTATCAGTAGTAACTTGGGCGATTAGATGTTGTATGTTTGGGTATATGTTTGTTAGAGCATATCTTTCGAACTGTTAATCCAATCTATGAAACTTGTTAGGTACCTAGGTCAATAGAATTAAAGTTTTACTAATGTGTCTAGTGAGGTGTCATATGAAAGAGCTATGTTTGTAGATTCTAAAATGGTTTTTATTTATATTCTAGGATGTATAGTTTATTAAATTAACCTTTGTAACCTGAGCTCTTTCTTGATAGAGTTTCAATGTCTTTGTAGTTCAGGTTAGACTGGATATTTGTATGGGGAAATTTATTGGCATAGTAATTTTGTTGACCAAGCGTAAGTTGGTCATGAAAATGGGTGATGTTGCCAAAATATAAATATTTATTGAGGCTAATTCTAATGCTGCGGCCACTACCGTGATATGGCAATAATTATAGTCTTAATTGAAACAACGATTTCGATTATAGCCACGATTTAGGTATAGCCATAATTTTACAATGTCAATCAATATAGCTCATAGACAAAAGTTGGGTGGGTGACCGCCTGAGAATGCCGCGTGATGTTGACTTTTTGCGCTCCCAGATTTTTTATGCCCATCCCTGATCCAAACTTCATAATATGAAAGGCAAAATTACGTAAGCGCCAAAATAGGCATATTGAGTTATTATCCTAAAATGACAGTCCAAATACAATAATATGAATTGCTGGACATAGAAAATGAAAAAAGAATGAAATCTTACGTTCACGTCATCAAAATTTGATAATTAGGTATATAATTAGGTAAAAAGTTATGATTAAAAAACGAAAAAAATGAACTTTAAACGGCTTTTTCTCGATTGGCGCTTACGTAAATTTGCCTTTCCAGTGACGTTTATACTATGCCCACATATTTGAGTTTTATGTTGTAGATTTTTATGAATTTTTTTAGCACGCAGACAACATCGCGCTTTCTTCTTCCTAGTCTTTACACTCTTGGCAAAGTGGTCGTGGTCGTCAGCTCAGGAGTAGTGGCTCGCTTCACAATTTTAGTGCATTCGTGTAGTGGACCATTTAACGCTGCCTTGACTTGGTCCGTCCATCTCATGGAGATCTTCCTCCAGGGTGACAGCTAGTACAACATAAACAAAATGTCTAAGTACAAGAAACCTCAGGGCGCGACTGCAAATCTTGCGGATCGTGGACATCTCGCGAGATCTCAGTTCGGGGCGAACTACATAATAACTACTTGCCTATGTATTAAAACCAACTTATAAAACATATTTCAGATAATACTAAGGATTTCTTTGTACATAAGTACTGATAATGAATATCAATATTGTAGAACATGCATTTATTGTAGTTGAATTAAACAAGTTCTAGGTCTCCAAATAATATGAATTACCTATACCTATGAAAAACTTACAAGACTAATTTAAGTATTATTAGGTATATTGGAACAAATGTATTTAATTAAAATAATAATGTACTAAGCTTAGTTATTTGGAATTTAGGCATTTTTTATTTATAATAGGTAGCATTCAAGTAATTGGGCTATAAAGTGGTAGGTATTTGTAGTTATTTTTATTGTAAAATTGAAAAGCAAATTGGTTGTGTTATAGTTATTATTTATGTTCCTATGTACTGATAACAATGAGGTTGATTGTGGCTTTATTTTAACTTATCCATATAAAATAAAATTACTTGTTTTTGAGATCTAAAATATTGAACTCATTTAATACCATGAAAAGACCATGAGCCTTGTGTGACTCGCAATTAAAAATTAACATATTAAGGTCTGACATTGGATGTTGCATTTGACAGATAAGGTGATACCAAGATTGTGATTGTGCTATCAGGAGTCGGATTGTACCCTTCACCTCAAACTATTTTTGTGTCAATGTAATTTGGTTGTATAGGTAATAGGTACCTACCTAATAAAATACAGAGACAATTTGCAACCAATTCGAAATTTTTGAGCAGGCTTCTCAATGTGACAAGCCCATATCGCGCAACGTGGAAACGATCTTGTCCTTGTTCGCAGAAGCATACCGTAGCCGATTAAGTTAGAGTCGGTGGTACAGTCAGCGTCAAATTGATATGAGCGTCTAGAGTAGTCAAAATGATCTGAAAAACATAAAAGCAGATTTATACACGCAGTTCTAATCATCATATTGTTGTAAGCACCCAACGTGTTCAAAATATATTACTACTCATTGTTTCATATTTATATGGAATAAAATTATGAAATAATACCTTTGAGAGCTTTATTTGCTAAGATAATTTTGAACACCGTGACTGCTCATATAAATATGAAACAATGAGTAGTAAGATATTTTGAACACCTTGGGTGCTTACATTGCAGGGATTGGAGGAAGAGAGCTGAAGATCGAGCTCAGTGGCGTGCCATGGGAGAGGCCTATGTCCAGCGGTGGACTGATGTAGGCTGATGATGATGATGATGGGTGCTTACAACAATATGATGATTCGAACTGAGTGTATCAAATTGCTTTTATGTTTTTCAGATCGTTTTGACTACCTACTCTAGACGCTCATATCAATTTGATGCTGACTGTACCTATCTTGAAAATTGCGATGCAGACTCTGATTTTTTCTCTTGCAATTGACATTTTTAAACGGCTTTTGAGTCTCTGACCCGCACAGACTAACACTCATAGGAAGACAATTGGTGCCGTGTGTGGCTTTCTATCGTCGTCGTCTGTCCGTGTTGGGTCCGTGTAACAGACTGGAAACTCCTCCTTTGAAGTACCTACCTACTTAACTTACTTTTGGTAACTAGGTAGGGAAGTACCTACTTAATTTCAAAAGAGTCAACAATCCGATTCCTTGAGCGTTCATAGGTTCCTAAAACTAGGTACCTAGGGTAAACTCATCATTTCCTTGTCTTTTCCCAACGGGGTCAGCCAGCGGCACAACATGTAGGTATTCTTCTCCCATTTCCCTTTGTCAGAAGTCATCTTAACACTCAGTCCTTGCTTAGGTACTTTTATGTCATCTAACTATTAGATATGCTGTAAAGTTAACATGAAATTACCCAAGTAGGTACCTACCTAATGACCGCACATGTTCCGTCGACTCTCACGTATTTGGGTAGGCAATGGTACCCAAGTGGAGGTCTGGCGAAGTTCCAAGGAATATGGTGACAGCGACCTTATAAACCTTACAGTACCTACCTACCTAGTTAGACTAAGATATAATAGCGCACTAAATCTACCGATACCGTTCCTACTGGCGTTGGCGGTAAGGTTTTTTAGATTTTTCTCTTGTACTATAAGACATTGCTTCTTGCCAAAAATGATTGTAGGTCAACGAGAACTACCCTATAGGTTTTGATTCCCTTGCGAATGTCAAAATTTGCGGCAATATGTGGCATTATACCAGCTGTATCTTTTGATTGTTTTTTTCATAGCTCTAAGGGACGTTTGATTTTAATTTCTTGATACCTCCGCGTTCCTGAGAAAAAGGGCCTACCTACGTAGGTATAGTTGCATAGTACCTACCTAATTGCTATAATATTTTTTGTTTCTTTTACAACTTTTAGGTAGTTCGTTTTTAAGACCGAGTTGTAGCTCTAACCTACTAACTACGTGGCTATAAAAAAAGAATTCATCCTAATTAATTATAACAAACAACAAAAGTTTTCATTTAGGCCAACGGCTAACGGATGTTTTCATTATTCTCCATAACCCTCCTTCTGTGAAGTGGGGTAAAAAGCAGGAATAAATTGTGAGGATCTTGCAAAACAATAGTTGGAAATGGTGTGCGCGAGAAAAAGCCGGATGCAAATGCCATTCATATTAATTAGCAAAGCGAGATGGGGCTTTTACGAAATTAGACCGTGATTTCAGTGAAGATTTATTGTTGTGTTTGAAATGCTTTCGGGGCAAAGGTAGCCATTTAGACGCAGGCAAATTGCTGTTGTCAGAGTGGGTTATAAATTGAATTGACTCGAGCCGTTGTTTGCCTTGCATGTTGAATTACAAAAAAGTAGAAAGCTGTTACTTACTTTATTGGTTTCGTGCTCGATAAACATCAAACAGCTCACAATTGATGAAAGTGATTGGAAAATCATATACCTAAGGACCATAATACATAGTAGGTAGGTAGGTACCTATAAGTGGAGACTAGAACAAGAGTGCTTCCCCGTTCGACCCAAAACATGTGATTGGAGTTATCCTTTCTACCCACACCTAAGGTACTCATTACTAATTTACATAGTTTATATTCAAATAATGACACAAGTAAACTATGAAGCAGAAGGGTGAGCAGAAAAAAAATGTAAGTAGATTACCCCCGAATACTCAAACGCGACTCAGAGTTGAGCACGTCTCAACTCACGGTTTTTTGACAGTTTCTGATGAAAATCTGACAAAAATCGTCATTAGAGTCGTGCTCAACTTTGAGATGCGTCTGAGTATTCGGGGGTAAGTAAAATAATATAAGTATTTTTTAATAATACTATTATTTTTATTAATAAAATCAGTCTTATTTAGATAATGGTCAGTTAAATATTTGCCTATTAATTCTAACAATAACACTAATCAACCTTTAGAGGAACATACATAATCAAATAAACATTTTTAAACTGTGTGTAGTAATGATTTTAACTAGTTAGATTTTTTATAAATACTACAGTGTCTGTACTATTTAGAATACACTGTGGCTTAGATATTAGGATTGGGTAGAACGGAGCATATGTTTTGGGTTGAACGGGGAAGCACTCGAGTTCGTTATTAGGCGCTAGTAACGTAAAAGAGGGATGCAAATCGTTCCTTTGGTAAAACACCTAGGTACCTACCTACTTAGGTACTGGCTGCTTAGGAAATAGTAAAAGCAACAACAGTTGCAATGATAGCGGATGGACAAAGCTGCGTTATCAGAGCTTTCCTGAAATTGGACATGTGGCTAGCAGCCTGCTGATGCTGATAGGAACGCAATAAAGCCGCTTACGCACGGTCAACTGAGGTCAGAACGGAATGGTCAGAATAGTCCAGGAGCCCAAGTAGGTATTAGGTAGGTAATTATTTACATAAGATTACCTAGTGTCCTAAATTTGAAAAATTCATTATATTACCGTTAATATCTGTTTTGCTGCAAAATGAGTTGTTTTTAGAAAAATTGCACATAGGTATATCTATAAATTTGAATTTTTTAAAAACCAATGTTAATTTATCGAATTTATTAACACTTTAAGTGCCTACTTTTTATTTTCCTCGTTGCCAAATTATATGGTAAATTGAGTAGGTATCACATTAAATTAAAGGGACAGTGTCACAAGTGCCCATGAAAATGTTATTTAATCAATAGGACAAAAGTTGCTAAAATCAAAGAAAATAAAGAAGAATTCTTCCGTGTTCTATGAAAATGTCAACATAAGCAATGGTATTTCGCAAGACGTGACGTCACACGCTCTGATCGGTGGATTCACGCGACTGAATGTCTAATTTTGTTTTTTTTTTCTAAAAATAATAATAATCTTTATTTATTTTAATAAATAATTTAGTTTTTTGTCATTTAAATATCATGATTTACTATTAGAAACTAGTGGATACACAACCCTATTGCCGAAGTATGATGAAAATATTGTGCACGAAAGGATTCGAATAATGTTTTAGGCGAGGCACTACCTCATCTTGACGAGCACACAACCCAGCCAAAGCGAGACGTTCGCTTTCTTTTATGCATGGCATTATGGCTTGGACGAATAATATTAAGTACTAGCTGCTGCCCGCGGCTTCGCTCGCGTTGTACCTGGATAAAAAATAGCCTATATGTTAATCCAGTACATGTACTATGTATGTTCCAAGTTTCATTCAAATCCGTCCAGCCGTTTAGGCGTGATTGAGGCTCAAACATCCAAACATCCAAACATCGTTACAAACTTTCGTACTAGATGGCAGCACAGGTAAAGTTAGTACGCGCTATCGTTGCGTTTTGAGCTTTACGCCGGTAATTTCAAGCAAACTAAGACTTTTCAATTTTATAATATAAGTAAGAAGTAAGATGGCAATCAGTCTTCGCAGAAAATGGCAAACTAAACCATAATTAATTCTCTGACAGCAAAATAGTCATACCTAATAAGTATGGTATTTATTATTTATTAGGTTTTGATGAGCACTGGTGGTCTAGTTGGTAGTGACCCCGCCTTCCGATCCTAAGGTCGTGGGTTCAAATCCGGTCGTGTTCCAATGGATTTTTCTATGCGAAAAATTTATGTGCGCTATACCAGTACTCTCAAACGGTGAAGGAAAACATCGTGAGGAAACCCATGGCTTAGTCAGCTCCACACGTATTGACCATGTCTTTCCTGTGGACAAGGCCGACTAAGCTGAGAGGATGGAATAGGTGCTGGGCAAAAGCCTACTCCATCTTAATTCGTCCCGGGCACTACAGACGTCCCGTCTGTGAAGGTAAAGTTGCCTCCTGACGTTGTATAAATCATCTATAGATGGTAAAAGGCCTTGTTTTTAAGTTTTGATATTGTTACTGGACTTTTCAGCATAAGCCATCCTACCCGCCATACAAGCATGAGGTAGGAGTGTTAGTTTCTATCTCTTGGGCTAAATTCGGTCGGCTGCACGGTGATGCCCCGAGTCCGCTCCGCAGTTTCGTTAAGCCAATGCACAAATCTAATGGATTTTTTATGTTCCCAGAAAATATCTATGTATGTACCTAGCAATATGAATAAATTGGGAATGCGCCTTGCCAAAAGGATTTAGCTCGCCCGTTATAAATCTGATTTATTTTTATCGCTTCAATAAAGTGAATAAAATTGCTAGTTTGCGGTAGGGTACCTAACCATAAAAATAGCAGTATTTGGCAAGAATTTCATACATAACTTCCCTATTGATAGACCTTCGCAGGTAAGTAGGTTATAGGTAACTTCCTAAGTGCTTAGCTAAGATGATCCATCTTATATCACTATTGAATTGATAGCGAAGATGTAGAGCAGAGAGAGTTTCTGTAGATGCGTAGTTATCGTGTGTCGTTCATTCAGGGCTTAAAATCACATGTTTTTAAAGGATTCTTAAAAGTGAGATAGTTCGATACTAGAACATATCAAAAGCAATAAACAATTTCTTCATTTTAACAAGCAGCTGAAAAAACAAATAAGTACCTAATATATTACTTAGGTGTCATTATCACATCCTATTCCAAACGACTGGTCAGAATTGGATGGTTTTTTTATTTTATTAGCTTACTTTTTTCCTGGAAATATTTCTTCCGGGTCTGGGTGTTGTAATATTATGTATTATAAAGTATGTATTTACAAAAAAGTATACCTATAGGTAGGTAAGTATTCTATCAGCCATCTGGTTACCACATAGTACAAACTTTGCTTAGTTTGGGGCTAGATGTGTGTGACATGTCCTCGAATATTTATTATTTATTTTATTTATAGTTAATCATGCCCTTGCTTGATCCATTACTTTCCACCGTTTTCTGTATTATAATGTACATTTGTTATAGTAAAAATCAGGCTTGCGTGTGCGTGGTTAGTTACGATACCTAAATAAGAAAAAAATATACTTATGATATTTTCTTTCGTTGAAAGTTGAAAAGAACGACTCGCGATATCGACCCTGGTACTTTACCACCCAAAATACTTATATTTTCCCCAGCACACTGTTAACTTTTTCTACCTTCTCGCCACTCAGGAAAAGCCTGCAAAAATCGAGATATCCATACTATCTATGGCCATATTTACATAGAAAGCATAGTCGCGCCGTCTTTATAGATGTGTTAACTTGATAGATTTTGGTCTATGTTTGTGTATTTCTTTTGTTTTTATTTATTAGGACTTATCTATTTTTGATATTACTATTTTAGCTTGTGAAACATAATACGCAATACCTAACAAGTTTGTCGTTTGCTGTAGTCAATTTTCCGTCTTCCACACAGTTCATTACGAAACATCGCTGCCCGTCCGTATTTATGCGATGGTCCACAGACCTTACCGATTTATGTAAACTTAATCGTTTTCTATGTATTAGGCTGAGAGATAGAAGTAGGGGGGTACCCAGCTTTGTAAGCAGCAACCTGCTTTGTAAGTTGATGCGTCCTATCCATGGAGCGAGCCGTGTACTCATTAAAACTTTCCTCAGGCTGGGCTTGCACGTGTTTTTAATTTTTATCGAGAGCACTCGTCGTTAGGGAGGCGTGCTGCGGGTTCGGATGCTTTGATTGCGGTAATGACGACTCACCTCTCACGTCTCACCACTTGTCTCCTTTTACTAGGTATGTCCATGATTATTTTTCTTTGCATATTAATGACGTGCCGTGTCTTAATTACTCGGAGTTATAATTATTATATTCATTGAAATGAGGTATTTTATAGAGTAAGATGCTAAGGTACACATTATGCTGCTAGCTTAGGTGACGGTGGAGCAGGGCGTGACAGACGAGTGCCCGGTTGAGACGCGAGAGGTGTGGGTTTGATTCCCGCGACGGAAGAAACGTTTGCATGTGCGTATTAGGTACTGCTGATATTTGTTCCTAATCTGGGTGTTGTGTTATGTGGACCTGCATTGTGACACGGTACTCTAGTCAGAGCATATGACTGTTGAGTGTTATTTATTGAGTACAAGTGACATAATCTCGGTATGACTAGAGTTGGATGCTTTAAGCTTGTCACCTGCTATTCTCATAGACTGGCTAATACAATAAAATACAATAGATGAATTCGCAGACATATGCAGCCACAGGATTGCAACAAATCCCCTTAGCCACGGTCACTGGCGCCGCCTACCCCCGTGCCAGCACAAACAACTCTAATGGATTTTTCATGTCCATTGAACAAGCCTTTTAAAAACCTATGCGTGAGATGATCAAATGCTAAGTTGTTTAGTTTTTGGTTTCTGCCTCAGTTATTTTATATCAATGGCTTCCCTATTAGTTTTGACAATGGAAATGGTTTCCTATGCTTTTTTGTACTTAGCATTTATTTTCCAATCCTAAGCATGAGGTATAGGTAAGGTACCTAACTTAAGTTTACATTGTTCAATTGAATTATTAAAAGAGTAGGCATCAATAGTACCTACCTATCTATCTACCTAAGTAATTTAATTCAATAGAGTCGAGGTTATTGTTGAAACCCCAAGAAAAACACAGATTATGACATTTTTAAGTATAATTTATTGTGTGTAAGCTACAAAAGAAGGGCGCCCAGAACACGTAAGCTCCTTCCATTGTTCACCCTGGAAACAATGACTGCAGCAAAGTGTTGGGATGACTTGAGAAAAACTGTGCTTGTGTAAAACCTTTGATTGAGTGATTCATATAAGTCTTAAACATTATACACATAAAATAAAATAAACATCTACCTAATAAAAGTGTTAAGTTACCAGTTTTTGAAAAGTGTAAGTATAAAAGATAAGATAACACTTTATTGTATATATCAAGAAAAAACATGAAAGTTACAAAAGAATGGTATACGCAATTGGCGGCCTTATCGCTAGAAGCGATCTCTGCCAGGCAACCTCAAATAGAAACTTAAAAAGAAAAACGAAGTAAAATTAAACTAAACTAAACAAAATCACATTATTTTACGGGTAGGTTTTTATATACAAAATATTTTCATCTGAAATTGTTATGTAGGTACGTACCTAGTCAGAGAATAGCCGTGGTCGTATGCCACCTAAAAACAAACAGCCACCTAAAAACAACCACCCAAATACATTTTAACAGTAATAAGCGATCATAAGCTTTAGAGCGAAGTGACCAGCGCCAGCGGACAATTGAGACGCTTCCAACGATACCTACCTTATTTTGTCAAATTATGATAAGTAGAATTTAGAAGTTATGAGGGAACTGATGAACATACATACATACCGGTCAAAATCATAAACCCGCCTTTTCGCCGTAGTCGGATAAAAATTATAATTATTTGAGTCCGAGCACTGGTGGTCTAGTTGGTAGTGACCCCGCCTTCCGATCCTAAGGTGGTGGGTTCAAATCCGGTCGTGTAGGTAGGTACCAATGGATTTTTCTGTGCGAAAAAATTTAGGTGCGCTGTACCAGTACTCTCAAACGGTGAAGGAAACATCGTGAAGAAACCCGCGGCTTAGTCAGCTCCGCACGTATTGACCTGTGTTGTCTCTTCTGTGGACAAGGCCGACTAAACAGAGAGGATGGGATAGGTTCTGGGCAAGCCTACTCCACCTTAATACGTTCCGGGCACTACAGCGTCCCGTTTGTGAAGGTAAAAGTTGCTTAAAAAGTTGCATATAAATCATCTACTAAGTATATCTATAATAGATGGTAAAAGGCCTTAGTTTTTGTGTTCGAAAATTTAAAATAATAGGTAATACCGGTTTACCTATGCTGGGTACGTATTTATTATGCTCTCGACTTGTATTCATTTTATTTATGGTCCCGAAATATCTAGTGCTTAGTTTTCACCCCTACTTCCTTACCCCAAGATTTACTTACCTACGCCAACGCGCATATCAACAACTAGAGTAATTTTCACAAATTAATTATTGCACTGCGAATATCAGGAAATTAGTTAGGTACAATAAGATGTGCATGTTGTAGGCACACGCGTGTGCAATTAAAAATGATACGTGTGTTACATGGCCTTGCACTAACTGAATAATTAACACTACGTACCTAGGTACCTAACACTAACGCTGAGTTAGAGCAAGAACTAATTAAATCCAAATGCATATTCAGATGTAAAGCTGAGGTGCAGAATAACCCTTTTTTCTTATTTCTTTTTTTACCTATCAAATAAATATAGTAGCTACTTACCTAATGGAGACTCATTTCCAAAAAGAAACTGAATTCTCAAAACATAGCATTAAAATGTAAGGTATCTATCTATTTAATTTATGTTTTTGTAGAGGTCAGAAAAGGCAAAGGGTATTAAAAAATATGATCTAGGTTAAAACAATTTTATAGCGCAAGTATAAAAATACTATAATATATAATATCAAAGATAACTTATAACAAGTTTCATACCAACTTTTGAAATTAAAAAAAAGCCATTCGCAGACCAATAAAACTGGTGCAGTTATATAGTAAAAATGATAAGAAACATAAAGTATTCTCTGAAAAATTCACCCAAGTGCAGCCACACTGAGATAGTTGCATTTGAAAAAATACTAAATAAAAGTCTATAGTAAATTTTCAGAACTACCACCGGAACGGGTTGCAGGAGTTGTTTAATATTATAAGTCTGGGATTTTTTTAGCAGGTTGTCCGATTTGCTCAATTTGTATCGAAGATTCGATAGAACGTTGGAAACCTGAAACCGTCTACTCTGACACTTATTCATTGACGATGGGAAAAGTTTCCCGTCATGATTACGGCTTGTGCGCTACGAGACCGCTAATGGGCTAATTGGCACTTCAGATAACTATTGGATGCGCCCTCTCCTCTAACTATGTTACTCGAGTTGCGTTATAAGCATTACTTAGTATAAGATGAGGTGTTGATGTGATGAAGGCTGTAGTAGTAAAGGCGGCGGTGAACCATGTTCTCTTCGCTGTTTGTGCTTCTTCTACTGACTGCCGCTGTGTATTGCGGTAAGGATAAGCCGGTAGGTACTTATGTCCACTTTTGTCCTTTGTTTTCCATCATCATACATCACAGCTCGAGATCATCCCTACTCTATGTCTGAAACTATTATCGAAGCCTATTTAAGCCTGACTGAAGGGGAAAGGGGGAAAATAGGCTATAGATTGCTATTCATTTACATTTTTTTAATTTTTCATGTTATTCATAAGGACTTTCTGCATTTCATGTTTGTGTGTGGAAATAACAATTAAAAAACTGTGATTATTTGTCGATGGATTTCACGCTAATACCTACGCTCGATCCGAATAACTCTACAAATCTCTACTCACTCAAAAAATTCGTATATCTCTTAAAAGGTAGAAGATTCAAATTTGAAGATGTGGGGCTTTATTCGTACTTTGAAGTACTCATGAAAAGATTACAAAAGTAAAAAAAAATAGTTTAAAAGAAGCGATTGGGCTAGGTAGTCAGCAAAGTCTAAAGAAGTTAAATTGGAGCCAAAGAAATAAGCCCATTCTAAATATGCAAGAAAAAGCAAACAAATGATAATGATAGTAATATATTTGCTTATGTACATTAGCAGAGCTGACTCTACCGAAAGACACGTTTGTATTGTACCAAGGTGTAATAGTTACCTACGTTATTCATAAATATTCACAAGACAGTACCTCCCTCCTATTTGGAAATAAGCGGCAGTGTACAAAGTCCCGTCAATTTGTCACACGATGTAGTTTATGAAGTGAGCGCGGCGTGACGGATGGCTGCCGCAGCGGCACGCACACGACGACACTATTGCTCAACGTCGCCGACGGACGCCGTCGCTCGTCTGGGAATACCTAATGCATAGGTGACACTGGTACTTAGCATCAGGTAGCAGGCAGATTATTCCATTCTAAGAATAGACAGATGGCCATGAAGAATCATTAACTGTTAATGTAAAATGACCGTAAGCAAACCAAAAAGAAAACTTGCGGCAAAAAGCTATTTATTTTGTCTATATCATGATGTTTTTCAAATATTTATAAATAATTTATGCACATATCACTAGAAAAACTCTAATTCTACAACATATAAAAAAATCGTACGACTTATCTTTCTCCGGTTCGCCATTTAACAATAAAATACGCCGCTCTCCTTACAAAAGCAACCGTTACACGGACGACCATTTGAAAAACGGCCGTAAAAGTGACATTTGACAATGATAGTGACAATTTTTTTTTGTGGTCCTGGGTAATATTTATTTAGGCGTTTTTGACAGTTTGTGGTAGATTCTTTATCAAAACCTGGTAATAACACCCTAAAAATCAATGTGGGAGACCCTCAATCCATAGCCTGGTTAAGGGTTAAAAAAGATTTTGAGTAAATTCAGTTAATCGTTATATCTTTAAAACTTTGCCAGACAAAACAAATTACTGATTTTTATAACATGTCATAATTTTTTTTATAGTCAAGAAGACCATTAGTGCATCTACCTCAGAACAGCAAATCAACTTCGTGCACCTACTATACAGTCTGTGTTCATTAAGTTGTTAAAAATGTGCTTAACGGCAGCTTCAATATGTAAACGAACTCACACCATTAAAATAAATATTTAACTTTATGACACAAGTTGATGCGGATCGTGTTGGTCTCTGCGGAATCACGACTTAATATTTTCTTTGAGAATGTTATCTTATTTTTAATATTGGAACGGCTTATAGGGTGGGAAGGGACCCATGGGGGGCTACGGTGTTCACATAGGTAAAACTATGAAGAGACGGTAGGGAATAAAATATACCTTATAATGCGCATACATAAAATATAAATAAAACACATCTGAATGATATTTTGAAAGGAAAAAGAATAAAAACTACCTGAGAGCCCGTCCTCTATGGCTTGGTAGACTAATGTTAAATTTAGATAATATAGTTTTATTCTCTTTTATATACCTTATTTTTAATAGTAAGGAGTTATGGCCAAGCAATTGACTAAAAAATACCAACAGAGTTACATAGTGCATGGCTAAAAAATTTGATTCCCGCTATTTATATTTTAAACATTACCTTATTCATGTCCATATAAAACTCTATTTCAGGTATTCAGTGATGATATCCTAGAAATAATACAAACAATTCACGACGAATGTGTCGCAAAAACCGGGGTCTCTGAAGGTGAGTTACTAATAGAATTGTATTTCACCTTTGTTCTATGTTAGCATGCGAATGACGCGAAACAATCGGCACGGCTAAACTCAGTAGCATAGAGCACGAAAGTCTTAGAAATGGCAGGCAGGTACTGTTATTCTAATACTATACACGTTATACATATGTGCGATGGGCTGATCACATGTCACCATGGTTCACCATATTATTATCCATCTTTTGACTCTTTGATCAGGAGTGGCTGCAAGTTTTCTTATGATTACTTGTTGCTCTGCCCACCCTATTAGAGATACGGGCGTGATAATATGTATGTAATACGTATCAAATAAAAATAAGTAATCATAAAATTTTTAAATGTCATGTGGTGCCATAAATTTCTTGTAAATCTTTTAAATGTCAGCGAGTCAACATTTTTAATTTGGAGAAATAATTTGTTCAATAGTTTGACTGCCTCTATAGAGCAAGAATTGCCACGGAAAGAAGTGCTCACGACATTTGTCAAAATCCGTCCTGCTTTTTGGACTACAGCTTCAGCCAAAATATGAACAAAATAGATTTGGGAAACATGATAATGTGTGCAACTTAGAAAATTAATAATTCGGAATGAAATTCTGACATCAGGAAGGCACATACGCATACAATATGTATATATACACCCCCAAACACATTACCCGCCTTCTTCGCAGTGGGGCAAAATCAAGCAATTTATTGGCTTTCCTTGTCTGTACAAATGTACCTATATTTGCATATTTTGATACAATGTGGTTTTCATTCGTACATACTTACGCAATTACTTTGATGTCGTAGATCTGCAGTCGTCATGTCGTAAATACCAATTTTTCTATTAACTGCCTGCTCTAAACGTTAACAATGCTATTGTTTTGAAATACAATGTCTTATGTTTGCGTACATTAAAGAGTCTTTATTTCTACTTGCCCCCAGAGGATATACAGAATTGCGAAAAGGGCATATTTAAGGAAGACGAGAAATTGAAGTGCTATATGGTTTGCATACTGGAGGAAGCGAGTCTCGTGAGTTATCTTTGTTTATTTCTCTCTCCACCCTGGCTGAGGCACGAAATTAGATACAAACAAACGTTTAATTTATTTTTAATTCTGTTTGTTTGCTTTGAATTCAAACTGTAATCATGTCTCCTACTTTTCTGTGTGCTCTGTCTATTTCTTTGTGTGATTCTTAGTTAGTAGGTAACCTGCACGTTATTTAAAGAACAAGATTATGTTTAATTTTATTTATTTATTTATTAGGCATTGCTCATAGCACACACAATACACAGTTTAATAAAAATATACAATAGCTTTTACACTATAAACAATAAAAAAATATTTGTGGACCAATTAAAGGCAAGGCATGTTAATTAAACGGTATACCTAAGTGTTGATTATTATGGATTTAATGATGAATGGATGGCAATTCTTTTCAGGTTGATGATGATGAAGTGGACTATGACATGCTCATCAGCTTGATGCCCGAGGAAGTGCAAGACAGGACGAGGACGATGCTGTATTCCTGCAAACATCTCGGTAATAACTTTAGCTCACACTCATATTTTAAAAAAATACTACTTGCAAACGTGGCCATATACCAAATGAATGCTCTCATAAGGTAAAGAATAACATTTTGAAGAAATCTACATGTCAGAGAACCCACAAATTAAAGCATGTACCTACCAAGTGCTCGAAAGAAGCTTCTTTTTTTTAATTCACCACTGTGAGGTTTGGCGTAGCAGTATCAAATGTACCTAATGCTATCATAGACATGTCTCTGACTATCTCCCTTTTACTGTTTTTATGATTTCAGATACAAAAGATAAGCATAATTGTCAAAGAGCATTTGATGTCCACAAATGCTCCTTTGAAAAGGATCCTGATGTAAGTACTTTTTACTCATTCTACATACTTTATCTAAATATGACGGCCTCGGTGGCGTGGCGGGCGATTGCTCGGCAGAGACGCAAGAGGCGCGGGTTCGATTCCCGCTACGGAAGAAATGTTTGCATGATCTGTAAATATTTCTTCCGGGTCTGGGTGTTGTGGTACCATGGTACTCGTAGTTTCTGATACCCACGACACAGGGAATCCTAGTGTGGGGTCAGAACTATGTATGTGACTGTTGGGTGTTATTTATAAAAAAAAAAAAAAAAAAAAAAAAAAAAAAAAAAAAAAATGAAAGTTGATTTTACTACATTTTACATTTTCGTGGAAGTAGGTACCTACTTATATCTCTACAGCAGTCGTGTTAGAAGAAGACTTAGTAATATTTGATAGATACTGAGCTCTACCTTATAGATACCGACTCAGAAGTTACTTATCGTGATTGGGAACCGTAATAATACTTTAACGTCTCCAAACGAGTCTCCTCTTTTATTCATCGAGTTTGAAAGTCGTAGAAATATAAAGACATCTTAATTTTAAGGGGTCTTGTGACTTTGCATGTTAATTTAAAGATTTCAGTACTTTAAGTCACATTTTGCGGTGCCTCTAGCTAAATAATGAAATATCTACGAAAGAAGTTAGCCAAGTAGGTAGGTACATATATCTCTAAACATACTGTGAGCAGTGCTAGCTCGATTGCTATCGTGATCACTAGCACTGAATAATTTTACTTTTTTAAGTTTTTTTATTTGATTCTAAATGGATGCTTATAAATAAATAAAAAGTTTTATGATGGCCACTTTCACCTGGCGCCAGCTCCGTTGAAGTTTATATCTACTTACCTGCTTATTAATTATCGTGTTTTATTGTTTCAGCTGTATTTCTTAATGTAGGTAACTAGTTTTAGACTGCTGAACGAGGAAGGAAGATTTTTAATAAGATACAGAATTATAATAATGGTAATAATACCAGAAATAAAATGTTTGAATAAATACTACTCAACGTTGGATTTGGTAATATTATTTTATAGAGCCCCTTAGAAGTGAAAAATAGGAAGATCAATAATTTTTTGCAGATGGCAAATTGACCTGCCTATTTTTCGTCTCTGTAGTAAGAGTAAATAAAAGTACCTTCCTGTAAATAAAGGCGTAATTTGCGTTAGCCGCGGGCTCCAGACCGACTGTTTTTTTACGAAATCTTTTTCAATTCAAATCTTGAAAGAAGTATGATCCTTAGAAATTAATTTTGGTTCACGAAAAATAAAACTCACGAAAAGGAATGAATTGGAACTTGAGGTAGGTAATAATTTTGGCATAATTGGTACGAGATTAGTTATAACTGTTATCGCAGCATATTAATTGGAATTCAATTTGGAATTAAATAAATATATTATTTATTTTAAAATGTGTATTAAACCGAAAAAAAATCCAAGTATAGTACTTACTAGTAAAAGAATACAGTCTTGCGTTGATTTGTCTGTCGGCTTCTAGTGAGTAACCGTTGCACGTAGCGGCCGCAGCGCCCGTCATTACGTACTCTCCGAGCCAAATTGCGATATCCTGCCTTTGCCGAGGAACTTGAAACCTGATACTAATCTCCAGGTTTAAGCTTTTGTGAAACAGTACCTACTGCGGCTAAAATTCAATTACTCTAAGTACAGATGTGATGCATCGTTATGTCATTACGTACCGACTAGTTATATGAACATGACATTGTGAAGAAAGCGAGTATCCAATGGATTCGGTTAGCGCAGGATCGGAAAGAATGGCGTGCTAAAGAGGAGGCCTATACCCAGTATTGGGTGGTTGCGGACTGATATGATGATGATAAGTACCTACAAAACCTACCATATAACAAAGGTACGCCATTTATCTTCTCCCTATTTCGATAAATTTCAAGCCTACTCCATCTTAATTCGTCCCGAGTACTACAGCGTCCGTTTGTGAAGGTAAAAGTTGCCTCCTGACGGTGTATAAATCATCTACTACATGGTAAAAGGTCTTAGTTTTTCGATAAATACAAATAGTATACAAAGAAAGCTTTCATTTGAACTTAAAATAAAAACAATGTTTATTCAATTAGCCGCCTGTTTTTAGCAAAGAGTCGTCAAAGGCCCCGTGAACAGTGGGTAAGTGCGGCGGGGCTCCGTGCTCGCCGCCCGTCGTCCCGCTCCGAGCCAGCACCGCGAGCCTCGCTACTCGCTACACTGTCCACAGTAACAAGCCACTCTTGTTTATTTTACCGCAATGAATTTTCCTTGCAATATTTTCTTCATTTTTTAATTTTGAATACATTGGAGTACAATTCTCCGCGGTGGCTGTGCGCCCCCGGCAATCTCCAAATTGCCTCTTTATGTGCAGATGTTCCGACCCCCGGTTTTTCCATCTTTTGAATGTCGTTTTGCTGTTAAATAACGTGCTCTTTTATTGTAATTGAGGTTTGTGAGTTACCTACTTCCGACTTCTCTCTATTGTAAATTACGTTGATTTGTATTCATTTTATGACAGAGTGATGAAATTTATTCGTATTGATATTTGTGAACTAAGGATGCGTTTTGCAACTGCTACGAAGCTATACCACTATTCGTAGCACTACTGCGTGGAACAGAATGCCTATCTCCCCTATTCGGAATATTAATGGGCTTGCTGGTATGGCATCGTGATTTGATAATCACAAACAAACAATGCCAATTGAGAACAAACAGTTCACGGGTAATTTGTTTACTATTATCCGATAAATCAAAACAAGCCAATTTAATTTCAGGTATTATAATAACACATCTAATAGATGAATTATGAAGACCATAGAATGGCAATGTGATTTTAACTCAACCATTTGCCAAATATCCTTAAGTTATGGGATAAGTTTTGGTTTAATTGTTTTATGGCTTTAGTTGAAACCTCCGTTTGAGATTTTATAACCGTTGATTAAACGTGCCGCTAAAATGTTCACTGTACGGTTATGTGTAAACCATTATCCGAACCTGAAATGTTTGTACTGTCTAATTTAATTCTTCATCGTCATCATCAACCATAGAAGTTCACTTCTGGACATAGGCCTCCCCAATAAATACTTCCAGGACGTATGATTTAGTGCTGCCTCTATCGTCCACCGACCACCGTAACCTTTACAACGTCATCGGTCAATTGGGGAAGAGGGCTGTCCTACAGTTCATTTCTTGGCCCGTGGCCGCCATCCGAGAACCTTTACTCCTCAATGGTTCTCTAGGTAAATACCCTTGCTTATTCGAGGAGCTATGTCGGTGACATCTTTTTTGTTTTAGTGTATTAGAATATTATTTTAGTGTCTTAAACAAAATATGCTTTTCTAAAAGACTTATCTTACTAAAAAGTTACTTTTTACACATCTATTCAAAAGGGGCTTCTTGGTTCTTTTTAAATAGGGACCAAAGTAGCTTTAATTCGGAACTAAAAGTGATTTCAATAATTTTATTTGGAACTAGCTGTGCTCCGCGGTTTCACCCGCGTTTTTCTCGTTTCCGTGGAAATGCCGAGATAAAATATTGCCTATATTATAGCCTCCCTCAACAAATGGACTATGGCCATAACTCATTATTAGGTACCAACTCTTAACATCTTACACACGTGATAACTTTTAAACGAAATATCCGATTGAGATGAAACAAAAAGTATTTTACTTCTACATAAATACTCTTGATAACATAATGATTAATTTCGATAAAGATTAATATTACGATACATATTTAACGTAGTTTTTTTTTCTTCAGACGATTTAATAATTATTTTGAACACAAAATCGGTTATTGTGATTAAACCATGATAGCTAGATATATGTTTTCGCGGACTTTTTTGTAGGTCTTAATGGGATCTACAAACCCGTAGTACCTACACCATTTTGTTCTATTGTCAATAGTTTTTGCAGCGCACGCAAAAATAGGTTTTCGATTTTACACCTCGTGTTACAAAATAGCAATTTTATTACGGATCCCTAATTTTGAAAAAAATAAAACATAGCCTATAGCCTTCCTCGATAAATGGACTACCCAACACTGAAAGAATCATTCAAATCGGACCAGTAGTTCCAGAGATTAGCGCGTTCAAACAAACAAACAAACAAACTCTGCAGCTTTATAATATTAGTATAAATAAATTTGGGTATTGTTAGTAAATGTTCAAATTTCGTTCCTGGCTATATAGTAAAATAAAACACGTGCGAACGAAATTAAAAATAAATAAACGTAGGTACTATACTTATTCATAAGTTGCACTTACTTATGTTCTCACAGAGGGTGAAAAAAGTAGAGTGTCCACCTCGGGAGCGCCACTATTTTAAACTCGAATTAGATACTAATTCAAGTTAAGTTAAGAGCCCTCGCTGTGCTCAGGATTCTTTCGCCTTTACAATAGTTGTACGCTCCCTAAATAAACAATACGTGACTATTAGAGTGATGTCATATAGGTAGGAGTGGCGGGGGGAATGGCGCTCACGGGGAAATTGGGTTCACCCCAATAACTTGCTAAATACGGTGCACACAAACACCCGCGTAGGCTGAAGTAACGCTTGAGTAACACGTTTGAGTAACGCTTGTGCAGATTGCGACAAGTAAAATCAGTCCGCTCGCAACGCAATAAAGTGAGTGCGTGTTTGTGTTTACGTCCGCGCCGTTCTAATTTGAACTGAATGTTTTTGTCGGTAAGTCCATAATCTCAGTAGGTACTAATATAATAATTGTTTTTTTTTTTTATTTTAGGTACATAAACATTATATTTTGGGATTAAGTTTTGATTTTAATCATATTATCTTTGAATGGTTTAAAATAGTCGTTTGAGGTTATCAAGTGAACGCCATTATTCCTTGCTGATTTTATATGTTTCTTTTATCAGATATGCCTCGAAATCGTAAAAGGACCACTGCTAAAGCGGGTTTGAGTGAAAAAGACCTACAGCAAGCAAAAACTGCGGTTAAAAGGGGACTTCCAAATAATATTATTATTTAGACGTAGACGCTGAAAATTACAAGAAATGCGAAGAATTTGGACGAAATAATGAGCTGTGATATCATTGTACCACTTGCGGGCTATGGCCTCATGTTCTGGATGGGATTTCCCGTGGTTATGCATCTGTGATTTATTAGTTTTTACTTCTAATAAGGATTATTAATGTTTAATTGTGTTGTTATTTTAATTTTATTTGATTAATGTTGATTTGTTGTATTAGTAAAAATGGATCTTATTTTGTTATTCAAACAATCAGGCTTGAGCTCCATTACTCTTTTGGGTGAACGTTATTACCCGGAGCCAGGGTAATGACGATCAAACCTGTTTTTTTTTTAGACTGATGTAACAAATTTTTTAAAGAAGATAATTACGTTTTGTTTTTAAAATTTTGATAGTTAAATAGATAAAGTTTTGTTATTCTTTCATACTTCTAATAAAAAACAATTATTAAAAATTATAATGCGCTTTTCCTTTAAGTGAACGGCATTCCCCCTGTTTTACCTAATCATAATGAAAATAACATCAGCAGCAACTTTTGACAATCAAACAAACTATCACAGAGCAGGTTCCTCCAATGGAACAAAGCAATTGGGTAGGTATCTAAATAAATTGAGTTAGCCGGTGTTGCAGTGTCACGGTCCCAAAGTCGGTCCCTTCAAAGGAAGCGCTATGCTGAAAGGTGTTGTTTCTGGGGCGCGCCAGAAAATGATCAAAATGAATATTGATGACTTCATGGGGACTCAGTGCTTCCAACCTGATGAGTTTTGTTAGATCGGACAATATGCTTGATCTTTAGAGAAGAAATAAAAAAGTAGAGTTTTGAGAGTACCATGAAAAAAATAAGTAGGTAGGTAGCAAATAAACAAAACGACTGTTCACAAAAATCTTGGACTATACAGTTACCTTGTAACTTATTAACATTTTGCTACTAATTGAACTATTGATCGTAAAGCTACAGTTTCGCTATCTACAAATCTGTTACTTATGTAATAAGTATGAATTAACCATATTGAATAAAAATATGAATAATATATATATATATATAAGATATAAATATATAATATAAATAAGATAATGAATAAAAATAGCTAAAGTACAACACCTAAGTTGGAAACACAGGGTATGAATGGGCCGGAGATGATTTGCTGAAAAATTAGCTTCTTTCATCGTTTTATTGCCGTGTATCGTGGGCCGCTGGCTGATGAAGACTAATACGAGCGGTAATTTTGTTTGAAATGATTTATTGTTTTTACAAATTGTTTTGGCTACGCATTTGTGCTATAATTATTTTATTACTGATTTTTGAAACAACTTTTAAGCCAGCGCATGAACCTCAATAAAATTAACCAAACTCACGATCCTCGATGTTTTGAACCAAGGAATAAAATTCCATATAAACTTTACCACCCTGATTAGGGCTGGATTTTCGTAAATTTAATTAGTATAATATGTTATTATAAATAAAATACTTTCACACATAAATTCACTAATCAAATTAAACAAGCCTATAATTGAATTAGTTTTTTTGTGGCAGTCAGGCATGAAAATTGTCTTTTATAAAATACTTTTTCTCTCTTTCTGACTTTCTCTCCTCTTTTTTATTTGAAGCCTTTAAGTTTGCTAAGATAATATTAAAACACGGACGTTTCGTTGAATAAAGTCAACATTATTCAAGAAGAATAAAAGCACCTCATATCTTACAATGTTACGTAACAACATCCAAAATTATAGCAATTGAGAGCGTCAGACGTGTCATCTTGGCCGCCTGACCAGAAGATACAATTTATATGCTAATAGCACAAGATACGAGCCACTGATGTTGCTTGGTGTCTGTCGGAACCGGTACGTTCCTGATAGCCTTTAAAATTACTTTTGCGACCAGAATATTCATAACGGAATTGACTTATGCATATCATTGTTTATTTAATAGGCTACGGTCTTCTTCAAAGATACATAAATAGGTAATTAAAACACCATTATAATATAGATGCACAAAGAAAGTGTAAAAGCTAAAAAACAATAAAAAAACTGAAAAAACTACCTTCAAATCTCATTTGTGGGTTCGTTTGTTTACATAGAAACATTTATTTTTATTTCTGATTGAATCGGGTCAAAGTATAAAAGGTATAATTTATGATTGCCTGGGGCACTCCGTCGAATTTACTTGTTCTTTGAAAATATAAGGTACTTCTGTTCTAATTTAAAATGTAAGTATTTTTTGTAATTGGATTTGCTCATAGCGTGCGATAAAATAAGGCCTAGTTTACACGACGTACGTTGACTAGTAGTTATTGCATCTTCATTCTGGAGTCTTGCTGTCCCAAATCTGTTCAGATGGAGTATAATGCAACAAAATTAGTTTGATGGGGCAATACTTTTTTTTAGTAATAGCAAGATATTCAAGGAAGACAATGGAACTGATAGCCATAATTATACTTGTGCTCTGAATACATAATTTATGCATGTGTGATGTTTATTTCCACAAAAAAAATATAGCTTTAAGTGGAGCTGTTATTGTTTTTGAATTCAATATTTCGCCTGTTTCGCCCTCTTTATCTTCAATATTTTGATTAATTTAGTTTTGATGTGCATTTTGTATATTAGATACCGTCCTACTTGCATGTCTGAAAGGTGTGGAAATGGTCAAGTTTTTATGGCTAGTAGGTATAGTTTTTTATTCGTGTATTCGTCTACCATATCTATCCATGGGGCTTTAAGTCAGGAGTAGCTGTAAATTTTATTATGATTGCTTGTGGCTCTGCCTACCTCATAAGGGACACGAGCGTGATAATATGTATGTATGAATTCATCCAGCTAATCTTCCCAAATCACGACCATGAGCTTTTACTTTACCGCATCCAAAGAAAATGCGAACTTTAGCGGTTCCGGAGTCGTCGCGGTGCTGGCCGCTGGCTAAGCCAATTAGTGTCCACTTGGGTAAACAGCGGCTCGTTAGCGGACTGTGTGTTTTATTCAATTCAATTTGCCAACTCCACTCCCACTTATTGATAGCACATAGATTCACATATAAGGTGAAAAACTTTATTGTACGAAAGTAGGACTTTACTTGTTCAGGCAAAAAAATAAGACCGCACGAAGTTTTTTGTACATCGTTTACTTTCTATGGATAGGTAAAACTACCAATACCTATTAGGTAAGCTTTATGTATATTACAAATAAATGTACAGCTATAGTTACGTAATTTATAAATAGATATTTTTTTAAAGCTTGAATACTAATAAAGCAAGTTTTGTTTTTATATTTATTTTGTTTTGTCAAGAGTTTTCTTTCACACCCGATATACTCACATACCCGCTAAGTAGGCATCTACATTTCTTTGTCCACTCTTAATTTAGTGGAGCCGGGCAGACTAACTAACAATAGGAAGTTACGATGTGACTCTGCTCTTTAACTTTGTCCGTAGTTTAGGATGTTCTGATTGGATTGCAAATTGGAGTTTATGTCCTGTTCTTGTTTATGAGAGTTTTGTAGATTAATGGAGCTATTTGGTTAATTGTTCGTAAAAATAGGGGCCGATATAAAATAAACTTCCGAATAGAACACCAGTATACCTACCTACACATATGTAAGTTTACAAGGATATCTGTAGGTACTCTTTTATAAAACACTACTTGGTGTTCATAACGGCAACTCTACCGCAACTGCTACTGAAATCATAACACGTTTCACGCGAATTAAATAGCATACATTGTTTTCCCGTCATGTTTATGAAGTATGAACGAGTATCGTAATATTTATTTTATTATTCTGGTCCGTTTTCCCGTCAGATCCCATCGGAGTTGAGATGCGCATGTGATATTGGAAAATCTGGCGAAGTAACAAGATTTAAAACAGTTACTTACGCCTTCAAATAATAAAATTGTTAGATGGTATATAAGCGTGGCATTATTCCTAGTCATCAATACCATCAGAATTTTCCCCAAAGGTAGCAATTCAGGAAAATACCCGAATTATCTACATTGGCAGACATTGGCAGAAACACGTATAGCTAGTTGGTCGGCGGCGCCGATCGGCGCATCGGAAGGCTGTCGCGATGTCCCGCGGTAATCTACTCCGTGACTTGCAAGTGGAATCCGTGGTTTTATTACCCTCGCCAGGTTAGAGGGGGCCAGGAACGGAATCGAGACTATGTACGAGTACTATGCCGTTAGTCGCGCAAAGTAATTTTAGTGTCTTATTTACGCTCAATATGGAGCCGTCGCCACTTATTGAGTTGATTTGCTTTTCTGAGGACAAAATATTGAAGATGAGCAATTAATAAGACATTAAAAGCCGCTACAAATTAAAAATGCTGGATTTGCTGTGTGGTTTGAAGCATGTTAAGACTAGGTCGTTCTCGGTGCAAAATTCAATCAGCATACTTACTTGTATTTTTTATATCAGAGTTTGCTAAACATGGGCATAAAGAAATGAAGACTTTATTTTAAACCATTGCCTTTATCTGTGAAGTTCCTGGCTCCATCCCTGGGAAGGGGGAGTCAGTCGTTAGTTGTACCGCATTGTGCCGGTTATTGCCGCACCCGAACCAGTGTTATCCGACGACACGAGGTCTAAACCGCACGTGTACTTGTTTCAATATCTTGAGCGTTTTATAGGTTTATATAACTGGGACCATTTTCATTACTGATAGAGCTCATGTAATGATATGAAAATGTAATTCAGCATCATTGTAATTTTATTTGTGTTTACTTAAATAACTTGAGAATATTTAGGAAAGATAATATCTACTTATAAAACCTACCTAGGTACATGGTGTACCTAAGACATTATTTTTGATAAATGCAGTACGAAATTTTAAAGTCATAGAAAACTTAAATTAAAGTATATTAGCATAACTTACTAAAACTAAAAAGGAAAATGATAATAAGACAGCTAGCTACCAAAGTGTTTTCATTTTTCACGATTCATTATCCAGTTTAGCAAAGAGAACGTAACGTTCATTGAGTAGAAAATTATATGCAAAATCACGGTGGAAGTCACGGACCGCTCGAGGTAGAGCGACGAATAATTAATACTGAAGCTTTGTAATATTTTAAAGTTTTATCTAATATATTTCAATATGAGCTTGTTTTACTGTAAGAAAAAAATGCTGTGTAATAACATTGTACCTCGTGAGAGATTAATTTGAATCGTGGCTTTGCGCAATCTAAAGCCGTTTTAAAAACATGGCGCGTCCATAATGATTGCTTGATGAGAGGAGCGCCAGTTTGCTGCACTTCCAGCCACCCTCGCCTCAGCCTCATACTACGTATTTACGTGATTTGAATCTAACCGAAAAATAAAGTTTTAATCACGTTCTCCGCAAGCCATAAATACTTCACCTAACTTTACACATTCGCGTTCTGGATTTAAATAGATTTTCAACAAATCTGTTTGCCAAAAAGATCTTATCCCATTTCAAAATTATCAAAACCTAGTAAGATTTATAACTAAAATCGAGTCTATACCTTACTTGAGGGATAAAATATTATGCAACTTTACTATAGGTAATGCAGTTTTAATAGCTTATGCGTTGTTGACTTGGAAACTCGACACGACAGAGTGAGTAGTTGTGGGCACTCATGCATAGTCGCCTCGTCTCTCATGTTAGGGAGTGAAAATTAGAGGGCAAACAGCGAACACTTCGTTTAGTGATAAGCGCATAACAGCGATTTCAAACTAAGCTAGTTGAGGACGAACTAACAAGGGGACTATCCGAAGCCCGCTGAATAACAATGTGCAATCAGCGCAAGAATCTAGCTGTGGATCATAACGACCTTAACCCGATGAAATACAGCTGGACAGTTGTATTTATTAGTTATTTTGTCAAGAATTGAAACGATTCATCACAATTAGATAGGTACTTTAGGTACGTATTAGGTAAACTTAGATATCTGTCTGCAAATAGTATAGTACGTCTTTTAACTTCTACGATAGTAAAAAATGAAAATAAAAAGCACTTTATATTTCCTTACCTACCTATCTTTATTCTCTATGAAGGTAAACTGTTCAAATAAACACAAAGAAAAGTCACGTATACATTATGGACCATACGGTCCACGCATCCCATTTTTTTATTGACGAAACACATACATTATTTTCCCTTGCAAATTTTTACATACAACGGTACAAGTTGAACAGAGTTTTTCGAAACTTCTTCTTTACTTATTTTGAGGACGGTCGTAGCGAGCTTCGAACTTCCTAACTCATGTTATTGAATTTAATGTACCCTTAACGTACTAGCTCTATTCAGTGACTATGAAATCACTCGGTCTGGTCTTCAGAATAATAACCGACACAGGTCTTCGTGACACGCATATCATTCAATACAGTTTTGCGAAGTCAACTTATGATTAAATCATTTTCATTTTCAACTCTAAAACTTTAGAAAATTTCTTACTTTAAGAATTGTCTAATTGTAATTTGTTTTACAATTTTTACTGATTTATTAAGGAGTGTTTACGGTATTTTGATGTCTTTGGTTTACTTGAGAATCCTACCAGCAATTTGTGTGTTATAATGTAAAATAAATAAATCCAAACTACGGCTTCGTGTAATTTTTCCTTTGGTTTTCCGCAAGAGGTTTTCGTTAGGCCAACATTTACATTTGGCGGCTCTTCTGTGCCGAGTGTTTGCAAGAAACACACTTTAATCACAGAGAACAGGTGGGAAGAGCCGTGCGACTCTAATATTGGAATTTCTTATCAAATTTCGCTTTTTCTTGCGGAATAGTAAAAATATTTGTTTCGTCTTGGCAATTTTTCAAAAGCTTACCGACTTTTTTAAGAGAATTTAAAAACACATTTAGATTTTTTCTTTTGAAAAAGGAAACGCAGATAGACTTTTACTTCTCAAACCAAGATTATTATTTTCATAGTTACCTACGCTAAAACTTAACTCGAGAAAGTTAAAACTGACAGACTAACAAAGTGATCTTTATTTCGCCAATACAAAATCTCGTAATCATCTTACATTATATGAAACCCTCGCCTTAAAAAGATTTTAAAAATACTCGTCAGCAGTGTTGTTTCGTATCAATATCCGGATTAGGTCGATTCAAATTTGGTTTGTAGGATCAGGATTTATATGCAGCGCTCTCAATTTCCTGCGACGACAGTGGAGCATCCGGCGGCCCCCGCGGCCCGGCCCCGGCGCCTCGTACGCCGCGCGCGGGTAGCCGCCGCAGCCAGCAAAGCCTCCACCGTCGTCGGCCGGAGCGGAAAATGGAGCGCAGGCATTTGCATAGCGGCACTCGAACCGAGCGGACCGGCAAATTGTTGCCGCATCGATGACTCGAATTGACTCGATCAATATGCCGTATCTGTCTTCCAGTCCTTCTGTCTCCTCGGTTCCTATATTGGTCATCCGACTTCGACAGTTGTCGATTGTTGGATTGCCTCTCTCGGAGTGAAGAGTTGATGTGGAAAAATTAACGCTTATCTGTTCAACGATTGTTTTCAACACCTCTATACCTCTTTATCTATGTGAACAGCTGGTGTTATAATAACAAATATATTATAGTAAAATATTATTAAATATGAATGATGAATGTATTGAATATATTTGAGGATATTAAAGTGAGCAAATTTGCCATCACGAATAATAAACTCATTTTAGTACATACCTTAGTAGGTTTTTACTCATATTACCTATATCATAACTTAGCGTCCATCGAGTTTCACAGATGTGAGATGAAATATTATACTCATATGAGTGTAATTAAATACATGATCGGAATACACAAAGTAGCGTGTGGCTTATCATTAGCTTTGTGAAGACTTATTTTATTACTATACTATTTTCTTGTGAGACTTAAATTGTGTTTGTTTACATTTATACATATTAGTTATTTTCATTATTCTTAGTACTATATCTATATCAATTTCAAACATAAAAAAAATCAAAGATTCTTAAAATTCGCTATTCTTATGATTGCGAAAGTTTGTGAGGATGTTTGGATGTTTGTGCCTCAATCACGCCTAAACGGCTGAACGGATTTGATTGAAACTTGCAATATATGTACATAGTACATGTGCTGGATTAACATATAGGCTATTTTTCATCTGGGTACTACGCGAGCGAAGCCGCGGGAGGCAGCTAGTTATAAAATAAAAATGTAGGAGTATCACTGAGACAACTCACGTATCTATGTGGTTCGTTAAAGTTGTCGTTCGGGAGTGGAATACCTAGGTACCTATCTGAAGTAACTCAGCCAGTAGAGCTCTGTCTTGGTGGTTTATGGCCTTTCAAATTGCCTATACTACTATTTTATATCACTGGTTAACTTTCTCCACTATCGTTATAGTTTTGGTTAAAAATATAGAAAGCGAATATCATCAAAATTCGACTGGATTTGTATACGATTGACGTAATATTTTGTCTCGTTCTCTGATTTAGAGAAACTTTATATCCGTTACATCTATGTTTTATTTTAATTTGCTAATTTTAATGTCTAACTTGCTGTTATTTTTACTCCTAGAAATAAAATAGGTTAAGCCTATGTACGCACTAAAAATGACAAGCAAACTTTTCCTGAGTTTATCGCGAAACACCCCTGTTTGGAGAGGGCACGCGTCGAGAGGTCGATTTCGGTTCGTTTAAGTTGTGACATCTATAACCTGACTGTTTGTAGAGCCAGCCCCTCGCGTATGTAGCACGATGGCAGAATTTGCAATGAAAATTTACTGTGTCAACGTGTATTGCAATTGCGAAGTGACATCTGGCTTGAAATGTTCCCGTTCCCATCGATATTCGTAGTCCATGCATTTTGATGATACTTTTATTTAGTTGTAGGCTTATGGTGGTATAACTTATTTGTATGAGTTGTTGCATCATAAAACTCACTCTACATAAAATAATGTATCTACGAGTATGTAACTAGAGTACACATAATCGAACTACGAGTAGTATCCTAGTGTCTACACTACTGGTATTTTAGAATGTATTCAATGGCAATACGTATTATAAATATTTTACTTTATGTTCTTATCCATGTGGATATGTTTTAGTTGGTATGTATCTACCATCATAATTAACTATTATAAAAAAACGGAAGCATTATCTATTATGTGCGCTGAATTGACAAAAACCTTGTTTGTTGTCATAAACGCTGAAAGTGAAATTGCTGGCTAAATATTTTAAATCGTAAAATCCGTTATTCGCGTTGGAGTGACGTGTTTGGGTTGCGGTCCTAAACAAATACCGGGATTTAATGAGGTCGGAGAACCACCGACCACGGACTAACCAACTAAAACATTACCTGCGGTCACAGCTTTACGCACATTTCGGAAGTGCTGTGAATTGTAATATTCGTTGAACTATTTGTACCATTGTTCAATCGCTACGTCAAACATATTCAATTTATCTATTTGGTGTTTATTTCTACTTTCGTGATCGAGATCCAATCAGAAAATCTTTCCTAATCAGAAAATTAGCTTAAACATATTTTAATTGCATTCAGACGCACATTGTTTTTTTAAATTTTTCGTATTCATTTTACGTTGACCTGCCGCTATTGCTTTCATGCAGACAAGTGCCCTATATCAAATTACAAGTAGATGTTTAAAACAGTTCACTAATTAGTTTATTATTTTTAATTTATTTGTTAAAAGAGAGACGGTACAAATAAAGATCAGCGTAGGATGGGCGAAGGTCGGGGCGGTCGGTCGCAGAAATGGAAGTAGTACTTAAGAACAGCAGATGCCGCAAGCGCGCGCTATACTTCAGACACAGCGGAGCTGATCATACCCCCCTATACTTTAATTATTTGCATATATTGTTGATACTACATTTTTGGTTCTTGTGCCATATGAGTAGGTCGTAGCGTAGTAGAGTTGCCTTTTAGCAATAGGGGAGCAAGGGCCTATTTGTAGCGGGAGTGTTCCGTACCGGAATTCATTTCTTTCACATTTAGTTTTCATTTGTGATTTTGATTTTGATGATAATGAGTGCATTCTTTAATTCGTTGATGTGGATAAGAACCTATTTCATATGCAAGCAGACACAATTTGGAGGGGGGTAGTTCAAGAAATATTTTTGATCTATCTGTTTTCTGATTGGCTGGTTAGTTTGACGACGCCTTTCACGTGCCGTCGTGAAGGTCACAGAACACTATTACTCCTAGCGGAGGTGAAGGTCCATTGGCCAACAAGGATTCTTCGCTCCACCGCTTTCGGAGACGAACAGTACACCTTTTGTTTTTACTGCTCTTTTGCTCCAATTTTATCCACGCGTCCCCGTCGATATTCTATTTCATTTCTGCGTATTTGCTCAAGTTAATCCTCCGAGTAGATCAACATCTTTAAAAAAAATTGAGATTTTTATATAAAGAGATGCTAAAAAACCACATTTCAGCTTCCTTATTTTGAATATAGACGAAATTGACTGCAATGCATAACTGAAAAAAAAAAACTATGAAATAGAATAGAGAAGAATAATGAAATATCGGTTTTTTGAATTTTTTGGTGTTGCAACTTACCCCACACCTGTTACGACTTGCCCCAATTACGGAGCAAGTTGTAACAGTTGACTTGTTTTGTTTGAAAATCACCTGTGTGCCTAATCGAATTATCATTTGGATTAAAACTTAAATGATTACGATAGACGAATATTTCAGCTATAAGATCTAGTTTTTAACAAAAAATTATGAATACTTTTTTAAATCATAGCTTTTAAAAAAATATATATATTACAACATGCCCTTTCCTCCCCTACATATAGAGCGTACTACACTCAAGATTACAATAAGAGTTCGCTTCGTACATTATTTCAATTTTATGTTGCTTATGTTAAAGCCTTTGCCTTGCCTCAAGGGTTTGATAGTAGAAAACTTCTTGAGTTAAGACTGTCCTTGAACATATAACTTCTTGTTATATATCGTCATATCTATGAATAGTCTCTCTGTACAATAAAGAATTTTAGAATGAAATAATTAGATACTAACTTTCTGGTAATAAATATATTACTTTAATAAATCGAATTCAACATTTGGTCTGGTAATATTAACTCTAGCCAGTGTGTCGGTGTCAGGCTTTCATTAAAATCTTTCGTTGCCGTGATATATGAACGTAGACTCTGAATACTAATGCTCGAAGGATTGCACAACTTTATATTAATTTACCAGGGAAGTTTGCGATTGCTCTCTCTGATTTATTTGTATTCCTTCGTCGTGTCATTGGGTCTTCTAGATGTAGGAGTAGCGTTTGGTAGCGTTAAAGGAGCCTTGCGTTCGAAGTAAATAGTATGATATAAGCGTTAAATATCAAAAGGATGCGGTGGAAAATGCAGATATAGACACATAGCTACAGTCTATTTACTTATTACACGACGGCGATGGTTGGCACTGTGCAATTTAATTAGTTGCAACTGTTTGTTAAAAGTTGTTTGATTTTTGCGGTGATGCAGTGTGAACATGAAGCAACTCGGATCCAATTAAAGCCAGGAATTGAACTGACTGAGAATATTTCACATTTTAATGAGGTTCTTGTTTATAAGAAAATACAGTTCTTTGTTTACGTATAAAAGGTACCTATTAAAACAGTCGTCTCCAACATGGACCATCTATATTGGCGCTGGGCTGATCACCTGTCGCTATGGTTCACCATAATATCCATCTTGGGACTTTGAATCACGAGTGTCTGCAAGTTTTCTTATGATTACTTGTGGCTCTGCCCACCCTATTGGGGATATGGGCGTGATCACTAGTTCTTTCGAACCAGTGAAGTGAAAGGACTTAAAGTGCGCTGCAAAGGCTCTTTTCGTGCACTTGTTTTCAAAGTTTTAAGGTTCTACGACATGCCGGTTTACTCACGATCTTTTCCTTCACCGTTTGTGAGTACCGGTATATAGCGCACGTATTATTTCCGAACAGAAAAATCCATTGGTGTACTACCGGATTTGAACCCACGACCTTAGGATCGGAATTCAGAGCCGCTCCCACTTGATCACCAGTACTCAAACAGCTAAGTGTAATCCACCTATTACTTTTTACTTGAAGTTAGATTAAACCGATTAATGCATGTAAGGTTTGCCTACTTCTACTTACCTATTGAATGTGAAAGTTCCCTCGCTTTCCTCATTTTATTTTTCTAGAGTAGGTAACTCCAGCAAGTTTAGTTAGCTCGCCGTCTGCACTGCATTCATTTTTAATTCAACACCGCCGAAGTTGGTTCCAACGCGTGTCCTTATATAGCTACTTACATCTATAACGATTGTTTGCAATGTAATAAACTTTTCGGCTGCTTCCCGAATTTCTTTGATCATTAGATATTGACAATGTGAATTTATCGAGTGCCTAATCCCTGGAGTTAATTTGATACAACCACCATTCTTCAGGCCTAGTCGCGAAGAAGTCGAAAAAACCTGTAAATTTTCTTTAGACAGTATTTCCCCAGAGTGGGTTTCCAATCGCGCTGGCGGGTCAGCTGGGAGTCAATGAAAAGCGGTAAAGTGGTGCCGCGGCGCTGATTAAAGCCTGGAGCAATCGCCCCGGAAAGTATTTATAGGTACACCTGTTCGTTAGCGGCACAAGTCCCGGCCAACTCCTTGATTAGGCGCCGACGGGCGATGCTTCTCAGCCGCAACAAATAAAAGAATTTCCCCCGCATGAGAGCCGAAGAATTCAATGCGAAAATGTGCAAGCTGGTTGATGCTTCTTTAATATTATTTTCCTACGACTCTCTGAATTATCCTATTTTAATGTCTTACCTCCGAATACTCAAACGCATCTCAGTGTTGAGCACGTCTCAAGTGACGAGTTTTTGACAGATTTTCATCAAAAACTGTCAAAAAACCGTCAAAAAACTTGAGACGTGCTCAACTCTGAGTCGTGTTTGAGTATTTGGGGGGAGGCTGATATATAAGAGCCAGTCTTTTGGTGTAGGTTCCTTCTTTTGACGAAGTAAGTATGTTTAAAACATGGGTGTCAAAACCAAATTATCCTTTCATTTTTCAAACAGCTATCGAATTTGGGTTTGGGTTGCAGTCCAAATAGCGCGATTTATGAGGCACTTTAGTATCGGAATGTCGCATAGGATTCGGCAAGTAGTTGATTTTGCATGTGAATGGGCATGGTGGTATTCTATGCACGAGTGCGGTGCGTGGAATCGCCACGCAGGTCACGCAACCCCTTAATAACATCACGTTTGATGCGCCTCTATTATTATATTTTCTTCAGACGGTCCCATGACAGGCCGAGACGGGAGTAGGTTCGTGAACTATGTGCTGTGGTTCAATTTTTCGTTGTGTCTGAAACATAATTAAATATTAGAAGTATGTTGTAGTATTATAATTTTCTGTGATATTTGTAAAATTACCATATAAAGTATTTATTTATTTACAAAGACAATAATTGGGCATTAGTCGTGCAAAAGCAAACTACAATAACATAAAAAACTTTAAGGTAATCGGTATAATAATAAGAAATGAAAATGAGCTCAGTTTTCTATCTAAGTTCGCCTACAGAAAGAAAACAGAGCTCAGATACATTATAAAGTACCTAGGTATTGTAAGTATCCAGTCAAAAATGAAAAATGTGACACAACTAGAAATAATGCCCAGCCAAGTTAATAAAAGTATGTATTCACCTTAGAAATATGGGCATGTTTAATTTTGAGGGGGTTGATAAATACTTGATTGCCCATTTTTTTTTTACTTTTGCGTGAAATTGCTAACCCGAGTTACTCTGAACATACCGTAGGCGGTGCACGTTTCTAAAGAAGACGCTTACCTGAAACTTTCTACCCCTTCGCACATTAACTAACCTGTGCCGGCTTTAACTGGCTCGTAAGAGTTCGTCTAATATTAAGGATACGTTTTATTTTATCTATCTACTTATGTTGAAAAAAAAATGAAGTTTTATGTTATCCTAGTAAAAAAAACAACAAATTTCCTGTAAGTATTTTGTTAATCTACTAGTGGGAATGCAAAGAGAGTCACTGAAGATGACAAGTCTAGTTCTAGAATGAAAAACGTAGTACACTCGCTCAACATGCTAACAGGCAAATAACTTATCTCAACATTTTCTGTCGGGGCTCAGCATTACGTCTATTGTGTTCGAGCAGAATCTCGTATTTGCATCCGACCGTGTACACCGACGAAACGGGAAATACACACGGTTCGCTTTAGCGCGGCAAACCTGGCTTGTGTACGAGTAGGTACATAGTTCTTACCCCACACTATGATGAAACACAGTCAAACAATTCCAATAGAAGCTTTATTAGTCTTTTTAACCCCTTTTAGTTCTAGGATAATGGCAGAAAATGGTGATAATTGGCGGTTTTCCTTCAGAAGACCAACATTGATGAACTAACAGTTACTAACTAGCCAAGGTAACTTTAAAAAATATAGGTAATACCTACTTACACTTCACTAGAGAAAAAAATTTACTCAATAAGTAGGCAAATAAGTACCTACCTAAGTACTCAAAACAATTTAGCCAACTTCATAAAGATGTGCAAAGATGTTCCATACCATTTTAACGAGTGTGTCGCGCCGCGCAGTGTGTCTGGGGGAAGACCGCGCGGGACGGCGACGCGGAAAAAGTAATTTTTCAACCATTGAGTGTGGTTTTCAATAACACGCCATCTGACTTTGCTACGCATATTTTTGTAATAAAATGTATATCTAGAATTATAAAAGATTCCGATTGGCTCCATTGCTGTTGTTGGCAATAAGAATAATTTAAATTATAAGAAAAATACAACAAACCTAGCCACAGTCGTATTGAGAAGCATCTAGTTTTTTAGGTTGGTTTACACAATATGTTAAAGCTTGGTTTATCTATTAAAGCCAGAGTATTTAAAAGATCCACAGGGTAATTTCAATTAAGTTCTGAAAACAATAGACCATAATTTACTAACTAAGATTTCACATGTGTATTTTTTGTGTCTAAATAAAGTGACATTTATTAAAAGAAAGAAACTTGTCTACTAAAACTAATACAAGTAAGTAAGTATTAGTTAAAAAACGGCACCATTTTGAATTGGATTTGCGCTATGCAGCTGAAATATAATTTACAGAAGACGTAGACGCAGATAGTATTTGAAAGCGCCCTCGACCGCCCGTCCCGGTCGGGTTCGTTACGCGCGCTCCACTGGCTCCGTGAGTGACACCGACGAGTCTCTTCACAACTGAATATCACCCACCAATGTTAAATATAAAAAAACACCTTTTTCAACTCCTCAACAAGTTGATGAGGACAAAAAGCGGAGGGCTTTGGGTAGTTTTCATCTTCAAGTGGGTTGTCGTTTGCGTCCCGTATGTAACTTTGAAAATGCTCTGAAAAGTGTTTTTCGGACAAAGTTTCGTAGGTAGGTACTTTGGTATAAAATGAGAATATCTTTTTAAATAACTACTGTCAAGTATTATATACACATGCAGTTTCTGAATTATTTGTCTACTAATTTATGACGGCATAAATAATAATATAGAGGATAGGATGTACAGAATGAAATGAGTGCTCCCTGGAGGTAATATGTAGGTAGGTACTAGGTACCTATTGTTCTCCGCAACCTACTAATGCCATCTATCGATATTATATGTAAATGTCTGTGCAATGTTTAAAAAAAAATTGAATAAAATGATTTACTACATGAGCCGTTCTAAGTATTAAAAAAAAAGAAATGTATGTTCCTTAAATCCTGTACCTATTTTTTAGTTGTCTTAGCACACGAAGCAACAAAAAATGAATTAAGCATTAGTATGTAGGTACATTATTCACCGAGGGGAGTGACCGATTATTAACGAGTTTGTTGGTAGTTTGAGGCCCGAAGCGCAGCCGAGGGGTTTTAATAATACACACGAGTTAAGAATCACACTTTCTCCCGAGTGATAGGTATAAGTGCTCACCTGTAAGGAAAATAAAAAAAAACTTTATTACCTATATTAAAATTTGTACATGTAATATTTTTGCGGAGAGATCAATGTTGGTTGGACATGTTTGAGACAAAGCTAGTGGCCAGTATCATGAAGTAGAAACTTTTTGTGTTTTGGCATTATAATAATTAAAATAGGTTACTGGCCAAGGAAGTTTTAAGTTTTTTATTTCCAAGGAGATTTTAATTTGTAATACCTATCAGTACCTATATTACCCAAACTTAAATACAGAACGTTAACAATGGATTTCGATACAACTTTTCTGCCCGCTTAGCGCGTTAGAAATGGATTTTCATACATTTTCCCCTCCCGCATATTTGTATGAAAGTAATGACATAATGTTCTACCCTGTTATTGAAGAAATATGAACTGACTTTCCGATCGGTGTACAGATATAAATAAAGAGATTTATTTGTATCTGTACTCTACTATACCTGCTCTGTAAAGTGATTAAAATCGTACAAACTAAAGCAAACTATAATAGTAACATATGTACGTACATATATACATATTATCACACCCGTATCCTTAATGGGGTGGGCAGAGCCACAAGTAATCATAAGAAAACTTGCAGTCACTTCTGATTCAAACTAGTAAGAAATGTATAAAAATTAATAATGTTGTTCTGAGTGCTGTATAGCATCAACACAGGCACATTGAGCGTTCCGTCAGGGCCCGTCAGCTAATTCACGTTTCCAACAAAAACGCCCGGAAATTGGATATAAGGATCTGCGCGCCCGGATCCGGCTACGTGACGTTTGTCGAACACGTCACTTCACTATGTGGTAATTTCCGCTCAGTGCTCGCGGAAAATTACTTTAGCCGCATGAAATTTCCGATAGCATAAAAATAAACCGTTAAAAATCTTAGATAATAAGAAAACTCCAGGATGTTTTTTCAAGAAATCAAATAAAGTACGGGCCCTGGCACATGATTAAAGGTGGGCTTGTGTAAGTAATGGTGTAAGCTAGTTTCCAATGTACACCACTATAATATATGTATAATAACGTCGGTTGCTTTGATAATATACCGTCGGTTGTCATAATTCAGGAATCTAGTGTTACTAATTGAAAAACTACGTGTTAAATTTATACAATTGGGTGCTTTTTTATTCAAATTGCATATTATGCTGACATATTTTATAAGGAAATCCAAAAATAAATATAAAATATGTAGTCCGATGGTACAAAACTCAATTGTTGATTTCAACATTGAAGGACGTGAGAGATGTGTGACATTTTACCGTCAGCATGCTCGCATCCGGGCAGTGATAAAATGGCGTTTAGCACTCGTAAATCACGCAAGCGCGTATACATAAATAAAATTGAATTTTTGAATTTAATGTGAATCTTAAATTACTCGATAACAATAAAAGTAAGAGAAGTCCCCAAATTTAACTAGGATACTTTTGTTTAAAAATAAAAAGATAAACCAACTGTCAAAAACTTTATTTTAATATAGGTACTTAGAGATAGGTCTTAAAACTAAAGACTTTCGTCGAAATATATGCAGCGAACAATTTTCCATCGTCACATGGTCGGTGTACGCAAAGTCAGAATGTGTAATAGTTACTTTTCTATAAGTTATATCAATGTCATTTGGAGCCACTGGAAATACGATGAAAAATAAACTATGTTTTTTTTCTGTATTACACTTCTAATGTTCTTCTCTGCTGGACTGGGAGTAAAAAAATAACATAGAATGCATCCAGCTGCTTCTCTCCCCGAGCATGTCGTAAAAGTCGACTATGGGATAGTATCATCCAACGTGATGAGATACCTAAGCAAGTATTCCCAAGGAGGGTTGACGTCAGGCGGGCGGCCGGTCATAAAATACCTTAGCCAAAACTCTTACAACATGATCCAAAAAAGATCATGCTGTGCCGACCCCACCTAGAGTGGGATAAGGGCAGGAAGATGATGAGGATGACTTCTAAACACCATCTCAGTGTACAAAAGGAGCCTTGGAGGTGCACTATAAATTCTTTCACCACACGAGTGTAATAGTGCCACCTCAGTTTTTATCTAGTTACGTGTGATGTGACAAGTGTAAAACTGGGCCGTGACAGAGGGGCCTCGCGACGAAACACGTCACCGGAGTCACGCTGTTGTCCCGCGCTACATGCCAATGAACATGTCGCATATGTAACGTGACGTGAGGAAATAGTGTTGCTTTATTTAATTTCGTCGTCTGCCAATCCCGGGCCCGGATAATGTCTATGTTTATTAAGTTTTCACGGAATACTGCCGCTATTTTGCTAACGAAGCCATGATTTAAACGAAGCCAATTTTAATACCAATATTGAGTTTCGAATTGTTTTGTATTTTTTGGGAAAGAAGCTAATCGAATTGCATTCAAATCCTCCTACTATTTTGCACTCCTACTATTATTATTAATCGAAGGCACAAACATAGCCTCAATCATCATTGGCGATAAAACTTAGGATACCTATTCTAATTTATATCCGGGAACAACGCGAGTAAAGCTTAAGCTAGTCTGTTATAAAGTAAAACAGAAAATGAACAATTATCAAAATAGAGCTGTCTTCGACAATTCACGTGCCTGATAGAGAATTTTGTGAAATGGTATCAATATTAGTTTATTCTTGCTTGACCAAAGGTTACCTTCCTTGAGAACATATCATGATATCACCGAATGGTAATTTAGTACGGACTAGCAACGAGTATTTATTCAGTGACAGAGACATAATGCTTGCTATGAATGCATAATGCATGGTACACAATATGTTCCCTTGAAGAGCGCAGTCACGGTGGAATGACGATGAGCTTGCCGGGCAGCCCCGAATGTGCAAAGGCAATACCGGTTAGCCACGGGGACACGCGAATGTTTGTTCCTATTAATATTGCCGAAACAGAGCAGGTTTCTCAGATTACCATAATTTGCTTCAATGCATTTGAATAATGAGAACGTGTTCCCTCGCTACTCTATTCGGCCTTTGTATACCTATCTATTATGATTGTTCAGTTGTAAAACCTATTATCATTATTTCGGTATGAAATCGGATAGAGGGATTAATCTCGTACCCGTTTGCGATTGCTTTATGGATGAACTGAAGTCGTATTATTTTTTATTTTGCAAGTCAAGGTAGGTACCTACGTAAAAAGCATATCTACTAGAATGCTACTGGTGCTTGTACATAACTTACATATAATTTTGTCAAAGCCCTTCGGAACTATGCTTTGTCTACATTTCTTCCTACCTATACTATTACCGAAAATCAATATATTTTATTACGCACAAAAATAAATAATAAAACCAATACTTTCTGCTTTTATTTTTAATATTTGAGTGGTACATTCCAATACAGTACACCCACCATGGTATATAATATAATATCGCATTATAATAATTTCAATTTGGTTCCATGTCGGCGTGTAGTGACGGCATCGCTGCGGGAAGGGTTATTGCGATATTGCGGCGTCTCATATTGCGAGCAAGATTTATGTGTGGCTGAACGTGGCCGTCGCGACTACGTCTCCGCACGGTGACCACTAGGTACTCGATAAGATGATATATTCACACTACCTTGTTACAGGTGAAGAGATAAAGGCGATCGATATGATGCATTTATTTCTTATAGAACTTACTACAAACTTGCTACGATTTTTTTTATTGGAAGGTTTTGTTTTACAAATGCATGGAACCTAGGCTTGGTCGATATTCAGTTATAAACATAACTATAACAAATATGTACAAACCTTTTTCCATTGTCATTCTTTTATTTTGCTTTATTTAATGCATGTTTACAGTTGGAGATTTTTTCGAAATCAACTGATTTTTCACCATTTTTCTGTCTAGTTTACATAGACCAGGATCTTGAAAATCACTGAGTGATAAAAAGTCACTAAAATAGTCCATTTCCATTGTTTTTTTTTAATTTTGCAGTCTTGAAAGTCAATTGGTGACTTCAAAATAAAAAAATACATGTTGAAATCACCAAAAGTCTTTTAAAATAGCGAAAAAAATTAAAAAGTCAATGGAAATGAACCATTTCAGTGACTTTTTATCACTCGGTGATTTTAAAGAATTGAAACCCTGGCCTGCTATGAAACATCTCCTTTATTTTAAGTCCTATAAGGGTTGGACATTTATTTTTAAACACAATACTAATCTTGTCAATTTAACTTATTATCCTGTTTTTGGTGAATATTGGTGAAGGTTGGTGAAGTATAATAACAATAGCTACATAATATAATTGTTATTGTGACTTTTATGTGAGTGAATGAAACTGAAATGCCAACTGGCAACAGCGACTGTTTTATAATTCAAAACTAAAAACTCGATTTAAATTCTATGTAAACAACTTTGTGGTTTTCCAAACGTACTCGCATAAAATCGTAATAAGCAAACTTTGACAATGGCATCGGAAACTGTAGTTCTGTAAAAACAGACATCATTAAAATCTGAAACCATGTTATTATTCCTGAACTTTGTACTCCATAAAAATAAAAAGATTATAATGTACACAGGCTTAAAAAACTGGTGTTACATGTTTTTGGAACACATTTTTTTATTAGGTATTCCGTAAATAAAATAAACCCAAACTCAAGTTATGACGAAGTTATTCTTGCTTTCGATAATTCTCTATTTGAATATTAATTGGCCAGCTTCAGCAGCTTTGACAAACTGCAACAGACAAAGACAAGTTCGTTAGCACTTCGACTAGTTTATCCAAGTTGTAGTTGATAAGCAAAATATAGACGGGCGGAGTTATCGATCTCCGAATAAAAGTTTAATTGCGAAAGTTGTTTATAGTGAGCAGACGACAGGCGACCCAACAAGATGCTCCCGGAGTAGGGAGCTCTGACAACCGACTCTCAGTGATTCCGGCGGGATTCCGTCTTTTACGTTTGACATTGATTATAATTAGTGGCACCAGTTAGTTTTGTTACTATGTATTATCATTATTATTATTGTAGCCGAGAGGTGTTGTTGGGTTCGTCTATATAACTAGAGTGTCATAGGTTTTTGACACTAAAGTGTAAAAAATCCAATATGGCAGCTTTAAGGAGCCATTTCCAATTAATTTAAGACGGTACATAACTAAAAACGTATGTAGACTAAAGTGGTAAAAATTCATCACCATCACTATCATAATTGTGTCACAAAATCAAATATATCAGACCTACTATGCTACTACGAAGTCGGGTTTTTTGTTCAGAAGAACCGGACGTATATAACAACACTTGTTATATACGTCCGGTTCTTCTGATTTAAAACCATTGACAACTCTAAAGACTGAGGAGGGCCGGAGTTTTGATCTCAGGATGAAACACTCTGTCACACAATTACTAACTGTTACTTAACTTGTCTATTGATTGAAATTGTGCTACAAATATCTGCATATTGAGTGTAGATAGCTAATCAACGCTGGTAGCTTAGTGCATAAACTCAGTTATTTGGATGAGAACCTGAGAGTAACCTAAATAATCTGTGCAAAAATAAACAACGAAAAACTTAGTTCACTTGTACTCGTTGCGTATTTTCTTTCCTTTATATTAAAAACTTTAAAACAGGGTTTAAATTTTTGAATTTGTGCAGCAAATTATACTATGAAACGTACTTGGCTTTTAATAAAAAAAGTACAAGGATACTTAAAGAAAAATAAAGGTAATCCCGGTTAAGATCACCAGCGGGATCGTGGATCAGATGTGGGCAATGAAATCTGCAGATTTATGTGTCGCGGCGCTGCCGGTGCCGGCGGAGACAGAGTTTATCTTGTTTACGGACACGGGGAATGGTATGTATGGGAATTTGTAGACCACCTTTAGCTTTTAAAAGGTTTAAAGAGAAAGTCAAATTGCATTCTTCCATTTAGATTAAAACGTTTAAAATTGTTTTATCACAGCGAAGCCCTTACTTGGTTGTCTGCTCGCCAACGTTTTAATCAATAATTTTATTCAATAGTTGCTGTGCGTATTGTGTTATCTTAGTAATGCAGCACCTTCGCATTAAAGTTCACAAAGCTGTAAGTTAGCATAAAAAATGTTTGTAAACATTGACTCGCCTGAATAAATAAGCGAACGGTCGGATATAACGATGACTGCGTCGGTGGTATTTTGCTAATGTTTATTTCCAGCACAGCGCTTATCTAGTGTTCTCAACGGCACTAAAATTGTTGGTGCAAGGTAGTTAACCCTTTTGGGCGAGCGACGAGCGGAGACGCGAGCCGAGCGGGCCCCGCGGTCGCCGTAAGCCCCACAATAGATAAAACAGTGATAGAACATGCACCGCTCCGTTGGCATGAATAATTCATTAGTTTCAGTTGCCACTTTTGTTGGTATCGGTGGATTTTCAGCGCTTCACACCGTTGAAAATATGCGTTGAGGGTCTGCTTACTGTAAGTCTTTACGGTTTCGTTCGTTTGACTGTGAGGCGGTTGAAATATTTATAAATGCTGTTTGAAGGGCGATTAGGGAGTCTTCGTCGGTAACTTTGACATTTGTGGTCTCGTCTCTTAGCAAAATATGTCTGTAGCTGTGTGAATTTTAGCGGTATTTTAGTTTTTTCTTACAAAGGCACTTTTTTATATTCCATGCCGACGGAATAAAAGTGCATTCTATTTTTTAATTGCTAACTAATTAAAAGACGATAAAGTGGGTATCTAATCTACCTTGAGGAGGGCATTATGTCGATAGGAGCTCTGTATAGCTATACCGCGTCTCACCGCCGCCCGTCGCCGCCGCCCCCAGCAGCGATTCCCGTTATAATTTACGATCATCCCGAAAAATCCCGGGATTATTTTTATTCGATAACAATAAAGGTGCCGCAGAGGGTTACCTTTATTATCACTCAGTGCGGGACGACTCTTTTACAACTTTACACATGTTATAGGTCGGAATGGGAGAGCTGTTTATAGTTATGTTTGAACGTTTTTATATTGTAGGAGTTTGAGGTTTGCTATGTTGGCTTTGGCGAGGCAAACTATCAAGAATTATAAATTTTAGGTTATTGTTAAGTACTTAGTTCCTAAGCTTCTGGGAGCTCGCCCTTGATATAACAGAAAGTTGATTGTTTTGTTAATATTAAAAAATAATTATACTTATTTTTAGGGTTCCGTGCCAGAAGTATGTCCACGTGACTCTATTAGTACCTACTGAGTCTCCGCTGTCCATCCATCCGTCCGTCTGTCTGTCAGCAGGCTGTATCTCATGAACTGTAATAAGTTAAGAGTTGAAATTTTTAGAGTATGTATTTCTATTGCTGCTATAACAACAAATAAAATAAAGGGGATTTCATACAAGAAAACGTTCTTAATCAATCATCGAAGTTAAGCAACACTAAGCGCGGTCAGTAATTGGATGGGTTGTGTGACTTCTTGTACATTTATTTTTTATTTTTGTAGTATTTTGTGTATTTATTTTTCAAACGATCTAAAATTTACTGATTTGTACATAATAATATTAAAAATTAAGATCCTCATAGAAGAGACGTGTTTTGCATTTTTAGCTTGATTTTAATAGGGAAGGTACGTCCACCTATAAAAGGTAGCATACAAGAAACATTTATGCACATGGATGATGGTACGGAACCCTTCGTGTGCGAATTCGACTCGCACTGATCGGTTATATTTTATTAGCATTTTTTTATTTTATCTGACTCGCTCAATCACATTCTTTCAGTTACTGTAAAAATTAGCATGTTAATGAGAATTGGTGAGAAGGCACGTACGATCGGCGTCACCGGTAGCGGATTAGACGATCCTGAAAGTGATCCGTTATAATTTCGGGGGTGGACAGTGACGGCTGGGTACGCACAGATTAGCCCTCCGATAAACAATAGCATTAGTATGCGAGGCCGCGCTGACCATCGCCGATCACCGGCCGTGCTCGGATTAATTTGCCTCCTGGAAATTATGGAGGCTGGAACGATCGCCCCGTATGTTATTGTTTTGCTTTTCCACGTTTTGCTGGCGCCGTTTGTCTACCGCGTTACTTCTCTGACTAAACCGCAGTACTATGAACTTTTCTGTGAACCTTTTGAAATATGATAACTTTAGAAATAGGAATCTAATTCGAATTAAAACAATTAAATCAGCGATATGGGTAGCAGCGCTGATGTTCAATTATAATTATACATTATATATTTTAGAAAAAAGTCGTGATATTACGACTTTTGTTTTTTTTCTGTATAAGGTTTTTTAGAACATTGTAGAGTGGTAATATATTTGGATCACACTAGAGTCTGGAAACGAAGAAATTATACGTCTGAAAAAGACCTAAGTACCTACGTGTAAGTTGGCTCTACCTTTCCAATGGTTTGTATTGTTTCGCTATATAGATCAGGCAAAATACTCGTACCTTTCTACTGGAAATTATTGATGCTGCAAAGCGTTTCATCGTTATATTTTTTGCCTTTTAAACTACCCTCTACCTCCGCTCCACTGACCGTCTCCGTCTATACGTCTCAGGATAGTATTACTAAGTTTGACTTTTGACAGTTTTTATGATAATTACGATGCTACTTTATATTTCATTAGGTAACATTCATATTTTTTAGGGAAACACCTTTGCACGTTCGTTTTTTCTGCACGTTTCATCATTGTTTTGCAAAAGCCTGTTTTTCCGTTGCCTACAGAGTAGATTCGACTAGCGAAACTATTCCATATTCGGTGGGTGAGCCACTAAAACGTTTTATAATATTTATGGTGGAGTTACATTCAGCCTATGTGGTAGTAAAATATAAGTTATCCCCTCGACTACGCACAAATCTGTTTTTCCTAATGGAAGAGTTCACCTTTAAAGAGAAAAACCACAAATCTAGAGATAAAAAGTGATAAGAGTAAAAAGAAACAAGGCTTTTAGTCGGGCATTTTCCCAGGAAGGCAATAAGCGTTAATTTTATTTGTCCGTCTACCGCTGACCGTATCCGGTTTCGACGGAAGCCCACGCCTACACCGCTAAGTAATGAGGCTAATGTTACCACGGTGCACTCGTCAATGGCAATAAATTACCACACATGAGACATTGCATTATCACCCTAAGTACTTACGTGCTAAGTTTATTTTACCATGAGCGGGATTTCAATTGCCATCGGAGACAGTAGTTTGTGGCGAATGGGAGTATGAACATTTACTTGTAGTAACAATTATGAAACAGTATGAGTTATTTAGTGTGGAAACCGTAATTACCTTTCTCAACGAAATCTTTAACTCTTCAATCTAAGTCTTTAACAACGATGGGCGATTGCTTGGCAGAGACGCAAGAGGTGCGGGTTCGATTTCCGCTGCGGAAGAAATATTTGCATGTTCTGTAAATATTTCTCTGTCATCTATGTCTGGGTGTTGTGGTACCATGGTACTCGTAGTTTCTGATACCCACGACACAGGGAATCCTAGTGTGGGGTCAGGACTATGTATGTGACTGTTGGGTGTTATTTAATTTAATTTAATTTAACTGTTAAAACTGGTGCCTATTTCTAGAGCATTTTTTTTCTTCATAAAGGTGTTTAAGTATCTGATGGAAGCATTTATTTTTCAAATTCAACAGCTAAAATGTAATGCTTAAAATCTTAACACTATGCTAATTTCATTCTGATTCAAATTGAGGGAACACTCGACCAACTTCGAAGTTGTTTAATGCGCCTAAGCTCATGCACAGTACACGCAACAAACTTAAAGTCCTATAAATCAAAAGCTAATTTGGTCCAAGATTTGGTAGTCGAGAAGCAATGCGTACGGTAATGTGTTCTTTACATCAAAAACACATTTAAAAGAAGTTAGATTGGCTTACAGGAGTTGGCGAGCGGCCATACGGAGTTTGGGCTGGAGCCTTCTCGGCGCCTGAGCCTTAATCTTGGGAGATCCGCCACAGATTGTTTGTTCGCACTTTGCTTCATCAAAATATGACGAGGGTAAACTTTTCCACATAAATTAATTTAACAAGTAAGTAGGTAAGCTTTTTGGTTAAACACTGCTCAATTTGTTATGTTGTTAGTTTTTTAATGGCCACGCTTTCTCCTCTCTCCATCTCCATGATCCTTCATGGCTCCTGCGAGCCGCACTTTGCCACATAACGTTAAGAGTAGGGTGAACTTTGCCTAAATCTTTTTGCATCAGGAATTTACTGTAATTATTTCTTGTCTATTTCTTGTATAATAAGCCCTTGCAGAAAAATACAATCTGTCTTAAAGAAATAGACGCTAGGCTAGTGCAAATTAAACGTTGTGAATATTTTGTTTGTTTTTTTCTACGATTATCGGCATAGTTATTAATTAGTTTTAATCAAGTTTAAGCTCAAGTCACTTGGTGACTTGAGCTTAAACTTGATCAACTTGGTGTAGGTAACTGGTATTTGGTATTTATACTTCGTCCAACCATTTAAATTACTTATGAAACGGTAGGTATTGATTTCGATTTCTTATAAAAATCAGCTTATATAAAAAATTATTGACAGAAACAACCGATACCAATATAAATTATTTATGAAGATGTTTAAATCGATTGATATTTTATTTTTGCTCAACATTTGGTTTTGTTTTATTATATTTTTTATAAAATTTACTTCCTAAAATATTATGAAGGTTTTTTAACTGATGTAAATACAGTAAGTCTAACTAAACAATTGGTTTCGATTCCTGAATTTGCATCGAATACAATCGCTCCCATCACTAGGTATATGATGGTAAAACGTAGCGTAATTTTTTGTACTATTTTTGCTATTGCCCACATAAATTTTTGTTTCATTTTTGAAAACTAAGCCATTTAAGGCATTTTTATGTTTTTATTGGGTAGTAAATAGGGCAGATTAATATGATTAGGTAGTTTTTATATTTCTTTTACTACGAATTTTAAAGTTTACATTTACAAATCATGGAACAGTTACGTTCTTGAGAATTGAGATTAAACTAAAGGATTGGACGAAGTAAATGCATGGTTACTATAAAAGTCTGTTGTCAGCGTTGAATCTTTAACGTTGTCTTAATTAGTTGTAAAATAATTGTCACCAAATGAATAAGAGGTAGAGTTTTTTAAACAAGCTTTATTTATTCCATAACCTATGTTCTTAATACTTACTGTTAAACTAATTACGTAGGTATGTTACATTCGTCCGATCACTCGCATAGGTAAAACATTCAATACATTTATGGTAAAACGCATTCCATTGCCTTGGTTTATGGGTTATATTATATTTACAATATTTCTATCTATTTAGCTTACTTATATGTAGCAATTTGGCAACGTGACATACTCTATAAGGATAATTGACAGAAAAAACTTTAGATTTATAACTTCGGGGAAACAAGTAACCATTAAAGTTTTTCATATACATCAATATATTTTATGTTGCTTGCAAGATAAAAGTATTCATACCTATTAATAGGTAAATTAATTGGGGCATGTACCTACTGATGTAAAAATTGTGACATTGTGAGCACAGATAGGTACATATTGTAAGATATACAGGTATATGAAGACGCAAACTGGTTTAGGTACGAATTGATAACATTAAAATATACAAATTGTGTTTTATTTTAATCATTTTTCATTACTACATATTCTCCAAAATAATAATTTACTGGGATCTCTACTTTTCACTACTCTACGTATTTAAATTTAATTCAATTCAATTTTACACTTAGGTACATTGCTGACGCCCGAACTACGTTCAACTTGTGCTTTTATAGCAGAATAAGATGACAACATCTCTACGTAGATTAAACAGCAATAAGAGTATTTTTTTTTTTACTTTTGTATGGAAAAATGCTGTAGGACATTTTGATCTTATTCGTACTTTAATCCAGTATGCGCATTCCTAAAACAACCCTGTAGGTATTTATTTGGTTAAAATTTATAAAACATACATAATTCATAAAATATGTATCACAGCAAACATGAGGTTTACAAAAGCACAAAAATAATACAATTATTATTTCCTAAAGACACGATTTAATTCATTCAGTCTTAATCTACCTACCTAAGGTTAAAATAAATAGACTATGATAATAGTGCACTTTATATTAGTAATAATATTGTGCAATTTATTTTCTATTAAACTGTACACGATTCAGGCAAACAAATCCGAAACACGAGTTGACGAGTTAAACTTAACCTAAGTAATTGCTTTATGAACGCATGCATAGATTTTTCAATTTTAGTGAATGTATTGGCAGCATTCTCCATACACCTATAAAATGCACGGAAAAGCTTTTCACCGCCAGTTATTGATTTTATTATGATGAATCGGACTCGTTTTTAGAGTAATGAGGAAAAATAACTTTACATGTATCGAAAATCATCAAAATGATTCTGAATCCTGGCTTTTCCTGAATCGTGTAATAGTTTGAGGAACATCATAACACGATAATTATAGTGTCTATATGCATATGTACTGAATGTTAACAACAACGCTTAATTTGTATGAATTATCTTCTATTATGAAAATGTAGCCTCTTGTTACTGTTATAACGATGCTGATGTCTACATTTTCGTACAACAATAATTACCTAAATTACCTGTTTTCAAGGACATTTTATTTCTTAACAATAGCCTCGTGTATGTATAATATGTATATTTCCTTCTATAATGAGTAGCAGATAACTGTCGATCACTTTGGTCGTAAGCTCTAAGCTCTGTTATTTATACAACGATTTATATTTGGATTCAAATTCGTAAAAGTTTTAACAATTTCCATTCGAATAGATGCAACCATATTAAACGCCATATTTTAAAGAATGTCAATTCAGTTTACCTTGTTGGTTTTGCATTTCACTATTTTTCATTGGTTGCGTTTTCTAGGTCTTTGAAATTAATATAATTTAATGCTTTGAAAGCTTACTGTTACCAAATGAACACAAATAATACAGTTGAATATTGTGAATAAATGAACAATGAATCGACTGAAAGTGTTTTCAATATATTAAAAAGAATCTATAAACTAAATATGATTGTGAAAACTCCAAAAATCGACATCCACCACTGATTTCTTCTACAACCAGCGTCACCTGTAACAGAAAATGTATTTGGGTAAAGACAATAAGTTCTGGAAAAAAAAAAGTGTTAAAAATATAATTGAAAGTCGACAAAAGCTTACCTGTAACCTGCGAGGCGCCCCCAGCCCAGTTGTGGTGCATCTTCCCACCCCCTTCATCGGTCTTCTGTTTCCCCTTGTCGATTTCGTTGAGATTCGATTGATATTTCGTCCCTAGAAAAACAATATTAGCAGTGAGGATACAATATTTTGGCTTTCCTAAAAAATATACGAGGGGCGAAACGACAGAGTGAACTGATCGGGTAAAGGATTCAATATGGCAAGGGATGGGCCGAGGGCGGGCGGTCGGCTAACAGTTATTGAAAAGTTGCGCAATATTGTCGAGTGGTGGGTAGCCGTAAATTCGTAATGGGCGCAAAAAATAAAACAGCGGAGAGCGCGCGCCGTCGAAGCTCGAGCAAAAACAACCAGCCGCCGAACTTACGCCGCCGTCGCAACCTAAATGGATTTTTCAAGTTCATGCAGCCTGAACTGTAATGAAAAGATGTATTCTGAAAAATCGGTAGACGTGACAACGCTATCGGCATTTGTAATAAACTCCAGTTTCCTTCGAGAATATGTTTTACGAGAGCTCTTTTATGCTCTCGTTGAGATTAAACTTGCGGCGTTTACAAAGCTTATTAAGAGTTTGCAACAAGAGAGTGGCGAACAGTTGGCTGTAATAGGTTGTCGGCAAGATGTTGTCCGGTGGCGCGGCGTGTCCGTCGAACAACTTGCCAATATCGCGCCGCAATGACGCTGAACTAACAACTTACGACGATGCGCAATTACCTATTTTAGTACAGGCATTCTCGTACACCAAGTTTACTCATAACATTTTACAGGTTTACTTTGATACTTTATTTTCATATACCTACCGAGAATCTTTTACAGTAATTAAGTGGTACTGGGTTTCTGAATAGGACTTTCCAAAGCTTCTTTAGTGCATAGATATTGAACTAAGTGGGGCATTTTATGGCAGAAATGTAAACATTAGGATTGATTTTATGAAGCACTTGGAACATTTGTATACTACTAAACGATTTGTTTATACTTCACGTGCGATCATAACACGAAGCCAGCAAACTAGTCCGACAAGCATCGTAACAGTTTACGATCTATAAACGAATAACTGGCACTAATAATAACTGAAACAGCAGCAAACAATGAAAATGAAACGAACGACCCGCGGGATGACTCGTAAAGGTAATATTATCTCTTAATAAACGGAATCGTCGGTAAAACTGTTGTTCCGATGCATTTTATAGCCACCGTATCGGAAATTAATTGAGTGTTCGGCCTCGATCACTACACCTAGAAGATATATGGAATGAAAATGTAAAAATATTCACTTTTTAACCGACTGCGACAAGGGTAATGTTCTCATTTTATTTTGTCTTCGGTATACAACTTCAGTTCAGTAGGTCTAATTAAGACACCAAATATTTGTGATTTTACTATTTTTACCTTTATCAGATAATGGCGTGTCACGTCTAGGAGGTTTCGAGGGCGGTGGTAACGTGATTGCTCGGGGATCGGGTGTCGTTGTCGGCGGCGATGAAGCTACGAATAAATAAACAAAGTTATCAACCAAAATATTATGTGTAAAGGTAAGGGATTAAAACTATATAATCATGTTGGACCTCTATGGCGTGGCGGGCGAGTGCCGAGCTGAGACGCAAGAGGTACGGGTTCGAAGAAATGTTTGCATGTTCTGCAAATATTTCTTCCGGGTGTTATGGTTCGTAGTTTCTGATACCTATGACAGGGAATCCTGATGTGGAATAGAACAATGTATGTGACTTTTGAGTGCTTGGGTGTTATTTATTTATGTTGCAATTTCACTTACTATAAAGACGAATCGTGCCATCCGACTCTCCTCTCGGGTTTTTAGCAACACATTTGTAAGTTCCGTAGTCCTCATGATCTATGCTTCTGATCAGGAGGTTCATGTGCGTCTTGTATGCCGGAACTCCCACTGTGTTCTCCATGTGGTACTTGGATGTTTCGTGGATCATATGGCCGTCATCCCGCGTCCAGTAATTCAGAGAGGTTGGATGTGCTTCTGTGTGACATTCCAGGGTCACGTTGTAGGCTAAAGGGGCCCCGACTAGCTGGTGAGGAATCCAGAGCATTGGTGGAACTGTGAATAAAAAAAATACAATTTCGTTCATCATATTTACGATCATATACAAATGTTTGTTTATGTTTATGCACACTTACAATCAACGCTGACTTTGACCCGCTTAGATACAGTTGGGGGTACTCCGTTACTGGCGATACAGAGATACGCTCCCATATCGAGTCTAGAGATCCTGGCCATCTCTAACACTTCTCCTTCCCATTCCGATACTGAAAATATTTTTTGTGTGTTATATATATCTACGTAAAAATGAGTGCACCCAATTAAAAATAAATAAAAAAAAGATTATGCCCTGAAAATATAAGAATGCCTTTTTTAGTTTTCAAACATGGCTTACTCTGAATACAATTTGAGTTTACAAATAGATAAATATATAAGCTCAATATACCTAATTCTCGATTAAAGCACACCATGCATTTAACATATTCAAACACGATGGTCAAATCTGATAAGACTAAACGAATTCTCCAAAAAAATATTTGCCAAACGGTCATTAGCAATCGATATCTCACCAGTATGCCCCTTGCTGATGGAGATTTTTGAGTTGTCGTCCCGTTTCCACTTGATGGTGGGCTTAGGCGAGCCATTAGCGCGGCACGTCAAAGTGACGTTGGCGCCCTCGCGCACGATAACGTCGCTTGAGCTCAACGAGTCGTCGATCGTCGGCGGCACTGTAAACAAACATAAAGCATAGTTTGGATGGACGCGATGAGAGTGTAGCGCGACGACTCACTTTATTATCTGACCAGCTTATTTAGTGCACACGTCCGCGATAGGAAATAGAGAAAACATTAAAAGTGCCATGGCAGCTCTGAATTTCTGTAACATTTTTCTGTTGCAGTTGCGATGCAGTCGCGATACAAAATCTATTTACCAAAGCGCGATCTAAACTTCCAGTTCTGTAGGAAAACGAAGAAGCTTTGGAAGTTGAAAAATCAATATTTTTTAGATTTTATGACTAAAAGAATTAAGTTGGTTGTTGAGCTATCAATTCGAAAATCAAAACATCTTCAATCGTCGTTGAGACAAAAACAAACATTCAAGTCCACTTGCCAAGTCGCTGACGAAATTACGAGTAGCTGTTCCGTTTCTAATTAGCTGATGCGTTTCGGAAGTGGAGAAGTTCGTACTTTTGACGTTTATGACGGTTGAGACTACTTATTTTACTTTGAATACTTCTGCGAAGGTTTTTAAGTAATCTAACATATCGTTTTAAAGTATCTTGTTTAAATAACAAAAGGGGCAAGAAGAATTCAAAACCACATTGCATATTTCTATTTTCAATGTGGATATTTGTCGATTTTAAAGATTTACGAGTGACACGGTTTGTATGATACTCATTATGCTTACCGACAACATGCAAGTATCCAAACTGTGTCTTGGCAGTGACCGTGTTGATCTGGCACATGTACCGTCCGCGGTCTTCCTCCCTCACGTCTGATATGTGAAGGAACCAGGTCCGGTGCTTGTCGTGCGTGACGCTGACGCGAGGGTTCCGCGTGATCACGTGGTTGTGCACTGTGAGGATCGCCGACTGCTCAAAGTGCATCCACGCTACCTGTAGGAGCAAAAAAAACATGGTAAAAAAGCTTAGTTTCAAAATAAAAATGAAATAAACTTGCACTTGACGGCCTCATTGGCGTGGCGGGCGAATGCTCAGCAGAGACGCAAGAGGCGCGGGTTCGATTCCCGCTGCGAAAGAAAATGTTTGCATGATCTGTAAATATTTCTTCCGGGTCTGTGTGGTACCATGGTACTCGTAGTTTCTGATACCCACGACACAGGGAATCCTAGTGTGAGGTCAGAACTATGTATGTGACTGTTGGCTGTTATGTATTTATTTATTTATTTATGTATGTATGTTCGTATGAGCTAGTGGCCAACCATTTACTTGGGAGATATTTAATACTTTAAAATCCTAAGTGGATCATCCTAGGATCGTGTAGAATTTTTAGGATGGATTTTAAATCCTTGTCGGTTACGCTAAATACCTAACACTTAACAATAAATATTAGAGAGTACTAAATCTGTTGTTAATATTTTATGATTTGGTAAAATACCCCAAGAAAGATGGTCTCGGTTGGAATGAAACACCGTGTGGAATATTCCTGCTTGAATGATTTCCAATCTTTCCCAATTGGACGAGTGACGTAACGGAAATTAAAGAAACGTCGCTTCTTTTCAAACATACTTATGTAGGTACTTTTATAAATATTTCATGTTTGTGAAGGCTTGATTATTATCTTTTTTTGGTAATATTTTATAAGATTTCTGTGAAATATACAGATTGCAAACTGTTCCTTTCGTAAAAGCAATTTTATAAATGTCAAACTAAAATCAAATGGCTTTAAAACGGTTTCCTTTGTACGCGGCGTTATCACGAACAAAGATGGAAAAAGTTCCGATACCGTTATAGAGCGGGGAGCGTAAACAGCGATTTTGAGTGAAATTCCGAGGCAGTGGTGCGTCGTCTCTACGACATTTGTGTAATTGCATGGAGCTGCCATCGCGTCCCGCTTCACACCAATTTCCGCGGCGTTAAGCGCTCAAAATGCATTTTACACAGATTGTTATACCCACGACGATCTCACCACTTTTATAGTCCTCCAAATGATTTAATCCCATCAAAAGGTGGGGGACGGGGGCGTTTAATGACAGAAATTCCTTTAAGATTTGCATAGGTTTTATTTTCTTGTGTAGTTATTCTCATGCGGGAAGGCTCAATAAGATATAAATAAATAAATAAATAAATAAATAACACCCAACAGTCACATACATAGTCCTGACCCCACACTAGGATTCCCTGTGTCGTGGGTATCAGAAACTACGAGTACCATGGTACCACAACACCCAGACCCGGAAGAAATGTGATGTGAAAGATGTTAAATAATGTCTCAGTACCTTTTACAAGTTGCACAATTAGTGGTTGTCTGATAGACATAATAAGCCAGTGTTAGAATAAAAACCCATCTGAAATAAATATAGGAAAGTGTGTACGGAGCGCAAAAATAATAAAATGAAGCAAAGGGGTAAGCCTACACCGAAGGTTTAGAAGTTCGACGAGCATCCTTTGAATCATAATCCAGCTTAAAGTTTGAATCATGGGTAGTTAGTTCTTTTTATCAAGATCGAGCAGGCAATATAGGGTAAGTTAGGCTAAAACTCGTGCCGGGTCACGTTACCTATCTTAAGTGATGCGGCTCTCTACTGTCTAATTTATAATGGACTTGTGGAAACTTCGGCCATTTTATTATGCAATGGGATGGTAACCCCTCTAATGACGACGACCTGACTTGTCGCCGTAACCTGGGGCTCAAGGATATTAAACAGGGCTCACTTATATTTCCCAAGATTTACATGAACGTTTATAAACGCAATGTTTCAAGTGCTAACGTTTTAAAAGTAAGTAGGTTTCTTTGTTCGTTTGTGTCTTTTACCAAACGCAGCCGTAAACTTCTGCATAAAAACAAACTGTGTAAAACTTTAATAGTAAAAATAGTAATTTCAACATAGCAGTTTGTGTCCTTGCTGTTATAAAAAATGTTATTGAAACACAAGTCTCGAGCGAAAAGCAAACAATAATTTGTTGAGGGGTCGCAGCTGAGTGGTCACTAATACCGGTAGCCAGGGAGGCGACGACACGGCGGAGACGGCGGATGTAAATCTGATCTGCGTAATTGTGGCCGGCTTCTAATCTAATCGCGGCAGTGTGTCCCTCTGCACCGCACTGATTGAATTACGAGCTAGCCCGCCGCCGCCGCCGCCTCGCCGGCTCCACCAGCCAGAACACCAATATTTAAACTCAGAATACTATACCTACCGATATTCAATTAAAAATATTAGACATAACATCGCTATAACCTGTTTTGGATATTCCAAAGAAGCAGTCGAATAAAAGATAAGAGATTTATATGTAATTTTATGTAAAGTCATTATCAAGCATCACCAAAATAAGCATAACTTCAATCAAACAGAGCCTGTGTTAAAACATTTTTAACTAACACACATTACGTATAGCCATAGCATTTTTTTATTCAAGTTTTAAAAATATCATTTTAATGTTCCAATATCTCCGTTATTCAACTCCTCACGATCGCGCCATGAGCGTCAAACTACTTAGAACAGTTATAATTTAACCCGAAGCGATAATACTCGAACTTCTCTTTCAAATGAACAATTAAGATAAAATTAAATAGGAATCAAAATTTTATAAGCGGTTAAGAGATAAACGTTGAGTGTTAAACTTGACGAAGTTCTCAAATCGCATTCACAAGATTCGGAGAACTCAGGATTGAAGGTACCTACTTTGGAATTACATTATAGGATTGTGAATATTAACTGAAATAGATATTTAGGTAAAATTCCTTACCAAATTGTGTTTTTGATTACGTAAAACCTGTTAAAATAAAAAGTAATTGATTTTTGCTTTAGTTTTAGAGGTTGTGTCAAAAGCACTCCAACGCGTTTTAAAATTAATTTGATTGCTTTTTCTATTAGCGTAGAATCCCGCAAACAATTTTACATTTCTTAATTCGTTGCTGGCATTTTATGAGGAGTATTTTCAATCTCCCCAGTAATGAAGCTAGGAAGTGGCAGATGCAAATATAATATTCGTAATGGCTGCAGTGGCTAACTAATTTGATTCGTCTGCGGATCCTAAACGAGTTAGTTGGGACGACGTTTTACAAGCGGCCGCCAGGCGCAGTTGGACACACCTTGCTCTGATTTGAATTAATCTACCTAAAGCTACTGGACCACTATATTTTGCTATCAGAAAATTATAAGGCGACTAAAGTTTTGAGAAGCAGAGACGATTAAAAAAATTAAAATGAACCAGATGAATCGTAGCCGTTGAGGGTTGTGGAAGGCACGAACTTTCCTCCTATTTTATAATCTGAGTTACCACGGTTCACAGACAAAGTTACAAAGGCCTATTAACTCGTTATCTCTTAACCACCTTTAATTTAGGCTCTTCTTTCTTTTTATCTTAATTGTTGAGGCATTATGGAGGCAAAGTTGAAGTTCGGTGGCACGGTGGGAGATGTTTGCGTCCCTCAGGACATGCCTCCGAGGCGTCGTTTGATTTATAATGGACTCGTTGGAAACTTTGGCCATTCTGCCTCTGCCGCTCACGACGCCGCACCGAACCTCTTTAACGACGGACCCCATCGCCGGAGGAGATGATTCCTAGACGTGTTTAATAATATTACGACAGATTTAATTATGGAACGTTTAACGGGCTTCATCTTACGCTATTACGACTCACTTTGTTTGTTTCAAGTTTGTTAGACAGTTCGGTTTTTATCGTTTGTTTATTTATATTCTATTATAATATTTATTTAGCTTAGCACATTCAGTTTTTTGATTGTATTGATATTTTTTTTAATGACACACGGCTAACGATATTTTTTAAGTCGTTAAGCCATGACGGAGGCCTTTAGGCGACCTAAAAACTCTGTCACAAGAGTTGGCCTCTAGCTTATACGAACTTATGATATTTTTTATAACTATTTTGTCGACATGAACTTTTTACACTTAGGTACACAACTAAAACCGCTGAAATGCGAGTCGGGTTTGCACGCGAAGGGTTCCGTACCATCGTTCATGCACTTTTTAATATAAGTTTTACTCTAAATTTTTTTAAATAGGTAATTGGTCATCTAATTAGCATGATCTTCATATGTGAATTCAACTCGCAATTAACCGGTTTTATTTATTTAATTTTTTTACGTAGGTATTTGAAATTTGTTTGTTAAAGGTTTTCAAGGATGGTGGGAGATGGCACGAGACAGGGATGTCTGGAAATCCAAGGGTTCAATTAAAAAGTTTTCAAACTAGCGAGACTTAGTGTTAAATATAAAAAAGTACAAAAAGACACTCGAACTATCCAATTACTGACCGCGCCTAGCGTTGCTTAGCTTCGATGATCGATTACGAACGTTGAAAAAATGTTTCTTATATTTCATTTTTACTAGTTTTTATTATTTGTTGTTATAGCGGCAATAGAAATACACATTCTGTGAAAATTTCAACTCTCTACCTGTAACGGTTCGATACAGCCTGACACAGTCCTCTGACAGACGGATGGGCGGAAGGACGGACATACGGACAGCGAGGCTTAGTAATAGGGTCCTCTTGGCACCCTTCGGGTACGAAACCCTAAAAAGTTAATTGAACAAACATACATACATAATATTCATCTTATAGGATATGTATAAGATAAACCTATGAACCGTACCTATGTTTAAATCACTCAAATATATCCTTTACTTTTATAGAAAACCAATTCTAACACATATGTAGTTATTGTCTTTAAGTGAACTGGCAAGATGTTGACACACTAATGCAATGGCGTAGACTGAGATGAACATCTTGCACAAGACGGCTTAGCCTACTCCTGCTAAAAGCCCACTTAGAGATCTCTTCGGCATCGGATTTACGCAGAGGGCTCTCGAACTTTTCGTGAAATCTTTAGCTGATAGATAGAGATACAGTTAAGATTTTGGGGTCCTTGTATATATGTCTAAAAAGCTTTAATAGGATTTTTATAATTTTATGTTATGATGTTTTGTACGTATAATGTTTCGTTGAAGAGACAAAGTCCGCAAATAAATGAGCATATTTTAAATTATGGATATGATCGGCATCCGCGTTTGATAGGGAGTATGATTATTACATCTCGGGTCGCAGCGGGCGCGCGAACAAGTGCCCTGAGCCCTTGCGTCTTCGGTTCAGTTTGCTGCCACAGCTACTGTATAAGGCACGAGAAATATGCCAGAATTTGAACAGCCGGCGCCCGCATGCGGCGCGAGTGTAACATTGCTACGACTCGTTGTGGCATGTTATTGCAAACCCACATACGTGCTGCTGCCGACTATCAGACATTTCATGCCGATGAACCGTCCACGTGCACATACTTACCAAAATTTCAACGTGAGGAACGAGAAATCTCATAACTGCGCATCATGAATAAAATTTCACGTACAAAATATTTGCATGCCTCTTGTTTCGTGAACTACGGCGTGTTCCACGTTCATTTATTATTCAGACAAAGCTAACTTGCTATCTTTACATACGAATGTATGTATGTGAAATATTGTAAAGGAGAATGATAGAAGGTAAAATGTATCAATAATAAAACAAACCCGGCAGGTAAGCGAATAGATTTTTATATCAATAGAAAGATGAAACGATAGGTAGAAGCTTTTTTTCGTTTCATCGCTATATTTCGCATGAGACTATAATTCTAAATAAAAAATGGGACCGAGAAGGCAAATCTTTTTAACCGACGCGGGAAACTAATGGCACAGGCGAGGCTTTCGGGAAAATCCGCTTCTTGTTGTCAATACAGGGCACCCGTGATGGCTCCCTCAGTTAAGCCTTTATATCTGAAGAACACTATCTCGGCTTTTATTGCGCTCGCACCGCCGACAGCCTCCGACGTAAGTAAATGCAATAAAATGAGGAGAAAAAGTCGGTTAAACGGAAATCGATAGAAATACTATCGGAGTTCCGTGGTTTACATTCTAAAGAAATGTAAAGTAGTGCGTATTCACAAGCTAGCAGTTGCAATAGGGAATGCATCTTTTATGAACTTTAACTAAGAACTAATAGATAATAAGAACACTTTAGGGCAGTAAGGGCACGATATAACTGACTTCACCACTTAAGCCATGTAGTAGTAGTAGTCTAATAGCTTTACTTTACTAACCCTGAAATCCAAAGCTGCAGTTACACGACGTTTGACGATTAGCCCTAACTAATCTACGCTTCGGGTAGCAGTGGGTACGAGGCTGGCATGACTTAACCACTGGACGACAAATTGAACAAACAATAATGGAAGAGCTATACAAGGTAAACACAGCAAAAGTCGACCAACAACACCTATACAAAAATACTTGCTTACGCTCATCTGTTGACTAACTAAAATAATTTTACTACTCATTACATTAAAATTGTAGTTATTTATAATTTAATCTTTCGTTACTATTTAACTTTGGTGTATTTTTTTACTGACATAAGAAACATTACTTTTTGATTGAGTTCAGTATAAGTCCCGTAGCGAAATAGTTCCCGGCGAGGGGGTTTGGACGAAGCCAAATGAAGCCCCCCCTGTGGTCCCGGTAGTTAGCCGAGCGCGGCGTCACCTTGCGGCTTATCGGCCGTCCGGTCACGCCGGACGCCTTGCCGACAGACTGCACTGCACTATTATGACAGATAAATTGGAAATGCTAAATCGATGTCGTAACTTACCGTATTACTACGAAGTGCTACGAATCTGCTACGAGTGTGCTACGTGGAAGTTAATTACGATTTTCTAAATACTTTTTTGTATTATCACATACGATTTGAAACTAACCAAACATCAAATAAATTAAGGTGTCATTTTTATTTTTGACATGCCTTTGCTGCAAAATATTTCTGATTTCCAAACTCTTCAACCACGAAAGTGAGGTTCAAACTCTGCGTAAAGGCGGTAAATCATATCTTCCTCCATTTATATGGACACTTTATTACGACGGCGCGTTCTAAATCAAATGATAAAATGCTTTTTATATTTTATGTTTCCTTTCACCACTATACGCATATTGTCGTCTTCCCGTCGTTGTCTACTGCTAAGTATAGTGCTCGTGGAAAATACCGGGGACTTATAGTTTTATGTAAGACTGTATTTTGCAAATTTTAAATAGGTACTATTTTCCCCAATACCAGCTGGGCTGAACATATAACATTAACTAGAAGATATTTTTTCTTCAAGCTACGGATTTAATAAAAACTCTCTCACCTTGTAAGAGCCCAGGTTCTTGACGGAGCAGGCGAGGCGCACGCTCCGGCCGGCGGGCACGGTCACGTTCTGAATTACATCCGTGAACTCTGGCTCTTCCACCACTGAAACAATATAAACCACCACTCAACAACAATACTCTTACACAACTATACTTACTTAGCTAATATAACAGTCAACCTAAATCCTCGGTCCCTTAGTGCCAACAGCGAAGCATATTTCAAAGATATAAATTTAGATAAATTGGAACGATTCCTCTCCTTAGCCTTATCAAGAAGCTGGCGAGTATTTGCAGTTATGGGAACATTTTTGTGTCAGAAATACGATTTGTAATTCTCAAATTATCAAAGCAGAACGCTTTTAAACAAATTGAGTGGGCGATAAGGAATAATGTCGTCGTTTATCAAGTGCCGAGATAGATGGCCGTAGCTATGCTCTGCCCATTTTAAATGCGTTTGTCTTCGACTTGCCAAATTGGCGTTCTTTGTTTTCTTCTCACTTTTGTAGATACTGAAAAATAGATAGTGGATGAGAAGGCCAATATCGATTGATTGCAAAAACGTTAGTGCTTAGAAGAGTTCTGAAGCTGTATTTCAGAAGGGGAAGGGGTTACGGAGGGTGGAGTAAGTAAACATTTGTCATTCAACGAGCGAAGTGGCAGTCGGTTGAAAGGGCGAACGGAAGCGACGCGACGACAGTGGGGCCAAACGGTATAAAATAATATCTGCAAAGGTACCATGGAATTTAAGACGTTAGGTACAAGTTCCCAAATGCATTAATTTTATATAGTTAAACGTAAAGTTATAAAATAATAATTAAAATTTGATTACATTAAGTACAAGACTTTTCAGAATAGCGAAGAAAATATTTCTGCTTAAATTGTATTTACAAACTACACAATTACATTCATTCAATTCAATACTATCTAACTATAGCGTCCAGACGTGTAGAAGCTATTACTGATATCTCGACGTTGTTGTGTCAGTGTGACCTCACAGAGGGAGGCACTCTGTTTAGCGAATAACTTACTCGTGGTGTTAGTTCGTCTGCTTTTCACTTGTTTACGTATCAGAGTCTTGCTAGCTGACAACAATAGGTACATTTATTTTATCCAGCCTCTGCACAATCACAATAAACATTTTGTGCTACAGATGAAAATTCGTATGCTTTGTAGCGTTATCTAAAAGACATCATAAAAGGAGGCGTGATTTTATTTATTTCCATATTTACTACGTTGAGAGTTTACGAATATGGTAGTAATATTCAAAAGCGCGCTTATTAGAATTTTACATGCTAGTATTTGTAGTAACTGTTTTTCTTTTAAAAACATACTATCATACTATCTGATATTTATATGTGCAACATTTAGGCCCGGTGCACATTATCGGCATGGCACGGCATGCCTAAAGACGCCTTGGCAGTCTTCGGGTTGCATCCGCAGCGTGGCCCGGTGCCCACTATCGGCACGCCTCGGCATGCCTAAGGACGCCTAAGGATCTCTTGGCATGGCTTTCCGATAGTGTATGCCGGACCTTATTGGTAAGTCTAATAAAAGTTCTGAAATTGCGTGAAAAGCCTATCACAATTTTTTAGTCCAATTGCCGTATAATAAACACACATAGAAAATAAACATTTACAACTCTCAGTATTTCCATTTCGTAAAAAAATCTTTACGTTTTATTTTATTTGGTAGAAAATATAATAGTTTTAGACAACAACCAAGTATAACTGGCTATTTAGAGTTTGGTTCTTCTATGAGGATCAAAACAACCAAATCGTAACATAGTTTTAAACCACGCATACGATTGTGATGAATAACAGGGGTGCTCGATTAACTCGATATGAATAATATAATTATTTATCGTCACAGAATTATTTAAACTGAATAAATTATGTTCGGGCGACTGAGTAAAAACAAAGCCGTTTACAATTCGAACGAGTGCACGTCGCATTCGCCTGATTGCCACCTACACCTATACAACTAGGGTCGGAAAAGCTCTCATATAATCCGACATTTTTCCGTAAAAAGCCGGTTAAAAGTGGAACTGAGTTATAAAAAAAATAGCTTATAGTTCTGCTCTGAAGTATCGACCAGAAAATATTCGAATTTCGCGTCACTAACATTATCTCCGTAATGTTTTCAGGTGAGTCCGGCTTTTATGATTATTCCTCTATCCGCTCAATGCTGTGGCTGTATTTGTGTTTGTTTGAGCATGGCTAAGAGATACCCGAGTGAAGATGAAAGCTGTGTTGCGTGTTTGCTCACCTGATCGTATTAGCTCTAAGCACGACGCTCCATTTTCTACCCGGTTGGCCCTGACTTGGTTAGAAACATACATGCCTGTTTATGTGTTTCTATAACCGTGAATATATTAATCGATTTAACGATTCAATGTTTAAAACTCCTATCGAAATCAACCTGGACAAAGCGACCTTTTGGAAAAGGGCTAGGTCAAGAGTACCCTAAACCGACGAGCATGCATTAAGAATGTAATGAAGCGAATGAAGCGAAATAAATATGTCACTAGCAAAGCAAATGGAAATTTGTGATCTCTGCCCATTCCTACAGGAAACAGGCGTGATTTTATGTATGTACTAGCAGCCGCCCGTGGCTTCACTCACGCGGTACCCGGATAAAAAGTACCCTATGTCCCATTCCAGCACACGTTGGTACCTTACCTACTATCCTCATTATTCATTGTAATATAGTGTACGCTAAACGATGACTAAAGTATTGCCATCTCTTACCATTTCATAATGACAAAAAGTGACAGGGCTAACTTTAAGCAATGGCTAACTTTAGCGAACGAATATGAATAATAAATAGGGTATGTAAGTATATTTCGTAGTTTTTGCGTGAAAGAGTAACAAACATACCTAAATCTAAAAATTAAGAAATTTCGGTGAATTTAGTAAAAATTTTGAGAGTTAAGGTAAACTTTTCAAAACGCGACGATAGCGCGTTCTAGGATTTGAGTAGCGACATCTAGTTATCAGACGTAGAATTACGTCAGAACTCCATGAATAATCAAGATTGGAAACTTATTAGACCCGTAATAATTTATGCTTCCTTTCACAGGTAATTTGACATTGACAGTTCTTTTTCCATATGTTTTGTATTATCTATTACTAATCTGTGGTATCATCGCTGTCATATGTCAAAATAAAAGTATTCTATTTTTCATGAAAAACATGCCAAAAATAATGAATTTACAGGTAATTATGACATTAACTAAATGAGAAAAATCGGCTCTTTAATTTGATATAGGTTATGTGCAGTTTTAGACCAGAAATTGATTCCAGGTTTTCATCCCTTTTCACCCCTTTAGAGATTGAATTTTGAAAAATCCCTTCTTAGTACACCCCTACGTACCAAGGTTTACCTACACTGAAAATTTCAAGTCTCTACGTCCAGCGGTTTAGGCTGTGCGTTGTCTGTCAGTCAGTCAGTCAGTCAGGACAAAGATTCTTATAATATAAGATGTTTACAATAATAAGCTTCATACAGCAGGAGAGAAAAACAGGCAAACCTCGGAACGAACCATACATACATCATATTTTATGATTTGTCTTTGTGCTTTAATAAAACATAATCGTTTACTAGGTTAAACTCCCTATTACTATGCGTACAATTTTTAAGATTAAAAGTTTTATGATTAATTTTGCTGCTAACTTCCATGTAACATTCTGGAAACACGTGGCGCGCTCTTATTAAGCAACAGGAAATCATGCGTTAAGACGCTACTCACATGCTAAGAAGCTCGTGATGCGAACTTCTATTTGTTTCAATAATACCATACATTAAAATTAACAAAGGCAACGTTGGCAATAATCTTACACGCCGCAGCGCGGTTGCAAGGGTATTTAGGGGTTAATTAAGAAACCGCAGACGTCGGGTGGGGGAGGTAATCCCTTTGTCACCGGCGGCAAGACGCACAATGGCTACATGATGTTATTACTATTGTTATGACTACCTTATTACTGCAGTACGACTATGTATATTAATGTGATTTACGTTACTGTAGTAAAAAATTATTCCAACGGCACTTAAGTAATATTTTAATGTTTCAGAAGGAACTTATTGAATGATAAGACTTAAAAAAATTAAATATTACAAAGCAATAAAATAGTTACAAAACTGAGTAAAACATGACAACGCAGTTTGTCAAACAAATCAAACGGTCGCAATTTGAATAATAACGACCGAGATTCGTCTGACTAAATAATCCAAAACTAATAATGAATTGGGCCACGTCAGTCCTAACGCTCCTAACTCGAGAATAATCTCATATTAAAGCTGGACCCTTATGCAAATGAGAAGCGGCCACTCGGAAGTGATCAGGCAAGCGGGATCCGGCCAGTGGATGGGACCAGACGTTCGGTGCCGGTGCCAGGGACCGCTGCAAATTGACAGAGCCCATACCGTTAAATTGATTGATATGCAGACACCTCGTTATAATCGTGACGTTCTTTTGACAAATAGCGTATTCCCTCTGCTGTCATTTTGTTTGGATCCCTATTAAAAGTTTGCTTCATGTCACAACATATTTTTCCTGAACATATTGTCACACCAAAGCAGTGTGAAGAGGACTTTAACGATTCTTATTTCAGAAAACGAAAAATTTATCTCTCTATGATGATGATGAAAAGTAAAACACAAGAGAGACAAAACTTTATTATTAGATAATCCGTTTGAACTACACCTTTCAAAGATGTTTACCAAACCAAGTTTCAAAGTTAGTATATCACATAGATGTACCTAACTTTAGTAAATTGTTAAAAACTTTAAATTCAAAGAAAGTATTATTGCGTGTTGCTACATCGTATTGAATCGGTGGAACCACTCTCTGAATTTGCAATTCCGTCTTGTAAATAGCTGGCAGGATTATCTAAGGACACTATTTGTGGATTAACATCTATTGTTATTGGTGTATTGGATACCTACTAAAGTTAAAAAATTATGGACAAAGTAAATCGATTCGATTGGGATTGGGGTTACTGCAGATTTTTAAAAGTTAAGTTAACAAAGTTATTTTATAAAACACACATAATCAATAACTTTTGTAATGGTACTAAAGTTATTGTAGTTATTATATAGTATAGAGTAAGAACGCGGCATGGTGGTCCGCGGGCCAACATTTAAGTTTATCCGTCCCTTGTCACAGATGTTGCTCGTAATATTCTCATATACGATCAAATTCTTAAGAGATCCTGAGATAAAGAACATGGCGGCGGGTACTTGGACGGTTTGGACTTTCACTTATTTGTATGCTTCACCCTTCGCTGGCCGCGACGTGACTATTCGAGATACATAAACCCTGAGTGAATACAGAAAATAGAAATAAAGTTACATGCGTATTATCTTTTAGTGGACGGATGTGGTATGGATAATAGGTTTGTTTTATTGTTAAGCAATTCACTTTCTTCTTTCTGCGATTTTATGAATTAATTCTAAATAATGTCATTTGCTACATTTTGCTTAGGTTACTCCCTATTGAGTCTAGACCAGGTTGAGGAACGAAAGGATTCGATAAAGAACAAAAAACTATAATTTTTGATGAAATTTTTGATTGTGCAGTGGTAAAAGGATTTAACACCGGTTACTAATGATTCTAAAGTCAGGTAATATTTATCTTGATTAGGTTATTTTTCTAAAGTGAAACACTGAAACATCATTTTATGTCATCCAATACTCGTAAAATATATTTGTAGGGTCACCAGGACGGGGCGGGGCGGGTGATGTCGCGGCCAGTTAGGCGGAAGTGCGGAAGCAGATGTTGACAGGCGTTGGTCGCCAGCTTCCCGACCCGCCTGTCAACAGTACTCTCATCAACATTGAAAACCAATTCAATCTCAACAAATATCAAATAACATCTTTGATATTATAACCTGTAGGTAGATGAAGTTAGAGCAATAAGTAAGATACAACAAAAATACTACTGTAGTTTGAACTGTAAATGATACAATTTAAACCACCAGGAAACCAAATTGTAGAAACACATTTTAGCATTCAAACAGCGGCGGTTGAACGGGAACTGTTTGCATAGTAACTTTTTAAGGCTAATCACTAATTGAACAAGTGTTTTGAGGCTCACGGCGTAAGTCGAGAGATCTAATTAAAGCACCTACCGCGGTGCGCCACGCCGCTGAACCGTCGAACCCCAGTCGGAGCCTATTAACACGCCTCCGCCTCCTATTAGCATTGTCTCCTCGAGGGCGATACTTATCTTTATTTAAATTCACTTCTTGGTAATTGGGTTGACGAGTCGACAACGTGATTTGCATTGATGAAAATTGGCCAGTACCGACGCCCTCGTAACTTACTTCGACTAATTTATTTTATTGCCTTTGGGAAACTACCTACGATGATATTGAGTTTTTCTTAATAAATTCCAAAACGATGTTAGGTAAGTATGTACCTACTGAAGTTACTCGTAGAGACAGTCTACGCGATTGTCTACGGCGTAGACGCTCACGTAGACATCTACAAAGCCACAAACTCTAACGACATGCGGTAAGCTTGTTAAAAATTCATAGCTTTAGTTTAGAAAGCGCACTCTCATACGAGATTACGTTTGCATTATTATTTGCATAGGAAACGCGTATAAATTAGGAAACCAACATACTCGTAGTTGTCACTTGTAGCATTTTTACTGGCAGCATGTGTATGTGCGTGTATTCAAAGAGGATGCGCTTGGTTATTTCTCATTACGGCACACGCGATAAAATCACACAGAGTCGTTGCCTCATTAAAATCTTCTGCTGCGCGCATCTGTAAGCCTTTTGTGAAGGCTGGAGCGCGCCGCTCTCGACGCCTTTCGCGTGTCATTTTGGGCACAATGCCGAGCGGGGACGCCACGACTGGCAATTTTTGCACTAACATGCCACCCAGTGATGCCAAAGCGGGTCTTTTATCTGCTTTAGAATATTTAATAACATAGAATATTTATAAAATTGTACAGGTAGCTTGATAATGTCTGAATTAATATTTAATCTCGGTGATTTCGTGGCTTTGACAAACGTGCAAAAAGCATTTATCTTGGGATTGACTCGTTAGGGATTCTAAAATGTTCTACCTAGATGTTAGCTTTTTGGTTATAAGTCAATAAAGCTCAATCTAAATTCAATGCAGCAAGGAGCCGTAGAGTCGCGTTGTAACTGCGCCGAAAGCAACAATGCAGGTCACGAGCGCGGTGACCTCGTACACATGTCATATTATACCTACAATAACATTCACCGCAACACTACGCTAGCTTTTCCAAACAAATGAATGCACAATTTGCACTATACATTAAGCGTATTGACAACCTCTAAAAACGAGGAACGCTACCAAAAAATTAACTTATTATTCCCGGCAGTTACACAAACCATCGGCATATTATATTTTAGGCCTTCCATTTTTAGTCATAACCGACGTTCTCCTTAAAACCACCGTATACATTATAATGCAACGCGAGACTGCATGACATCACATCTCTCTAAAATCAATATTTTTTATTTATGCACGAACTCTATTGATTTCATCCAATCACCGAAAATAAATCTGAAAACTTGACGGTTTTCATAAAAGCACTGATAAGGCAGCAAAAGTTTAGGATGCATGGAGGTAGCTCTAGTTAGATATGTATGGCTAGTAAGTGCAGTTACGTATTCTGTCGTCGGCAGTGGATCGTTATCTGTTTCCACTAAAGGAAACTGGCTTTTCTACGAAAGAACCACCCCGACGGTTTCAGCGTCCCCCTTTGCACGGGTCGGCTTTTTCTTTTTACGTTATTTAATTTTTCTTCACTAACGTTAACCTGCTACTAGTTAGCTGTCTGGAGCTCATTTTCTTTTTACAGTGGTCGAAAGAAAATTATAATTTACCTATAAGTATAAGCTATAAAACTAACCTATAGATTGCTTTCAATAACAGCATGCGACAACAGAAATATTAAACACAGCGTCGACTATGAAGTTTAATGTTAGATGTCAGTACAAAGGATGGCGCTCACAGAAGCGCTAGAACACAGTTTCCTTGATACATTTGTATTCCTTACAGACAAGTAATCAATATCCGTTGAACACCGAGAGCATGGACAGAGCTGTCCTGTGTGGAGCAATTTTTCTTTCTACATCTACCAGTACAGGAGGTTCTTGGAATGAAATGGGATTGAATCTCAATACTTGATCTTATTTATGACTAGTTGGCTTGTGCTGGATATGGCGTATGTTAACTGACTGGTCAAGTTTGTAAACAAAATTGCAATCGATGTGTGTATACATTTTACGTCAATGTGAAATATGGGTAGCAGGGCAACCATATGATACTGTGTGTATCGCAAAAAAATAAAGCTGGTACGCCGTCACGCGTATGAAATAAAATAACAACGGCAACATGGTGCGGATGGAGCTTGATACATATTTGAATACATTACCGAACACGAAGATAATACCGGCGACATGCCATACTTATTCATAACACCACCTCAATATTGTGAATGAATACGAAAAAATATGTCGCTACGTGTATGACGAATCGGATAATGAGAAAGTATTGTAGTTTAGTATCCTATTTGAAGAGTCGGGGTTTCTACCAACATTTTAAAGGAATGTCTGTCGAGTGCATTTTAAGAACTCCACGTTTATCGAAGACCACTTTGAGCTCGCAATCATTTTACCGTTCTTAGTACTCGTCTCGACTGCGTTCCGCAAACGTTGCAGTGAATGAAAACTAGCTAATGGTTTCTTGCAATAATTGGCTGATAATACAAAACAACTTGCTTTAAGTTAAATTGGTTTTGAATAATAAATACATTAATTATTTCTTATTTCAACATCCATTTTGGGGCTAAAACAAAAGTGGCTGCAAGTTTGCTTTTTATGTTTACTTGTGGCTCTGCCCACTCCATTAGGGACACGGGCGAGATAATATATATGTGTGTTCAACATTGAAGTAACATACTGTGTCGGTAGTTACATAACAATGATGTATTTAACTTTAATTTATGGCTTAAATCAGTTTAAATTTAGAAAGTGTTGTCTGCCAATTGCAAGCATGGTGAGCTAGACTAAGGCAGGAAGGCGTCCGCTTTGCCCAGATTTCCTGTAAACACATATATTCTCTCGCTCCCAATGTGTTGGCAGTTTGCACCCTACCCACGCGCAGAAAAGGGTGTTAAGCTCAATACAAAATATCGTGTTTTGGAATACGGCGTGAACACTGAAATAAAAAAAAGGTTCTTAACCTAAAGTGTCCAGTACACACTCGTTCGAAGTTCATCGTCGAAGCACTCAGCTAAGTCAGCCGAATATAAGGATAGTCTTTACACACTCGCTCATCTTTGCAAGGAACTAGTCGCTCACACGCTACGCGGGGTGGACGACGTACAAGTGCAGCTGCGTTAGCTTTGTGCACTGTTGCGTATTTTACCTATGTGCGCAAAAAAAACAACCAACAAGTGACCAATTCATTTTCCTTGATAGAATATCTAATAAATGTCCTAAAAATAATTTATAAATTATTTATTTAGGAAATATGAAATATTACAGATAAGCAAAAAGGATGTTTGAGTATTCGGGGGTTAGCCCTACTTAATTAAACTTACTTGCCCAAAATAATACTATTTTGGGGTTTCCTCCTTAGAATCATTTATATAGTAAGCCTTTTGGAAAACATAATTTTACTCTACTCTAAAAACAATTAACAAGAATACATCTGAGTTGATTTGCAATGACTTAGATATACAAAACGTATTGATCAAATCACTGAATTATACCGAGTACCAAAGCTTAGACCGATTAACAAATCAACAAGTTCTCAATATCGATTGAGTAACTACTCTAGAGTATACACACAAGTGTGTCAATGGATAGAACTTAAGCTCCGGAGATTAGTCGGTGGTGGCTGTCACCTTGTGGCGCACTCGACCCGAGAGGCTCTCGAGACGAGACCCGTCTGCAAACAACTCAAATATGCAGAACACGACCGAAACTTTCGTATGTGCTTCTAGAACGCATCTTCAAAATAATATAGAATATGTTTGGATGTGTTTGCTTTAGTACCTATTCACATAAATGCAATTAGTTAATTTACGAAAAGAGAAGACCTCGGGGATCCAAAGGTCGAGGAAAGGAAATTAAGTATATGCCTAAATTGCAAAATTTGGAAGTGTTAAGTAAGAATTCATCTAGTACAAAGCGAGGCGAATAATTAGAAATGTTCAGAGGCAGCGTCCGCGAGTGATTGATGTAGTGGAAGCCGTGCCGGTGCCGCACCCTCGCTTGCGACAACTCGGAGACATTAAGAATATTTAAATTGTAAATTGCTCCCTGCACTGAATACCTATTTGCCAAAAGTTTGCCCTTTTATACAATCTCCCGGAAACTTACAAACCCGGTTAAATAATGCATATTGCTTTCATTTATACTGTATTTAACAATCTCGTAGTAGCACTAGCTTACGTCACAAAAACAAAATACCTAATTTTATTAACGCTGCTAGTTATCTAAAGGTCTCTGCGCACTCTCTTTCAATGACCGGACCGTGGCTATCCCAGCACGAAAAAGGAAAGTAAAGAAAAAGTAAAATTTTATAAAAAGTTTGCTTGTCTTTTCTGCTTTGTTTTTTGTGCCGGGACGTTGATGGTCATATATAGACGGGATAGTGGGCGAAGACCCTATGCCAGCACAGATCAGAAATGTATTACTGACTATCCGAAAATATCATAAACTCATGTAATATGGAATGTTGCAAAAGGAAACTGAATTTGCGAGGAGAGAGCATGAACAAATGGAGCAGAACGACGACATTCCCGATAACAATAAGACTCGCAGATGGTCGACTGTAACATGAATATAACAAACTAAAGAACGGGGCTGATTGAATCATCCGCTGTTCTTTGTCATAAATCCGACAACGGGCGGCCGTCTAACAATGCGTCCTGAAATCGTTCCATTTCTCATTTTGTTACAGTCCCCTTTAATCTCGCATCCGTAGAAAAGTGGATCAGCGTTGCAAAAGGGCATTGCAATGCAGACAGTGCTCGCAGACACGATTCTGATTAATCTATTGTGCGAGCATCTATTAGCTGTTCTGTCGTTAAATAAGCGAAAGGGCTTTGAACAATAATTAGCTTGGTATTTTAGGATGAGAGTTTTAACCTATTTAATAAATTAGTTATTTATCCTACTAATAGTATTTGTAAATTGTAAAAATACAATTTACCAATAAATAGATTATTACTGAATATTACTGTTTAAATGCGAAAGTTTGTCTGTGTGAATGTTACCATGTATCTCCGTAATGAATTAACCAATTTTGATGAAATTTAGAATTTAGATAGTTTAGGTTCTGTACCGCATAGGCTATTTTTTTTTAAATCTACCTCATAAAAGAGTTTAATGGGCAAAGTTTCTATGGAAAAAATCTTGGTTCGATTTGCTCAAAACTTGGTACAAATAAAACATTAAAATAAATAATAAAACACGTATTTTTTATTTTGTGCAAGCGAGTTCCAGTTTTTATGGAAACTTTTTAATGGGTGGTGCGATTGGCTCGAAACTTGGTTAGGATACTTTAAATACACGTGTTTCAGAGTAGTTTTGAAAATTTACACCGTTCGAGCAAAGCGCGCGGTTATACTAGTTAATTTCTTAAAAGGCTTTTAAAATAAAGAAACAATCATTTATGATGTTATACCCGTATCAGCGCTATGTTCCAGTTGCAGATCTAGGGCCTATCAATAATAATAAAACTATTATTTTATCTATTTATGGCCCAATAAAGATGAAAAGCATAAAACTATTCTGAAAATCTGTTTTGTACATTCAGCAGAGCAATAAATTACGTAACCGCTTACGGCAAAGAAGTCGTAACAGTCTATAAAAACGCCATTCAGCGCTCGAATGCGTAGTTAAACATTTACAAGTCTCATAAAAATCCGAGCAAGTGTTTCCACGACATAATGAGGGCAGATGGGCGGCCGCTGGCCAAAAGTACGTACCTATTCCCGATGTGGCCACTCCACCCGCACCCCTGTCAAAGTCGCTCACAAAAACAGGGGATTTTATTTTCCCGAACTAATTTGAGGTTACTTTTCGACTGCTGGCCCGCGCCCTGCCGGAATTCCGACTAGTGTATCTTGGGTAACGATCTTTTGTTGAGCCAACTACTATGATCTTCCGTGTTATGCCCTGTCTTTTCTTTATTTTGTTTTATTTTTCAGATAACCTTATAACACCTTTGTTATTGGAGTTAATCTTAACTTAAGGTGTAACAAAACTCACTGTTCATCACAACTATAGTGAAATCAATCAAAACATGATTACAATTTTGATTTAACTATTACTGCTAGTGATACATTTTATTGTGGCTTGTTGTTATATATTCTATTTTTTACCTAACGTCAAGTGCAATCAACTTCAAATCCTTACGCTGGAGTCCTATGGGACAGATATCTCAAAAATCTCCCTCATAAATAAAACTGAGCGGAAACAACATACGAATTCCGCATAATTGTATAATTCCTGTTACGAGAGAGCGGAAAATCCGAGACAGTCGAGATTACAACCGTTAACCGACTGATCCCGGGACGGAAGAAACAGAATGTCTCGCGACTTGGATAATGTTCAATTTATTGCAGCGCTAAAATGTTTACGGATATCGCGCGGAAACGAAACACCCCGAGGACGGCGAGTTCTACTCACCCTTGTAAACACGTTTTATTGGCTTTATAATATGTTTTACGCGTGACGTTTTACAAACGATCCCCGAGGAGCTTCGAATTATTTTTACGGCACGTACTCGCACGGCGCGCCAAAACATCGGAAAATTCAGTACACGAGGGATTTTGTAATTACACCTCTTAAACAAACAGTTTGTGTTCTCGCAATGGAAACCGAATGTAGGATTAACGGTGTTTTAATTGTGAACCAGACACGGATTACTCACGTAGAAACCACAGAAACATTTCAAAAATTATACTCTACTAATGCGTGCTAATTCTTTAAATCTCAGAGATGAGTGTTTGTTCGGGTATCGAATGAGGAATGTGGCGCAGTGGAACAATTGCAGGGCGTAATACCAGTCAACCGCTTGATGAAGGTCCAGCCACCCCGCCCGCGTTACTTCCTGTCAGCCGCTCGACACACACTGCCACATACCTTTCTATCATTAGTTCTCACCTATTTTTCTATTACTTTATATGTTTTTGGAAAAGATTCGTATTCTTAAAAGCCAAAGTATTAGCAAGAATGTATGTTACATAAAAGCAGATAAACGAACGATGGTGCTCATTAGCCAAAAAGTGTTTTATAGTATTTTTTTTTCTTTCTTACAATTTAACAACAAAAACTGACGCTATGCAACTTGATTATGAGTTTTAACAACACTAATACCAACACGCAATATTCACATCAAACACATGTAGCATACTGTCCAAATAATTAAGTATCTGCTAATTTAGAATTTTGGGTTATTTATCTACTAAAAGAATTATGTCTTTCCCCTAGGTCCACTCGCAAACATAATTTTCCGTCATCGTGGCAGCAAAATCTAATTCTAACAAAGTTATCTGAAAAACCAGAAACGAAAGTGTCTGTCACTTTCATGGAAGCGCACTGGCATTAAGGTAAAGAGCTGTTTATATAAATGCAAAACAGATCGGCAGCTTGTCAGATCGGCTCAGTGCAGATTCCGCAGATCGAATATGGATTTAGAGTCGTCCCTATTTCGTCCGCTTCGACTCACACCCTCCCACCGTCTATCGACGAAGTCGGACAGCCGAAAAATAATCTCTATATTCTAATAAAACAACCGACAGTTTCACTGCAGTTTTTGCGTTTATATTTTGATAGATTTAGGGAAAATATTGAACGTACCATATAGTGCTATTTTACCACTTTAATATTATAAAAGACAAATGAAGTTAACTTTTTTACCTTTTATCGCTATACTTACCTCGATAGATACTAATTCGATATAAAAATTTACTCACAGAGCACTGACGGTCTAGTGGCTTCCAATCATTAGGGGGTCTACATCCGGTCGTGCACGATTGATTTTTCTGTACACAAAAATATGTGCGCTACCTTCAAGCAGTAAAAAAATATGTCATGAAGTTTCTAGTATATCAGAAACCTGGAAACTTCGAAAATTAAATGTACGAAAAGCTTCTAAGGTGCACTTAAATCCGTTCACTACTCTGGTATGGAAAGAAGTAGTGACAAGGAAGTAGTATCTAGTAGTAGTAGTGGTATAAAAAGACATCGGAAAGCATTCATCCAAAGCAAAAGTTACTGCAGTAATGAAGAAGCAATTCGTAAGAAAATATTTTTGCAAAGTTACGAACAAGATAAACGACGAAAGCCGGGCCTTAGTCGATTTCCTTATCGTGAGATTTTCGTATTAGCGTTCAATGGTAAACAAATTTCAATGGTTTCCTTGGAATGCTTGGCCGAAACTCCTTACTTGCGGCTGAATCCAATCGGCGGGATATTAAAACTTTCCACCCGTCGTGCTCTGGCCCTTTGTACGAGAGCGCGCCTCGACTCAGCCCACGCCTAATCAGCTTTTTAAAGATGTACTAGTAATGTACCTACAGACGAATTCGACTTTTAATGAAATCATATGCAATAAAATTATGCTTAGTGGTATACCGAGAGCGCTGGTGGTCTAGTTGGTAGTGACCCCGCCTTCCGATCCTAAAGTCGTGGGTTCGAATCCGGTTGTGTACCAATGGATTTTACTGTGTGAAAAATTTATGTGCACTATACCAGTACTCTCAAAAAGTGAAGGAAAACATCGGCTTAGTCAGCTCCGCACGTATTGACCATGTCTTTTCTGTGGACAAGGCCGCCTAAGCTGAGAGGATGGAATAGGTGCTGGGCAAGCCTACTCCATCTTAATTCTTCCCAGGCACTACAGTGTCCCGTCTGTGAAGGTAAAAGTTGCCTCCTGACACTGTATAAATCATCTACTATAGATGGTAAAAGGCCTTAGTTTTTTGTGGTAAGTATACCGATATCCAATATCAGAAGCCGAAATAAACTGAACGAAGTTGGACTTATATTTTGTACCAAAGCCAAAAAAGCTGTATGTTCACCGTCTGGTTTTTTGCGCAGTAATGCTATATCTAATAGAGTTAGATCTCTACTAAGGTTGGTAAGTACCTACTTGATTTGTTAATCAGCCTACGGCAGACAAATTAAAAAAACGGTTGACCCAGAGTTGAGTGAGTAGATTGTAAAGCAATTTTTATTTTATCATAATTTCAACATAATCATATATCATATTTTCATAATAACCTAAAAACAGAAAACAAATAAAGCCAAACATTTCGCACTATAAATTCTATACTAGAAACTATAATGTTATGTGAATTAAGTCAATATAATGAGTGTCGTGCAAAATTGGGATCTACTGCCTTACTTATACCTGATAAAGTGAATTATTCACTTTCACAAGTAGCTCTGCTTACAGAACTAAGTATCTCAAATCCAGACGTTGCACACATTAACTAGTTTTGTGAGAACCAAGTCTGCCTCTTAATTTGTATTCGGCCCTCGGACAGCCGAGAGAGGCAGGCGTGTGCTTCTTTTGTAGCTTCAGAAACCAATTTGTATACCAGTAAGAAAATTAAAAACTTTCGGATGCTTTCGTATTTACCTTCCTAACGTAATAAAAGCTTTTAATGTACGAGCAATGTTGGATACTCAACAATTTGGATATAATATCTTATGGTATTAAAATTTGTAGATAGATATGTTTATATTCTGATTTCGAAAATTATGTATTTTATTAAAAACTTCCGTTTCGGGGTTTATCTAAGCATACAGACTGTGTTTTTAATTGTCTTTCTGATATTATTTATTCACTTCATCAACTACTAAAGATTACAAAAGATTACAATTAAGACAAAGATCGCGTTCAAAGAAATTAACATTTATAACATACCGAAAGACGAAGAATTCGAGAATTAAACGGAAAGTGACATTAAGACAGATGTTAAGAGCCGGAACAATAATTAAGAGGCTGTCGGTTTGAAACCGCGGCGTCGTCGGCGAGATTTAATTAGTGAGGGAACAATTTCTACTCGCCGCCCTGTGTGCCTGGTGCTGCCCGACTCTACATTGACCAGAATATTTACTACTAGCTGCCGCCCGCGGCTTTGCTCGCGTGGTACCCGGATGAAAAATAGCCTATAATAATATTAATCCAGCACATGTACTATGTATGTATATTCCAAGATTAATTCAAATCCGTTCAGGCATTGAGACGTGAAAGAGTAACAAACATCCATACATACAAACTTTATCGAATTATGCACGTGATGTTATCATCATCAACATTCCAGTTTTTTAACTCTCTGTTAAGCATAACCTTCCCAACCAAACTCCTTTCTGTATTTTTGCGAAGTTCGGTGTCTGTCTGTTTGCATCTAGATCTTCGGTGTCTGCTAGTTTGTTACTTCAATAGATATGAAAGTAGTGTTGAAGTTTGTTTGTTACTTATTGTAACAATCAATCTAAAATTATCTTTTATACCTATTATAATAATATAAAACAATAAGTATTTTTCTGCAATCAACGCGCAGACGGAATGATCTTAATCTTTTGTAATGTTGAGAGCACTGGTGGTCTGTTGGTAGTGACCCCGCTTTTCGACCCTAAGGTCGTCGGTTCAAAGCCGGTCGTGTACTAATGGATGTTTATGTGCGAAAAATTTATGTGCGCTATACCAGTACTCTCAAACGGTGAAGGAAAGCATCGTGAGGAAACCCGCGGTTTAGTCAGCTCCGCACATATTGGCCATGTTCCTGTGAACAAGGCCGGCTAAGCTGAGAGGATGGAATAGGTGCTGGGCAAGGATACTCCATCTTAATTCATCCCGAGCATTACAGCGTCCCATTAGTGAAGGTAAAAGTTGCCTCCTGACTTTGTATAACATCTACTATAGATGGTAAAAGGCCTTAGTAGTTCCTTTGATAGCAAAACTGCCTACTAATGCGGAGTTTTTTTTTATTTTTAAATTTAAAGAGGAGGGAAAATAGTTGAAATCATTTGTATGGAACTTTTAACGCACAGTGCGATTTGCTTGAAACTCAGTTTGGATACTAAATGTAAAATAAAAGGACATGTGTTTCAGGGTTTTTCAAAATAAAAAGTAAAAATACTAACAAAACGACAATGGTGGTTTATCTTATTAAAATGTGATATGTTTTATAAAAAGAGTCTGATAATACGACACGTCTGGGACTACTGGCAAATCGGATTTTCCTATCTCCCCATATTTGTATTCGAAGCCCGATCCATCTAATATTTCCTTCCAACTCTGCCGGCGCTATCTGCGTTCCTTCCTGACACTGAATCTAATCGGAATAGATATTAAAACTTTTCTTAGAACTGACTCCTTCCTTCCATTATATTACACGGTAAAAATTATACGGTAAGCAATAAAAAAAAATGTTATTACATCCATTCTCACAAGTTACGCTACATACCTAGTTGAGATTGGATTTGGCTGGAGCTGTAGTGAATTCTTTTTCTCTCCAAGTCGTAATTTACTAGATAGAGATGAATTAATACCGTCTACATAGCCTTATTTCTATTGATACTCGATTGTAGTATAGTTTTGAGTACCTACTAGAAAGATTATAATAAAAGTAATATGGCTCAACTACTGAGTCGCTTTTCGCTTATTTCGCTAAAAAAATGATTTAACAGAGAAGTGTTTTCAAGAGATGACATAAGTTTTTCGAACAAAAAATAACTAAAAATACAGTTTTAAAGTAACAATTTTGTAACAATGAATTTGATAAGGAACTACATTGTGATTACTACATCATAATACTATAATATAAAATGTATGTATGTATGTATTATTTATTAGAAACGCCCGTGGCGTAGCTTGCTTAGACGTTCTTGTTTGATCGTAAAATTAAGCTTCGGTTGTGCGCGGTCGCAATTGGGATGGGTGACCGCAAGTGGTATTACGAGCTGAGCGCTTCCATGCTTCGGAGGGCACGTTAAATTATCGGTCCCGGCTTTTAAGTCGTTAAGCCATGACGTAGGCCTTTAGGCGGCCTAAAAACTCAGTCACTAGAGTTGGCCACTAGCTCATACGAACATACATACATAGCACGTAGATGTACACTAAGTACGCGAGTGAAACCGCAGGTGTCTGTTAGTTTTCTATATTCTAGCGAGCGAATAAAACATATCAGTTAACGATAAGATACAATATGATAAAAAATACAGTTGAATTGAGGACCATCAAAAACAAACCTGCACCTTGCTTGATCAAACAAACAGTGGAAGTGAGTGGAAGCGAAGTCCTGATTAAATGAAAGTTCTAAGGTTAAAAAAACGAGAGATCCGGCAATATTCATGCTGTTTACAGAACTGTGGCTTAGTTCCTCAAGACTTTTAAAGGGAAGGCGATAAAAAGAAACTCCGTTTCTTTGATTACCTGATTTAAATAAAATAGTGCATGTCTATTAACAGCTCAAAAGGCTTACTAGTAATATAAATTACATGCTTCGTGTATTTTAAATTATGCTTAAATGAAGATACGTATTGGGTAAGCAAATAGCAAAAATTGCTGTCTGTGATAAAATTTATATAGGCAATATTGATAGCTAGACTTCAAAGTCTTCAAAGACTAATTTGACGGCCTCTTTGGCCTAATTTGACGGTTGGGTGTTATTTATTTAAAAAAAAGAGGTGCTTGCAAAGATTGATTTACAATTCATAATATTACTCGTATAAACATTTCGACAAGGTGTTCTCAGACAAAGCTGGATTGGTCCGTTCCATTAAATACCCAAATACAAATGTTGACAACACAGAAAGTTGCTAAGTGCCTCCGTCAGCGTAGCTCGCCTTATCTAATTTATTTAACTGTTAATAGAGCCGCATCGAAAACAAGTTTCTCGTATGTTAGGATATTACTCTAGTCTATTACAATTCTTTCTAGTCGTTCGCTCAGCCAAGTTTCAATAAGTAGCATTTTTTTTTCGATAATTTAAAGTCCTGTTGACAATAGGTTGTTTAGTTCTATGGCAAAATAAACTTTTGATTTATACCTATTCACATCGACTTCTCTTTAGGAAATCCCAACTGCACATTTCTTTTATTAGGAATCCTTTCAACGCGACCCTCCAAATTTTGTAATCTCCTTTCCCCTTTCAAAAAAGTTGGCAAAAAAATTACAAGACTCCGTGAGCCGAATAAGTACTAAATCACGACGGTATAGTTACTGGGCTTGCAAAATACATTTTCACTGATGTCTGTTATAGCAATTCCCACTTTATGATGGGACGATATACAAAGAGAAGCCGTATGAATATCAATGAGGCGCACATAAAAGATAGCAAAAGAAACTATTTTAATCTAAACAAGAAGAAATATCACAAGTTATGTGTACGAAGTCGGGAGGAGCATAAAATATTTATCAAAAGACTCCTGACTGCGTCCGCGTCCCGGGGGAGCGCCACGTCTCGACTACACTACGCTCCCCACTACTTAGCACCTTTGAATAACGATTTACTTCACGTCACTTGTGACAAAACACATACTGAAACATAACAGAAACTGAAGTCGAGGTACTTCAATCGAAATTCTATTATACTTTTCGAATGAAATAGGCGGTGTGCTTTGAGAGATATTTGTAGGTATGGCTGCACATTTACGATTTGATTACGTTGCAATAATGTGTATCACCTACCTCCGAATATTTATTTTATTAGTCAGCGGCTGGTATCTACGCGAGTGGCAATTTGAACCGCGTGTACGATTTTGTTTCAATTTAAAGGTTGAGAGGCGGAAAAACGGTGCACTGGAGCGATGAATGGCCGGTACTTTTGCTTTGTACGCCACTGTTTGGCTGAGTGAACCGCCCGTGTTCGCCCTGTTGAAACACGTATGTGACAACTGGAAAATAAATAATTTAACCTCTATCTCTACATTAATCGTAAATACTTACCCACCTTATAGAGAACAAAGTATAATTGAAGTGCTGTCTCCCGAAGCTACTCAACAGAGTTGTCAAAGAAGCGTAACGTCCCATTATTCGTAGTCCTATGGAAGAGTAAAGTTATTGTGCGATATCTTGTCGTTAGTTCGATGGGTACAGACGTTTACGTTCGGATGGGTACGGTGGTGGCGGCGGCGGCGCTTTCAACTTGGAAAAGGCAGTCTAACCTATTGCCGACAGTTCGCTTCAGATCCATCTTCCAAATAACTGATAGGTAAACTTAATATATAATTCGACTTTCTAAATGATTTTTTGTTGAGTTACAAAGTAGTAAGTATCCAAATTCAATATTCCTTATCATAACTTTTTATAATTACCTATGTACCTAAATCGTAAGAAAGTACGACCTCGATTCTTCATAATATCTTTAAAAATATATCGAGGTGCTCAATAGAAACCCCTCCTCTTGTTGAAGGATCAACTCCAAACTTTTTAATTAGTTCAACGACGATAATCGAAGATTTCCTTTGAATTTGAATTATCGCTGCCACAACATTGTCAAAGAATGCCCACTGTTTTATATTTTTTGCCAATAAGTATTTATTGTTATTGTTATATTTTATGGTATTCTATGTTGTATTTTTCTTTTCTATTTAATATACCTATGTAGGCATCAGATCGAGTTACTTAGGTCACATCTTATGCATAAACACTTAATCGTAAGGATCTAAAGTCATAAAATAGTTAATAAAACAAACTAATATTTTGTCAAGAAATGAAAATTTTGCAAAATAAACAAGAGGATCTGGCATCATTTTGTTTATTTTATTTTGCAAAATTATTTTGCGTTTCTTTTTTATACTTTCGTCGGCAGTATCCTTTCCATAATGTTTTAGTTTAAATTTGTTTTCCTGTTTCAAATAAATATGTAGGTAATTGTATTTTGTATTTGTAATTATACTGAATCTAAATCCTGATTTCACCCAATTTCTAAATTCCTTCCAGAGAAAAAAACACTGATTTATATAATACAGGTAATTGTTTTACGAGCACGTTGACGATTAGGTACATGAATGTATGTTTGGTGGTAGGAGGTGGTCGGTGCCCGCTTGACAGGCACGTAGTCAGGGACCGAAGGCGGTGGTCATCCAAAAAAGGGTTGGCTAACATTTTCAGTATAATTAATGTGCAAGTGTAGGTATAATTAGTTCGGCTCAAAAACAAGCTACGTTTTAATACAACAGTCCAAAAACATTATCTAGGCTCTTTGTTTAGGTTCGGTGCCCCCGAGGTCATGTTCTGAGTAGGCACAGCTTAACCAGTGACCGGTAGCCGGCGGCGTGTCCGCGAATGAATGGCCATTGAAAAGTCATCAGTTATGTAGGGCGTATCGTCGCGCGCCATGTGGCGGGCTCGCCGCTTCTCTGAGTAATTTTTCCGCGGGTAATTTTCCACAATTTTCCAAACAACCACCAGCCGCCCTCGCCCTTTATTTAAAAGAGCGCACACGAGTGGAAATGTGATCGCAGGGATAAACGTACGCTGATTGTCATGAATTTTATGAGATCATGTACAAGCATTTTGTTTCGTAAATGGTCAGTACGATTATCTCATATCACCGACTCCTGTAATGCCTCTCAAATAAACCCACTATTATTATTAAAGACTTTGGTGGCGTGGTGATCAATTGCATGTTAAAAGGCGGGTTCAATTCTCGCTGCGTGAGAAACGTTTGCATGTTCTCAAATATTTCTTTCGGGTCTGGATGTTGTGGTACTCGTAGTTTCTGATAGTGGAAACACAGGGATCAACAGTCGCATAGTTCTGAACCCACACTAATTTATTATTATTCTATTCACTGACCAATACTCTACTACTACCTACTGTCACTAAACGTTAAAAGATACCTAACAAACACAGCTGATATGTATAAATAGCGTATGGCCAATGTTCCATGCAAAATTGCACTCAAACTGATAATAGATACAGATGGGCCTTATAGCGAGAAGGTAGCTACGCATATCTAAATTGGCATGCAACAAACCGCACTAACGTATGGACCATTATGAAAGAGTCATGAAACCGCGGAAACTAAAAGGCTGCAATAAAAATGGTCAAAAGCACTCTGCAGTGCTAAAATTTATGCAAATTGACTGAAATGTATTGACAGGCACTGGAAAATATTTTTCGTTTGGAAATACAGGTATGTTTTTTATTCCAGGCTAAACCTACGTACCTACTTATACGCACGCTATACGCACATACACCCATCACTATACCGGAGTTCGCCTTCACGATAGTATCAAATAATCTAAAACGAAGAGTAAAGTTATAAAATCAATTAAGTATTTATTTTCGCTATGTTTGAAAGATACTTTATGTAACGTTACATCTATATTAGCTTAGTGGAGAAATAAGGTCACATAAAAAGTTATGCTCAATTTAGTTTCATACGAGCCGGCCATTGTTTGGGGCGCGAGTGCAAAATATTGCCAAAGAAAATTAATAAATGAAAACACTGTTATTTATTTTCTATTACGGCACAGAATAGCGTATTAAAAAAACTATGTAAAGGCCCTTTCCTTACGTCAGTGAATTAAATAAAAATTGAATGTTGTGCTGATTATTTAATGGCGAGTGTAATGAGACTTTTCCAGAAAAATGAAACAGTACATTCAAACATGATCAGACAACCTCGGTATTGTTGCGGGCGAGTGCTCGGCTGAGACACAGGAGGCGCGGGTTCGATTCCTGCTGCGGAAAGTGTTTGCATGTTCTGCAAATATATCTTTACATGTTAGAAAATTTAGAAAATCCATTTCACACATGTTACAAACTACTGGTGATCCCCGTGATAGGCCAGGCCTGTATTGCGGGAGATCGGTCAAAACGTGATTACCTATTACTAAATTAAGAACACAATACAGGGTACTGAGTATAGCACAGAATATAATAAGATAAAACAAACTAAAGAAAACAAAAAATTAGTAGTTCAACCTGAACGGAGGTTTCTCGTACTTACGTCCCTTTGTTTGAAGTGCTCGTGATGTAGCTTGCTTAGACGCTATTGATTGATCGTTGAAGTTAAGCAACGTTATGCGCGGTCACAATTCGGATGGGTGACCGCAAGTGGCATTACGAGCTGAGCGCTTCCGTGCTTCGGAGGGCACGTTATATTGTCGGTCCCGGCTTTTAAGTCGTTAAGCCACGACGGAGGCCTTTAGGTGGCCTAAAAACTCCGTCACTAGAGTTGGCCACTAGCTCATACGAACTTAATTACATACTTACCCTTTGTTTATGTATAAGTACACTACTTCTGTTGTCCCGATTTTTTTCCCGATGCAATGAAATTATCCTCACGTAACTGAGTCGATTAGCATCAAAACATATTTTGACAACAGCGCTCATTTTCATGGCCAACTCACGCTTAGCCAAAAAAATTACTATCTCAAAATAAAGATTATAGATATAGATTTTACAAAAAAAAAGCAAATGGTTTCTGAGCAACTTTCCTGCAATTTCCTGCCACTTCTCTTCTGGTTCGGAGTTTCCCATACTTATATCGAGTCTAACCTGAACTACAAAGACATCGAAACTCTAAGAAGATTGAGCTCTTGGGAATTCGATATCTTTACAACCCCTTCACCGATTAAGATTATAATTATGCTTCCCAAATCTTCATAACACAATCTATTGATCTACCAAGTTTCATACAGATTGAATTAACGGTTCGAAAGTTATGCTCTTACAACCATATCCACAAACATACAACGCCAAATCGCCCAAGTTACTACTGAGATCTTCTCTCACTTCGCTCGCTCGATCAATTAACAAAATGAATATATACATACATATGTACACATACTTGAATTAACTACAACTGCGATGCTATTACATATAATTTAAAGAAGTGTGGTGTAGTAAGTGAGTGTAAATGTAAGTACGAGTATTAAATAATTAGAAATATTGACATCAAGAGATCATAACAACAAAACATTGAACAGTGAAAGTAATGTCAGGTTTAGATTATGAGAATGTATTTTAAAAAAGTATATAAGTTCTATCAGCCATCTGGTTCCCATAGTACAAGCTTTGCTTAGTTTGGGGCTAGATGACACTGTGTAAAAATGTCCACAAACATTGAGGCGACAAAAAGGTGCGAATGAAGAATGAAGAAACCTTCTGTATCTGGGAGATGTCCTTTATTACACCCAGTAGGTATTCATCTCTAAATATCTAATCTCTAACTATATTATAAATGTGAAAGTTTGAGTTTGGATGTTTGTGCCTCAATCACGCCTAAACGGTAGAACGGATTTGTATGAAACTTGGAATATACATAGTACATCTGCTGGATTAACATATAAGCTATTTTTGTTCGGGAACCACGCGAGCGAAGCCGCGGGCGGCAGCTAGTAATTTATATAAAATTTTACCAATAAATATAATTATTTACGTCACAGGTGACAAGACGTGGTCATACATCTTACTCGCAATCTGTATTTATTTATTGTTGCGATCATTTACACAAGTCTGGTGCGCAATCTATTGTCATGTAATTAATGCTAATAAATTAATCTCCAGTTACGGGAGACAAATTAGACGCAGGCTGCTCGACTAACGACGGACTATTTGGATTAAATGGGGGTTGATGTTTATGATTTACCGGGTGGTGTAATTGTGGCGCCTGGCTGTCGCGGCCTGCACGCCTCTCTTGATGAGAGCAGCTGGATCACTCTGTATAAATAGACGCTCAGTTACAGTGTCAAAGCTCAGACATGAGTTTGAAATAAAAAGAAAAGAGGTATGCGCCACCTAAACCAGCTGTTCTTTTCTTCGTGTCGAATACCGAGAGAAAGAGACCGACCTGCCGGTGTCATCGGCACTGAAATGGTGTTCATTTGCGACACCATAATAACGATACTCTGAAGAACAATTAATTTTAGCTTATGTAGGTGATGAAAATATTTTCACGTTTTCAACTCCCACTAGTTATATTATTGAGTTTTATAATCGCAATATAGTATTTCGATGTTGAGCCACCTCCTACTCAAGTTTATGCCCACACTATTATGTTTCGAACTAGTCCAGGTTTAACATGCCGTAACTTTGTTATGATAGCCGTAATAAAACAATGGCGATACACGTGCAATGCGACGATGCCGGTTGTTGACTATTCATTAAAGCATCTCCCCGTAAGACAAACAATTGTGTTATTAGGTTTCCTACATAGTTACTGAAATTCTGATACACACCTAATTAACGCAGTTAATGAATTTACAAGCTATGAAACTTTGTAAAACCTTTTGAGATATTTAATATCGGTTAATTGTTCAATAAATCAGCAACAATAATTGAAACTGAGTTCTATTTGGAGAGCGAGTACGTACAAGTATACCGAACTAAGAGACACAGCTTGTTTGTCCTCGCAGACTAATTAAAAAGTTTCTTCCTAGAACTTCCGAGAGGAAGTAGAGACGAAGTAAGACTGGCGTTGATTTGATACTGAAATATATTTAGATAGCGATCAGTATTTTCAATTGTATGTTTTTAATTTAATTTAAAGTAATTGATAATAGTTTAAACAATCTACCTATTTAGATTTTATCAGTATTGGCGATATCCATACTAATATTATAAATGCGAAAGTAGCTGTCTGTTTGTCTGTCTGTTGCCTTTTCACGCCTAAATTGCTGAACAGATTTTAATGAAATTTGGCAAAGAGATAGATCCATCCCGGAGAAGGACATAGGATTCTTATTTATTCAGTAAAACTGTTCTTAAGTGGAAAAAGGATGTGAACGGATAACCAGGATAACCTATGAATATTTCTTAGACATTAAATTAATGACAAGACAGTAAATTTGACATTTATAAAATTTTGGTAATTGACAATGTCATTCATTTCAATCGGGTCGTCAGCAGCTCTCTTTTTCTTGCAGGGCTGTGAATAAGGGCCTCTAGCTAGATCAATTTCATGATTTTAGATTTAAAGGATTTGTCTCCGCACCAAATAGCAGAATAACTACATAATAAAACATTTGAAAATTTGCATTATTAATTCTAAGACGGTACAAAGTTCTCGGGGTCAGCTAGTATATATTAATAATAATGTTTTTATTGTAAACAGTAAGTATTGATTAAGATCATAACCGTTGGGAGGGGGCGCTGGAAACTGCGATACAGTTTTTAAGTTAGCTAAGGCAATTTTCAACGTGTTCAATTGTTTCTTTGTAACGTTGTATTATTTTTATCAAATAAATTATGTTTATATTATGTTATGTAGGTATATAAATATAAGATAAAATGAACGACAGTTCTGTGTATACAACCGTAACGGAAATCCTCAAAAAGTGTAGTTGATAACTCCATTGATTTAGCCGGCTAGCGTGTGAGTCGGCATATGAATATGTATGGGGTGAACACGATCCTGCAGATAATGGAATCTGCACACGGAAGCAGATCCGATTAGTCCTCGCCACAATTAGCAGTCGTCGCTTACTAAAAACTTTTAAAAGTTAAAAAATGCCTCCATACTTTCCAAATACAATTTAGACGTATTATTTTTAAGAAATCCTTTGAATATTTGTCTATAAACACAACACGCCAGTTATTAATATAAAATCTTTGAATGATTATATTTTTAAATTAATCCAAATTTATGTAACTATATTTAAAAGAGATAATTCAAATACATTTATTGCCTTTTCATATTACATTTTAAAGACTGGAACCTATTCCAATATTACCAGTATGCATGGGACATGAATAAAGATGCGAATAAGGCTGGAGATGCGCGATAGCAGAACCCTGGCATAAGCACGTGCGGCCACCCCTGCAAGTGCACCCTAAGTATTGTTTACGTCTCATCATACATAATACTCAAACAAACCTAAAACAAACGTAGACCATCTTTTGATTTTTAACTGGTAAAATCACACAAAAACAGCAGGTATTGAAAAGTTATTATCCCTGTTTGTTTTGATACAAAGGCTCGACTTGAAAAGACATTATAGGTTATATTTCAAAGGTAAATATGTTTTTGTTAAATAAAAACATGATTTAGATATCAGTAGTGAAATCAGTTAGCAGATTTTAGTTTGTAAACGAGTTAGGTAAATGTCTGTTATTAGTTATAAAATTGAAAATGGAAATAAAAGATTTACTTATATTCTAAAATGGCTCCTCAAAATACAACTAGTTAAAGATACACAAAAGAAATGTTTCATAGCAGGCCTGATCTACACCAGACAGAAATATAGTAAAAAAAGCTTGAATTAAGAATAAATACACCAACTATAATTTGAAGAATAATTATTTGCAGAAAAAATGTTTATCTACATGCTAAGATTTTTTTACAATGGTAACATACTTTCCTGGGCGGCTGTCAGTGAAATAGTTCGTAGCTGTCACATAAGTTTACTCATTTTGACAGTTTTATGATTTTGACAGCTTTATTACGAACATTGAAGCGAACGAAATGTAGCTATTTTACCTAATTGTCAAAGTCAACAACTGTCAAAACATTTTACTCAATACTGCCCTGCCATATTTTTTTATCTTTTGCGTTGCCCTGCGTGAGAAAGGTAGGTATTTTAGGAATATGCATTGAATAAAGCAAAATAATTTGCATTGAATAAAAAAATACAATGGGAAAAGGTTTTACATTACATATTTAGCTATGTTTATAAAAGTGTACATCGCCACTACAAGGCCTGTGTTCTATACATTTGTGAAACATCTCCTTTCTACTAAAGAATCAACTAGAAACTATAAAGCGTAAAGCCAAATTACTACGATTTGATTCATAATTATAAAAATAAGTAAGTCATGGTAAAATCTTATTAATAACTAGAAATGTTTTGTAGAATTGTTTCCGAACATCTTTGGGCATTGCTTCTCAGTGCGACATCTCGGCAACGATTACGTCGTCGCGGGTTCACGCGCAGCCGGTGCTAAGCCGCCACTACCTACGCCCTAATAAATTGCGATTTAACTTGTCTTCCGGATAACGCCAACTTTTTCGCGTTTGTTCGGAGCCCGACACTTTTTTCCGTCTCTTCATTTCCTATCTCTTACTTTTGTATTTTCTGTTCTCTCCTCGCAGAGATAAACAGGCGAGAAACGGTGAAAGGGGCTTTACAAATTCAAATTGAACTTATCACACAACTTTTTACATTTGTTTCTGGTCTCGAGTTCGAGGGAAAAGAGCGAAGAGGCATTTAATAGTACAATCTGGGGAAAGATTGATGATTTTGTATCACACCTCGCTTCGGGCGGCTCGTAACGAGTCGGATGACTCTCAACGTGGGTCGTGCTGCGTCTTATCTGGAATGGGATGCCGCTTTATCTCAAATTACATATTTTACTTGAGACATTCCTGGAATCGCATACTTTTTCCACGCGGTTTTATTAAAACAATCCTAGGAAATTGAACTTCCTACGGCGACCTATGATTTCTTTTCTCTTACATCAGATATTCTAGTCAAGAATTATACAAAAATATGAGAAAGGTTTTGTAGGTATGTAGGTTTTTAATAGTTACTACTAGGTATTTAATAGTTTCATCCCACTAACCTGTTTTGTCATCTTCCGGCACCAAAAAGCATGGCACAAGTCGTGCCTCTTTATTTACAGTTCGGGAATGTAACGGAATAGTGGACGAAGATCGTGACTATTTAAGATTGTGCAATAGCGGATTTTGCTCTACAAAATTGATGTATAACTATTTTTAGTTCATAAAATATGTTTATTCAAAAATAAAATGCACTCTTTACATTTTTTCTTTAGTTCCTAAAAGTGAAAATACGAAAAGAGAAAAAAAAACACGATTGAAAAAATGTTGAAAAATCCATTTTTTGAGTATGTTTTGATCTAGATCTCGGGAACCCTACTATATATTTAGATTTTTTTTACCTTTATAACTAAAAAAAATAGCTATTGCCTATCTTGATAAGTTACCATTTCTTTAGTTGTTGAAACCAGTTTTTTAATTCATTTTGTAGTTTTTATTATTTGATTTCAATATCTTGCACGGTTTTACTATGTCTTTCTTATATACACAAGAAATCCGTAGCGCTATCTTTCAAATCGATTCAAAATCGGTCTAGACACGATCATACGTTGGCCTCTTAATAATGTAATAACAAATTTATTTTTTGAAAATGATGTTTTTTTCGATTACTGACTAATTTAAAAATTAATGGAGCGTTCTAAATAACCTTACTGTATCGTTTACCACACATTAACTTAATTGAGTATGAAAATATCTAAAAATGGATACATACAAAGCGACCGCGCCTCGCGTCCCATGCGCAGGTCGCTCACCAGCAAACAACTTGCAGTAATAAGCCACATGTAAAGGTAAACACAATCCAGTTAATCAAGCGGGTAAGGAAGTTTCGCCGCATGCAGTAAATAGCGCTCACTTAATTTGAGGGCCATGTGTGGGCACATAACCGCAGCATATTTATCCCATTATGCACGGCACGCCGGTTAGCCGCGGTGATGCGAGTCACGTCTTCTGAAACGAATCGCATGTGACATTATTTGTGAAGATCGTGCTCTATCTTCGTCGGCGACATGGCTGGGACGTGGAGGGATTACTCACAAAGAAGTACGATTTCAACGGTACGATAAAAGAGGCGAAAAGTTATTCTGTCTATATTCTCTTCGGGATTAACGCACGGTTACGCGCTTTTATTGATCTTTTGCTCTGATCATGAACCGTGTTTTTGTAAGAGATTTATTGCACACTGTATTTTAATGAAAAATGTACGTAATGGATGGCATCAAAATATTTAAACAGTTTATGTTCGCAGTCCTGTTCGCACGGTATGTTCAGACATGTTGCGTTGTCATCGTGCCAGCCCGGGGTGTAATAACAACGAAGTCATGTGATACAACATACCGCGCCGCATTCCACGCTCCTACCTACTCTACAGACAACGTTATTATTTCAAACAAATGCATTCAATGTATTCGGATATTAAAACGGTAACAGTACTCCAACAATCTTTTATACATTGCAGTAAATAAATATGAATTATTGATTACCTGTTAAGATTTTAATATACTCGTAACTTGATCACATCATAGACTTTTTAGGTAAATCAGACGTAAGCAGTATAAAATTACCTATGTGCAATTTTCTTACATTCCTACAGATAATTAAATCCAGTTCCCATCCGCAGTGCAAAATAAGAGTATGTGAGTCAGCACAATATTAGTCAAGGCTTGCGAGGAGTAGACTGCTTGGTATTCCTAGAACGACGCCGCACGTCCGGCGACTGCGTCGCGCCTCCTATTCCAACATTAGCTGCTGTGTTACCTACACTACGCATTACACCAAACGTGATAATAATTTACTATGAAAAAACGAACAGTGTGCTAAATTATAAAAGGCCATTGTATATTGTCTGTCTGGGGTCGCAATTATACCAAAATACCCATTCAGTTTTCCGGCAGCTCGCGGCGCGCTCATCCATGCGTGATTTTGTTTCTGTAGATTTGTTCAATGTCTGTGCACTTCGATGTGGTTATTCGAATATCCAAAAAGCTATTTATATCGGGATAAAACAGAGCGAGGAATACAACCGGTCATAACGAGCGGCTAGCCATTCTAATATCGAATCACATTTATGTATTAGATTTATTTTTGTTTGCGGGAATAATATTATATCGACGCGTTGATACATCGTTTTATCGCAAATCGAACGTTTACAGAATATGGGAGCGATAAAAAGATTGTACAGTTCAATAGATTCAATAGAGCAGATCCCTAAGTCCCAAATTAAATCATGAAACATCTTTGCACCTGGTGGAAGCCCCGCGAGACGCGTTTGCCTCGTGCGCTCGCTGGCGATTCGTTTCATTATTCTTCCTTTGATTTTTATTAAAACTACGTTTATTGCTTTTGTTTGGTCTTCAGGAGGAAAACCAGAACAGGTTTTCCACTTTATTTTTCTCTAATGTTTCAAAGAAATACATGTTATTATTTATTTATTTATGATGATCGAAACAAGAAGTTAAATAAAAACGAACCTTAAATGTTATATCCATTTAATGTTCAAATTCAAATTGATTTGTTTTATTTTATTAAGTGGTTTTTAGGAAACGTTCTTTTTTCTATACTACTTTATAAACATTGAATGAAAGGGGAGGCTGCAGTGAAGTAGAGTGTAAAGGATTTAGTGTGGCCATTCTTCGGAAGGGACCACTATCTCTATCTGTCCATCGAATGTGAGAAAAAAGCCGCGGCTTTGGCGGACAAATTCGTTTTGATTCAGTCACGTAGCGGCGAGATGGGCTCTTAGCAGATTTGGTAAGCGTATGTTTAGATTTGGCCAAGCTGTTTATTGAATAGGATTGAAAGCACCAGTTTGTTTTGACATTTTGTTTATGTTTCCATTTACTCTGCTTTATTATTTTATCTGTCAACATCTTAGTTTTATTCGACATGTAAGGTACATATTGAATAAAACTACGTTTTTAAACAAAATTACAACACTAATATAACAAAGCACGTATATTAAATTATTATTCAACATTTCACCAGTCGCAGTTAACCTAATTGAACAAATAAAAGCCATCTCTAAACAAAACCGAATTCCATTCAAAACAAGCTTGTTGCAGCGAAATGTGGCGACATACAAGATTACTGGCTGTATGTCATTTGGCGTGTAATTGCAACGCACAGCTGACGCGCGCTGTCTACACCGGCGCTACGAGGATGCTACGCGGCTACGAACTAGCTACGTCACTACAACGTGATCCGATTCCCAAGATATCCGATTGCTATTACTTCTTAGAGTTTCTAATAATTATATTCTGACAATGGTTCGTCATACCCATCTTATGATTAAATCAGAAGTGGATGCAAGTTTTCTTATGTTTACTTGTTTGTTGGCTCTGCCCACCCCATTAAGGATGAGAGCGTGCAAATATGTATGTATGTATATTCTGACAACCACAGTGGCGATGCGAGCGAGTGCTTGGCTGAGACACTCTAGGTGTTATAATATTATTAGATTAAAGGATGTATTTACAAAAAAGTATATAAGTCTTCTATCAGCCATCTGGTTCCCATAGTATACAAGCTTTGTTTAGTTTGGGGCTAGATGGCGCTGTGTGAAATGTCCACAAAAATTTAAATTTATTTATTTATATTCTCTAACCTATCTACCACGTAGTAACTGACAGTTAAATTGATGCTGCACTGCTATGCGATACTGTGGACACGTAACATGTAGGAAGGGGACTGTTTAAACAGTAATTTACGTAGTTCTTTTGTTATGGTAACCGCTGTTTCCACTATATTTTTGTGGCCTTAGTAGAAGGGGCATACACGGATGTGTAGCATCGCTAGCGTACTACATCGTACGTAGGACGGGGTCGCAGGTCAGTTCAAATGTTGTAAGCTTGTGTCCCCTCTGTTGTTGTGGTGACCGCGATCAATATTGACGTCGGCGTTGTATGTCGGCAATTTCGGAATCAAAATAACATGACTAAATCGTATTTGACTAAAAATTGGATACTATTGATGTTTGTTGTTTATATATTTTGTCAACAATTTAAAAAAAGGGTTTCTCTATTTTAAAAATAATGCTACGTCGATAAAACTTAAGTTGTAAGCGGTAGGTCAGTAAAACTTATAAACCAAACGATACAATTGTGTATGTTTTAGTACTCTGTTATTACGGTAATCGCAATCAATGCTGACGTTGCGTAGGTATGTGAAGCTTTTTAATTATCTTCAGAAAATTTAAATTAATTACTGATAAAGTTATCAAATTAATTTTGCCTGGAGATTAAATTTTACCGTATTTAGGGATACATATATTAGTTATTTAGTGAATTTTATCTTTTTGAAATATAGTTTTTATTTACCTAAAGTTAAATAAAATTGGTTCAGTGGTACCTGTTCTTGCATAGCAAGTTCAAGCCACATAAGTAAACTAAACCAAAATCAAAACTCGTACAAGTGGTGTCTTGCGACTTTCATATTTGACAAGCATTATTCTGCAGACTAACTTTTGTCGTAAATTAATTTCCAGACACGAATGACATTAGCTTATTACGCTATGTGAACACCGATCTATTTTAAACAAAAATAGAGAACAAAGAGAGCCACGAGAAAAGTGTCGAAACCATATTTCACAAAACATGAGGAAGTTTTCGTCGACCGCCGTACAAACGCAGATAATTAAGGAGCATGAAACCATTTTGAATATTTTATGAATAAGCATTTCATATGTATGAGAACATACTGCTGTACGGGTAATAAGAGAATTTGCATTCCTAATGAATACATTTATTTAGTCACTTAATGCCCACACGAAAAACTTTTGGTTTTGGCTAATTTGTAAGTAGATGTATAACGTCCTAATTAGCTAACAGTAATTAGATAGTTTGACCTTGTTTTGGGCATCAAAGTCAAAGTCAAAGTCAAAAATTTTTATTCCATAAAATCACTGGGATCACTTGGACACGTCTTAAATCTACGTTGCATTTACACCTGTTCGTAACGCGACCAGGCGTGGAAGATACAGGCAAGAAACCACGCTTGGCTATTTTTTTGGAAAATGATCCCTTTACAATCATGTTATAAAAGGAGTTGGAGCATTCAGTCCCAAGCATTTTTATCTTCTATATAATCGGATATTTTATAGTAAGCTTTTTTATACAACTTTTGTTTTATTAGTGTTTTGAATTTATTAACTGACAAATTTGTCATCTCGCTTGGGACTTTGTTATAGAAGCGTACACATTGCCCTTTAAATGATTTATTAACTTTACCTAGCCTAATCGTGGGTACAGCAAGTTTATCCTTATTTCTAGTATTAACACTATGATTATCACTATTTTTCTTAAACTTACTAACATTTTTATGTATGTACGTGCATGATGTACATTGATGTACATCAAAAACGTAAGCATTATATATCGCTGTAGGTAATGCTTATGTCATGAAGTAATGAAAAGTTGGAACAAAAATGTCGCCTTCAAGTTTGAGTCATTCCATATGAAACAGAGCCATAGCGCGGTGGCACATTGCGCGTGTAATAGCCGGCGTGCGAAACCGCCATCAATCTCGTGCACACTCGATAGAACGCAAGTCATCACACAATGTTCGTGCCCTCGCTCACCATCCGCAAGCCAGGCAGGCTATGTGTGCGTCATACGTCAAAATATTTTGTCCTTTGTTTATTTTTTGCAAAATAGTTTTTTTTTTGTGTCTATGGTGTTTTGTAAAAATCATCATACTATCAATGTTTTTTATAATTTATCCTAATAATAAAGTTGAGTTGATGTGAGGATGTCTATGCCTCAATCACGCATTAACAACGGTTGGATTTTAATGCAACTTTGAATATAGGTACATAGTAGGTGCTTCGTGAGACACTATTACTCGAAGCTACTAAATCGCTGGTGGGTTCTATTTATATTGCTGCTATAACAACAAATAATAAAAATAAAAGGGGGCCCCATACAAGATACTTTTTTATGTATGATAGTACGGAACCTTTCCTATGCGAATTCGACTCGCACTTGACCGGTATTTATTTATTATTATTCTATTAATTCTATTTCTATCTGTAGGCGAACTCAGATAAAAAACTGAGCTCATTTTTATTTCTTACTATTATTATACTGATTACCTTAAAGTTTTTAATGTTATTATAATTTGTCTTTGTAGCATAAAATAAATATATTTTATTATTCTCAATCATTCCATAAAATAAATTTCACCGAAGCCACAAAAATATTTATAGCTTCGAAATGTGGGGATCACCAATTTTGTTTTATTTGTATCATGCCATCTTTAAATCGATGATCCCCGCGAAATACCTAGCATTTGTATTATATAATGTATTTACCTTCACAGAAGTCACTTCTTAAAATGTTATCTGTAATATTCACAAAATAAATTAAGATAGACGTACCTACCCATTCATCTGTTGAATAAGATTTGGAAAATCCGAAACCCACAGGAATTTTCGGCCAACAAACTCGGTCCATAAAACATTATAGGTAACAGTAATCATAGACGACATGAAGGGTACTGTAGTGACCGGTTGCCGTGTGCTACAGTACTCTACTCAGAGCATTCGAGACAAATTCAATTTGCGCGAACGCCGACGACGAGCCAGTTTGCGCTGCTAACTAGCTGCGACGTGAATGCCACCACCCTTATCTCTATGTTATATCTGAACTAAGTAGGTATCTAAACTATTTGTGCTGTCGTACAAAGATTTTTACTTATTATTAAAGCATACACAAAAAACGGCATACTGGTCAAACATCGTGCAATTTATTTATTCAAATCTATATGACCCATTTGGTCATAAATTATTACCCATTAGTCCATAACACATAACAATATTTTACTACGGCAATTTCGTTTATCTCTGGAAGGCAATTTACTACGGAACACTAAAAAGAACAAATAAATCAATAAAATCTGTGCTACTTCGCCTTTAAATCTCAATAATAAGCTATAGTTTTCAATCAAGATCCGGGGGGCGCATGAGAGAGCCAGCGAAAAGTTGCTATTAAGCAAGCGAGAGAAAACACATTTGTCTTGTCCCGGGCCGTTAGCGTATATTACGCTGGGCTGAGACATCGCCCGCTGCGTGCTTCTTTACTCAGTCTCTACGCGTACGTGCACTTTGCAGGACAAATGACAGAAAAGCCTTATTAAAAAAAATCTTGTGCATATTTCGATTGAAAGAAAAATATAATCTACAAAGTTTTCGCGTTTTGAAAAGTTAAAATAATAGTAAAATCTACTTTTGACCAGGATTTCCGCTTTATTTTGCTACTCAAGTTCTAAAACAGCCGAATTTTAATTATTATTAACATAAGAAAAAAATAGTTTCCCTGTCATTTGTCATGAAATAACGCACGTCCAACGAGAGCTTCGTATTATTCGTCGTTTGCTAAAATTAGCTATTCAGTGATGTTAAGCTATGAAATAAAAGACACTATGTTTACTGCCAGTGAGCGTGGTACTCGTAAATGCTGTTGCCAGCCTCCGCAAACTTCAACTAAGCTTGTGTAACCACAAAACATAGTTTATTTTCTTAAAAACGAAGAGAGCCAACTTAAAGTTTGAAAAGTCACTCTCTAAGAAGATCTTTGTAGTTAAATTTTGTCGAACAACGCATTTAATATAAAAACAAACCCATTCTGTATCACGCGACTACTGAGAAAATAGTTATGTGAACATTGTTATTGTTACCGGTCTTCTTCTTAAAACTTACATCTAAATCAATATAACAATAATTAGAACCTCCCACAAAACCGGCATTATGACAAAGCTATTAATATTCTAGTATAGATTCAACTAGTAACCTAGATAGGAGGAGGATTGTACGGCTGAGCGGATTGAATGGATTATTCGCATTAGACTATGAGAACACTCTTCCCTGGTAGGTATAGCAGTTATGACGAAGGCTCTGGCGCCACAATGTCTCCTCACTTTTGTCCCCTCTAAATCTTATAGTACCACGGTGTCATAATGCAAGCAGGACGCAAACATGTCTACGTGCGCCAAGCTTGTTAAGTGGTTTGGAAGAAAAACATCAGAGAAACTTTTTTATTGTCGTAAGCCATTTAAGGCATATTTCTTTTGTATAGGTGAGTACCATTTGTACGGCTGGAACTCAAGCGTGTAATAATGAACTATTTCTTTGTGTGTGAGCTTTTATATATGGGTGTTATTTTTTCCCTAAGTTGGCAAACGATCAGCTGAATAGTAAGGTAGGTACATATTTGGCCCTTATAGTTTAAAGTGCATGAACTTATTTTCTTGAAAATTTTAATCAAATGGATGACCATGTTAGAGCAAATAATCATTTTTTTTTGTCTAAATATTCTAAGAGTCCTTATGTAAATGGAAGGGTATTACGCATTTGCTTTTAGATAAGGCAAGTCCATAAAATTTTACGATTGTCAAATAGTAGTAAAAGAATCAACCGCATAAAGAGTTTACTTACACGCGACTTCTTCTGCCGTTGAATATTTTGTCACGAGTAAATTTAAATGAATTATTAGGATGGGTTTTTATTCAAAGTTTTCATAAATTGCATATTTTTTGTCTCAAAATAATAAATGATTAACCTTTATTTGTCCACCAGTTATTGGTAAAATTACGATGACTTAGCATATTTTAGTAAACTGTATTTTCTTTAGGAACGTGACCTGTGACTACATAGTTTAAACCTTGTGCAGGAACCACCAGAAAGAACTATGTATTTTTGTTATTATTTAATTTTTGGTTATTTACTGTGCATTCATTTGTCATAAGTTAAAGGTAATTTTTAGTATGCATCCCAAATTCATTGCGCAATATTGAAAAGTCGTCTACTTTTTGTGGATTATAGGGAGCGACTGGCGTGCCAGCAGCGCGTAACTAGCAGCCAGCAGACGAGCGAGTACGGGCGCCTAGTTCGCCCTTTGCCCTCATGCCCCACCGACCCTGGCCCCGACACGACGAATATTTTTTGTGGGGACATCATAATAATAGCTCTGTATTACTTTAGCAGAAATTCCAAGAAGTTTATAACTCGAGATGAGTTTCGTGTTCCTTGTCATAAATAATAAAGCGGTCGTCGACTACAGGGTGCAGATTTTAAGTGAAGTAAAAATTCAAGAAGTAATTTTTCATTTTCATGTCCCAAGTCTAAAAGGACATTGTTGGAGTTTTTATAAAATTAATGAAGGTTTCGTGGACAAAGAACAATGACTTTAGATAATTTTGATTCGTCTGTCAAGTAAAAAAATAATTTAATAGTTTTTCAGTAAATATTTTGATGGATATCTCCGGCGATTATTCACCAATTTTATTATTCTTTCGGCAGTTAATAGAGAATGGTTTCGAGGTATCCCCATATAAATTTTATCGCAAAAGGACAGATACTTTTCCCGTAAAACTTAAAGACGTCATGATCTTTTGAAACACGTCTATTATACACTCAGAACAATAAATAAAATTATACAATTCGAGAGAGCGTGGCAGTGTCATCTCCAATGATCGGACATTGCTTCGTGCATAATGTTGAAAAGTAAAATATCTGTAAGAGTATGGGCCCAAGGCGTTTTTATCATTCGTCTTTGAATAGGGTTTTCAGTTCTTAAAACGTAATTATATGATTACCTACTACGACTGCAGAATGCACAGAACCTTTTTTGTTTTTCAGAAAATTACATTTTGTGGGTACAAGAACATTACAGATAATATTACTGTTGTCACTAGTTCTTTCGAACCAGTCAAAAGATTAAAGTACGCTTCAAAGATTCTCCTTTTGTGCACTTCTACCTACCAATCGATCTGACTGATATCATAAATTTCGTTTAACGCTCAAACTAACTCCTGAGACGGCAGAGAAGGCACTATTCTCTCCTTGCTGTCTACAGATTCTACTTAAGTTAATGGATAAGTTGCGAAGGCACCGAGTTTACTTTGTGTTTTCAGGTAGAGAGACTTGATCGAGAAGTTTTCTTTGCTAATTTGAACAAGACAGGGGTTTTACAAGACTGTCAGGATAGTTTTAGAAGCCTTGTTATTCTTTGTCCCGGTGTATGCTTATTGTAACTCCTATAAATCTTTAAGTACTACTACAATCCTTAGATATTTAAGAATGTGAACGTGAAACATACTCAGGTTAGCTACCATAAAAGGTTCATGTTATCATCAGAGCATATAAATTCATTTAGAGTCCCATTATTATTTTGTTATTTGCGAAATTCTGAAAAAGTAAAATTAAAAGCTACTCACCTGTGATAATAAGAGTTTCCTTTTATACGTGTGCGTGAACATTCAACGACGTAACAAATTACGACCGAATTACAACTTATTTTGAAAAAAGTAACTTTACCAAACTTCCTCCGCCTTAAGAATTATGAAGATTAGCATAACAAAGTAAACTGTGTAACTGTGTTCAGAATGCGTCGCCTTTAGCAACTTCATGTATTTCTTGTATGTTTATTACGTGTTTTGGTAACAAGTATCTACCATACAGCTATTCTACTATTATGTGAGCGTTATAATGTCACGCTGCACCGCTCGTATAGCCACTAAATGATCGGCTTCAATAACTCTCTTTCATCTCCAATTACGCTAATGGAATTTATTTCATTTCAAACCCCGGCTGCTAACGGTCCACTCTGTGCACTACGAGTGTGTCTGTTGGCACAAAAACGAAAACCATTTTTTTTATTCACAAGATTACCTTTGTGAATAACTATAAAAAGTTTCTTGTTATTAGTATTATTATTAGCAATCTGTATCCCAGAGCACTGGTGGTCTAGTTGGTAGTTGCCCCCGCCTTCCGATCCTATGGTGGTGGTTTAAAATCCGGACGTGTAACAATGGTTTTTCTATTCGAAAAAAAATTCTGCGCTATACCAGTACTCTTAAACGGTGAAGGAAAACATCGTGAGGAAACCCGTCCCGTTTGTGAAGGTAAAAGTTGCCTCCTGACTATATAAATCATCTACTATAGACGGTAAGAGGCCTTTTTTTCTGTATACCACTGCTGGGCAATGGCCTCCCCCCCATTCTACATTCTGCGCGGTCTTGTGCTGTATTGATAAATTATTCTTTCAATTTTATCGAGTTCATGGCGCCATCTTGTTGTAGATCTGCCACGTGGTCTTGGCTGTTGAGGGCGCCACTAATAAGTAATTAAAAAAAATCATACACTCTACATTATGATCAACTGTTTTAATTACTACTCCGTTAAAGAGCAATCTAATTAAAAATTACGCGACTACGCGAAGCAAAACGACGGCATTGCGTTTAGTAGTCTAAAGAAAAAAAAATATTATCGTCAATAATAATTGAGTAATGATATCGTGTTTGTTATAAAAAAGGGCTTAACGTTTACATTTTTAAAAATATATCTACCTAATTAGCTTTTACGTAGACGGGATTTAGTTTTATGTATGTTCTCATAAGATTTAATTTTAAACACTAAGTACTTATCAAGGTAATTAAACAACTAACGGATCGTGAACCTGCATTGTCCAAGTTCACGTTTTAAAAGTTAAAAGTAGCCCTTGCAAAGCTCGTACGTGTTCTTTGTCTCAAGTTTACGCTCACCTATAAGGAAGTTCTCCCTCCGCAACTAATATTAGTCAATTAGGTATTCAGGACGCGAACGCGCCCGCTCGTTGCGTCAAGCTAGCTGCTGCGCCCTAGCTCACCCCACCGCATCGCATTGCCAATTAAAGACACGCTTTGTATGTACAAGCTGCTGAATAAAGATATTAGAATGTCGAAAGTATCGTTATTGAATTGCCATAAAGCTTTTTCATACGAATATTTAATCTTATCATTGTGATTGCACGTTTGCAATAAACAGCTCGCCATTATTAATCCATACTACTAATACTAATATTATATATGCGAAAGTAACTTTGTCTGTCTGTCTGTCGATCTGTCTGTCTGTTACCTTTTCACGCCTAACTGCTGAACAGGTTTTAACGAAATTTGGCAAGGAGACCGATTCCATCTCGGGGAAGGACATAGGCTACTTTTTATCCTGTAAAACTGATGTTAAAAGATGACCAGGATAACGCATAAATACTTCTTAGACATTAATTTATGACACGACAGTTATGTTCTATTTATAAAATTTTGATATTTGACAATGTCATTCATATCAATCGGGTCGTCAGCAGCTCTTTTTTTCTTGCAGGGTAAGGGCCTCTAGCTTGACCGATTTCATGATTATTGATTATCATTATTAAAAACTTTGCATTAAAAAAAGTAAGTTCATGTAAGCTAGTGGCCGACTCTTGTGACGGAGTTTTTAGGCCGCCTAAAGGCCTCCGTCATGGTTTAACGACCGACAATTTAACGTGCCCTCCGAAGTACGGATTGCAGCATTGGTGCCAATCTTTTAAAATAACGCACACAAAAGGAAAACATACCCTACCTTTTTAAAATTATGATGTTACCTACATGAATATATCTAAACAAAGGATGCCGTATTCGTAAGCTATGCGTTCAAAGATATTGACTGGTTTCCCTATCATATCCTAAGAGCTCTTTTTAGAACACTCTTGGGTGTTACGACTTTTATCGTAGGAAATCTCTCTGTTCTCTGCATAATTCATCGCTATGAAGTTGAAACCGAAGTCGTAAAAGAAATCGTTCTATGATTTCATGTCTTCGGTGGGAAACTTTCTACTTGTCTTTCTTTCGGATCGATGGCAGCCCGCAGGCATGCTACCTAATATTACTTACCATAAAACATTGCAGTTTGAAACGTTTTTTATAAATCTTGTATCATGCGTGGTTTTATTTAAATGGTGTACCTAGATAATTAATAATATTATAATGATGCATGCCCATACTCTCCTTAAAATATCTATTGAACGGCTGTCTTTCGATTTTTTTACCGGGGCCCCTCCGATCTTGATATGCTGTTCTGAGGGCCCCTCACTTCGTCACGAATGTTCGTACATTGAACGAATGTTTGTACACATGTATGGACCGGTTTCGTCAATCAAAGTACTTTACAATGTTATTCGCGAATCCATGCGCAAAGTTTTTCCCACACTAGCTTCGAATGTCAGTAGGTACCTATTGCTTGCGATCTTGTGAGACATGGACGGCAACGATTAGTTTATAGTTGCTGTGAGATTATTTTAACATGCGCTCCTATAAATATCTAAATAGGTAATATTTCCATTTAGTACCTACACGAGAAAAAAAAGCAGCAACAAACCAAACTTCCGTATTATTTGCGATCACGCAAGCAAATGGTGGGTCGCGAATGTCTGGGAGACACCGCTAACGAGCGAGTTCGCGACCTTTGATGTGCATCAAAAACCGACACATCTCGGAAAAGCATGAATGGGCTAAAAACTTAGCGAATACATTTGCGAATGCTGTGCTACACTTGTGGGTTCGCGCATTCGTGACGAAGTGAGGAGCTTCCTTTATTCAGTTACACAAAACTTCCCGTTTTGAGGCAACAAATCCAATGCCATACCTTGTCTAGATAATTGAGTGCATTACAAGCCTCAAGATTCCGCGCGGTTGCTGTCGCTGTCTAGTTATGAGGCTGCGGCGAGTTGTTCGTAGACTTATACCTATTTACTTTTTACATGTTGTGAACCGTCTAACTCCGGGAAACGTCGGAAGCTTCTTTGCAAGAAATGCTTTAAAATAAATTCCGAAAATTTCCCCTCAACAACGCTGCGATTCAAAGAAACAAACTTATATTAAAGTAATTTAAATGGCGTCTTTGTTATTCTTTGGTCGAAGTTAAAAGTTATGCATTTTGTATGTTTGCTTGGGTAAAGCAGTAATAGAAAATTATAATTCAACTCCAAATAAAACTATCCAAAAGATATTAAGACAACATGTTTTAGTATCATTTTCTATCGTTCATATTGTTTAGTATATTTTTTATAGTTTATAGTTTCATAACAAATAACTTTTTGTAATCGGTTTTGATTCGTCATGTAAGTTGATAAATCATAATGACGTTCATGAAAATCATCTGTATTGCAGCTGTCAACCTATAAAGAAGTGGAAAGTTATTATAGTTATATTAAAGTTATTATATATATATATTATAGTTATTATAGCGGTCTAGAGACGCCTGTAGCCCAAGACAATTCAAATTATAATTATTTGATTAGCTTTGTCTTGGCACAACAGGTCTTTTAGAAGATTTTTCTTTACCTTTATTCAACACAAAAGGTAAGGCCTTTTATTTAAAACCACATTTTTTCGTCAAATCATAATTTGATTATCTCGAGCTTAAAATTATAATAACGAAAAAAGCATCCGTCCATTTAAACAAGCTGCTGCCAATATTAAATTCTTAAATTTTGATCAGAGGGTATATTAAATAACCAAGGTTTTAAAATACCGGCTGGGATTTGAGAAGTGCTTGTCTTGGAAAAAAATGCTCATAGGATTCAAATTGAAAGCATAGTATACAAAACATTACATAAAATAGTTATAAACTAACGTTTATGAATATTAACATACTCTTGAATGATTTATTTTCGTTAAAAAGGTTTCATAATTATGTCCAAGAAAATATCCATTTCCATCAAAAAACATCATTTTTCAAGTCGGATGAAAATGGATAATTTCGTATCGATTGAACGCGCGGATGGTTTTATTATTATAAATAAAACCCACATCCCCACAAAATAGACTGCATGCCGCCGGCCTAATCCTGTAATAAATCATCATTTAGATGGAATAATCATCATAAACCTTACGTCGTCCGTCGTCGCGTCGGCGAGAGAGGCGAGAGAAGCGAGCCGGGACACGACTGCGACCGTCCGCCGCCGCGCCGGTCGCTTCCATACATCATGTGGCGATTACATGTATCAAATAAACATTACGGCGGACTTGCCTTCTCATATTATACCGAGGGAGCGTGTGCGGTTTTACCAATATTGATATCGCCTTTTTCGTCCACAAAATTGATTTACGATTGGATTCATCGCAGCTTATATACGTTTTTATACGTCGGTTATAATAAAGAGGATCAACAAACAAAGCATGTTTTTATTAGTCGATCAACTCAATATTAGGAACACAGATGTGTTGTAATGATGGGTTTCCATATTCTTTAATCCAAGCAATATCCTTTGATGGAAAATAATTTACATTAGCATGTCAGCATTGTGAGGGCAGCTCGCAATATGGTAGCCGGCGGCGTTGCTTGAGGCGTTACTGCGTCCATAAACTCAATCAACGGTGCTGATTAAAAACTCCAGCAGGGCCGCACTCACATTATAAAAATAATCGATTTTTGTTTTATATAAGCCTAAGGACGGTAGTGACATAGGGTGAACCCCTAATACTTGCAAATTAAAAGGCGCGGTAGTCCCAGGGGCCTTCTATTTTGCGTCGGTAAAGATTTGCGGAGGGTTCCATTCTCCAGCCTATTCTCTATGGTCGACAAGCTACAATCGATCATTAATTACGTTTAGTCACATTTACACGCCACATGTTGCTGTAAGCAGAACACTAAACCCTCGTAACTTGCTGACGTCACGTAATAACAAATTTTCTCTCAATGGTAGAGTTTGTGATGCAAAAATATATGACATGCCTCAACAATGCCTCTTGCAAATTTTCATAAAATATTAAGGCTCGTGTTCAAGAATAATATATAAGCGTGAATCGTCTCTCAAACATCGATTTTTACTACACAGTATTCAGTTGAAAATATACAGCGAATCAATACTTGAGCCGTAATTTACGCTTGAGCGCTGTTCTTGAATGTGGGCCTAAGGGTAACATATACGCAGCTTATAATATGATAAGTAAGATAATAAGCAGCTATTGACATTGGCACGTAAGAGCAGCGTTGGAGGCGAGTGTACCTACTGTGTGCCGATAAGCATCTGCCGAGTGGTCCCCTTGTGTTTTCGATCGACACACGCTCAACCTCGCTATTAATTTCTCCACCCTGTGACAAAGCCAGAACATAATGTGATTATATTTGCAAGTAAAATGTGTATTGTAACATAATTTTATGCAGTCTCATTATCATCGTCTGAAGAAAATCCCTGTGTGAACATTGATTAACACTTCTCAAATGTTATAAAAACCAGAAGTCACAGTAGGTAGGTATTAAGAGATACACTATTTGTATGGCTGTCATTACTTAAGCCTAACGTTAAATGATTATGTTGTAATGTAATTTGAAGACTGCACAAATCTATCATTATCAAACAGGATCCTGCTAGTGTAACTGCACAAATTGATTAGGCCCCCATATCAGTTTACCTACTATTAGATTTTTCAAAACTTTCAATATTAATATAATTTTGTAATATTTTTAAATAAAATGATAAACCCAAGCACCACAATTATATTTGCTTCGCGTTGAAATTTATTTACTGCTTACTTTGCCTATTTGCATCAAGATCCTCAAAGAAACTCAAAAACGACGTGAAACTTTCTCTTCACCTTGACTCGCCAATAAGAACAACGTCCCTAAAAATGTAAAGTGAGGGGAGACGTTAATAAAAATTCCACGCTGAAACAACAAATTAAACGAAGCTGAGCCACTCGAAAAGCCATAAGTACTCATCTCAATTGCTACCGATAAGAAATCCAAGCCTCGCCAATGTATTCCAGGCACGTTTCGGCTCACGGTTTTTTCTCGCTATGCTACTATGGCGTTTAAAACGAAATGACTCTTAAATTCTTCAAAACGAAATACTGTCGGAGTTTTATTAAATCGAGTGTAACCATTCCTGACATTACGCAAATGGCGGGTCCTCCCCTACATCTGTCGTAGGGATGCACCCCCTTAATAAGTGTTAACGCTCGCCAGCTGCGATGAACACTCTGTCCCGGCTCAAGCTAAATCTCTACAAATTCTTGATACAAATTAATGCCGTGGGAGGACTCCGCGAGCTACTCTTGTAATTTCATTTTGCAATACCACGGGCCCTTATGAGAAGGGAAAACATTACAATGAGAAATTTACCCCATGTGCTTATAATAATGCCACGCTTGCAAAATAAAAGAAACCAAAGTGATCCTGCGCTACAAAAAATTACATAATTATTTAGCTATTTACCTGACTATGGCAAAGCAAAAAGGAGGGTTATGATTTTGACCGGTATTTATATTCATCTGTTCCCTCATAACTTCTAAACTACTTATAGTAATTTGACGAATGAAGTTTCGTTGGAAGCGTCTCTTTCGTCCGCTGATTATTATTATTATAGAATATGGAGCTCTCTAGAGGACATAAAGTCATGAACTAAAAAAAGATGCCGTGTTGGGTATCAGAGAGCCATTTCAAATATATATATAATTATTGTTAGCTCTTGCGCACGGTTTTATTTGCATGCACCCGATAAGTACTCGCATGTGCAAGTTTAGTATAGGTATTACAGCCTCTGCAAATACTTTACCACGAAATTATAACCCCAAAAAGCCCCAAAACAATTAAAATAAAATAAGAAAGTTCTAAAACTAAAAACTTCTGCGGAAAAATAGCGCTCTAAAAGGTAAACAAGAAAATATTCTCTTCTGAAATTGTTATGTAGTCAGAGAATAGGTGTGGTCAATGGTCATATGCCACTGTGGTGGTCAATGGATGTTCGTGGTCATATGCTTTAGAGTAAAGTGGCAAATGACCACGAACATCCCCTGACAACATAACAATTTCAGAAATATTTTCTTGCTTTACTTTTTAGAGCGAGATTTTTTAGTAGTCGAGTTTTAGTTTTAGGCTTCCGTACCCGAAGGGTGCCAACGGGACCATATTACTATTACTAAGCCTCCACTGTCCGTCCGTCCGTCCATCTATCAGAGAGCTGTATTTCATGAACCGTAATAGGTATAGAAGCTGAAGTTTCCACAGTAAGTGTATTTATATTGTTTATATTGCCAACCAATAATAATAAATATAAGAATAAAAGTGGGCCCCATACATGAAACATTTTTATGTACGATGGTACGGAACCCTTCGTGTGCGAAATTGACTTGTCCGGTTTTACTGAACTTACTTTTATTTTCTTATACCTATATCAACACTGTATGGTAACAATACTGTAAGAGTAATGACAATGACTTACGGACAACAGATCTTTCATTGCCTTTTTATTTTAATTGTACCTAACTTTGTTTTTCTGTCAAAAAATGCATGGCACTTTTCGACAGATCATATTCAGAATATTGAAACCAGAACATCAAAGGAACAAACTTAAAATTCTTACGTCACATAACTTAGAAAAAAATTATTATTCCGTTGATCATTCGCAAAGACACCTAAATACAGCATAAGAAATCAGTCACTACAACGCGACTATATTCTCAAATGAAGCGGTGGCAGTAACTTTTCTAGGTACTTACACTACACGCCATAATAACATCATACGAATTGCGATTCATTTCTATTTTTCAGACCATTAACTCCGAACAATAACACGGGAGCGGAACGGGCGAGAGTAAAATAAACGTCGGGCGAAATAGTTCGGAACTGGTATCATCGTTGCAAATGTAAATGAACAATTAAAGCGCTCGCCGTGGCCAGGGACAATGATGATAATTATTTTAGTTTGGAGTCGGCGCGGGTATCACTCGGCGCCGACGCCCGTCCGCTGGAATGCTCCTCGGACCCCTATTTTCACCATTAAACAGCGACACTTCTGCCGTTCGTAAATTATTATCAGCTAGCGCTTTCATTACTTCGCTCTGTAACAAAGGAACTACGTTGTGATTCAACTTCGATTCAAATACGCCTCCACCTCTATTGTTCACGTCTGAAATCATGACTCATATTAGGACCCGAGGTGAAATTTTGATTAATTCGTTACACCAGTTCTTAGTTGGTCGTCCCAGCCGATGAACTTCGTTGAAAGGGGTTTTAGTTTTAGAATTATCGCTGCACTGAATCTGAATGCCTCCTCAGCATCACTAGTGCACTTAGAGCTCTCTGTTGTTATCTGAATGTGAGGAAGGTTTTTTTACCCCTACAGTAAAATCCATTGGTACACAAACGGATTTGAACACACCACCTTAGGATCGGAAGGCGGGGGCCGCTTCCACTAAACCACTATATGAACAGTACGATTATTTATTTTTAATTTTACAACAACAACATACAACCAGTTACTTGTTCGTTCATACAATGTTTTTGATCTATCTCTTTGGTGATTGGAACCTTCAGTAACAATAGTTCATATTTCACATTTAAATCACTTCTAGTCATTTTAGTAACTAGGGATTAAAGAGCTAATTTGGTCCCTGTTTAGATGGAACCAACCAGTTATTTTTGAATAGATGTGATAAAAAAAAAATTCCATAGCGTTTGTGTTTCTAGTAGGTACAGAGAATAAACTATCATCTGATTGGCCCCAATGTACCGGCAGAGTATAATATAGTACGTCAAGTTCATAGGTTAAGTTAAACATAACCCAGATTTTTAAAACACAAAGTTTTTTGACTAGTTTCCTACTCTACTAATCATAAACGTTCAAAAAATGTATCATCATGACATGTTATCCGCAGCAAACAATTCGCTAATTAAATTTCATTGATTCAAAGCTCATTTGTGAAGTGGCTAGTGCTACATATCAGCGGCCGCTAGCACGGGAATGGTCTCCGGTTTCGACACTGCTGGAATGCTTTCAACCCGCGTAATTCAGTTAAACGAGTAATTTATTACTGGCAAAATTACTGGCATCACTGTGTCTGGCTATTTGATGCATGATGTAAGTAAACCGTTTTTGTGACGATTTTGTTAATGATTGTTTTCTATTTATTGATCGAGCCAGCAAAGTGAGCGAAGATCTCAATGGTAACTTGGGCGATTTGGCATTGTATATTTGTATGTATGTATGTATGTTTGTGGATTTGTTTAGAGCATAACTTTCGAACCGTTAATTCAATCTGTATAAAACTTAGTAGGTTAATAGAATGTGCTAAGAAAATTTGCTGGGAAGCATGTGAGTTTAATCGGTGAAGGGGTTGTAAATATATTGGGTTCCCAAGAAGGTAAAAAAAAAATATTTTACAAATGTGTCGAGTGAGGTTTCATATTAAAGGACTTTGTATGTTCCAAAAAGTTTTTTTTTTTTAAATTCTAGGATGTATATTTTTTGAAATACAGCGAAAAAAGTTTGATTTAGAAAATCGTTGTAATCTGAGCTCCTTCCCTCTTGTTGGTTTCGATGTCTTCGTAGTTCAGGTTAGACTGGATATAAGTTAGTATCTATGGGGAAATCTGAGCCAGAAGAGAAGTGGCAGGAAAGTACAGGAAGTTGCTTGGGAACCATTTGCTGTGTCTGTGAAATCAATAATTTTGGCATAGTATTTTTTTGGCCAAGCGTGAGTTGGCCATGAAAATGGGTGATGTAGCCAAAATATTTTTTGATGCTAATCGACTTAGTTACTTAGATGGATAATTTCATTGCATTGAAAAAAAAAACATCGAGACAGCAGAAGTAGTGTACAGAAGTACCACAACACAAATAAGTCAAAGTGAAATTCAAAATTTTTTATTCCATAAAAAATCACGGAATCTCACTCCTAGATCACATACCCAACGTTGAAATTCGACGTCGTACAAAGGTCGTGGACGTGGGTATGCGGATCGCGAGACTGAAGTGGAGATGGGCAGGGCACTCGGCTAGAAGGGACGACGGAAGATGGACGAAGGCGATCACTGAATGGTGGCCCCGAGACGCTCAACGGCCAAGAGGCAGACCACCCACCCGATGGTCGAATGACATCGTGAACATAGCCGGGAATCATTGGATGAGATTCGCGAGGGATCGGAGAGAATGGCGTAATAAAGAGGAGGCCTATGCCCAGCAGTGGGCGGAGACGGGCTGAAATGATGATGATGATGATGAAAAAATCACGGGGATCACTTGGACACGTCTTAAATATTGTGCGCCTCAGCATTTCGTCTAGATTCTGAAATACGAACTAACGCAATAATGATAATGTAATACAAAGATGTAACAATAATGTAGATACTTATTTGTTTGGGTTGGTTCAGTTATTATTAGTTGACTATTAGTTGCATACCTACCTATTCGGTCAATTTTGGTTTTCATACAAAGCGCACCGAAGCGCACAATATTTGTGGTACTACTGTAGATACTTATAAATAAATAAATAAATATTTGTGGACATTTCACACAGCGCCATCTAGCCCCAAACTAAGCAAAGCTTGTACTATGGGAACCAGATGGCTGATAGAATACTTATATAATTTTTTTTTGTAAATACATACTTATACTTATAATACATAATACTACAACACCCAGACCCGGGAGAAATATTTGCAGAACATACAAACATTTCTCCCGAAGCGAGAATCGAACCCGCGCCTCTTGTGTCTCAGCCGAGCATTCGCCCGCCACGCCACCGAGGTCGTCAAATAATAGTCGCCACTTATAAATAAAGTGTACACAACACACTTTGTTTCCATTCGCACCTCACTTCAACCTCAGGGCACGAATGCAAATCTTGCGAATTGTGGACATCGCGCACCAAATCTTAGTTCAGGGCGAACAACTAGTAGGTACCTAGGTAATTACTGATTTCAATATTGTATTGCACTGTATGTAATCAAACACAAAGGTCTATTATTCCAGATGGGTAAACTCATTACTTCCAAATGTGTGACTTTTATGTAGTTGTATGTAAATATGTAGTTAAACGACCAAAACTAAAAAAAAATACATATTATCACGCCCGTACCCCTAATGGGGTGAGCAGAGCCACAAGTAAATCTTGCAGCCACTTCTGATTAAGTCCTAAGATGGATATGGTGAACCATGGTGACAGGTGATCAGCCCATCGCCCATATAGGTGGTCCATCATGTTTGGAGAGGATACTTTCCCTTAGTCGACTTTTACGACATGCTCGGGGAGAGATGCAGCTGGACACATTCTATGCTTTTTCTTTACTTCCAGTCCAGCAGAGAAGTACTAAAAAATAATAATTAAAAAAAATACATTCGTAACACAATGTCACAAATTGCTTTGCGTTTTTTGTATTTGTTACAAAAACGCAACAATAGTGTAATTTACACAAAATCTAGACTATATGTCGACTCTAAGTTTGTTATAGGACAAACACTGCAAATCACAACGATACCGCTAACTAGCTAATATTCAGTCTAACCTGAACTATGAAGACGCGGAAACTCTAATAAAAGGGAGCTCAGGTTACAACGGTTGATTAAATTTTACTCATTTCGTATTTCAAAAACTATACATCCTAGAATAAAAATTAAAACCATTTTGGATGTACAAATAAAGCCCTTTTATACGCACCCCACTCCACAAATTTATAAAACTTTTCTTTATTACCCTCTTGGCAACCCAATATCTTTACAATCCCTTCACCGATTAAGTTTATATGCTTTCTAGCAAATTTTCATAGCGCACTCTATTGACCTACCAAGTTTCATAAAGATCGTATTAACTGTTCGAAAGTTAAACTCCAACAAACATATCCCCAATTTTACAAACATACAACGCCAAATCACCAAAGATATTTTGCTCGCTTCGCTCGCTCTATCAATTAGCCATGGAGCGCGCCATGCTCGGCATAAATCAGCTAGATCGAGTTCCTAATATCGAAGTCCGGCACCGGCCGGACTTTAGTCCGGCTAAGGACGTAAAGGTAAGACGTCGAAAAAAGGGAACTCAAGTAGAAATGAGCAGGATACTTGACCAGACGAAGTGATAAGCAGGTGAAGTAAGGCTTTTTTTATTTTATATTAATGACTTATGAAAACTTACATCTATGTATATTGATAGTTATATATATTTTATACGTGCAGAGCACATAATATATACACGGAAAGCAAATTAAAAGTTTCCACTTTGACCAAGCGGTGACCTAGATACGGACGCAAAAGTATAGTTCATCCAAATGCGCTACGTCGATGACATGAAAAAGGTTAATAAGTTTTGAATGCGTGAGGCACAAGACCGGAGTATCAAAACATAAACAAGTTTAATTACCAGTAAGTATATTTAAATGTGTAGTAGGTACAATAGACCAATCTGAATCATGAACCATGGACCCACTTTGTCGATAATTAGTTTAAAACCGTCAAAATAATAATGTTTTTCCATTACCCTGCACGCTGCACTTACAACGTTTTGGATATTAAGTGAAAGAAAACTGTATCAATACGAGTCAAATATCTATACCATTTTGACCTTTTGTTATCACTGCTGTAGACTCTTTTAGACAAAGCATTAATTATTTTTAATCTCGAACTGATGGCTTGTGCAAAGACCCTTAACGAAGATAACTGCAATGTAGGTACATACATACATACATATTATCATGCCCGTATCCCTAATGGAGTGGTCAGAGATAGAAGTAATCATAAGGAAACTTGCAGCCACTCCTGATTCAAAGTGCCAAGATGGATATGGTGAACCATGGAGACAAGTGATCAACCCATCGCCCATATAGATGGTCCATGTTGGAGAGGATATCCCTTAGACGACTTTTACGACTTGCTCCGGGAGAGAAGCAGCTGGACGCATTCTAGATTTTTCTTTACTCCCAGTCCAGCAGAGCAGTGTTACCTATTGCAAACATTTGCAGTCTTCAATTGTCTGCATAGACTGCCAGTGTTTATAGAGAAATGTGTGATCAGGCAAATTTTGACCTCATTGTATGACCATATTTTAACGTCTGTAAGATAATAAGGTTAAGATGGGTCGTGATTCCAATTGGTTCATTGTAAATAAAAAAGAAACTAATAGATAAACAAGTACTTATTTAAAAAAAACCGTCTTCTTAGAGTTACTGTAGGTAGGTACAGTTGCTATATTAGATTTTTTGACACAAGATGATAATTATAGAGAAAAACCGCATTTAATCTCTAAAACCTGGATTTATTCTAAACCTAGAACATAGACGACGACGTTTTCTGATCACATCACACCACACCGACTCCGCCGGCGAAGTCGCCGTTTTCTTCTCGCTCGCCCTCTGGGCGCATCCATTAGATTCAGCACTCAGGCAACAGCCCAAGCCGAGGTTCATACCTACCTAAATGGTGCCCTTGCGCTAGTTGTCCCAAAAGCCTTATTTCTCGGTGTCGCGCCCTCTGCGCTCATCAAAGCCAGGTAACGCTGCCAGCGGTCATCTGCGACCCACAGCATTTATATCCGTCCGAAAAAAACACCCAGTTTTTATAAGTATCATTTAATATTTTTTCACAAAATATAAAGTACCGAAAACTAATCGTCGCTCCACCAGGCTAATTTATCTGTTGACAAAAACTGACAGTTGACTTTGGCAGATTCATAAGATAACATCGGTTATGCACATAAGCTACTTCTTCGCTGGACTGGGTGTAAAGAAAAAATATAGAATGCGCCCAGCTGCTTCTCTCCCTGAGCATGTCGTAAAAGTCAACTAAGGGATAGTATCCTCTCCAACATGGTGAGATACAATAAGCAAGTATTCCCAAGGAGGGTTGACGTCAGGCAGGCAGGCAGCCGGTCATAAAACACCTTAGCCAAAACTCTTACAGCATGACCCAAGGATCATGCTTTGCCGACCCCACATAGAGTGGGATTTGGGCAGGAAGATGATGGTTATGCACATAAGCCATGTTAAAAAAATAAACTGTACCAATATTGATTTAAACCAACTTAGAACGGTTTGTTCTAGGCTCTAGGGTTCAAAGATGCCCCTTTTACCCAATAAAAATATCGCCTAAGAACATAACTTAATTGATACCTTCCAATTAGGTAATTTTAATCAAATTGACTTTAATATAATATTCAGTAACTGTACGAGAACATACAACTAATATCCGACTTCATAAAAGCTAGTAGCTATACTTACTTGTCATGCCCTTTCATTTCATATCAAACACGACATGATTACTTATTTTTCGTCATACAAAATGTTACGTCATTATGGAGTACCTCTATGTATCACTCTTACCGCCAACACGACACCTCATTTGTCAAAATCTGTCCTATAGTTTAAATACTACGAGGGGACTGACGAACATACATACCTACATAGGTACATACATAGATTTAATTTCATTACTCATCTTTCGGGTAAAAAAATAATTGGCTTCTAAGTAAGTACATACTATACAGCAACTTTTTTACAATAATTGGAACCAGTACAATATGCGAAAATAAGGTAATTAAGTATTCCAAGAATATCTAATGTCTTTAAACTTTTTGGTTTTAAATACCTTCTGGATGCTGGTAGGTAGGTGGGTATGCAAAAAATTAAGATTATTTTTACTCTACATTTACTTACTTATTACAGTAAAGAAGGTGTTGTTCTGTTTAGTCGCCGCCCACCATTGTCTCAGTAAAACGAGAAACGTAACCGGCCAAAAACTATTGCTACGGCAATATGAGATGCTTTAAAAAAACTGGGAACATTATAGTATAAGCTGTATTTTTAATGATCATAATCTGAAGGTATATTATTTAGACGATTTATTGTAACGCCTGGTGTCACTTACCTGAATTAGTAAGGGTATTGTCACCTAATCCTGTAGATGTGTCAACGTCTGCATGTGCCTCTGCGTTGGCGGCGGCGAGCAGCGCGCATGCCCACGCGCAGCCTGCTAGCAGGCGCGCACTGCGGGCCCCTCCGCAACCCTGCTCCTTTCTACGTCTAGCCATAGCACATCACAGACCAACTCCGTCCAGACACTAATATTCAAGTTTTAAAAGTTTTTTTATGTCCGGATAAAATTTATTTAAACAGTTTTTTGTTAAAGAAAATTATTTAAATATTGTCAGTAGAGTTGATAGAGTGCAATAAATAGTAATAGAGGTCGAGACGCGAGACCACGTCGGCGATTGCAAGTTGCGAGTGATTACGGAGATCGTGGCAGCGTGCGGGAGCGGGTGCGGCGGCGAGTGAGCGTGGTCGCGAGAGCACTGTCCGCGAGGCCACATCGTGCCCGCGACCGGCTCCTCCGGAGTCGCAGCATCTCGCACCAGACTGCTAGGAGGGCCGCTGCGCGCGCACCCCTACCGCCAACCAATCGCGCTGAGGGGGTGGGACCGCGCGTAAGACGCACGGAAGTATATGCGAAGGCCTATGTACAGATGATAGCGGACAGGTGGTTTCGCGGCCGTAATTAGCCTTCTGATAACTTATTGCTACATAAATATGCTTAAACGCTGGACGATTAAGATAGCGCCCGGAATGGTGTCGATGTGCCGACCCTGCCTCAAGCCATTACCTGCCTACCAATTTTCCTTTCTGTAATATTATGTACTACCGACTTTACAGAGAAACTCCAATATTTCCGAGTGCGTTCGCGGCGGGAAGGCTTTTTATTATGTGACCTTGCAGAATCTCTTTAGAAGTTGGAAGGAACCGTAAAGGTTTTGGAACTTAATCACCTTGTTCTGAAAGTAAAGTATTCTCTTAGTTTTTAGGCAGTGAATGTGGTTAAGTACAAATGTTTACTATACAGAAAAGTCAGTAGAATAAATAAATAAATTTATTATTTTGTTGACATTTCACACAGCGTCATCTAGCCCCAAACTAAGCAGAGCTTGTACTATGGGATCCAGATGGCTGATAGAAAACTTTTATACTTTTTTATAAATATGTACATACCTACCTAAGTACCTACATATAAGACAATATTATAACACCAGGAAGAAATATTTGCAGAACATGCAAACATCAAAAAAGATAATGTTTATAATTATGTATTTGCTTATGTAAATAAATGTTTAAACAGGTATTGAGGTAAAAATAAATGTATTTTTTCTAAAGACTTACACCACTGGGTAGGTATCAATTCTTGAAAATCACCGAGTGATAAAAAGTTACCAAAATAGTCCATTTCCATTGATTTTTTTAATTTCGTATACAAGACTTTGTTGATTTCAAAATGTATTCATTTTGAATTTTTAAGTCACCAAATGACTTTCAAGACTACGAAAATGAAAAATAACAATCGAAATGAACCATTTTGGTGACTTTTATCCCTGGCTTTTATCACTCGGTGATTTTCAGAATTGATACCCTGCTCTCACAATACCTATTTAAATAAATACATACATAGGTACACAAAATCACCCCTGTTTCCCGTATTCAGATATACTTCTTTCGCTTCATTCACTCTCATTACATTCTTGACCTCTACTACTACTCCTACTCTTGACCTGGCCCTTTTCCAAAAAGTCGCCGAGTTGGTACAGGACCGTGCGCGGAAGTGTTCTCCTTCAAACGGTTCCATTCATACTCGCCTCATACACCTGTCTCGTTAATCTTAACATACCTTTCTCAATCCTCATCACTACATCTTTTTTCACTCCACATCGCTCTCTTATCACTCTATCTCTCAAAGTCACCCCACATTGACTCTACTCTGATGTTTCTTCTGCCACATCTAACGTTTACTACCATACATAAGTGTAGGCACTAATACTCCTCTATGTACAGCCAGTTGTGCCTTTTCGGACACTTTCTGGCTGAAAGTGTAGGTACCCATTCACTTTATTTCTCGCAATCACTTTTCTTTTGACATCCACTTCATGCTTTTCATCTCTCGTAAACAATGTTCCTCAATCACTTGTTCCACTCTTTCTTCATCTATCAATGTACTAAGTACTTACAATAGGAACTTATCACGAAAGAGCTGATATAAAAATTTTCAATTATAGTATAAAAGCCCAAATGAAATCCATAAAAGTTTTTTCGTAACAGTTTTGTTTCATTGAATACCATAAGCTTGATAACTTAAAGCAAACCAAGGGTCCCTTGATAGAATTTGATGCAGGCCCCGCGCTGGCTTAATCCGGCACTGAGTTTATGACCCATGTATTCTCTCTCATGCAAGTACTGGAACCCTCATAGAGACTTCAGAGCTCGAACAAGGTTGCTGTTTACCCTGTACACTGACAGTACCGACCAAAGTTCATCCCTCATCACTTTGTCATAGGTCTTTTCCAAATACACGAATGCGCAATAGACCTTCTGACCCTTGACCAAAAATTTATTGCCTATCAGGTATTTTCCTTGCGATGCACACTTTGCAAGGAAAATACCTGATCCGTACATCCCATTCCCTTTCGAAAGCCCGCTTGTGCATCCCACATTTTCCATTGGTTCGGTCGGTAGTTGAAAACAACGTGTCAATTTTTGCAACAGGATATTTCACTTTGTTTAATATCAAGACATTAAATCTACTCTAACTTTTAATAGAATAAATCATTAGACCTTAGTAGGTTAGGTACCTACTATAGGTACCTTCTTATTTATGTAGGTATATCACGCAGGTAACAAGTGTTATGATGAGTAACATTCCTAACTTAGGTACTAACTTCTCTGCTGGACAGGAAGTAGAGAAATAACATAGAATGCGTCCAGCTGCTTCTCTCCCCGAGCATGTCGTAAAAGTCGACTAAGGGATAGTATCCTCCAACATAATGAGATACAATAAGCAATTATTCCCAAGGAAGGTTGACGTCAGGTAGGCGGCCGGTCATAAAACACCTTAGTCAAAACTCTTACACCATGATCCAAAGATCATGCTGTGCCGACCCTACATAGAGTGGGATAAAGGCAGGAAGATGATGATGATGATGATGAGTAACATTCCTAAAAAAAAAATATTCAATACCTAGCTTCCTAGACGGCGTTTTACCGGAACACCGAAAAATAAATCTTTATTTATCTGAGCAACGATTAGCTTAATCAAATTATACAAAAACGATTGACATCTACCCAAAAAATAAAAATAAAAATGTCGAAAAATGTACAGTTTAAGATTTATTGTCCCAAATCGTACAATGCTTATTCTAATTCGTACTCTGAATAAATTACCACTTTTAATCATCGCATAATTTAAACCGACTAACAAAATCACGCGTTTTGAAGTCACGGCTTAACAGTATCATATTTTCGGTTGCATTTTATGGCAAATTTTTCTAAGCTAGGTAATTTTCATTATCAAATGTTGGCTTTTTAATATTTTTATACCATATTTAGTAATTTTTTCTTCTTTGGCTTCAAAGACTTTTAAGACTTCCCTAACTATCATCTAACCCTGTCGTTTCATTAAAACTATACCTACCTACTTTTTCACTTCTACAATCTTATCAGGAGAAGTTCAAAGTACGATTTTGGCCAAACTGAGAGGCACCTACGAATAAAACGCACAGGTGAATCCAAATTTGAATCTCTTGCCTTCCGATTTGCAATGTGTAGGTACCTAGGTATACGGATCGAGTTTAGAGAAAAATACATCGAGAAATTAATTATCACATTTTACTTAATAATAATAATATAATAAATAACACCCAACAGTCACATACATAGTCCTGACCCCACACTAGGATTCCCTGTGTCGTGAGTATCAGAAACTACGAGTACCATGGTACCACAACACCCAGACCCGGAAGAAATATTTACAGATCATGCAAACATTTCTTCCGCAGCGGGAATCGAATCCGCGCCTCTTGCGTCTCTGCCGAGCAATCGCCCGCCACGCCACCGATATAATACTAAAACTTATAATTGTAATTTCCCTACACACATAAAAATGAAATACTGGAAATCCTTATGAATAACACCAAAAAATTACCTTAATATTTCAATATTTCTTGGCGTTCCATTTGTTTTCGAAAGGTTAAACTTATATTTTTGCCACTAGGAGTTTTTGAAACTCTGTTAGGGGCTGTAACTACTTACAATGCCAGTAGTAGGTACGATTTAGGAATAGGCACGATTAAGGCAAGTTTACCCTACTCAAATATAAAACTAAACATTGTTCTAACATAATAATGAAATTAAAGAGGTACCTAGTATGTGATAAATGTAATAACATGATATTTTTTAAAGACAAGCTAATATTATAAACACCATCATCATCAGGCATAGGCTTCCCTCTGCTTGTGCCATCCATCACGGTCCCGTGCTAGCCTCATCCATCCTAGGCCCACGGTTTTATTATGATTAGTGCCAATAAATTGGTACTTATTGGCACTAATCTTAATAAAACCGTTTTATAAACAACTAGCGGTCGCCCGCGGCTCCGCCCGCGTGGATGTCGGTTACCGCTGCAAAAAGCCTACCCAGGAAAGACACGGTCAGTCGCGAGGTCGGCTCCCTACGCAGCGGTCGTGCAGCAGAAATCGTAATATTTTAATTTCGCCATAACTTCAAAACCAAACGTCCAATTTTAATCATTCAAAGACCAAATATTATCTCCATAAACTGTTCTTAGTGATGAAATCATTTATTTTGATAAGGATTAATAGCATGAGTAAAATAAACGCGTTTAAATGTAGTCCAAAAAAAATTCAAGATTTTTAAATAAAAAAATGGTTGCTGTGCCTCACTCGACATAGATGGGTATAGTGTGTCGCGGACTTTTTTGTAGATATTTATAAGATCTACAATTAATTAGAACATTTTATGGTTCTATCTTTTATAGTTTAGGCAGCGTACGCAAAATAAGTAACTTTTCTGGTTGATTTTTTACACCTTGTGTCCGAAAAACCCAAATATCTTACGGAACCCTATTTTTTTCCAAAATAAAATATAACCTATGTTACTCGTGGATAATGTAGCTTTCGAATGGTGAAAGAATTTTTAAAATCGGTCCAGTAGTTTTTGAGCCTATTCAGTACAAACAAACAAACAAAGTTTTCCTCTTTATAATATTAGTGTAGACAAACAACCGTTCTATAATAGCAATAGAATAAAATTATAACGAGCCAGGTCTGAAAAGTAGTATCTAAAACCTATATAATACTAGCTTCCACCCGCGGCTTCGCTCGCATGGTACCAGGATAAAGAGTAGCCTACGTGTTATTTCAGCACACATACTATGTAAGTATCCAAGTTTCATTCAAATCTGTTCAGCCGTTACGGCGTGACTGAGGCACAAACATCGTCACATCCTCACATTCATTCGCATAATTAGTGAAGAATTAGTGCTTATTAGAAATCTTTGGAGTAGAATTTTCATAGTAAGTAATAGGTATCTAGGTGAAATCTAGGATGATATCCGATATAAATGTTCAGACCTCTAGTGTTATAGATATCATACAAGGTCTCACAATGTCTCGGAAAAATATCGACAACCAAACCACACTACTAATGATCCCTTTCCATGTCTATAGCGCCCAGTACCTACACTACTCGCGAAGTTGACCGAAGTTGGGCGAAGGCGAGTATGTCGACGAGGCCCTTCGCTTCACTTCAGGCAACCTCGCCTCGCCTCGGTCGACTTCCGATAGTAGTCGGTGTGTTATAGATATCATACAAGGTCTCACAATGTCTCGGAAAAATATCGACAACCAAACCACACTACTAATGATCCCTTTCCATGTCTATAGCGCCCAGTACCTACACTACTCGCGAAGTTGACCGAAGTTGGGCGAAGGCGAGTATGTCGACGAGGCACTTCGCTTCACTTCAGGCAACCTCGCCTCGCCTCGGTCGACTTCCGATAGTAGTCGGTATTTGCGCACGAGTCAAAGGATCGAAGTCGCGAGCATGAAGTGAACACTACACTATTCGGCTTACTTCGGTCACAGAATAACTAATTATTCTGTGTTTTTTTTAAAATAAGCTTAACTCTAAATCAGTGGTTTCTAACCTTTTACTGACCAGGCAGAGACCACTGATTTCTTTTTTGTGAACAGGACCACCATGTACAAGGAAAATAACTTAATCGTACCGAAAATCTAAAAAACTTAAATCAAAAACTCAGATATGCAATAACAATCATAACTAATATTATAAAGAGGAAAGATTTTTTGTTTTTTTTGGTTGTTTGTAACAAATAGGCTCCGGAACTACTGTACCGATTTCAAAAATTCTTTCACCAATAGAAAGCTACATTATCAGGGACCAGTATAGGCTATAATAATATTTAAAAAAAAATAGGGATGCGTAAGAAAATTGCAATATTGTACCCAAGGTAGAAAACCCAAAATAGTTTTTGGCGTGTGCTGCGAAAACTATTGATTATAGAACAAAATAATGTACTACACGCGTACGAAGTCGCGGGCAACAGCTAGTATTAAATATTTTAATAGAAAGTATAACATTTAAATTAGTAGATACAAATTCAAATACCTAGGTAAATTTTACTATTTACTATTGTTTAAGGTACTATTGTTCAAAGCTACACGCAAATCATCACTTATAATCGATTCCTGGCCTTGTTTTTAATTATCTATCAACAAAGTAGAAAACCCTTGTTCGCACAAATAAGTTGTCGAGAAAACCTTGATAGTGAAAGGCGAACTTCGTATTACCTACTGGAAATTGCCGTAGAATTTGTTTTAGTACCGCCAATTTCCGCGGGACTTCTTTCGTGAAAAGGACTAGGTATAATGCATTATTGGGATTAGACTGTTAACGTTTGTCACTGTCATTCTGTTCTATCAATGTCAATGTCACCCGACTGATAATCAACAGTCATATCACAATTTGTCAAAAATCACAGTTATTCATCATACGTACAACTTATGGGTACTATTGGTAGGTAGTAAAGTAAACAGACAGAACAGCCTTTATATACCGTGATAATTCGGTAAATGTAGTGCTAAAATGGACCAAAATAATAGACAGAGAAGAAATGATTTGAACATAGATAGTTTTCGAAGTGATGAACTTGGATTTGATCGTACGCGCATGAGAAGACAATCAGGTGGTTTCGTGGACTTAGGAAATGAATCACAATATGGTACAGGTGGCCACCAAGCGTCTGGAGCCAACGAAATATTCGCAGACATTCAAGTAAGAGCCTCTGTACATGTATTCCCTGCTAAAGTGAAACCACCTCAATTATACCGACCGACATTCATTTGCTGTTTTAGGGTGATGTCCCATGGTGGAAATCAAACTTCTTCATATCACAACCGGTGCTTTTTGGAACTTGGGATGGAGTGTTCACGTCGTGTCTCATAAATATTTTCGGTGTGATTGTATTCTTACGTTCTGGTTGGATTGTTGGTCAAGCAGGAGTTGTTAATGCTGTATTTATAGTGATTTTTACTGGTAAGTAGGTAGACCATACATAGCCTCTGTGCTAAATAACATAAAGAAAGTTGTTTTCATTTAAACTTGCTTCAAAAAATTATGCACTCTCTTTGTTTTCAGTTTTTGTGGCACTTATTTCAGTGCTCTCTTCTGTTGGTATTTGCGAAAGATGCAGAATAGAAAGTGGTGGAGTTTATTTTATACTGGCCCATACACTGGGCTCCAGGATGGGAGGTGCGCTGGGCATGATTTACTGTTTTGGGCAGGTATGTGAAACAAATCTATAAACTAGCCTTTTTTAACACAACTTTCTATGAATAATTTGTACCTGAAGTCCACTGACCTTTTTTCTAAGTCAATGAACCTCTTCTATTCTTGCTTCTATTCCATATTTAAACTTAAATATTTTATGTAAGTATTATATTTAAGTACCTTCTGTTTCAGGCTGTAGGATGTGCCTTAAATGTGTTTGGTTTTGGTGAATCAATGGCAAACTTGGTGACAACAGACAACACCTGGGCGGCCAGGGCATTTGCAGTAGCCGCTGTGATACTCCTTGGGACCATCAATATAGCTGGAGTAAAATGGGTGATCAAACTGCAGTTTTTGCTGCTAGTTATCATATTGCTAGCAGCACTGGATTTCTTTGTTGGCTCTCTTACAAGCATGCCAAGTAAGTTTTAACAAGTAATCACTCTGATCTCTTTGAAAAACCATGGCAAAGTGGCATTCTAATGGCATAAAAAAACGAAATTCTTCTTTGAAAAGCCTTCAAATGTTATGTTGATAAAATAGTACTTTCATACCTACCAAATGTAATAATTATCTTTGTATTTTAGCTGTTGAATTTAAGGGTTGGCTTGGAGGTACAATAGGCAACAACACATGGTCAGACTATAAAGACAACTATACATGGTTCAAATGCTTTGGGGTTTTTTTCCCTACAATCACTGGTATATTGGCTGGAATCAACATGAGTGGGGACTTGAAAAATCCTTCTGTTAACATCCCCAATGGATCTTTAGCAGCCATTGGAACTGGGTATGTCAAATACCTTTAACATAAAAGATTGTATTTCCATAGTTACAAGTTATTTAGACTACTGAAACTATTTACACAAGTGAGAAATTCAGAGTACATGACAAAAACAAGGTTACAAAAATAATTCTCTACAACTGGTAGTAATACTAGCTTTATTTATTTTCCAGAACATTTTTGTACCTCATGTTTGTGATAACATTGGCAGCCACTGTCACGAGAGAAGCACTACTCACAAACTATTCAATCACCGCAGACATATCAGCAGTCACAGTACTTTTATTGGCCGGCTTGTATGTCAGCTCTATGAGCTCATGTCTCGGCGCTATGTACGGCACTCCCAGAGTCCTGCAAAGTATTGCAAATGAGAAAGTAATACCTGGATTAGAATTTCTTGGTCATGGGGTAAGTTTGGAATAGAACCTCTTTTGCTCATAAACATTGCTTAGCCATGTAACTAAATACTTACATCCTTTTATTTAATGTGCTGAGTATAGCATTGATTTAATTTGGTTAAACATCCTCCATCATCTCTTTTTATAAGGAAAATATGATGACTAGACTTTGTGATATCACTCAAATGAATATATCGTACTGGAAAGGCAAATTTACGTAAGCGCCAAAAGGCCATTTCGAGAAAAAGCCATTTAAAGTTTTTTTTTTCGTTTTTTAATCATAACTTTTTACCTAATTATCAAATTTTGATGACGTCAACGTAAGATTTCATTCTTTTTTCATTTTCTATGTCTAGCAATTCATATTATGAATTGAAAAAAAAACTTTACAACAACTTTTTCTCGAAATGGCCTTTTGGCGCTTACATATATACATATTATCAAGCCTGTATTCCTAATGGGGTGGGCAGAGCCACAAGTAAACATAAGAAAACTTGCAGCTACTTCTGATTTAGTCCTAAGATGGATATGGTGAACCATGGTGACAGGTGATCAGCCCATCGGCCATATAGGTGGTCCATCGTGTTAGAAAAAATACTATCCTTTAGTCGACTTTTACGACATGCTCGGAGAGAGAAGCAGCTGGACGCATTCTATGCTTTTTCTTTACTTCCAGTCCAGCAGAGAAGTAAAAGGAATAGCAAAGAAGATAAAGTGTTTTCACAGGTTTTATCATTGCTATTGCTTATAAGGGGGCTTTTGTTTGCATGGTTTACCAACTCTTATTTTTGTTGATTTATTTCCAGAGAGGTCCCAACAAAGTGCCGATTTACTCAATGGTTGTAGTAGCGATAGTGACAGTAACATTCATCATTATTGGCGACATCAACATACTCGCGCCCATCGTCACAATGCCGTTTCTCATCACTTATGCTAGTATTGATTACTCTTACTTTGCCCTCGCCCAAACGTTTGATTTGCAGCACAAGCGTGAAATGAGGTACTTATCATTTTGTTCTAAAGCTAAGTGTTAATGGCTAGACTGCAACTGTGCGGAGGCAATTGTTCGATCTTTTGCTGTACATTGTCTCGGAATAAAGTAGATTTATTATTACATTATTTATTTATTACTTACAAAATCTCTTGCAATCTCTAGAATCTATTATTTATTATCTAGAGCCTAGATAATATTTCCAGGACATAACAACGCTCTGCGTATTTTTGCGAATCAGTTTGGCTGTTGTAGACGCTTAGGATAATACTTTATTTGACAGTAAATTTTCTTCTAACGAGGTTGGTTTTTAATACACTTTCAGGTTCCAAGGGCATTCGCCACGAGACCCACAAGTCTATGGAGCCACTGGTAGTGATCTTGACTTGCTGTTCCCAGAAAGGATACGACACAAAAACGTTGGCGTAAGTCGATTTTAATTGGTCTATCTATACCTATCTATCATAATAAAGCTACAAATATAAATCATACACTTATATGAGTGTATGTCTGTATTTAAATTATCACGCCCGTATCCCTTATGGGGTGGGCAGAGCCACAAGTATACATAAGAGAGATATAATTTATTTATACACTTATAAAATGTTGTTTATCATTATAAATGGTTTTTTTTTCAGGACTTTACGCCGTCGCCGACTGATCCAGCTATAATGAACGGACGGCTGTCGAATGGCGACGTTCGGCGACCGAGTGTCAGTGTACACTCCAAGAATAAGAACTGGTACTCACATCTATGCAACCGATGGCTATCTCTAGCTGGGGTACGTACCTAAAAGATAAGGATGCTGTTTTCATACAAAATCTTTACCTACCTAAAATAAATCTATCTTTCCATTGCACATAATTCTTATGAGCTGTAGCTAATGCTATCTTTTGGTAGCTTATAAATACACACTGCAATACATTACCAAAATGTAGGCATGATCACAATAAAAATAAAACCAGTCAGGTGCGAATCGAATTCGCACACAAAGAGTTTTAATTTAATTTCATTATTTTTGTATAAATCATAAATCATTTTTGTGTTAATGTTAGATCGTTTGAAAAAGAAATACTTACACAAAATAATAGAAAATAAGAAACATTTTTTTAAACCATCTATTTTTTTAAGGGTCCCGTTGGAACCCTTCGGGTACGGAAAATAAAGTATTTCTGAAAACTATCTTAAATTTTTGCGCTCTAAGAGTGTTTCCGTTTTCCAGGTAGCAATCAAACTCCTACTGATGTTCCTGGTAAACTGGGGCTATGCGCTCGGCTGCCTCAGCATCCTATGGCTACTGTGGTTCTACATCGGAGCCGCAAACCCCGCCGTGAAGCCGGGCCGCGCCTCAGAGTTCCGCTTCTTCCATTGGCTGAAGATATCTTTCCTGCAGGCTATTGGGTAAGCTTTGTGTTCCAAGTAAGTTATATGTTAATGACTTCATTTATTGTTCATAAAATTACATAATAAAGGAACACATGGGGTATGATTCTTTATGACTCTGCTAATTCACTTAGTTTAGTTTAACGTGATCTACTTCAAATCTTGTAAGCTACTACTACTAGTCGTGTCACTAGTTTTATAGAACCAGTGTGGTGAATGGATTTAAAAGCCTCAAATCGACTTTTATACTCTTGACACATGTTTTCAGTTTTTTTCACATGCCGGTCGTGTACCAATGACTTTTTTCTGTGCGAAAAAATTATATGCGCTATGCCCACACTCTCAAACGGTGAAGGAAAACATCGTGAGGAAACCCGCGGCTTAGTTAGCTCCGCAAGTATTGACCATGTCTTTCCTGTGGACAAGGCCGACTAAGCTGAGATGATGGAATAGATGCTGGGCTAGCATACTCCATCTTAATTCGTCCCGGGCACTACAGCATCCCGTTTGTGAAGGAAAGATTTGCCTCCTGACGCTATATAAATCATCTACTATAGATGGTAAAAGGCCTTAGTTTAGTTTACTTACTTCAAGTTTTAATTTGTTCGTAGAAAGCGGCCACTAGAGTACGAGCAACTGGTGGTAACGCCAGTTCACGCTGATATCTCAGTCGAACAGGAGCGTCTGAACGATGACAACGAAGACTTCGCGTCGCGCCGCCGCTACCACCAATCGACGGCGCTGCAGAGCCATCTAGTTAGCGTTGACAATTAGCTACTCATACTCATATGTTAAATGTATCATGTTTTTTTCTCTGCTGGACTGAGACTAAAGAAAAAACAGAGAATGCGTCCAGCTGTTCTTCTCCCCGAGCATGTCGTAAGAGTCGACTAAGGGATAGTATCCTCCAACATGATGAGATACAATAGGCAAGTATTCCCAAGAAGGGTTAATGTCAGGCTGGTCATAAAACACCTTAGCCAAAACTCTTCACCTTGGCCACAATCTCATACGAACCTACTTACATACATAATTAATATATCACGCCCATATCCCTAATGGGGTGGGCAGAGCCACAAGTAATCATATGAAAACTTGCAGCCACTCCTAATTCAAGAATCCCAAGATAGATATAGTGAACCATGGTGACAGGTGATCAGCCCATCGCCCATACAGATGGTCTATCATGTTGGAGAGGATACCTACCGACTATCCCTTAGTCGACTTTTACGACATGCTCGGGGAGAGAAGCAGCTGGACATATTATTATGTTTCTTTCTTTGTTCCCAGTCCAGCAGAAAAGTAAGTATCCTACTGCCCATTACAAATGTGAAGAGTGAGGATGTTTGTGCCTAAATCATGTCCAAGCAGCTAAAAGGATTTAAATGAAACTTGGCACCTAGCTCGTAACCTGGAATACCATATAGGCCACCTTGTATCTTGGTACATCGCGAGCGAAGCCGCGAGCGGAAGCTAGACTACTACAAAATAATTAAAAAATGAAAATTATTTGAAATTAACATATTCCACCTTGTCATGTTATTTTTTGGTAGACCTGTTTGTAAGTCAATAACTAGCTTCCTTGACCACAAAAAGACCAGGACCAATATTTATATTATAAATAGCGCATTCCGAGACAAGTCGTTAGGTATGTATATGGAAAAAAAGCATTTAATTTCCTGGTAACTTGTACCCTTACCCTTCGAAAAGCATGACGATAATATGATAATGGTACCTTAAATTAATGAAATTATTTGATTTTTTTAACATAAGAAATAATATTATGATGACTGACATTGTTATCACTTTAATTTTTTTATTCCATGTGATATTTTGTAACTTATTAATTTAATAATTTTACTTTATTTATTACATAGTTTTCATAATATTCCTGAGTTGTCTGCTTTTAATTTTTTTTTAAAGCTTTTGTGCACATACAGCTGGTAAGCTATGCATGTTTTAACTGAACCCCTAGCTTATGATCTAAGACCTTATTACCTAGTCTTTTTAATTGTAGTTTAAAAAGTATTTCGATCTCCATGCTATCTTTTTCCTTGGCACAAAGCCAGAATACTTTATTATAATTTGACACTTTCTTCTTTCTTTAACCCTGTTTACTGTAGAACATATTTTTTAAGATATATAGGTATATAAACGTAACAAACATAGTTAGTACCTAAGTAAATAATAATTATTGACTATTTTTACATTACTACAATAATAAAAAAACTAAATAAAATATTTTTATTTTAATACCTTTATTCTAGGAAATATTCAAGTATCTTGTAAAGCCAATGCTATAATAGACTATAGCATTGGCTTTAAGGCTCTAGTATAGAGAAATGGTTAGGACCCAACTGCAAAGATCGAGTTTAATGTGTTTGGGGTGCCAGGGGGTACCTATGTAGGTACGTATGTGCATTCCTTTGGCTAAAAAAAAACAATATGGAGGCTGATGATTATAATCTCCAGTCTGGCTGAAATAAGTTTCAGCGTTGCGTCCGTCGTCGATCGTGACAAGTTGACGCGTCGACGTCTGCCATATTTTTCTTCTATTTCATTTCAGTCTTGGCGCAGCTTGGGGCATATTTTTTATACCTCAAATCTCCTATATAATGAGTTTAATCATTATGCGTTTATTTTCACTACATACTACAATGGCTGAATGACAGGTAGATAAGCTATTATCATTCGTGTTCTGAAAAGACACAGTCCAGAACTTTGATTATAGACAGGTGTCATCGAGCATTTAACTGAATAGAGCAGTAATGTTATTCGTTTTGTTCGAAAACGAATTCCACCAAAACAGTGGGCCCGCCCCTGCGCTCTGATTGGCCGACTCAATGTCAAGTATTGAACTAGAGCTGTGCAATAAAATATTCATATCGATATCGATAGCAATGTTTGTTAAGTGGAATACAAATAAAGTTTAATATGTATTATGTTTACGTGTATGTTTGCGCGCGTGTGTACGAAATAATAACTATAAACTTTATAAAATGGAACTTCCATACTTAAAAAAATATAGTAATAAATGAAATAAATTCGATGATCAAAGGAATCTTAAATATATATAAATATTTGTGGACAATTCGCACAGCGCCATCTAGCCTCCTTAATATGACTAACTTTATTTATTAAGGAAATATAAAGTATAGCCTTATCTATACTTTTTATAATAATATTACAAAGAGGAAAGATTTTTTGTACCTTGGGTTACAATATTGCAATTTTCTTACGCATCCCTAATTTTTTGAAAATTTATTATAGCCTATACTGGACCCTAATAATGTAGCATTCTATTGGTGAAAGAGTTTTTGAAATCGGTCCAGTAGTTTCGGAGCCACACGCTAAAAACTATTTTTGGTTTTCTAACTTGGGTTACAATATTGCAATTTTCTTACGGATCCCTAATTTTTTGAAAATATTTATTATAGTCTATACTAGACCTTGATAAAGGGGCTTTCTATTGTTGAAAGAATTTTTGAAATCGGTCCAGTAACTTCGGAGCCACACGCCAAAAACTGTTTTGGATTTTCTACCTTGGGTTACAATATTGCAATTTTCTTACGGATCCCGGATTTCGTTACAAACAAAAAACAAAAAATCTTAATTCCTATTTATAATATTAGTATAGATATAAACTAGAGGACGCCCCGTTCTTCAAATGTACTTATTCAATTTATTATATCTAGGTACTTATTTGTTTGTCATAAATAACCTTTTCTGATAAATATCGATACTAATTTTGATTATGACAGTGCAGCATCACTAGTAACACGTGTAATGAATAAAAAGGATGGCATAATATAGGTTACACCTAGGTAAGAGCAAGACGCATAGACAAGCGTCCATTGTTTCGTTTTATTTGACCAGTTTAACTTGAGCCGTGATAAATGGTTGTGAATTGAAATAAAATTATAGTTTATTGATGCTTACCGATGAAACGTGATTCCGTCTGTTTTAAAATTCGATGTCTTGCTGTTTTTTCCACACCACCGAATAGAACAATACGGCATTATGGGTTATAAAACCAAACTTTGAATATTTTCGAGTATCGGGAGACGGACACACACACAGATCACTTGTTGGTTTGGTACTGATTCAGTGAGAGCGTGAATTGTTATTATACAGGTGCATATCATCATATCAGTTAAGGAATTGGGTGGCTCATTTTACTACTCTATTAGTTAAATGCTCGATGACAGGTGTATAATCAAAGGTCCAGAAACACTTCCGACATCAAAACATACCATAAATAAGTGGGTACAAAATAATATCTATATTAATTTTAAATTCAATGTCTAACAATATTAAAACTAATAATAATAAGGTAATAATATTGATGCTTTCAGTCAAAGCAAAGCTGTGTTCACCTCTATTTGGCTTGTGTAGTAAACCTAAGTTACGTTTTTAGTTACGTATACTTAATGCTGTTGTCGATCCTTTTTTAAATAAAAATAAACAAAAATTCAAAATGAAACACGTCTCTTCTCTATGGACCCCTTAGTTTCAAAATTAGAGCGGCAATACCTAGAAATACTCTGTGTTTTAATTCTACCTGTATTACGGTTAATGAAAGCCCGCTGACAGACGGACGGTGGTTTAGTAATAGAGTCCCGTTAGCACCCTTCGGGTACGGACGGAGACGGAATCCTAAAACAGTAAATGCATTTTATTTTATGGCGATCTGCCAAAGAGCATATAAACACTACAACGTATTTTGTTTATATGCTCTTTGGCAGTTCGCAGTCATGCACAGACTGTTCTGTGACACTTGCAGCGCAGGCTGAATTTTTGTTCACTGAGCGAGTAAACACTATTTTTTGTTGGTTTGCTTTGCTTTGTTTTCTAGTACACAGCACGATACATTTTATTATCCTCATTGTCTTCCAATAATCATTTTTAACATACTTCCTACTGTAATTTCGTATAGCGCGTTGAGCTGCTAGCTATTGTGGCTAATGTGCTTGTAAGTTGTAAATTGAGTTGGCGATTGTCATGGCAGACGATTTGAGAAATTACAAGCTTCAACTACAGCAGGTACCTAAACATAAAACTTGTTCATTCATAGTTTTATTTGGAAGTTAGTCAAATGAAATTATCTCTTGTTCTAAAGGGTCTATTGAACCACGAAGAAGCCTTATTTTATTTTTATTTCTTACCAATAAGTAGAAAAACCAATAAGTTCGTGCACTTCTTCGAGAGCCCACCAATAAAAATCATAATAATTTCATGTGGTTTTTTAGGTAGAAGCAGCTTTGCTGACCGACGCAGACAATGAAGAGCTTCTGAAGTTGAAAACTGATTTAGAAGAAGTAATTGAGTTAACACAAGATCTTATTAAGACCCAAGAAGGTGAACCAAAAGTGCCTAATATTCATGGTTCTAGTAATGACGATGATGTTACAGCTTCCCTGCTGGCAGCGGAGGGAGGGGCCAACTATGCAGACAAGCGATATTCCAAATGGCAGGTTGGAGAGAAGTGCCTCGCTAAATGGAGGGCTGATGCTATGTAAGAACCTTAGAATTCCAAATGTTTATTTTAATAGTTTGTAAATTGAATACATCTTAATTTGCTTTATTCAACTACTCTACCTTCATAATGTATCTGTATATGAGAATATGCATTTATAGTGTAGAATAATATGTAATTTAGTTATCTATGTTACAGGTTTTATGAAGCCTTAATTGAAGAGGTATTGGAAGATACCATGAAAGTAAAGTTTGATGGCTACACTACATTTGAAGTTGTGTCAATTAGTGATGTAAAACCTTTGGGATCTGCAGTCAAAAGAACTTTAAATCCAGATGACAAGTAAGCTCAGCTGAAATAATGTGAGCCTAATCACAGACATTATGTAGTTACAGTTAGCATCTTATTTAATTATTGTGTACTTTTTGTTATAGGCCCGGAAAAGGCTATAATAGAGAATACCTTAAAAAGAAAAAACAAAAAAAGCAACAAAGATTCAAGCAAATTGAAGAGGAAAGAGAAAGCGAAAAGAATAAATGGCTAAACTTTCACACCAAAGCCACTAAGAAATCTGGCATTAAAGGAAAGAGTATTTTTGCTTCACCTGATAACTTAACCGGCAGAGTCGGGATTGGAACCTGTGGCATCTCAGGTAAACCTATGACTGAATACACACCGGGCGAGAAATGGAAGAAGGGAGGATAATTTTAGTGCAACTAGATTTAATTCCGATTAGCAGCATACTTTGTTCATTTAAAACTTGTTGCAATAGTTAATTATTAATAATTAAAATTATCGGGTACAGATATAGGAATCTGTTATGTGATTGTTTTGTCTCTTGAATTGAGTTTGTTTTTAATAAGTACCTCTTAATGTCTAACTATGTCATGTACAGAACTAAAACCTATTTAAACTGACTTGAAACAGTATAAACAATAAAACTTCATAAATAACTAAATTTGTTTAACTAAAACTAAAACCTGTGTGTGATACAAGACTCAAGCATAGATTTTGTCACTTATCCTTTAAAACTGATAAAAACTGCTTGTGTGTTGATTCACCTTTTTGCATTATTTTTTAACCTTTTTCTTTTACATTCATAAGTTTATCCAAAATAATTGAAACAGACAGGTCCAGCATTTTAGAATAAATATTTTGTTTTTACTGTGTGACGAATACTGCGAAAAATATGATTTGGAGAAGGATTTGTCATGTTGATATTTTATTTACCACAAACCTAGTAGACTACTCAAGACTAGCCGCGTCTTTGCAGCGCTCGGGTGCCTATGCTATGCATTGTACGAAATTGTAGGCGAAATCCACTGCAGCTGTGGCTTGATGACGTCACCAACACAAACGTGGTCGCCCACGCAACTTAATGCGGCGTACACTACGTGGGGAAGCGGATAGTGGGTGGTGGGGGTTACGGGAAGGAAAGAGTAGCGTCGAGTGTTGCTGGCAGTGAGCGTGTATCATGCACCACTGCTGTATAGTCATAGACACGTAAATAACTATAGGTACTTCAGCCAAACTGGAGATACAATTTGTTCCCAGGTTTCCAACAAAGTTAAATCATCCAGATACAATAAAACTGAAAAAAAAAACTCGGCACATACCTAGGTAGTGTTTGTATTCGATTTGTGGGATGGCCCTTCAGCTGCAAACCATTTCCATGTATGGGAGGGCGATGGTAACAAATATCTACAAAAAAATCGTCAGACTTTTAAAATAGAAAACGATAGACTCAACAACAACAAACACTATCTATCGAGTGCTCCTTACCACTCGATGCATATCGAACGATTTATGGATTTTATCGACAGTGACTATTCGAGAATACCTACGAAAGTTTCATTCCATTAGATATTTCGACAGCTTTGGCGATATTTATCGAATGTGATCTAATTCCCGAGAATTGATCGTTGCCAGATCCTCGAGCGCACTACCTCCATAGAATACCTTCGTGTTGTCCTAAATGGGATGCTATCATGGACGCCTCACATCGAATGTATCTACAGTGGCAAGAGTACCCACCTACCTACGCAAGCTTATCTTTGCTTTTCGGAATTTAAGGAATGTTGCTGACTTTAAATGCTTGAAGACAGTCTACTATTCCCTTGCCCAATCAATCCACAATTTTTGTATCACGGCATGGGGGGGAGGGTAGGGGGGGTTCTATTAAAACGTAAACGATAAGAGTAGAGCGAGCTCAGAGGGCCGTCCAAAGGTAACGTTGTCCAAGCCAAGAGGTTACCTCACGACAATGTTAGGTAGATATATTCACTTAGCGAGGTACTCTCAGTTCGCCAACTATTTATTTTAGCAACAGTATTTACGAAAGCTATATTTTGACCGTAACTTCAATAATAACAAGAGACGTTGACTGAATTAATGAATGAATCGCACAAGAGTCTTAGCAGAACGTCACTTTATTATTAAGCCCTATTCTGTACAATACGGCAAATAAAATCCTCGCTATAATATCGCCTCTCCACAAATGCAAATCAAAATTTTTGACTTGGTTCCTTTCCCTGTCTTATGAGGAAACTGAAAATCTCCTTATAATCCCCAAACAAGTAGGTAGTCTTACAATTAGGTATATAATATACCTACACTGCCCCGTGTACCTACCTACCCTTACGTTAACACACACACACAGTTATTTTTATCTCAGTTATATTTTCAATTAGCTAATAAGTTTCAGATATTTTTGTTCTTCAAGTAAAATTTTATATCGGAACATTAAACACAGGTTAAAGAGGTGGGCGCTGAGACTGCTACACAGTTTTATAACTTTTGCAGTCTCATCGTTATATTTTGTAACCATGGCTATTATTGTATATTTTGTTCTAAATAAATATTTTTTTAGTTGTATCTAAAAAAATCGGGACAGCAAAAGTTGGTACGAAATGTGTAGATACAAGAAACCAGAGTGGCGTAAATGCAAACATCAGGCGCGGTCGCAGCCTGTAATTTTGGAGGGGGTCACTAATAATAGAATATGTCGAGTAAATCAGAATTTGAATTTATTGCACATATTATAAACAAATGGAAGCCTTCTATTTTTATTGGCATCGCAGCTAGGGGCAGAATTGCTTATTTATATTTTGTAAATTTTTAGAAGATTTTTCAATTTGACGTGTACGATTGGGGGGGGGGGTTCATGTCCCCTGTGACCCCTCCCCCCCCCCCCCCTTCGGACCGTGCTTGGCAAACATTGCGGGGTGTGGACATCGCGCGCGAGATTTCAATTCGTGGCGAACTACTAGTATAAGTAGGATTACAGTACAGAATCATTCATAACTTTATTACAGTACACGACCGGGTTCATGACCTTAGGATCGGAACACGGACATAGCAAAACACTAGGTACTGCAAATCACAACGTTACCGCTACTTAGAAAATATCCAGTCTAAGAAACAAACTCTTACAAAAGGGAGTTTCAGTATAAAATTTTTACTTTTTTCATTGTATTTCAATAACGATTCATTCTATAATCAAAATAAAAACCATTTTGAAATATACAAGTAAAGCCCTTTCATATGGCACCCTACTCGACATGGTTGTAAAACTTTTTTTCTTATTTTTCTCATGGGAACCCAACATCTTTACAGCCCCTTCACCGAATAAGCTCTTATGCTATGCTTCCCAGCAAATCTTCATAGCACGATCTATTGATCTACCAATATCATACAGATTAGATTGACAGTTTGAAAGTTACGCTCTAACAAACATATCCACAAGCATACAACGCCAAATCGTCCAAGTTGCCACTGAGATCTTCGCTCGCTCAATCAAAAATAAACAGACAGCTAACGTGCGTTGCCTCTGAGTGCGCATCCTCCACCGCTGTAGTCCCGCATTGGTTTGATTAGTTTTTGAGAACAGCGCCCCTTTTAGCAAAGTTTTCTTGTTTGGTTAACAGTAGTGCCATCTCCTTATAACACAACTAATAATAATAAATAAATAAATATTTGAGGACATATCACACAGCACCGTCTAGCCCCAAACTAGGCAAGGCTTGTACTGTGGGAACCAGATAGCTGATAGAATACTTTTATACTTTTTTTTGTTTGTACATACATCTTATGATATATATTACAACACCCAGACCCGAAAGAAATATTTGCAGAGCATGCAAACATTTCTTCCGCAACGAGAATCGAACCCGCGCCTCTAATACTCAGCCAAGCACTTGCCGGCCACGCCACAGAGATCGTTATGTTAGCTAATACTTGCCAATAGATGGCGTATTAATTGATATTTCGTCGCCGTAGAGCGAAAAGTCACTAACTCGCTATTTGATCAAAATTGAGTTAAACATATCATGAAAATCACCATATTTTCTGCAATTTTCAGTCTTACAACCATGGCTATAGCTGTAATAGTTTTCTTTTCAGAATACGCAAAAAAAAAACACTAATTCTAACTTTGGACTATAATTAGGTATTTTTTCTCTACTTGGAGAAACCGCAATGCGAAACTTAAGTCGAGTTGGCTTTTTTAAAGCTAGTCCTATTTTAACTAACTCAAGATAATTATTATTCAAAAAGGCCTACACTTGAGTGAAAAGTCACTAGCTCTATTTAACAATTCAATAACTAAAAATGTTGGTACAGGATTTGAGGGCGAAAAATAACCAAGTGAGTTTTATTTCAAAACCTCTGAAGAAACAACAAATTATATCAAATGTAATGCTTTAAGCCTATGCGCTTAACTATTTCCTTTGATATGAGACCATAAAATTTGAAATATCTCATACCAAACGTAAGTTATGATTCTTATTTCTTTTGTAAAACTTTGAACCTTCATAACTCAAAACACCAAATAACCTAGTTGATGACTTTTCGCTCTACGCCCACGATTTATTGCTTGTAGGTAGTGTATGCCTACGAGCGTAGCAGTGTAGAGGTGCTACTACGCTGCAATAAAGACAGCGCCATCTACGCGTTGAGCTACGGAGCGTAGCGACGGTAGTAATTTGAACGTACCTATCTTCAGAGTTTGTAACATCCCCGAAATTATGTCTATAAGTATTACTTATTGTACTTATAACTAACTTCCGCCCTCGGCTTGGTTCTTTGACAATAGTAGCCTGTCGTTCCAGACTGCTTACTGATCTGTTCTATATTTTATCCAAATCTATTTAGTTGTTATAACGAGATCACAATATATTTACAGGAGGCCTTTAGGCGGCCTGAAAACTCCGTCACAAGAGTTGACCACTAGCTCATACGAACTTACTTACAATTTTCGATGAATTGTCATCGCTTGTTGACGCTTGCGATATCTTTCATATAGAGCAGAGCGCCGGGAAATTCATATCCGGCATATAATGCGCGATAGGTTTCCTCATCATAATAATTGGATTCAGAACACGCTTTCTATAGGTGGCAGTGTAAACAAATCAGCAATATGCGCTCTATTGTTTACAAATATCATCCTAACATTAGTAGGTACTTGCCACATTATTTAGCTTACGTTTCTGAAATCATGCGGCTATTATCGAGTACATTAACAATGAAAACAGCATTTGTGGTTACGTCTCCACTCTCCACGGTACTGTTCAGCTTTACACATTATTTCTTTTTACATGCTTGTTTTGATATTAACATAACATTTACATGGAGCTGAGTTATGTGATATGGTCTTGAAAAGGGAATTAGAAAAATGCAGATGCAAAACAGGTTGCAGATGAAAGAGACTTCAAATACTTAGTACACAGATAGGTATATTTTCATATTGTTTATTTATATTGATATGTTGTGTTTATCTCTGGGTCTAAAATAAAGATTCAAAAAATTATAATTACAAAAAAAATCAAAGTCGTTTCTTGCTCACTTCATTTCCAACAGATGAAAATGTTCATTTCAATATGTGGAACGCGTACGTCCTACTAACACAATAATTCAGAAACGCGGCTGCATTTCAATTTAACTCGTAAACAATAGGATTAGCAGCGGTCCCGCGAGCTTTTCCTTTCCGCGTTATTACATATTCCTTCAGGCGAACCTGCTCTTGTAGATCGTATTGCAGCTATGGCCTACTTTACCTGGCAACATAGAGGTAAATTACTAACTTATAGAATGTACGACGTTTTTACGTTCATTCAGGCAAGATCAAACGAATTATAAGGCTCAAATTGTGACCAAAATTTTCCGAAATCGAGCTGAGTGATGTTGAATGACATTTTCCCATCGAACATCATGTGCATGCAACACCATTAAACACGAAAATATAACTATTCATGAATGTTTGGCATGTCACATTCTAGTTGAAGTGAATCACAAATCGTCGTGAAAACACCTGAAAACACCAAAGCCGCGAGCTTCTAGTATGCTCACTATCATTTTAATGTTTTAAGCTTCCTGCTTACATTATCGCTATATAGAAAGAAAATTAAGAGCCCCATTTTCCATTGTTAGAGTTACTTTACTAAACTTATGTTCTTAATTAGAACGGAGAAAGATGGAGGAACTGGTAAGTATTTCAACAAAAATACAATAAAGTTGTTTAGGTACGTTAAGGCTCCTTTTCAATAATTGATTAAAGTTATGAGCTAGTAACTTTTTATTAAACTGTAGATAGACGCGTAATCTCGGGGTGAATTTAATCAGCATATCAAAAATGCAAATCTCATCCGGCACCTCTGAAAGGGAAGAATCGAATGCAGGTACGATGACCTGATTCGTTAGAGATGGTCAACAATAGGAATTAGAGTTGCGGGCCATGGGTAGTGGGTAGGTGCGGGTGGGTAGCGGGCGGGCGCGGCGCGGCTGGCTCGGCGTCGGCGGCGCGGCAGTCAGCGCTCGCGTCCCGCGCGTCACGTCCGCGGCGCGGTGCCGTATCGCTGACGAGTGGCGGGTTATTATGCCGGCGCCCCGGAGCCGCTCCCCACGTGCCGCGAGCCCGCCGCTGCCGCCGCCGCCGCCGGCACCCGCGCCGCGTCCACTACATAGCTCGCCCGCGCCAGCTCTTATACGACTCCCGTCTGCCGGAATGTAAATATTTATGGATGTCAGTTTTCAGTTGTTTAGATTGGCTGTGAATTTTAAGGTACGTTAGTAATTAATTACTGATGCGTCGATTTCGCACGACGTCTACATAGCACAGAAATGTTATTGAACGTTTCATGAACTGCCGTAATTATTAACCTATTTTAATTGTTAAGTATGTTAAATAAACGGCATGCCTGTTCGGTATCGTGTAGTTCTTTGTGCCTTTGTACATAATTGCTAACGATGACTTCTGTTTTAATGGCGTACGAAGTGGCCTTCTATAACCACCTATTTGGATCGATAGCTTACCATTCAAGTAGTGAGTAGTTTTCTAGGCCAAACTGATTTTTGCATTACATTACACGATTAAAATATGACGGCCGCAAGCGACCGACATCCTCAATGCGCCGCCGCGAACTCGCCAAATTGATAGATTCATATTCATAACAACAGTCACAAGTTGACTTTTGAATTAAACTCGATGAGTTATTAATTTTTGCTTCATATGATAGATAACACAACTATCAAAAATAATAACGGCCCAGCCGCTAGATACCGACAAGAGCAACGTCAAAGATCTTTACTTACTTACTGACCTTTTCCTTTGACCCCTTGTAAGTTTTAGATCCAGTAATGAAGGTCTTGCATACTTTGTAGTTGAATTTTGAACATTGTAGGTAAATGTATAATTCGATTACGTCAATCAACTATAGTTTAGAGCATTTACTAAAACGACAAATGTAATCAGCCAACAAGAGCTTTTATAATTTAAATATCTAATAAGATTATTGCCACAACTTGCAGAGGAGTTATACTATACATATAATATAATACGAGGTATTTAAGCGAAAGCAATATTAACAATATTTACGCTGCATAAAACTTGCAAGAAGGGGATCGCTTATTTAAATTATAACAACTATACTTACCGTGATTGTTAAAGAGTTGATAGCTGTTTAAATCTGTCTAACACATCTCTCATGAATCATGATTTATTAGATAATAAAATTCATTGGCATAAAATGTTTAGGTGAAAATGAAAACGTCCACCAGGCGTGTTCGGGTACATGAAGATGCTATACGTCATAGGTAATGCATTATCTGTACTTAATATTAATTTGTCTTATTTCAGTAGCCTTAATGTAGAATCCTCTTTTGTATTGGTTTTATTTATTGTTTGGCATTAGAATAAAACATTAACTTATTGGTTTCAAAAGTAGCTAGAGTATAAAATAAGCCATTAATTTTTACTAGTTGCCTTATAAATAACATAAACCGGGTTTAAGATGTCGCTCTTCGGGTACTAAAAATGTTATCAGTAATAAACAAAGATGGCTCTTACATAAAATATAATAAATACTGATTTGGACACCTCTTTTGGGCATTTTCTTTGGCATAGGGTCATATCATTACTAGTTTAATGTATGGATGTGAACTTGGGACAAAACCTTACTGGTAAGAAGTTTATTACCTAAATATCTAAATAACATCCTTCTTTTATAGTTATGCGTCATTTAACTAGTTACTAACTACTAATTTGAAAATGGATTTGAATCTCAAGATACACTTACACATATTTTTTGTTTGAAGTCCAGTCTCTTCTTATTTATATTTCTAATACTTACTTATTAGATTGTTAATCTATTACACACAGCAACTATTACTACCTTAGCAATAAAATAGACACACATAACTGATTTACTAATTATTATACGATACGATTTATTATTATATTTCGCATAATAATTATACGTAGGTATTTAAACTATATTCTCAAATATTATTTTATGTGTACATAATTTTTGACTGACTTTTGGCACACCCACACACTTATGACTTTTTTTATACACATACATACATATTATCACGCCCTTTATTATCCCTAACGGGGTGGGCAGAATCATAAGAAAACTGGCAGCCACTTCTAATCCAAGAGTCCGTGGATGGATATGGTGAACCATGGTTACAGGTGATCAGCCCATCGCCCATATAAAAGGTCCATCATGTTGGAGAGGATACTGTCCCGAAGTCGACTTTTACTACATTCTCGGGGAGAGAAGCAGCTGGACGCATTCTATGTTTTTCCTTTACTCCTAGTCCAACAGAGAAGATTTATTTTAGACTCATTTTATATATATGTACTTATCTATACTTCAGCCAAACTGGAGATACAATTAATGTAAACAAACCTTCGCGTATATTTCGTTATTACGGTGAAATCACCTTAGTTTTAGGTAAATAAACCTTGCAACATAAGTTTTCACACCTTAATTTAACTACATATTAGTACCTACTGTCTACATAAAATTTCTATAAACATGTAAAAATAAGTTTTTGGTTAAGTATAGACGATTTACGGGCGGTTACATAAATTATATCTCCTGCTTGGCTGAAGTATAGTTTGATGGACTTTTGACTTAGAAGTGAAAATTACCAACATTGGAATGATTCTTCTTGAATTCTTCTTTTATGTAAAGATAGGCGATATCGTCTTTCTTTCATATTAAATCCTTAATATATAGGTTACGTGTGTAGTAATCTTATTTATGGGATAATAAACCTAAGATTGGAGCAAAACTTGATCCCTGGAGGGAAAACCGGCCCGAGGTCATTACATCCATTGACTCGGTGTCTATTTTATTACAAGATATACTGAGGGTATCGTAACGGATATCCACTGTATCCAAGTACGCGATCTGAAACAATATTACATAGTACCCTCTCCGTAAATTTATATTATCTACGTATCTATGTCTAACACACATTTATTTACACAAAAAAGAATACACGGATATAAAAAGACACAAGAAACAGAACAATGTATAAATAGCTCAACTGTTGATCCAAATCACTACCAGATGGAACCATCACTAAGCCACGAACTGCATTATCATGTTAGACTGCAATCGCAATGCGTTTATTTTTTCTATTATTTTACTAGGTTTAGTCCACGGCATTGCTCACGTGGTAGGCACCTTGATAAAAAATAGTCAATGTCCATCTTCGGCCTCACAAACTATCATATGCCTAAAATGAGGCCAATCCATTGCTCCATTGCTGCGTAAGAGTGCGTACAAACGCATAATCAAACTTTCGTATTTATAATATTACTAAAGATTTAACATTAGGATGCAGATTGATCCAAGATAGCATCTTACTGGTCAGTGTGTGGTAGATTAACATTTTTTCAAGATATTATCTAAGTAGAAAATCAAATCAACATAGCAGACATAGAGTCAAAGTTTAAATCAAACTATGTATGTACTTGTAAGCAACCATTTACAAGTTGTTACTATGTACAAGTAGGTTAATGTTCACATGGAGGTAATTAACCTGCTACTGCTTGATATTATATTCATCGTGTGAGAATAATTAAGGAGGAAACTTACCGCGGACTTTGATAACAACTTGCTTACCTTGCTCTTGTAAGCTTACAGGGTCTTAACAAACAATAAATTAGCTAAAATCTTGAACTTAGTAATGTTCTAGATGTTTTGATTGAGGCACTTCCCTAACTGATATTCAGATCCCTAACATATTTGTAACATCGTTAAATTAAAATTCTAACAGTTATAACAAGAACGTGCCACGTGTGGCATTGCCGAGCCTGAAATATCGAAATTCTTACTTACACATTTTTTAAAGATATTAATTGTCCACTATGAAAAATAATTTGGAAAGAACTGAACGTTAAACTGCAAAACCGGGTAAGTTTCAAGTTTGAATACGAAGTAGTATCAAACTTGAAACGTACCTACCTGGTGAAATTAATTATGGGAAAAGGTAGGAGAGAATGAAACTTTTAAATACTTATCTAGGTGTTAAGATATAAACATAATAAGGCTCTATTTCGTTTTATTTGAATTTTAATATTTGGATCTATCTACAGGTATGTGTTATTCAGACGTAACGGACCAACATTATTTATAATATAAGGTCAACATCTATACCTATAAAAGAACTTAACCTGACTGACTGACTGATTCATCATCGCCGAGCCAAAACCGCTAAAGCTAGAAAGCCGAAATTTGGAAGGTAGCTTCCTTTTATTCCAAAACCATCCACTAAGGCGGGATTTTTAGTTTTTTTATATGGAAGAGGAGGCAAACGAGCAAGCGGCTCACCCGATGGTAAGTGATTACCGCCGCCCACGGACACCTGCAACATCAGAGGAGCTACAAGTGCATTGCCGGCCTTTGAGTTAGGAGTAGGCTCGTTTCTTGCAGGTCCCTAAGTCGTATCGGTTAAGAAATACCGCTGACGACAGCTGATATCACACGGCAGTAGTTGTGCGAGGCAAAAATTATCGTGTGAACCGCACAGTTGTGGACTGCCAACCATTCACACGATGTGGATGTACTGCTTTCGCTGTGTACGATGATGGAAATCAACAGCTGGAATTAATCATAACCATTCCTCAGAACACTCCCCATTGTAATTGCGGTACATGATGCATAGAGTTGCAACATCTCTTCGCAGAGCCGAAGTCTATCGGAAAGGACTTGGTCGTTGACAATTCAAGTGGCTCTTCGTTGTATGCGATCAAAAGGGAGAAGCTGGTGCTGGGGTGCCCCGGCGCAAATATGAGAGCAATATTCCATATGCGGTCGCACTTGCACCTTATACAGTAGCAAGCGGTGAGCCGGCACGAAATATTGTCTGCCTCCACCTATCGATGGCTTAGGTAAGCTAAAAGATCACCAGCTAACCGACCCCGATGGAAACCATACTGTCGGCCATTAATCAGCTGTTGCTTCTCCAGGTACTCCAAGAGTTGATAGTTAATTACGGTCTCCATTATTTTTGAAAGTAGGGAGGTGATGGCGATATGTCTGTAATTGGATGGATCTAAGCGGTCTCCTTTTTTCAGGATTGGATGCACTAAAGCTGGCTTCCAGGAGTTTGGGACTACGACTAATGAGTAGGAGTACCGGAAGAGACGCGTTAGAACCAGAGTCAACAGGCCCACTCGACTTGTGGACGTCTAATTTGAAAAGGAACGCACATCTGTTTGCCGAAAGTGAATTTCCGGCATTGAACTTTCACACCGCGGGATGCCTTTTATCGTCTAAGGTCCAGTTTGACACAAAAAGTGAGCCAAGAAAATCGGCTTTCTCTTTTGATTGATTGGTCTGTGAATGGTCCTCCCTGTGCAAGGGCTTACAGAAATTCTCAAGGATAGTCTTGACCTGACCAGAACGAACGTGTTCCCGAAGGAAGGAGAATTAGTTTCTCATCAATTTTACCGATATGCTTTGACTTTGCCGTAGCAACTACTTACTCTTTTGTTCCACCTGGAGGCGAAGTTATACTTACTCCTTTTTAACAGAGTTGGTTTTTACACCCCGGGACGATGTGGTTCTGCCCAGACTAGATACTAGACTCCTGCTTTCCAGAAGGGACCTTACCATCTGTGTCAGACATATGGTCTGAGGGCAGGTCTGTGGGCTGGCTAGGGCAAAATCGTGAACAGATCTCCCCGCATGATCGGTTATACCTGAACCTAGCCAATTGCCATGGTGGGCATTGAAGTTGCCAAGAATCACGATCTCTGCGATGAGCGTCTGTTCAAGCATGAAATCTGTAGCCATTTAGGCATGGTCGATGAGTCGGTCTGTTTCGGTATTACCACTATGGGACCTATACAGGCACGCGTAGATGCGGGGGTGGTCATCGCAATCTACACGTAGCCAGAGGATGGAGAGATCTGTACCTTCAAGAGTGCCCAGGCGACGAGAACAGATATACCCTCTGAAATACACACACTCACGACCCGTGGCACAAAGGTGTGTTCCAACTTTTACCCAAGATACGAGAGGTAAGTGGTAGGTATCTGCCTTAGGGGATATCTGGATCTCTGTTAGAAACAACAAGGCCGGCTTCGCTGACTCGGGTGGTGGTGGACAGCGTTGAGGTTAGAATGGAGGCGCCTGATGTTGCAGAAGTCCACGTTGAGCGTGGCAGGGGGTGCCGTGACGTCTTTGAGTTTGCTCCGCACAGTGTGAGTAGAGCGGAGTTTTGCCCTCCCCAGATTAAGAGGGGCAGTCTGGACGTTCACACTCAGGTGGACGTGAAATCTGAGTGTGGATGTCCAGAGTCGTGGAGACACGTGGAATATTTCACACATTTTGTTAATATAAAAAAATCCTTTCAGCCCTTCGGTTAGAAAGTAAAGTAAAGGTCCGAGGTTTTCTCCGAAATGTCCCTTTAGTCTGTCAGTTACGCACTGATCCTACGTTACGATCCTACCAACATTATTATATTAGAGAGTATCCGATTTTCCATTGTGATGTATAGTAGAGGTATTATTAAAAAAAATGTTTAACATGATTGCTTTGTTGAACCTACCTTGTACCTTACCTACCTATACTTTCTGTTCAAAGCCAGCAATCAGAGTGCAACTATGAATAATATAAGATTGATGCTGACTATGTTTGCTCACAGCTTGTAGAGCGCAGAGTGCTGCAACGTGGATTAGATAAAATAACATACTTGTGTATTGATTCAATAATTTTGATAACCATAATATATTTTATACCTACTTTCCGTTTTTCTACGGCAGCGTCTTTGCTCGTGTAGAACCTGAATAAAAATAAACTTAGGTACCTACCTACTTACTTATAAGTTATTCCAAGTCACGAGCTGTGTATATTCCAAGTTTCTTCCAAATTCGTTCAGTAATTACGCCATGATTGAGGCACAAACATCCTTATATTCTCATACCCTCAACTTTAGGATTTATATCAGTAGGTACCTAGGTTTCAATTTAATACCTACAACTGAAAGGTAACTTTTTATTAAAAGCTATGACCGCATTATGCTCGTCATATTATAAGACAAAATGAAATCGCCGCAGGTCAAGTGAATTCACTCAAGCGAATTCACGAAGTGAATTCTCACACGAAGGGTCCATCGTAGGTACATGTATATAAATGTTTCTTGTTCACCTATTATAGATGGCAGCGCGTTCACTATTAATATCCAGCAAAAAATGCAAAATAAAACACGTCTCTTCTATGACTATTTTTATACAAATCAGTAAATTTTAGATCGTATGAAAAAGACATACACAAAAAAATAAAAAATAAATTATAGGGAATGTTCGATTTATTAGTTTCACTTCAAAACTCACTAGATGGCGTTATTTTAAAATGATGTAGAATTCATTTCATGTTTGAACTAAACAAAACGAAACGAAAAATATTTTGGGGATTTATACTACATAGGGCCATGTAGCATGAAAAAATTAAGTTTTCCAAATACAATTTTCTCGTTTTACTACCGCCTAGTAATTAGATCACGCACCAGGGAACGTGAAGAAAGAAGGCTCTGCCATCTAGTGGCCACAATCTAAGACGTTAGGCTACGTTGTAGGTACGCTATTATAATATTTCGAAACTTGGCTAGTAGGTAGCAGCATGTTCCCAAAAAACAAAAATGTGCAAAAAGATACTGGACCCATGCCAATTACTGACCGCGCCTAACGTTGCTTATTTCGATGATCGGTTAAGAACGTTAAAAAAATTCTTGTATTTTATTTTTATTTATTTTCATATTTGTCGTTATAGCGGCAATAAAAATACATACTCTGTGAAAATTTCAGCTCTCTACCAATTACGGCTCATGAGAAACAGCCCTCTGACAGACTGACGGACAGCGGAGGCTTAGTAATAGGGTCCCGTTGGCACCCTTCGGATACGGAACCCTAAAAACTACTAAAAATTAAAAAAAAAAACGACATTCAGATGATTTAAAATGCAACTCTATCTGCTGGACTTTTCATAAGTCCATTATCAAAATGGAATCTGCAATCGGCATGATATTAAATTTCAACAAAAGTTTCTGATATACCTAATGCAGAAAGACTACTGCATTATTACGTAGACATTTTTACTGCAGGTACCTAATGTTATCATTAGGTAAAGTTATACGTAGGAATCGGGGTAGCATTTTATAAATTAGCTGAACTGAACCCCGCGGTTTAACTCGCGTAGGAGTAAAATATAGCCTTATAGCACTCAAGAATTTTCTACCAGTGAGATAATTTTCAGAATCGGTTCAGTGGTTATAAGGATTACCTCTACAAACAAACAAACATAATCATCATTATAATAATAGAGTAGGTATACGAGAACTGTCAGTAGAAAAAACCGGCTCCGGCTTCTTTTTCACGATTGAACATTTTATTCCAAACTCAAAAGTTAAATTGTTTACAAAGTTTTGTTTTAGTTGAATGCTATTTCATGTTAGCTACGGCTACAGCACGCTCTGAACGATAACGACAAAACTATTCAATCCAACAAAATTCATACAAAGCTGGAGAAACTTTTTATGGATAGATAGAGGGAGAATTGTAAACTACCTAGGTGTTTGTAGATTGGGTCATCTGCATTGACAAGAAGGCAAGTTTATCGCAACGATTTCATCGCATTTCCGACGTGTTGATAAACTCAACTGTCACGACTCACAACTACGGCTCTGTGCAAAATAAACTTAGTTTAAAATAGTTTGAATGTGTGGGTGTGCATAACAGTTTCAATCTGTTTCAACTTTTGTGCGATAAAGAACTATCAAAACTATGCAGTACATCGGCATCAAAATGTCACATAAAGCTATGATATTATATTTTTACTGTTTTTTATTGACGAATGAACATATTGTTTAAACCATTGTTCCTACTTTGTTTGTTGACCCTAGGAAAATAATATTTCAATATTTATTTGAAGTAACCATTTGATTCTAGGCTAGAATAAATATTAATCTTAAAAATAACTACAACGAATCCCGATCAGATATCAGTATAGAATCAGTTCTGACAGCTAGCTACGCGGCCATAACTCAAACTTTTATAAGTTGTACCTATCCATTGTTTGCAGTTATAGATTCCTTTCAACATGTCACGGCTGCAAACAGTGAAGATGAATAGGTTGCAAAATTGTTCCGTCTAGTTCCGCAGTTTGAAGTATAGCCGCATCGACCGCGTGGTCCAGTCATGCTGACCGCAAGCTGCATGATCTCAAAGTCTTGCATTTGAAAACTAAAAGCTGTTTTATCCAAGCTAAAAGACGTATTTAGATTTGTGTGAGGACAGCTGAGCGTAGGAGCGGTATCGTTGATTGCAGTGAGAGTAAGAGTGGCGGCGACCGGCTGGCGACGCCGCGGATGTCGCTGCTGGGCAAGCCGCTCAGCTACCGCGCCACGCGACGCGACGCGCGCTACCGCCGGATACAGTCCAAGATCTACAACTTCCTTGAAAGGCCACGGGGAGTCAAGGCAGTCCTCTACCACATGATTGTGTAAGATTATTGTTCATCGATAGACCAACTAGACCACCAGAGAGCACTGATGGTCTAGTTGGTAGAGACCCCGCCTTCCGATCCTAAGGTCGTGGGTTCAAATCCGGTCGTGTACCAATGGATTTTTCTGTGTGAAAAATTTATGTGCGCTATACCAGTACTCTCAAACGGTGAAGGAAAACATCGTGAGGAAACCCGCGGCTTAGTCAGCTCCGCACGTATTGACCATGTCGTTCCTGTGGACAAGGCCGACTAAGCTGAGAGGATGGAATAGGTACTGGGCAAGCCTACTCCATCTTAATTAGTCCCGGGCACTACAGCGTCCCGTTTGTGAAGGTAAAAGTTGCCTCCTGACGCTGTATAAATCATCTGCTATAGATGGTAAAAGGCCTTAGTTAGTTATCGTTCATCGGCCCTATCCTTACAATACACTCTATTTAATGCCCTTTAAACGTAGTCCAAACATTAAAATGAGCAAATCTTGGAGTTCCAAAATTTCTAGAGGTACTTATTTAATTTTCCTTCTGTGTAAAGACATCTGTGCAGCTATAGAAACTCTAGAGCTCAGGTAGATGTGCATATTTAAATTGTTCCGAGCCCGCACCGCGCACTTGTTAATTTATGTCCTTTTCTCTTAAAACACAAGTTGAAATTGTGATATTCTCGAGATATACGGAATGCGTAGAAAAGTTTAAAATCGAAAGGTAGAAGATTTTTATGTAAGGATAGGTATGCAAATATAATGATCATTATTAACGTTACCCTCAATTTGAAGACTCGCCTTCCTCCCTCACGTATACCCCTAATTTATTCACGTTGACTAACAAATTATATTAAGACAGACCAATGTGAATATTCAGCGAGCTGTATTTGGCTATTTACCGCTCATTCACCTAGGGGAATCCCATCACGAAAGCTTTTAGCTTCGCCGAAATTTGTTGTTTAAATATATTTTATGTGTATGGCAGGTTTCTGATGGTGTTCATGTGTCTGTCACTGTCGGTGTTCTCCACTATTGAAGAGTACGAGGCGAAGGCCGGCATCGTCCTCTTCTACATGGAGACCGTCGTCGTCATTTGGTTCGCTATAGAGTTCTTTTTAAGGTCAGTACCATATTGTTATAAGACATGCAAAATACTAGTAAAAGTCTAAGTAGTAATAATACTAATTTATTATGTAAATTTTTGCATGAGCAAAATACCTAAACGTTATACGAGCTACCAACTTTACATTTCTCTTCACCTACATTTGTTCGGAACCCTCGTTATGCAAGTCACTCGTACTTGGCAGATGTTATTAAACAAGTTATACGCTTTTACCAAGAAACAAATTAAAAATATTGCAACCTGAAGCTTTAGATCCTCGCTGGCGATGCTACGAACTTGCTACGGTACTTGCTACGAACTTCAATAAGGCTTAAGTCGGATCAATAATCTTATTACCTTAACTTATTCATAGCAGAACGCGTGTATATTCCATTTATCGCTAAATCATACAAGTGACCTTTTATCACCATTTAAGTTCATTGTTCTCTTAATAAAATTGTTTTGTAATTCACTACATTTTTTGGTAGATTTTACTCACTGCAGAGAATCCTAATCCTTCACCAAAAGACTGTATACCTTTCTGACTGGCAATAGTCATATATTAATTAAATACTTAGGCCATAATGAACCAACGGTGTCCTTGACGCTGTTCATTTTATTGGCACGCGCAGCACTACTCTGAGCATATATTGCTACGGCCTACGATATCGTTGCCATTCGGGTCCTTAGAGCATTTATTTAGATTTTCATTTGACTCTGTCGATTGTGTAAACGAAAGTAAAAACACTTTATTTGTAACTCATTCTGTGTTTCTACTGTAGGCTTTTAATATTTTTTATCAGTAAATTTGAAGTTGTACTCAGCCGGTCAGTATAAATTGCATAGATACCAGTGTATTGCGACCTAGTTTCAAATGAGTGTCCAAGCTATTTTTTTTTTTTTTATATTCCGTATAGAAATAATTCGCTTGGCGAATATGGCGTTTCGTCTAATCAAATTTCTTTCATGGCTTGCTATGTAGGTTACCTTGTACCTTTGTTGCTTCAGTTTTGAAAAAAATCTAAATACTTATATAATTATAAAATATGTTTACAGCCATCATAGACCCAAAAACTACTGAATCGACTTTTAAAAACAGTTTTTTACCTTAATGGTTTTCTATCATGTTTGTGTTTTAATACAAACTCGAAGCGTTTGATTAAGATTCACTTTTCATATAAATATAAGTGATCGAGTAGCTTTTATATTTTCGATTTGTTTGTTTAAATAGGTAGACGTGAGAAAACAAAAAATACCTCTCTTTGAGGGTAGAAGACAATTCGTCACTCGCAAAAGACGGATTACTGCCTTGGAGCCATTATTTTTCTTTTATTTATTTTCAATACGATACATCTAGCGTTCGCTTCCAGCTCAGATAATGTTTCTTCCACGAGGCTTGAGGATATCTATACATTTTACGCTGCCACACCATCTGTCTACGGGCCTCTGTTTATCGCCTGTATATGTCATGTACACATATTACGCCACGCGAATGTAACCTGATAATGTAACCGCAGTATCAGAATCACACTGGTGATAATACTATTTGCTAATGGCATACTCCGAAATCTAGATTTTAAGACGCCTGAAGGTCTATTCATCCTTTGTGCACTTCAAGCACAGAAGTGCGGACATAACTTTAATATCCATGCGCAGATTTTTAACGAAGAGTTAATAAATCAAAATGTGGAAGTATTTTTAATGATTCATCATTAGCATCAAACGAGTGAACCAAGCGCAATAAACATTTCATGGCATAGGATTTATAGGCCTGTGCGCCGTTATACACAGAATAAGTAATAACGACTGCGTTTAGCAAAAATTTAGAATATGAAGGTGATTTATTTTGTCCAGATTATGGTCGTCAGGATGCAGGTCCCGGTACCAAGGCTCGATGGGCCGCTTGAAGTTCCTACGGCGGCCTTTCTGTATCATCGGTAAGTCTTTTTGTATTGCTACATTCATTCGCTCATTCATCGTGGTATTTATTTGTTGGTGGCCTCTTATAAAACTGACGTTTTGACCCATAGCAATCCAATTTTTGTACTCATTTATTCACTTGCCAAGATAATTTGCCAAGAATTAAATTATAAATGTGAGGGTGGTGTTTCTTAAGATTAAGATGGAGAGACATTAAAATAGGTCATGTTCGAGAGCAAAATTGCATTACAATGTAGAATATCAGCCAAGTACTGCAACAGGCTACTTTGCATGTTTTAGAATTCACGAAACGTTCCGTGACTCTTCGCTGTAATGTTGCTCCGTGAAATACAGAGAAGACTGACAACAGCGGAAAATAATTTTCATTCGTTGTATTATTTAAATTGATAGAATACCTACAAAGGTATTTCGTACTACGCAAAAGTAAAAAAACCTTGGCCTACTAAGATAATGTCAAGCCATAACCTTTTATTTTCAACAAATTAGCATGCCAAATAAAAAACCTTTGACGAACGAAAACTTCTAACATCACAACTTTATTTTCGCGGAAACATGGGAAGTAAGTAAATAATACTGCCGTGTCGTGTCTGTGCCTGTCATTTAAGCGCTTCGAAGTAAAAGTCACGTTTCGTCTATAAAGCATGACGAAGTGACCTTATTCAGGTGCTAGCAATCTGCGATGACCTTCGCATTTTTGGTGTGCCCTCCCCTGTCCCCAGACACGAGTTCGTGTGACCGCTATACCAGTCTCCGGGGACCGAACCGCTCGCCGGGGAGCAGACCCACCGTCGCCCATAGCCACGCAATATTACCACCGAGGACTATAAAACAAACCTTCTACAATTGTTCAGCCGTCTCTGGATTATTAATGATGCGTTTCTTTGCACTCGGCAAACGATGCCGTGTTTTCCAACTGAATAAACTTTAAAACAGCATTACTGATGCAAAACCAATTACCAAATGTTCGGCGATTCATAGACTATTTTAATATTACATAACATAATGGCGTTTCGCAATCGTGTTTCATTAGCAGGGAATCGAACCGCCTATTTTTAACAAGCAATCAAAATTTTTAGAGTTAATGAGAATGTAGGGTATAGGGTGTAATGGTATTGTGTGCAGATGTGACGACGATCCTGGCGTCGCTGGTGGTGCTGGGCATGGGCTCGTCGGGGCAGGTGTTCGCGGCGTCGGCGCTGCGCGGGCTGCGCTTCTTCCAGATCCTGCGCATGGTGCGCATGGACCGTCGCGGCGGCACATGGAAACTGCTCGGCTCCGTGGTCTATGCTCACCGACAGGTTACAACAGTCTTAAAAATGTTTTATACTACACATGCTCGGAAAGTCAATTCATATTTCTTCAATAATAGGGGAGAACATATGTCATTCATTACTGTCATACAAATATGCGGAAGGAAAAATGTATGAAATTCCATTTAAAACGCGCTGAGCGGACAGAAAAATTGTATGAAACTTCATTGTTATCATTCTGTTTTTATATTGGGTTTTTTTATACTGATGCCTAAAATTGGTAGTAAAGAAACTTAAAGCTTCCTTGGTCGGGTACCAACTATTTTAATGTTAATGTTTGTTAATTAACTGCAAAATGATATTGGCCACTAGCTTTTTCTGAACATTATCTAATTTAAAAATTACATTTGAGTTTTTATGACCGTACGAATTTTAACAAAGACTTTTTTATTTTCCTCACAGGTGTAGTATAAAGTATCACTCAGGAGAAAGTGCAATTCTTGACTCCTGTGATTCGAAACTACACCCTCGTTAATAATAGGTCACTTTCTCCGCTTGGTGAACAACTATTCTACTCAAAGAACACGAAAATAAGTCCAAAGTCATAATTTTTTATCTGCGGAGTCTTTATTCCTCCTGAATAACTATTAATTTTGTTTTTCTCGTAGGTAATAACAAACATTATCATCTGCCAAGAAAAAGATTCTCTTGAGTTAGCTTGTTCGATGGAATATTTGAATAATAACCAGTTACATAATCTAGAATGAAAAATGCCTTCACAGATAACTTGTTATCCAAATGTGAGAATTTTTAGAGGTACAAGCTAATTTAATAGTCAGAATAGTAAAATGTAGCTCCAATTAAAACGTTCACTGTCATTTTGTTTAGGCACATCCTTCGTTTTATAAACTCTCTGCAACCATAAATCATAAATGTAGGAAAACGAAATATAACTGTTATCTTTAATACGTGTCCAACAAAAACAAACGTTAAAGTAACCAGACGAAAAATGTTATTTAGGTTACAAAAATAGATGTACGTATGACTACTTACCAACGTTAATATCCCTCGTGGTAGTGGCACGGCACATAGGATATTACTCTTCAACACGCATCGTGTATAAATTTCTCGTTAGCGGACCTAGTAAGCCTACAGCAAAGCTGAGTGCGGAAAAGAATCGTTTTGCAAGAAATTTGCATTCTTAGGCCCCGACCCCTATCGGAACACGTGACGGAAACCTAATCTAGTCTACGCAACAAACTGGAGCGAAATGAATGCTTAGTAAGGCATTGCGGTTCTCGCCAGTCGCCAGCACATTTAACCCCTTTTAAATGATGACGTAACCAACCATAAATAATCTTTATAACAAACGTTGATTGATTGAAAGTTTACCAACTATTACTCCCTGAGAGTGCAATTTAAAATCAGGGCATGTAAATTACATAAGTACCAGGATAATAATACTTCTCCATAATTCTACTCCATAAAACTAAGTGGTTCACCGTCTACGTCTACGCTACGTAACATTTACAAACAATAAATTAGAACAGATGCCTCGAACAGACTGATTTATACTCAAGTTTGCCTAATTTTATTTAACGCGCCTTGCGATTCCTTAATTATGCGCGTTGATTAGATCATAATTAATGTTGGAACAAAGTTTATTGATATGCCTCATATTTTATGAAATAAATTTCAGTAAGTATTAATATAGTGAGGTACTGGTTAATAGTGTGGAGTCTTCAGCTTACGATGCTAAAGCTGTGTTCTAACAAGTCGTAAATTGTGCTCAATACAAAAAGTATAAGTATTGTATATACCTACCTACTCTTTCTCTCTTACATAAATAGTACTAATATGTACGCTGTGACTACTCTAAAATCAGAAGTCATCGGTCCATGCCTGTCGTTCGTGCGAGAAACAAATTCTAGACGAGGCCACAGCTATTATTTTACTTTAAACAATGACTGAAGAAGTTCTGTGGTGATTTTAAGAAACTAAATACAAGTTTATTTTTGTCGATCAGATATCCCACAATTTTGAGCCTATAGATACATAACAAAAAAAATATTGTGTCTGATTTTAAAATAGTCCTCCGGATTTTTCCTTGGTAAATATGAAGTAAGTGCCTATTGTATGTGTAGCTATTTACGTCATTGGATTTTTGGTATAAAGATAAATGGTTTCGTATTGTAAGTTTTAAAGCGTCAAGTAAAAATTATTATGGATTAACTATGAAAGATGCGGTAGAGCGGCTATGTCGTCGGTTCCTTTTTGCATAACCATGCTGAGTAAGCAAGCACCACCGCAGCGGGTCTGACCGCAATTTCCTTTGCCACGCCGCCACCGCCGGCCGTGTATACGCTACGTACCTATATAAGCACAACGCAAGCCCGAACTCAATATCTACTCACAATCGGTTCAGGTTAAAGTTGCATGATCACAATGCAGAGCAAATAAAACGAAGCCGACGCCACATTTCCCACTCCCCAATGTAATATTTAGTTTGCGCACGCTTCGTTAGAAAGAAGTGCCTGCTCCACTAACTGCTGGAGTCGGCGATAAATAAGAGCTAGAAGCAAATACATGACTGGCTACCTTCAGCCATCTATACTAACTTGCTATGTTACTAACTTGCGTTTTAGCGTAGGTAACTAAAACAGCAACATGCCTAGGTTTTCTTACCAAAAGAAATAAAAAGATAGGTATATCATATCGCGTAACTAATATAGAATGTATTTTTGTAGGATATTATTTATCTTGTTATTTGCATTAGAATAGCAACCAGATACATAAGTACTTATATTTTATGAGGATATTTTCGTGTTTATTTATCGGCTTTCTTTTCTTTGCAGGAGTTAATAACAACATTGTACATAGGATTTCTAGGGTTGATTTTCGCATCATTCTTGGTTTATCTAGCTGAAAAAGACGTAGCAGACACAAAGTTCAAAAATTTTGCCGAAGCTCTATGGTGGGGTGTTGTAAGTATTATGTATGAAAATACGATAAATGTGTTTATTTAAATAATTGAAACCGAAATCTCGTAATGTAGTGTTTGTTTGTAGATCACGCTGTGCACCGTAGGATACGGCGACATGGTGCCGCAGACGTGGCAAGGCAAATTCATCGCCTCCTTCTGCGCGCTGCTGGGAATATCGTTCTTCGCACTCCCCGCGGTGAGTATCACTCACACGTCTTATTTGTTTATTGCCTGTATTGAATCAATAACCCATTCGCTTCGATTGTTAAAGTAAAGTGTATACGATGAAGAACGCGCTATATTCAAACAACCTAGATAGATGACTGGAAGTATAAATCATGAAATAAAAAAATTACAAAGAAATATAATAATGATAAGATGCATCTCTCCCCGAGCATGTCGTAAAATCGACTAAAGGATAGTATTCTCTCCAACACAATAGACCATTTATATGAGCGATGGGCTGATTATCTGTCACCATGGTTCACCATATCCATCTTGGGACTTGGAATCAGGAGTTTTAACACCCACCCCTTAAGGGATACGGGCGGGATAATATGTATGTATGTATGTTAACAAGTACCTACACAACTTTGAATTTTACATGTAATCGTTTAGAATTTTAGCTATGGTGAAAGATCTAAGGGATGTTTTCGATGCTTTGGAATTAATTATTAATTAATTTAATTGTAGCTCTTGTATGGTAAAAAATATCAAAACAATAAATTAAATAAATATATGCCACATAGGTAGACCTTTTTAGCCGTGAACAAAATTGTTTAAATAATCTGCAATAGATGTAAAGGCCAATGATCATGATGTGTCGTTACCACTGCGGCCAGTTGGCCTATTGTGATCGCCACTTGTGTTTATATCGACCCTAGTAGGGACGTCTATATAATTCACTGCTGAGCCCGACAGCTTCTAAGAACTGAAGAGCTTTTTTAGGACCGAGGTTAAGGGTATGTTTGTTGATACTCAAACACACTTAAAGATTCAGATCTACGACCCATTTTATTGATTGGACTTGTTTGTGTATCTTGACAGGGGATACTGGGTTCAGGGTTCGCATTAAAAGTGCAGCAGCAACAGCGGCAGAAACACATGATCCGGCGCCGACAGCCGGCCGCAAGCCTCATACAGGCCCTCTGGAGATGCTACGCGGCCGACGAACACTCCATCAGCGTGGCCACTTGGAAGATCCACCATGTGCCGCTGCCCAGTCCTCAAACCAGGTATTTCTATCAACAATTCAATTAAACACATCTTGTACTTTATATTTTTTTAACATAGGTAGGTACTATAGCATTTTCATAGCGGGTTCACACTGACGGAAAACTTTTTTTTTATATTTTGAAAACAAGCTACTATTGAAAAAGATCCATCGTTTTAAAACGATTTCCAAAGTACTAGCAAAAATACCTATTTAAGTACCTATATTATTATACAAATCTCCAACATTACGTAACCACTTCATATAATTGAGTAATGAATGTATATGAACTCTTTGATTATGTATGGCTGTCGTGTATGTGGCAAAGGTTGAAGAACGACCCCTTGCTCCCCTACAAATTATCACCCACCCTTGTTACCCATACTCCTGTTTTAATATTTTAAGCATTTGGTTCCGACCTGTTAAGAATTTGTTATTAACACCAAAGTTTTAATTCTAATTCCAAAATATTTTTTGGTTATCTGGCTGTCTGTGCCCAATTTCCACTCATGATAAAACTTTATTACATACTTAAGTACAAGCTCCGAAAATGGTTCTATCTCTTTTATCCAGGAAAACCTAATTTCCGCAACCGATGCTCAATCCTCCCTAATCGCTCTTGGCAGTCGGAAAAATTCTTTGTCGAGTGTTCGAACAAGGGTAAATAACGATGACGGGCATTATGTGTATTTGACAGCCGAGTGATGAGTGCATCATTCAAGAACAATGCGTCCTTTGTGTCGCGCCTGCCCACGATCCGACGGCACAAGAGCACGTCGGCGTCGGCGTCGCTGCACTCCCCCGCGCCGCACTCCAAGCCCGCACACAGATACGATGTCAACGCAAGTGCTGAAAATCTCGGTAAGCCGCTTTCATTTTCTTCATTTAACGATTTATGCTACTTACACTACTTACGCAAAACAAACAGGTCTCCATACCAACATAAACGAAGCTTACATCATAAAACTATATCGATATTAAAACATGTCGCGAATTCGGAAAAACCTAAGTTTCTCACTGATCAGGCTCAACACATATTTGGGTTTCTTTTATTGAATCGAGTAAAAAACCTATCTTATTTTCGTTTTCCATCATTTGGCAAAACGTTTAGGATAACGAAACGATATAATTAAGAAGGGTTTTCAAAATTTGAAATCTGATTTATTTAGTTAAATTTAAACTCTCAAAGTTTTTTAACCAATCACAAAACAAAGAATAAAATACAAGAATAAACATATAAAATCTATATATCTTTCTTACTGACCTAAGCACCTAGGTATATAAAAGACATTTTACCATTAGTTTTTACAATAGTACCGACCGTACGAGCGGAAAGGTTACAATAGTACCGACATATTATCCAAAAACTGCACGTTATAATCAATGGAGCACACGTACTCGCACCTGCGTAAGTCCGCAATCAAAGTTTGTATCCAACACAACATTGATACACTAAAGTCTCTACTACATTCCCCTACCAAATGACATTCCGTCAATAATCACAACAATAGAGTTAATGTGATGAACTTGTTGGAATGGAAAGTGATATTATTTGTTACCCTGTTCCGTAGATAATCATACATCCAGAGGGGACCGTGCGTGTTGCCTACTCCATTGTTGGAAAAGCTGCTTTAAAGGTTCTATTCCAATATCTTAGACGGCACTATGGCATGAAAATATTACAGTCAATGAACTTCCGCTGCGTTTCTATTAATTCTTATTAGAAAAACTATCCCGAAGTACCTATGTGAATACACAGATGTGAAATGTTAAACGTAGCATTTAGTCCGGGCAGAACTGCAGCGTCCCGGTGACAATGGCTACGTTTCTTAGCTCCAGACACGATGCTAATATCCTACTAACTTTCTACTTCCTTCTTTTGTTATTTTACACTTTTTTTGAAATATGAATGCACTCGCGTAGATTGAAGAATCGCTTCGAAATACTTTATGAAATACTTAAATTGCAATGAGAAGCTTCACGTATTTCTTTTGACAGAGTGGCTTCTAAATAATATGAGCTTTCGCGTATTGTAAGTGCTGAGGTAGAGACTTTTGAGATGATTTACAACGATTGCCCAACTTGCGTTCATTTAGCATCTTAGATTGCGGATCACCTGACTTTTTAAATTATTACAAGCGTTTTAGTGTAGGTACATCATGTTACTGGAATGGCTTCAATCAAAGCTTGTCTTTTGGGTTACGTTACATATATAAATAAAACAAATAAAACGTATCTGATTTCACACTGCTTTGCATTTTTTTATTATGCATGCCAGATATAGTTAATAGGAGTCTGTAAAATATACTTTTTTCAATTACTTACTTATGTATTTAGGTACAAAATGTACGTTAAGAATAATCTTGGCAGTAAATATTAGTTCACAGAGCAATATGCCAGTCAACCCGACAAAATATTTATCCTAGAGATACCTATCTTCTTACATTGGGTAGGACTTTTTTCAATATCAACCGTACCTACTCAAGTGGGAACTGAGGCTATTCTCTTAGGCAGTTTACCACAATATCTATTCGTCTTGTTTATTCAATACTCCAAATTAAAAAAGACACTGTAACTAATATTTATTTCATTCATTTGTTTATGCTACGAAACATAATCGTTATAAAAGTAATATAGCCCCTAGTGGCTATTTTGTGATCACAAAAACATGAAAACTAGTTTCACGCTAGTAAACGACTTTTGCTGTCATAAAAACACAGTCAGATACGAGTATCTTTCTATATTTTTATTTGGCTACAGTAAGCACCTTTGTGAGCCCACGATTTTGTTTGCTCAATTTAACTAAAAGGGCCAGGCTGTTGCTTTGCCGAATCAAAATCTATCATCGTTCGTTACACGCTACGAGTATGTCATGGGTTAGATTTGACCCCTTGTTGGCTATCTCAGTTATGATATCGACATTCAAATGTTTTATTAAAAACTTTATATCTTCTTTTAGAGAATAAAATCTTTTGATCAATCCGAACTAAATTAAAAGAGTATGTTATTAAAGAATATGTGTTTCGAAAAAATACTTTAGCGTAAACATTCAACAACATTGAATAAATTTTATAGTTTGAAAGTTTCATTCCCAAATTTTTATTCCCAATTCCCATTTTCTCTTTCCCCCGAGGAAGAAAGAGATAGCAAAAATGGATCGATAGTGTGCCTGAGACATTAAATAGACGCTGCATTGACTTTATGATAAAGGTATATCTTTATTGCAGTCATTTAAACAAGTTTGACATTGATTTTTTTAGCGTCGTCGTCCTCATACCTTCCTACTAAAGGTTGCAATAAGAATAGATAAGTAATTTCTTATCTAAAAAAGAATATTTAATAGGTTTTATTAAGTTGAATGGAGTTTCTCAGGTGTTATAGTAGTTCAAAATCTACTGTAGGTACCTAATTGTTACAAAAAACCTTGTAACTCTTTTTCAACTTTAATTAATATCTGTGTCAATATTAGGAGTTTTTTGAGACATTTGAAGTAACTTAGGAATTTGATGTAAGTATGGTAGGTAATACTTAATTCAATTGTATGTTGAGACCTACTCACCTGCTAACTTTTTACAGTTCATGGCGTGCTTACTCCTCAGTTTTACAAGCGCGCTCTAAGTCAGGTTCCGTGGTTGAAAGCAAGTGGCTATGACCTAAATTAGGAAATTGGTAGTTAGTTATTGACACTTGGCACAGGTTGAATGACTAGATCTATCTCATATTGAATGAGACTACTCGAGCCAAGCTTGGTAGACAATGTATGGTTAGTGTATAGTGTCAATTGATTTACATAATCTTGTTTTATCTGAACTAAGTCCGTTGGAACTGAATATTGTAAAGAAATAAACTATGATTTCACACAATTATTCATTGATCTCCGTTTTATAGGTAGGTTCTAAGTAAAATACGACTTTTTTGCAACGAAGTCATCATCCTTTTAATAAAGATGAATTGAAAGAAGCCCCTCAGGAGGTCTATAAAGCAAAACAATAGCGCGTATAAAGTAGGTATTTATTATGGCATTCCTCTTAACTTTTAATATTAGTGACAGTATGTACAAAAGAAACCATGAGTCAATGGATGTAACATTTACGTCTGATTTCATAAGAAAATCTTTGATTTGTCAACAAGTTCTCTAAATGGAATGCGGAAATAAAACTGTGAAGCTAGATAATTATATTTGTTGCATTATAACGAGTGATTCATTTGTTGCTTCTTTTTTCAAACGTAAATTAAATAAAGAAAAAATAATTTCATCAGACTTTATTTGAATTATATGAAATAATTATTCTTTAGATTGACTTTTTAAAGATAATTTCTTTTAAATGTTGACTGCTACTGCGATTAACTTGGTTTATGCGTAACTCCAATGTTCGTTAATATTTCACGAATTACGCGAGTAATGTTGGCTTCCAATTGCTCAATGGTATTCGGCTTATCTACATAGACTTTGGAATTTACGTAGCTTCAAAGAAAAAAGTCTAAAGATGTGATGCGCGAATTTACCTGCTCACCGATTTTTTTCACGGGTTGAGTGGCTAGTGGTGCCGCCTTGTTGATACCAAATGTCTTGGAGATAACGGGCTTCAATGTGAAGTAGCAAAAAAATAAATAAATAGGGACTATTATTTATTATCGATAAAGTTGAGACTAACATTTCGAGCAATATCTTCAAAAAGTAATAAAGAATCGTTCATTCATATAATAATAAAGAAACTTTGATTACATTGATTTTTCTTTATTTATTTTACGTTTGAACAAAGCACCAAATGAATTCATGCTTTATAAGCTTGCATACAGTTCCACCATCTATTAATTTACAGTTACGGTACATGTAATAAGAAATACCTATGTACGCGTAATAATAATATAAATTTTATTGCCTTAGTGAAGTTAGTGTATTTTGGCACCAATTTCACGTTTTAACTGCTGCCAATTTATAATTTTGGTAATACAAAATTTGAAAGCCGAAACATACCACTAAAATCGTCAGAGATACGATAACTTCTGTTACCTAAACTAACGTAGTTTCAGAAAGAAAAACTGGTACATACCTAAAACAAAGATTTGTTAAAGGTAAGTATTACCTATTTACGTTCCACCGTTTATTTCAAAAGTAATATCTCTTGGTACCAGCATAAAAACAACAATTTGCGATGTTATATCATAAAGAAATTACTTTATGACATAGGATGCCGTAATGACATGCTCTTATAGGAAGATTATGATGGAATCCTTTCTATCCTAAGAGGTTTTGTACAGCCTTGTAATATAAATCAAGATGAAAGACGGATCCTACTTAGCATTTTCCACGATAAAATCCGATTTATATAAACTGGTTTTGCATTGGATGACACTTCAAAGCGAATCAACTCGTGAAACTCGTAAGCATCGTTGTAATTGATAAACCATTAGAAAGTTCCATAATAATTTTTCGTTTGGAAAATTTACATAATTAAAGTAAATAAACAATTACTGCTAGTTCAGTTAAATACGGATGTATCTGATACGAATAATTGGGTTAGGGCCATGTAATCACATGAATGCATATTCATGTGATTACATGGCCCTAACCCAATTATACAAGTCTGCATAGACTTACGTCAAATTCTAACTTAAATGATATGGAGTTACGCTTAATACGAAAAAAAATATTAAACAAAAATTTTAAAGATACCAAAGTATCTCTAGTGTAGTCGTCGCGTCGGGAGGTATCTCTAAGGCATTAAAGGAAAACAATAGGACTTTGAGGTCCGCAAGTGAAGTAGTAAGTGTTGAAGTGAGCGTTGTGTGGCTCGGCAGGCGCGACGCACGGGCGCACAGGGCGCGCGCGACCCGTCAACCCTTCGCACAGCGAGGACTCGGTGGCAGAGACAGCGCTCTCCAAGAAAAACTCAGACGGTAAGAAATTCAAAATCAGATGTGTCTAGTGTCTTGCGACAGCTCCTAATATAGATTTCCCGTCCTAGACAGATCTGACAGTCACTGACAACTCTTTCTGTTCTGTCGAGTAGTTTAACCTTCGTAACATTAGATTTCTGTAAGAGTTTACTTATTAGGTATATGTAATTTGATGTGACAGTCTCCACTATTTGCTACTTTCCTTCAAAGATTCTGTAATGTTTCACCAGATGGATGTTTCACTTAGATTTAGAAACGCAAAATAGTCAAAGCTAGAATTGTTTAATAACTATTATCTAATAGTTGTTACCGACACTGCTTCTAACAATGTTGGAACTTTCAAGATAAAGCTGTCTCTTGTTTTTTATTTATTCAGTTTCTTAAAGTTGCACTTGTTTAATTCTCTCTAGAGTCGTTAGTTTGGATGTTTTTGTTTGTTTGTTGATGTATTAAATCTAGAAAATTCCACGTAACTCTAAGAATCGTATTTCAGTCTTGGCTTTCCGTGTTTGGCTGTCAGCATAACAACAACAATTGAATGTTCAAACACTTAACGACAAAAGTCATATCGAATAAAAAATATTTTGACAACAATAGCCTTCACGTTGAATTCCGCAGCCGATCCCAGTTGTCTAACATCAATGTCCATGTGTGTATGTTTCACTGAAACTAAAAATCTTTAACCTAAATTCGTGTGGAGCTGTGATTTAAAATGGCTTCAAAAGTTTTTCGAGTGCCATTAGTTTAACGGATGCCAATTAAACAGACAAAACAGATTTTAAGGGAGATTTATGGAGTAGGTAAGCCTAATCTATGAGTATATTTTAGCCAAATACGTTGTGGGCATACTACTTTATTATAAGTATAATTTAAACTTAATTTTACTCTTTAAATTACAATGACACGAACTTTGCAGGCAGCCTCATTCATGAAAATTTTTAAAAAAACATTTTTTTCTCATGAAGGCAGAAGTTGCTTATAAAAGTTTTGTTATTAATTATTCTATATCGATTTTTGTAGATTAAAGGTTTTTTTTATATTTCATATTAAACAAAAACATCATTAGGTACTTACGAAAGTATAATTACCTATTTAACCGACTACGGCAAAGCAAAAAGGAGGGTTATGATGTTGACCGTTATGTATGTATATAATATTCACTTATCTGTTAATAATATATAACATAACTTCTAAACTACTTATCATAATTTGACAAATGAGGTATCTTTAGAAGCGTCTTGATTGCCCGCTGGTAACGGCTACGTGACGTCACATAAAATTGAATATGGTGCCCTCTAGAGGACATAAAATCATGAACTAAAAAAATTTTTTTTTTTAATGATGGTGTGTAGGTTATCAGATGGAAAGTCATTATTAGCACATTTAAAAAAATACATTATAAGCTGTTGCGCGCGGTTTTGCTTGCATGCTCCTGATAAGTATGTGTGAGTTTAGTACAGGTATTGCAAGCTCTGCAAATACTTTATCACGAATTTATAATCCCAAAATAATTTAAATAAAAAATAAGTTCAAAAACTAAAACCCGACTACTGAAAAATCACGCTCGATGATTTATACCTTTTAGAGCGTGATTTTCCAGTAGTCAGGTTATAGGTTTTGAACTTACATTTTTTTTATATTCATGAGTAATATTTTAAACTCAGGTTTTTTTATGCTTAGTTAATTTTCTATTTCATGCTCGCTGTCATTCGGACCATACATATACAGCCAAACTAGAGATATAATTTATGTAAATAAACCGTCAGTATTTAACCTAAAACTTACTTTTTTATTACACTTCTAAGTAGTACTAATAGTTAAATTTAGGTGTAAAAACTAATGTTCTGAGATTTAATTACCTAAAAGTAACAACGAAAAATACGCGACGGTTTGTTTACATAAATTGTATCTCCATTTTGGCTGAAGTATAGTTATGACGTGTCCTGCAAATATTGGTCCTCTAAAGGCATATCATTTGCGTCACGAATGGCATGTTACGTTACGCCGCGATTATAGCTATCAACGGCACGCAAATGGTTAATCTATGGCGATGAACAACGTGTAGCTCCTCGTGCGGATAAATGCCACAGGGTATTGTGCGATTTTTGCATTCCGCGAGTCATGTCATAGGTAATCTCTGCGCAATTATGAAAACCACATTCTGAATGTTTTTTTTTTTAAATTAGAGTAGATAAGACAATGGATATTGCCAGTTCTATAGTTCGATTGTGTGAGTCGTAACTCTTTCTTTCGCTCGTTCACTTTACATGGAATAATATTCTTGTATCATTGACCTACTTACATGTCTTAGGCTTCTTTTCTGATTCTCTCTAAAAACATGATTCTACTTGAAACATTCATAAATTGCGTCACTCGTTAAGGGTTAAATATACTTCCCGACAGTTATATACATCGCCCATTAAATAAAATGCTTATACAATGTTGTGAAAAGGAAAATAAAATCAATGATTTATTTTTACCGACCCAAAAACTGGAGAGTCGGCTTTGTTTTTATGACAGCTAATAACTCATACATTGACAGGTGCGTCAAATAAAGGGTGCTTATAGTCATGTGGGATATAAATAAGCAGTAATATAATGTTCCATCGTTATCAACAAAATACATTAGAAGCTAAGGCCAATATTGGTTTTTAATACATCATTGGTAGATCGCGGCTTGGTTATTGTTTACCTTGCCAGGCCTACTATAGATATAGCAAACATAGCTAAAACATTCTTACTGTTAGTTACATCAAGTGAGCCCAAAACAAACATTGACCTTTAAATATGATTATATTTATAACGGGGGTTCACTGTCTTATTTTCCAACGTTTGAAAGTCTTAACATACTGTATCACTGTCTAGCCGTCTAGAAACACATTCAGGTCCTAAAATAGTGTGGTACAAGTTTTTGCAAACTACTGATCAACCTTGATTACGAAATTAGAACCAGTCTTACCAAAATCAGCCTTGAACTAAGACTAAAAACAGTGGTATTTGAACTAAATAAATGAAATACGCGTCGGTTAAAAACTAATTTATTTCATCTTTCTTCTGGAAATCAATTTTTACCCAGTAATCTATTCGTACAACCTAGATAATCAAGGCGTGAATTTATGGATTCATCATCCTGTATTTTGATAAGCAATTACTACAAATGATTACTGAAAAGTACACTTAACCTTTAGAAAAAAAAATTATAGCTTATCACCTAATTAAGTGAATCATCATTATTTTCCAGAGAGAGGTACTTACAATATCGGTAACATTTGAGAGGGTTTTATCGAGCGTAAGATTTTGCCTGAAGTCCAAAGCCTGTGTAAACAAACGTTAACAAACTGAATATCTCGTTGGAAAGTTTTCACTTTCTGTGATTCTGTTAATTTACTTGAACTGTAGGGGTGTAAGGGGGCTTTAACATCTTGCCACCCAAGCCAACCTCACCTGCACGTGGTACACCCTGCTGATAGACGAACGAGGCAATGGCGACTCACCAAGACGCACTGGCCAGCGTGGTGTTTTATGGCTAAAAACCCTCTTTATGATAGACGCCAATATAGTACGGCCCTCAGTCCCCGGCAGCCCCGCTATTCCGAGTTCTGGCAGTAGCTCCGGTTCCGGCGGGGCAGAGGGTGCGAAGAATCTCCGGAAGAGACCCAACTGCCCAACCACAATGACTCTGGCTACGTTTAATGGAAAAAGTTTAAGCACTGATGATAGGTTTGATGAAATGTTAGAAGAATTAAATGAAATCAAATGGGATATTCTTGGTTTGTCAGAAGTAAGACGAAAAGGAGAAGATCTCACAAGGTTAGCTTGTGGCCACTTATTTTATCACAGAGGGCATGACGATTCGTCTTATGGAGGAGTTGGATTCTTAATTAACAAAAAGCTTTACTCTTCCATCCAGAGTATTCAAAGCATTTCTCCACGCGTTTGTTATCTCACGCTGAAACTCAATGAAAGATATGCTTTAAAATTGATCCAAGTGTACGCCCCTACCTCCAGAAGTTCCTTTGAGGAAATTGAAATCTTCTACGAAGAAATAGAGAGAGCGTACAATGAAAGCCCCTGTTTTTATACCACCTTAATGGGGGATTTTAATGCCAAAATTGGTCCACCACAAGAAACAGAAAATTCAGTAGGAAAATATGGTCTAGGAAGTCGAAACCCACGAGGGCAAGTACTGGTAAACTTTTTAGAGCAACACAACTTGTACGCAATGAACACCTTCTTTAAGAAACGTGCTTCTAGAAAGTGGACATGGTTTAGCCCGGATGGTCAGACTCGAAATGAAATAGACTATTTCATAACAGCGCAGAAAAATAACATCACTGATGTTAGTGTTCTTAGTCGTTTCAAGACCAGCAGTGATCACCGTTTAGTAAGAGCTATTTTTAAGTATAACCTACATAAGGAAAGATCAAATATGGTCAGAAAACACCATCCAAAGTATGAAAATACAGCATACCTTTCTCTTCAAAAGGAATTTCGGGTGGATCTCAAAAACCAATTTGACTCCTTATCAGAAGAAAACTTGGACGTAGACTTACTAAACGAGAAACTTTGCAACATAATTGTAGAAACGACGAAGAAACACCTTGGTGGTACTAGAGTGAAGGAGAAAAAACTAACACCTAATACACTATCTTTATTAGCCCAAAGACGAGATTTAAAAAATAATAATGTAGAAGACCAAAGAGAACTAGAAAAAATCAATAAAATTATTAGAAAGGCAATTAAATCGGATTTAAGAACATATAATACAAACATTATCACAGAAACGATTAAACAAAATAGAGGTCCAAATGTATTTAAAAGAAAGATTAACAAAAATAAATCAGAAATTAATAAATTAAAAGATAGTACCGGCAACCTAGTAACAGACCGTGACAAGATCGTAAAGACTGTTGAGGAGTTTTATGCAAACCTTTATGCATCAAATGTAGGGGAACCAGAATCACCGGATGACCAAGACCCAAGAGCAGATCCAGTTGAACGTCTCGATGATACACTTTTGCCACCGGTGATAGAAGATGAAGTTGGTTTTGCTCTTAGCCAAATGAAACGAGGCAAAGCGTCTGGTGATGATGGAGTACATGTGGAGATGCTTCAAGCGGGATCTCCAGATATCCTTAAACCCCTCACAAAAATCTACAACAAAGTTTTTCATGAAGGTGTTACTCCAAAAGCGTGGGAGAACGCCATTGTCACAATTTTGCATAAAAAAGGAGATAAATGTAAACTAGAGAACTATCGCCCAATTAGCCTTCTATCTCAAGTGTACAAACTTTTCGCCAAAATCCTGTGCAACAGGCTATCTCGATCCCTTGATGAGTATCAGCCTGTAGAGCAGGCCGGTTTCCGGAGTGGATACTCGACTATGGACCACATTCACGCAGTCAAACAACTGATGGAGAGGTGCCGAGAGTACAACCGGCCCATGTGTCTTGCCTTTGTCGACTACGAAAAGGCTTTCGACAGTGTCGAGCACTGGGCCGTGTTTCACTCTCTCCATCGTTGTAGCATTGACAAACGATATGTGGATATCCTCCGGGAACTATATAAAAACGCCACTTTGCAGGTTCGTATGCATCAGCTTTCTGACCACGTGTCCATCCAGCGAGGGGTACGACAAGGAGATACCATCTCACCCAAATTGTTTACCAGCGTGCTCGAAGATGTAATAAAAACACTCGACTGGAATGAGAGAGGTATCAACATCGATGGCCGCAAAATATCACATCTTCGTTTTGCTGATGATTTAATCCTCATAGCTGAGACCGTGGATGACATCCAAGAAATGCTCAAGGACCTACATCAAGCTTCGCGACAGGTGGGCCTTAAGATGAACATGTCCAAAACCAAGGTGATGACCAACCTAAGGGGTCCTAAACCTAACATAATTGTAGGTAACTGCCAAATAGAGGCTGTGGACGACTACCTGTACCTTGGACATTGTTTATCTTTTGGCCCATTTTCTCAGTTGAAAGAGATTTCCCGACGCACACAGTTAGGATGGGCTGCCTTCAGTAAGCTGGAAGACATCTTCAAATCCAAAATACCCCAATGCCTGAAGACCAAGGTATACAACCAATGTGTCCTGCCCATACTCACCTATGGTTCCGAGACATGGCCACTCACAAAGGAATACATGCACAAGATAAGAGTAGCACAACGGGCAATGGAGCGCGCTATGCTCGGAATCTCACTCCTAGATCACATACCCAACGTTGAAATTCGACGTCGTACAAAGGTCGTGGACGTGGGTATGCGGATCGCGAGACTGAAGTGGAGATGGGCAGGGCACTTGGCTAGAAGGGACGACGGAAGATGGACGAAGGCGATCACTGAATGGTGGCCCCGAGACGCTCAACGGCCAAGAGGCAGACCACCCGCCCGATGGTCGAATGACATCGTGAACATAGCCGGGAATCATTGGATGAGATTCGCGAGGGATCGGAGAGAATGGCGTAATAAAGAGGAGGCCTATGCCCAGCAGTGGGCGGAGACGGGCTGAAATGATGATGTAGGTACCTACAGTTTTATTTCCGACGTTCAGTAGTTTCTGAAGTTTCGTGCGACCAAATATAAACTAGGGATATATATGTATAGTATAGGTATATAAAATTAGTGAAACGCCTCGCGACTTTGTCCGCGTTGTTTTTTTTTCATAAAAACTTCATCTTCGCCTGCATACCTATTGTAAGACCTGAATTTAGGGAATTCTTTTCTTAGTGCTCTAATCTCAACCATAAGAGGAGTAGGTACTTACAACCACCTTTTATCAAGGACTTATAGTGCGTTTTTTTTTTCATACAAACTTTATTTTCGGCAGCGATCTCTTTAAGACCTGAATTTCGGGAATTCCTTTCCTAGTTCTCTAATCTAAACCATAAGAGAAATAGGTACTTACCCTCCACCAGGACTTATGATTTAGTCTGTGTGTTGATTGTCGTCAATCAGTAATTTTGAACTTCTTTATTGTCAATACTAACTATAATACCAACGTAAATTAAAATAATGAACTTTATTTACGTTTTTCACTTAGGTGATTACGGTTCAGTGATCAAATCGAGTTCACCTCTATAACTTTGAACTAATACAGGCTCTACTTTTCGTTGAAGAGCCTACCTGGGAATGAATTCTTGAAAAACACTCTTGTAAAATGTCTTTTAAATGCTGGATCACGGAGTCCTACTGATCCAATTACGAAAGTTTGTGAAAATGTGTAAAATATGCTTGTTTGTAATTCATAATTTATATACCTATGAACGACAACGAAACTTGGTGATATTAATATACCTACCTATTTTATGAAAGAAAGAAAAATATCGTATTATTAAAACTAAGTTACCCTAAGAGAATAATCTGAATTACTTTTCGTTTATATCCTCTTCAGACCTCAATCTTATTCAAGTTAAATAAAACTGAATTAATGTTGTTTTTGAATGCATAGAAAATATTTTTCATAGAATTTTTATTTATAAATAAACATGGGTAAAAAGGAGCCTAAGGACTCAAACTAGCTAAAAAAAACTCGGCTGACGAGGGTTGACTTATGGGGACAAGTACTGTCGCTCATCTTCGTGGCCTGAGTCTCCATAGCTCGTATCAAATGCTTTTGTGAAAGTTCTCTCTCTACCATCCATATAACGCAAAATAAAAACGGTTTTATCTGCGATTCAAACCAATTAACTTTGAAAATAAGACTAGATTTTCCAATATACTTAACTATATTTTCCACATCATTGTTGCAAAAAAAAAGTGGCTAAGATTCCACACCGGTGTTAAAAAACATTTGCTTTTAAATTTCAAATCAATTAATACACGCTAGCCACGATTCTAATTGCAGACTAAAACTCAGGGTCTGAAGAGGTTAGAAAAATGTTTAAAAGCAATCCGCAAAAAATAGTCCTACCAATATATAAACTTCTAAATTGGTTTAAAACAAAACGTTAATTACGAGTCGGTGCTGTGGACGTTTTCCTTTGTATCATAATTTTCCGTCTAACAAAAGTTTTCTTGTTTGCGCAGACGAGGACGACGAGCCACGTTGTGTGAGTTTGACACCGCGCCACAAAGCCGCCATTCGCTTCATCAGAAAGGTACGTCAACGAACAAACTTACAACTAAATGTTCATACTTTACAAATAGGTATTTACTCGTATTTTACACAAGACACTACAATAAAAATAGTTCCATTCACAAAAGTAGTTTTTAGGCTTTAAGTGTATACGCAATACACTTTGCCGCGCAACGGCGCGGCCTTTAACAAAACGTTGTTACTTGCCCCCTATAAAAGCATTACTACAGATTATCAACATTGACTTACCAAATAATAATGGTTCAGTCTAAATTGACAAAAAATTGCACATAACTGACTTACCTACTGGACATTACTTACAATATTATTATTATTATCAATTACGAGTTCAAACAGCGTAGCTACTCTGATTTCACACTCGGTACATGTAGGTACTTATTTTAGTCGTCATGACAATTAACTTCAGATCATTATGATTAATGTAAATGTAGTAAATGGCAAGTGTTTTACAAAAATTGTGGAATTCTGACAGATGAAGTATTTTGTGGCTCGACGTAAGTTTAAAGAAGCCCTTAAGCCATACGACGTCAAGGACGTTATTGAGCAGTATTCCGCGGGGCACGTGGACCTGCTCGGCCGGGTGAAACACGTCCAGACTAGGTACTGCTCCGACTACCCTTCCGACACCATGCACTGCCAGCCGCCATTACCTACTGTCTACATTCCATACTCTGTCTGGACTGTACCTATTGTCTTGTCATGTTACCTGTAGTCAAAGTTACCATCAAACCTAATACTTTCTCTATAGTGTGTAGTTAGTATTTACATTGCTAAACATAATGCATAATACGAATACCTCTAAAACTTACTTTCATGGCTGCTTCGAAATCGCTGAAGGATATTTCTGTTCTTTATTTACTTTTATTCCTTGCACTTACTACTTACCATAAACTATGCATGTATGAAATGAACCTTATATTAACATGTTATGGATAATATACTAAGATATTTGAAGCAATAAACTGGTAAAGTTTACAAGGATTATTATCCATGAAAGCATAAATTATTATAGTTATCGCTACAGCGATTTAGAAGTAGGAGGAAGTAGCAGTAGGATACGTACCAACCATTGATAACACATCAGATTGAAATACTTAGGTTAATACCACAGTTTGTGGTTTTGCACTCAATACACCTTTCCGCGAAATGATGCATCGTGTGTTCATTCATACCTTTCCACTAGGTAGAATTTTCAGTAATTGATCAATAAACTTTAAAAAATGTGAAAATATTACTTATTTCACCAACCTAATACCTACCTACCAACATAATTGATAAAACGTATTGTCTACGTGTAGATTATTATGATTAAATTCTTAATATTACCAACCCACGAACTACTTACCAATACAGACCAATGAAACTATCAAACGTGAACAAATATGCTAAGCTTTTTCTTGTTATAGGTAAATACGTTTTATTTCCTAATATGGTCGAAACTTTAAAAAATTGTCTTAAAACAGATTAGGTGATTAATTGATATTGATAACAATAATATTTTTAATGAATAATGTTATAGCAAATATGAACTTACTACATATTAGATGATAAATTGATAACAAGATTTATTTTTAGTTAATAACCTTATGTAAAATATAAACTTATTGAAACAATTTACTTATCCACTTTATGGTAAATGTAACATTAGCTATCAGGATATGTTTTGTTTCCGTGTAGCTCAAGTATTTTGTGGCACGCAAGAGGTTTAGAGAAGCGTTGAAACCTTACGATGTGAAAGACGTCATAGAGCAATACTCGTCGGGGCACGCGGATCTGCTAAACCGAACCAAGAATCTACAGTACAGGTGAGACGAGAGTCCGCGAGACGCCTCAGCTCTGTCATCCACCGCTACCCATACCGCCCTTTTGTTAAACTCACCATGCATCATTGGTTTACAATAACAAAGGATTTATGGAAACCGGCTAACGTAACCTGGGCAAGGTTCATACGTGCTACATTTATTATATAATATGAAATAAAAATCAACTCTGGTTTGTCATCTAGCATGATCAATGTTTTAGATGAACAAAAGGGGGTTTCTATCTTACGGGAATAACAAACATAAAAAATTTGCTAAGGAAGTTTTTACCGATAATATAATATTAGGTACCTACCTATATCCGATTCTTACGCCTGTACATCATTTTAAAAATAAATATTTTTCAGTTTGTACACATTGGTTCACATTTCATCAATAATTTATTTATTTACCTGTGATTTGCTTTGAAACATTACCTTTCACTAGTGTCCGACCGAACTTTCGGTTTCAGTTTCGGCCTAGGTTCGGCGAAAACACGAGTTTCGGCTTAGTTTCGAATTCGGCTGAAATTCAGCTAATTCGGATAAGTTCGGTGCACTGAGCTCAGTGCACCGAACTTATCCGATGGCAGCGCGAATCAGCGCAAAGCAGCGCGGCATAATCGTCACTCGCAGCTGCGAGTGACGATTATGCCGCGTCCTGTTCACAGTTGTGTCATGGCTTGTTTGTTGTTTACTTTAGTTTGTTTGAAAAGTTTCTTGTTGTGTTGCAGCTTAATCAAGCTTCAGTTTTTTTTTTATTTGGAGTGACAACTCTTTTATTTAGATACATTCAATTAAAGCATTATTGAATCAAAAATATTTGGTTGTTGGACTTAGTAGTTTTGTACTTTTGTGCCATAAGTGCTATAACAACAAAATAACCAAAATTTAGAAGAAACTATTTTGTTTTTAAAATTTAAAAGTTTTTTACTGTGTTTGTGTAGACATAATTAGGTTAGGTTTAAAGAATTTATTCTCAAAAAAACATAGGTCACTTACCTACATGAGTAAAATATTATCTTAATGTAAGTATAACAAGTGTAACAGGTATAACGAATCAAAAGTGATTATAATGTTAAAAGTAAACACTGATTCTGATAATGTTAAGTGTTTCCTTTATTTTTTCCACGAAAACATGACCTTATATGGAAGTTTCGGTTTCGGGCGAAACTGAGACCAGAGACGAAATTCGGTTTCGGTTTCGGCCGTTAAAGCCAGTTTCGGTCGGACACTGCCTTTCGTTTTAGACTAATAAACTGTATGTATCTATGTATGGATATGTACATAATATGTATTTTTATCTCTGCTGTAGGTACCTCATAAGTACACCCTCCTATACACGATACTAAGCTAATGATAATATAATATAAATAGATGAGCCTTCTGTTAATGTATAGAAACAAAAGGCAGGCTATGCCTGTACGTAAATCATATTTTAAAGATTCCCTCTTGTATTATAATAACGCGAATCACGAAAGTGAGCTGTGAATGACATGTTCATTGCTAAATCCGTGTAGTAAAGACAAGATTTAGAGAAGTTTTGAAACCTTGCTGACTTTTTTTGCAAAAAGACGAAATATATACTTAAATGAACTTCTACAAAATCATTCTAGAATTTTATCACATTTGTATAAGTTCCTTTGTAGGTACAGTTGTTAATGTATGTATTGGTAAGTTGTGTGTACGCACCTTTAGAATTCAAATAAGGTGCTTATTTATGTTCACGTTCACCATCACTCCTTAAACAATTCGACTCGCTTCTGCACACGCTTTTATTTTTATAAATAAAAGAATCGTCGTTGAATGTATTATAGATCATTAGACAGGGTAGTTTGTCAATGATTGATGTATTGCTTAGATTTAAATACCTGGTCGTATAACATTCATTATAGTCATTCGAATGCATTAGCAAAAAAAGGATTTATTTTTGTGTGTGGATATACAGTGATCCACTTAAGCCTTCTCATCATTCTAATCCGAATGTACCCATTCTCATCAGGATGATGAGGAAGGTGCACTGTATTCCAAGCAAAGCTTTTTACATACCACAGGCCAGAAATTATTATTAGTACCTAAATACTTACATGATAAAATTATGTTAACTGGCCGATTGTGGGTACTTACATTTTTAACAAGTTTTCAAATTTCAAACATCTGCAGTACATATCAATCAATCTTAAAAACATCAGTTGTAATTTTCATAAACGTGTGTTACTTTTATTTTCGACTTTGGTCGCTACCTTTTATAGAATTATCCAATTTTCATATGAAGATTTCATAATAATTATGTCAGGTTTTAACTATTTACTTTTTAACTACTTACAAAGGTTTTCCTTCGATCTCTCATGAGTCTACATTATGCCAATTAATCATTTCTGTGTTTATTCCTTAAACAGGTTAGACCAAATTCTTGGTAAGCAAGGATCAAAAGCTAAAGACGTCTACGCATCCAAAATCAGTCTAGCTTCCAGAGTAGTTAAAATTGAAAGACAAGTGAGTATTATATTTCGTTATTAGCTTAATGAAACATATTCCTCAATCATGTACCTATTGCGTACAGAAGAACAGACAGCTGGAATGGTAGATCAGATACAAGCTACCATGATGAATAGGAGTTAGTCGAAGTCGAAAACTTGAGTCTTAATCTGAGTAATTTTTTCTTTGTGTTTATTTAGCCTCAATATTTTCTGAAATCATGGTCTAAATCTGAATGCACATAATATGATATATTTCTGATGCATATGATATACTGATATATTACTGAGAGATTACACCCTCAGTATTCTATTTTTACCTAAAAAAAATATGAAGTGAATCATATTCTTTAATAAGCATTGAACTTTTAAAACATTATTCTTTGTTTTCAGGTAGATGATATAGAAAATAAGTTGGATCATTTATTAGAATTATATGAAGAAGATAGACGTATGAGAAGGATAGGTAGTAGTAATAGTGTGACGGGAGGCGGCGGCGGTGGTGGGGGTGGGGGCGGGGGCGGTCGTGGTGAGGGCGAGACGGAGCTGGCGCTGAGGACGCGGCCGGCGCGGGACAAGCAGTGCTCGGAGCCCAACTCGCCCGTCTCGAGCGCCTACGACCAGCCACCGCCGGCCTCCGCGCCACCCGTGCCCATCAAACGACCCATGAACAGGGGCTACTCCGACCTCGGCACCAGATTTGTTAGAAAAAAAGTTATCGTAAAGTAAGTTCTTACTACATATATTTACCTACTCTTCTTGACACCCTCTCGGTTGCACCTTTAAAAGTGTCATCGGGAATCGCTATGCCCCATGGCACCCTACCCTATAGTGATGTACTGCTAGTGTATATGCTAGTGTATTTTTTTATCTTAAATTATTAAGATAAATAAATAACATATAAAATTTGTATTAATTTGTGATAAAAATATAATATAGTAGTATATCATATAGTACGGGGATGCAGTCGTTGGGGTTTCAAGGGGAATTAACGATATTTACATGCGGTTGCTCAATAGTTTAAAAGTCGCCAGTCGTCAAACGCATTTCTGTTCTTTATTTCTAGCCGTTTTTAAATTCATGCTTTCATAATATACATTAGTAGTTGTGTGTTATTCTAATCTGCACAATGAGAGCGATGATCATGTTTCCGTACAGTAAATAATACAAATGCGTGATTTTTGGCAACGGAATCTATTTTCTTACCGACTGTTTCGATCTGCTTCTGTTTTGCGATCATTATCTTTGTGTGCTAAATATGATTCCAGTCATTATTATATACTGTTTCCTTACATAAGTCAAATAATTCGTTCAAGAACCACTGTTCATCGCAAAGATAAATAAATATTTTTTCTGATAACTCGTATTCTGTGAGAAATGTCCACAAATATTTATTATTATTATTCTGGAGCTGTGCCTCTGGATGACTTGATGCAGTTAAATAATATTTCTGTGTCTCTATAAATAAATATTTGTGGACATTTCACACAGCGTCATCTAGCCCCAAACTAAACAAAGCTTGTACTATGGGAACCATTTAGAATACTTTTATGTATACTTTTTTTTAAATACTTCTTATAATACGTAATTACATCACCCTGATCCGAAAGAAATATTTGCAGAACATACAAATATTTCTCCCACTGCGGTAATCAAACAGGCACCTCTTGCGTCTCAGCCGAGCACTCGCTCGCCAAGCCACAGAGGTCATCATGTTAAATAATACCAGTCATAGAATTTTAGTAGGTACTATAATTAGATCGTATCTCATTTGGTAATTAGAGCGCGTTGATGTCTTTTACAAAACAAACTAGTTCAATGACACTTCGTCTATCTCTACTACAATGTTCAGAACGTGCGAAATACCAACTTTATGCATAATTCACTAGAATCAACATGGCGACGTGCTTGCTGGAGCTACGGCGCTGTCCATAGAGTGAATGTATTTAATTTGCAGAACATCGTCAAGCCGCAACGGAGATTCCCCGCGGGACGACGAAGTAGTGATCGTGGTACCCACGGACCGACATGACACGCCGCCTCGCCTCATCACTGACAGCTCAGGTTCGCGTCAAACCAATCTAATTAAATACCCAGTTTGATATGTCAACACTAACACGATCACTTCAGTATTGCATTAGGTGTCCACTTTGAAATTGACCCCCTTTCCTGCACCTGACACTTCAGTCACGCCCATTAACATCACAAAGGTAACTCTGAGCAATGAACATTCAATCCAACTTTTTTAACTAAGTACTTATGCATTTACTGAAGTAGATTATACCACTTCGTAGGAATTAAGTAGTTAGCGCATTGAATGCTTATTAACCAATTACACGTCATTGCCTTAGGTATAAATATGCGCATATTACAAAATTGCAGCATCTTATGAAGATTTTTCGTCGTCCACTTCTCTCTGAGTGACAACTTGGAGAGCCCCGTTCTAATCGGTCGCCGGGGGCTACGTGAGTCCTACTACCCTACCCATATCGATGTGGAATGTTACTATAGTGTTTAGTTCTTACAGTTCCTTTATTTTGTGGACGCCCTTTAACATTCTACGAAATATTTTAAGGTCCAAGAATGTGTGTCTTTATCCAGTTGTTCTATATATTTTAATAATCTAGAAGTAGGTTATTCCGTGGTGTTTTATTTTAATACTATGTTTGTTGCTGTTTTTTTATATCTTCATATTTCATATTATTTTGATTCATGCTCAAACTACGAAGATAATTTTGAATTCGAATTTGATTCGAAAAAATTTGGTTCGCTGCTCTCGCCGGTTACTTCTTGCACAGCATTTTATCTTTAGATAGCCATGTCTCGCTTCGCTCACCGCTCTCATACAAACACTTTTATGCATAATTTAAACTCGTCATAATATTTGTTCGTACAAAAACCAATAGTCAAAAACATCATTAAGTCTTACTTAACACACCGTGTAGACAAGTAAAAGAGATCAATCATTTTTAAGTTTTTAATAATAGATAATGTTACTTCCAGAAACACATCAAAATAATCATTACCTACATAGATATCCGTATTTGCTAGACTGCATCCTTAATGTGTTTTCTCGTTTTCATTGAAAAAATAAATAAGCTTTATTTACTCACTCAATGAATTTACTCTAATACCTTTAGAACGAAACTAAGTGACCAAGTTCATAAAACTTCAACGTTATAAATAGGAAGGTAAGTAAAGTACCTACCGGATCCGGAGTAGGTTGTAAAAGCTACTTGCAAACATAGCTTTTAAGATGATCACTTAGCTATCGTAAGTTACTTTACTAATATTCTGAAGTGATCCTCAAACAAGTTTAGTTAATATACTTATGTCTAATAGGATATTTTACGGTATGTGTTATATTTTGAGGATGACTTTACACTATACGTAAACGTGAGTGATTCTCAAAATAATAAAAATACATATGGCATAAATACCCATAGCAGCAAGTGGTAGTTGTAAGTATTTTACCCACCCACTTTTTCAATTTTCCTGTATTGCATTTATCTCTGCATGCTTTGTGATGTAGAGTAGCTCCGTAATAGTTTGTTTTGTGTAGATACGAGGATCCACATTTGTGTGATATATTTTATATTATTTAAAGTTTATAACGGGACTTAATCGCGTATCTTTTATTTTCGCGTCGATTCGAACGCGATCATGGTCTCGAAATGACGTGATCGTCGGAAAAATAAAAAATCAGCGATCAAGTCCTGTAACTTTAAAAATGTTAAACAAATCGCGAAAGTTTAAGAAATACTGTATTTTATCATGGTTGTTTTACCCTATACCGAAAACGCATCGAAAGTTATGTTCAAAGGATTGAGGTGGAGATATAATCATTATAATGTATTCCAGACGCGTGTGCGAGTTGCTCCGTGGAGGTGGAGGCGGAGGCGGGCGGCAGTTCGGGCTCGGGCTCGTGGTGCGAGGGCGAGGTGGAGGCCGAGGCCGACGCGGAGGCCGAGCTGGCAGAAGAGCGCGGCTACGGCTCGGGCGACTCACTCGCTGAAGACGCAGCCCTGCTCGGTGACGCGCATGCTCCGCCAAGAATCCTGCGCTCAAACACAAAGCGCGACGTGGCCGTCGACCTCCACCTCCTGCGCCCAGACGTCTGACCGCCGCTGGCGCGCCGCGCACGCATCTCCCGCTATATTATTCCCCACGTTGGCCTTCTCCGCACAATAATAGAAAATAACGACACAAATACTGTCCAATCACAAATTTCCTCTTAGATAGGTGCTTATTTACAAAAAAGAGCAATCATAGATTAGAATAGGTTAAGTTTAGAGGATAATGGTTGAAGTGTGTCTTAAATCTCGAAAATCGAATACATATAAATTATACAACGAGCAGTGGTAGTTACGTATTGATGAAGCGTGCGATGGAGTAACGTCACGTTATGATGAATTTTAGATATATGTACATACTTACCTACCAATGTAGATTATTTTAAAAACCTACGCTTATCTTGTTTAATTTATTGAATAAGTAGATAAATTAATTGCTTTTATAAAAAAAAAAAAACGTTTTTATTGTAGGTGCTTTAATTTTACGGATTTGAAAAACCGATGAAATTATTAAATAACATGTTGCGTTGTAAATACTTTACGATTAAGAATCTTAAACCGTAGATATTTGCTATTATAGATTAGGACTTTATATCTATGTACTCTATTATTCGCAAGAAATATTGAAAAGATACATGCTGTGAAATCTAGACTAGTTGTACCTTCAGATCTTATTCAAATAGATCAATTTCTATAATTTTACGTAGGTACCAACAGTTTTTTTAATTTATGAAGATCTACTTCGTATGTTTTTATATTTTTACTTACTTATAACTTTTATGTGATGTATTCTTAAGTAATGCAGTGGATGTTAAATCAGCAAAAGTTATTTACGCCGTTATAAAACTACATTTATATTTATTCCTACGATAAATCTTTAAATCTTTCGCAAATAAACAACTGTGAAGTATTCTCGCAGAAAATAAAAGTTATCTGGCAGTTCTGTAGATTTACCACACCATAATTGTGACGTCGTCCTCAACAATCCTAAATTAGTAACATTCTGTGTCAGTAATCACAAAACAATAATATGAAAGTAGTTTTTGACGGCGTCTACGGCGTAGCACTAGACTACAGATTACGTCAACCCTGCACAATACAAGGTCTACGGCGTAGTCATAGTCTACGATGTACGAGGTAGACCTTCACTGTCGTAGAGCATAGATCAGGTCTAACAACTTTGTCTATGAGGTTGTTCGGCGTAGACTTATATCTGAATGGCCTCTCGCAACCTGGCTTGCTGATTTAATATATATATCGATTGCATATTAAACTTAAATACAGTGAATTGACAAATAACCTGTGATAGACGATCAGTTTACTTTATATTTTCTTAATAATGATATGGGACATTGATCTACCTATAGGTTAGCCCATCTTTTGTGCTTCAAGACATAATGCTAGTCGTAGTACGAAATTGAAAATCTATCTATGTAGGTGCCTATTTTATTAGAAATCCTATTCTTGAACCAATTTTGAAATTTTGGACATTTTTCTCAATAAAAAAGCAGGGTAATCATTGCCTGAGATTCCAAATAATTAAATAGATAAGATTTTAAAAACGATGTAATAATGTATTCAAATCTGTCAGTACCTTTAATTAAGTTTCTCATAATTACTTTTACTAGATAGAACATTAGCCACTTTATCATATCAATTTTTCACTTTAAATTAAATATCTGCTTCGATTAATTTACTTAAAAATGATAAATGTCAATCAAAAAATTTTTCTCATAATTATAAAAAAATAATTAGTTATAATATTATAATAACATTACGAAACTACATACTCACCACTTCGATAAATAAAACATAAGTACAATGGGACCTACTTTTGCCTAACTGTTAGACCTTAGAGAAATTGTGATATGCTTAACATAATATTTATTAAATAATTGAAATAGAAGGAAAGGTTATCTAACGCATCGTTAATAAATATTATACTCGGTATCTACTTACTCTGGTTTTAAATAAAAAACTGTTATTTATTAGTTATTACAATAAGACAGGATCTGGTACTCCCCTTCCTTTAAGCTAATTGTAGATAACATTCAATTATTAAAGTAGGGAGATCCAAAATTAAGAAAGTATTTTAAGAGTTACTTATTGGACCCAAAGTAGTGCGTGCGTAAAACTCTTAAATTAAGGGACAAAAGGGGTCACACATACGTAACTTAGTAGGTACGTTGCTGTGGGTACAAGTAGTAATAATACCTTATACTTTACTTGGAAGTATCAGGCCAGTCAATATCGAAATCAAGCATCGCAAACGCGCATGTATCTACGATTGAGATGTGTCGATATTGACTGGCCTATATACCTATCTGCCTGCGTATGCCTATCTGCCTAGTGCCTGCGTAATCATATTCTTTAGGAAATTATTTTAATTTTAACTTGTTTTTTTAATAATGAAACAAAGTCCTATCAGATAAACAGTTACACTGAAGGAAACAAGCTCCTCGCAGAAAACCAAAAAAAAATTGTTTATCTGCGAGGAAAACAGTTCCCTCTAAATAACTGATAGTTAGCTCAAAGGAATATTTTTCCTGGCAGTAAACCATAAAAATGTTTGGTTATCTCTATAAAGATTTTTTTTAATTAAGTAGTTATCATGAAGGAAAAATAATCCTCGCAGATCACTGGTTATCTGAATGCGGATAATTATCCGAGCAATAAGCGATAGATTTAACCAGGTATTTGTATTCCCAGAACACCAAAACTATTACCATACTTACCTATCTATTTAAACTGAAACTGAAAAATATTTATTTAAGTAAAAGAGAAATATAGGTATAAACTTAGGATAAAGTGACGAATTAAGATGCCTATAGATATTATTCTAGAATATTTTGTCTTATTTCTCAATTTTATGTAAGTATAAGATAGACCAGCAATAATTACCTAAAAAAGCCGAAACACCAGATATATGTGCCCCAAAAGCATAGATATAAGGTAGGTACCTACTGAAAATAGAACTTAAATAAATTAGGTATGTACCTACTTAACTATCTACATGCCTACTGTACCTTCGTACTTTTTTATGTAGCTTTACGACGATTGAAATGTACCTTACTTAGGTATGTAGGTACATTGTCATATCAACCTATGTAATTTCTTACAGTTTTCTTGTTAAATATAGTAGGTATGTTTACAACACTTGCGTTGGTACCTAAAGAACTCATTCGACTACAACCCCTTTTGTCGCTAAATCGGTAGGCCCTGGCTCGTCGGTAGGGTAATGAAATCAAATTGTTATTTGGTTATCATGTTGCCTACCTAATAAGAAAACATTTTCAATGCATTACTTATCTTATTTTATTAGTTAACTATCTAAAATAAAGCTGGCTTTTTGGCCAAAAAGTAATTACTAAGCATCTAAGTATTAGATTTTCTAAAACGAACGAGACATTTGCTTGTACCTACCTAAGTAAGTCCTATTGCATAAACATAAAGTATGTACAATAAAGCGAGTGAATAGAAAACTTGAGCCTTATTCAATATCCCTGCCATTCCTCTCCTAAATATTTACGATTTAAAATCATCAAAAATATTTATGAAGTTCCGTTGCTGAATGAATGTGTAAAGATGCTTTAAGATACGAAGGTCTACAATTTAAACTCCTTGTATTGAGCAGCAAATTAGGCATTTCGGCGTTATACGTTTTTTTTTACAAATACATTACCCTCCTTCTTCCCAGTCGGGTAAACATGGTCCGCAAAAAGTACGTAGAGGCCAGAAAAGATCCAAAAACTAAAAAGGACCAAAAAGTTCGCGCGGTCTTACAATTTTCTTGGTTTAGCGGCTTTCAGCGGCAACAACGCTGCACTTTCACCTATACTGCCCTCCTATGTCTAAAACATCGCTAAGCCACAGGGGGTCGATTTTGAGTTTTTGATGCCATTCTACTTAGAAAAAAATTCTCTATCGATCTGTTTTAGAATCATTCCTGTAGCGTTTTTAGTTTAGGAAATAGCTCTAGCAAAAACAGCGTTAACTACGATAAAATATATATTTTACACCACTAAAACTACGTTAACCATCAATACTTAGCTAAATAGTCACTTGCAGCCATTAACGTTGTCGGCAGATACAAAATATTCTGTTCTTTGCTTGGCTAAAAAAACGTTATTCCATTTTACAAGACTAGATAGTCGTTATGATACTTTTGCGATTTTTAAGTCATGGTTCAGCTAGCTATTAAACGGCATTGATCTAAGCTAAAAAGACGTTATACAACAATACTACACTATAAACACGTTAAACTTTCTTAGTGTTTTTATAGCGTAGGATTGCGGGCATTTCAATAAACAGTTTACTTTTCTCAAAAACTCTATCCGCCTTTAAGGACTTTGAATGATTAATAAACTTTATGCGAATCATACGCTACAAGAACGCTAAGCCACAAAACTTAGCTAAAACATCGCTACCTGCGCTCGCTCACGTCTCACCCCGCACCGCCCGTGTACCAGTGTTGCCCAAGCCAGGCCGACGTCCAGTACGAACGCATGCTTAAGCATACGAACGCATACATACGACCAAGGGAATTGCTGTCGGTAAGTTACTGATTTTTATTTTGCAATGTTATTTTATACCGAGTAAAGATTTTGTGTGCTTTTAAGCCAAGCCAAGATTTAATCATAGCTTTTTTTTCTTAAAATATTGATGTAGGTAGGTATTTCATGTGTTTATATGCATTTATGGGTTTTTATTCATTCGTCTTTCATTCATACTAATAATATTATAATAATTTTAATGTGTGGAGGTTTGCTACGCTTTAACACTTAAATGCAACGGCTGAATGATTTTGGATGGAATTTGGGTTTAATACAAATGCTATCTTTCTTTGCTTATTTTTTTATGTTTTTTAATAGCTTAATAGCTATTTTTAAATATTTGCTTTTTTTACAGAAATTTTAATGAAATCGAAACGAGTGAAAGCGATACTCGCTATGCTGCCATATCAGCTAGCAGTATTCTAGCAGTATTAGAATCTGCATGTAGATGCTGATAGCATCTACATGCAGACTGCTAGCAACTGTGAGGTTGAAAATTGGCAAAATCTACGATTTCACTGACTTCAAAGACGCCGTCTCCTCAATTAATGAATGGGAAAGTGTCAGTAGAGTTTAATTTAATTTTAGTCTTTTAGGTATGTTTACCTAAATACTGATTTCGCTGCAAAGTTGGAATTGTGAAATACAAGATAGCCATTACACACATTATAATTCTATAAATATAAGAATATTACAAGTAGGTTTACCTACTTAAAAGACTGATTCAACTGTCATTTTATATTTTGATGTTTTATGGTAAGACTAGCTGCTGCCCGCGACTTCGTACGCGTTAGATTTCAAACCGAGTTTCAAGTCATTCGCATCGCCCGTTAAAAAGTTTCCATAAAAACTTTGACCCCCATTTTAGCCCTTATTAAGGGTTGTTTTGAAAAATCCTGAAACATCAGTCCATTTATTTTGCATTAATAGTAACCAAACCGAGTTTGAAACCAACCGCATCGCCCGTTAAAAGTTCCAATACTAATTTTGACCCCCATAACACCCCTTTTTAAAGGTTATTTTGAAAAATCCTGAAATACGTGTCCATTTATTTTGCATTTACAATATCCGAACCAAGTTTCAATAAAATCGCACCACGCTCTAAAAAATTCCATTCAAACTTTTTTACTCCTTTGGGGGTTAAATTTCGAAAAATCCCGCTTTAGTGGGTGCTTCTGATGGTGCTTCTGCTATAAAAGGAAGCTACCTTCCAAGTTTCAGCTTTTTAACTTATGCGGTTTCGGCTCGGTGATGATGAATCAGTCAGTCAGTCAGGTTAAGCTCTTTTATAGGTATAGATTTATAAAGATAATAGCTTTTTAATGTGAAACTCTGTTATTCGCCAAGTGATTTTTTTTAAATTGTAATTTAAGAATGAAGGTACGAGTTGGCAGCGGACGACATGAGGCAACAGCAGACGATGTGTCGCAGCGAGACTACTGGTTTCTATGTATTTCTATGAAATTCCCTCCGTAGTTAGCGACACGAAGCTAGCGACGCGTTTCATAGAAATACATAGAAACTAGTAGTGTCGCTGCGACACGACCGTCGTCCGCTGCTGCCTTGTGTCGTCCGCTGCCAACTCGTACCTTTATGTGCCTGTGATTCCTCTAATAAAAGATTTGTAATTTTATGTAGTTTCTTTTGTTTTGTTGATAACGTATTATTTTTCGTACCTCTCTTGAATTAGTCAACCCCAAAATACTTAACTAAAACAGCGTTATCGTTAAAGGTTTTAAGCTTAGCGTCCTTTTAGTAGAGTATTTTTTGGACAAAACGCTGTTGAAAACCAACAATAGAACGCTATATGTATAAAGCTAGTCTATAATAACATTAAACAACTATAGCGTCATTATAGCTTAGGAAAGATGGCAAAAACTCAAATGAATACTGAACAATAATAACGTTAAATGCGCTTAGCGACTTTTTAGTGTAGGAAAAAGCACATAATTTTATTACATAAAAAAACGGGTCACAATTTAAGTATAAATCCTACGCTAAAATATCGCTAGGGTGTACTTAGCGATATTCTTGTAAAGTATTTAAAAGCAAAATAACTCAACATTCCATAGCTAAAACTCCTAAACACATTTTTCTCCTTTTAAAACTAATTAATTAAAATCGACATATTTGCTATTCTACAGTAAATTAAAAGAGCTATCTATTGATAATTCAAAGATTTTGATACGACTAATAACAGTTAAATGGCATCACTTTAAAAAAACTGCAGCGTTTTTCGCTCATATCTCAAAACTTGGTTTTGTGGCTTAGCGATGTTTTAGATATAGGAGGGCAGTATAGACTCATATACAACATGTACAACATGAATTTAGTGAATATTACTGCAGAGCCATTCTAGCGTAAATAGTGCCAGCTAGAGACCCTTACCCGCAGCTCTGCATGGGAAAATAAGGTGAGCTCTGACCACCCCATCTATTGATGGGAAGGATTGATTGAATTTTATACCGTGTCTGTTAATGTCACTGTCAAACACCTATCTACAAATAATTATACTAGGTACATTTAGAAAGAAAACAAAAATAGTGTGTATCAGTTTACATAAAAGTCGTAGGTACTACCTATGTACCATAGAAGTATTTTTTTCATTAAAGTAGTGTTTTATTACATGTGAGAAGAGGGCTGAGGAAACATCGCTCAAACCTTAGTAATAGCGTAGTACTCTTCGGCTCAAACGGAGTGAATAATTATAATTATTGCTTTTTATCTAATTTTTTACCGCACGAACATCCTGTAAAATTATTGTGACAGGCATTTCACAAAAAATGCCCACCCAATATGAAGAGGAACGTACTTGGGAAGGTTCCAGCCAAAATCAGTATGAAGTGAGTAAAAATATTCCCTCTCACCACAGACGGAACAGATAATTTCTTCTTCAATCTTCTTCCTTCGAATCGGTGTAGTGAAAAGGTTGAAGTGCGCCAAGAGGCTCCAATCACGCAAATTGAGTACAATGATAAGGTTCATGCCAATGCTGAACAGAGTCAACATCAATATGTTGTATAGTTATTTGATGTTAATCATTTCAGGAAGAAGGCAGTGAAGATGTTATTGAAAACCCAGAAGAGGTATTGCTTGAATGTTTGGAGAAATTTAAAACTCCGGACTATATCATGGAACCTGGAATATTTGGGCAACTGAAGCGTTATTTTCAAGCTGGTGGCAATCCAGAGCAAGTTATTGAACAGCTGTCTCTCAATTATAGTGCTGTGGCTCAAATGGCTAACTTGCTAGCTGAATGGTTGATTCTTGCAGGTAAAAAGTTGGCTTATTTACTTTTATTTACTATGTTCTACTACTACGAGTACTGAACATGTGCAAATAACTTTTTTCAAAGAGAAAAGTCCATAAGTAGGTACTAGGTTCTCAAAAGTTACCTACCTACTACTTACAGGTATAATACTCGTAGTAGAACAAAATAATGTGTCTTATACATTCCATCCTATCCTATTTACTAAAACAGTTACAAAGTAAAAGGTATTTATTTGCTGATCTTTTTGGAATAGGTGTAAAAGTAACTGAAGTCCAAGCAATGGTGGAGAATCACTTGAAGGACATGATTCTTAAAACATTTGATCCTAAGAAGGCTGATACAATTTTTACTGAAGAGGGTGAGGTATGTTCTTGGTTTATCCAACAAATGTTTAAATCAAAAGGTAAAATATGTTTATATGTTTTATGACACTCTACAATTATATTAGCTAGAATTCTGATATCCTTCAGAACTTTTGAATTTATATTATTAGTAGGATTATATTTTCTCTACAGACTCCAGCTTGGCTGACAGAAATGATTGAACATCCTACATGGCGTTCTTTGATCTACAGACTAGCAGAAGAATATCCTGATTGTCTCATGCTCAACTTTACTATCAAGGTTATTCCATATCCTACCTTATCCGACATTAGTATAATTAATAATTTCAGTGTTTTCATAATGTATTTGTGTATTCCAGCTTATATCTGATGCGGGCTTCCAAGGAGAAATCACCAGTATATCCACTGCAGCCCAGCAAATAGAAGTGTTTTCAAGAGTACTCAAATCAGCTATTGTTGGATTTCTTCAAAGTTCTGATGATTGGCAAAATAGTGTCAATGAATGTGCAGTAAGTCATGTTTCCCTGTTTTACTATAATTTGACTGGATTTCATTTTATATTTAAATTGTCTGACTTCCCAGAAAATGGTATGTCATGGTGCACATACCTATGTGTACAGCCAAGTTATTGTGCATATACTATCACAAGAGCCGCGAGGTGGAGCCATCATGAAAAGACTGAGCCAAGAGATAACCAGATGTGCTCAACAGAGGTACCCGCCATACTCTCATATTACATACTTATTTATATTAATCCAGATTGAAACCGAAAAATGATTATCATATCATAACATAACACAAATGTTTTTTCCAGTGGTCATGATGTAACCCCAATAACCCTGGCGCTGACGTCTGGAGAGTCCTGGCGGCACGCGCGCACCGCTCTTGCAGCCATGTTGTCGCGCGGCGCGCTTAATCCTGCTGACATCTCCGTACTTTTTAGAGCCTACACAGCCCAATCTGAGCCACCACCAGTCCACCTAATAAGAATCCCTCAATTTTTAGGTGAATTACATAATTGACAGTAATGTAGCTCCTAATTCTAAAAGTTTGTACCTTATTCTAAAAGTAATGCAATTCAGCACTAGAATATTTTGTTTCTTTGCAGAGCTTCTTGTAGACTCTTTATTCAAATCTGGAAGCAAACTAAACCCAGAGCACAAATCCAAGTATATGTATCTCCTGGCATACGCGGCTAGTGTCTGTGAGGGTGTGACCCCAGGCAAACCTATCAAGGATGAGCTGAAGGCCACTGTACAAGCCATTGAAAAAGTGCATGCTGTCACCTGCAGTTCAGCCAGCTACAGTGATCTCATAGCAGAGCTGCCTACCTTGTATCATTGCATAAGGTAACCTACCTTACCTTGACAACTTATTACATCTCCTTACATAGATTTTGAGACAACACTATGTTTCAGATTCCCCGTGGTTGGAATGGGTGTCCTAGTGTGGGTGGAGTGCGTAGTGACGGAGCCCTCTTATTTCAAACTGTGCACGGAGCACTGTCCAGTGCACTTGGCCCTTCTTGACGAAGTAGCTTCCTGCCATCAGCTGCTACACCACCGCCTGCTGAGATTATTAGTGCAGCTGTTTGAATCGCCCCAGGATGAGTTGGAGATTTTAGTTCAGGTATTCATAATCATCGCCACACATTAAGAGCACTGGTCTGCTTGTAGCGGCCCCGTCTTCCGATCCTAAGGTTGTGTGTTCAAATCCAGTCGTGCACCAATGGATTTATCAAATCGAAAAATGTATGTGTGCTATACTCAAACGGTGAAAGAAAACATCGTCAAAAATTAGGCATGTCATAAAATCTAATCAAAGTCAATATATTTTATTCCTTAAAATCACTGGGATCGCTTGGACATGTCTTAAATCTACGTTGCATTTACACCTGTTCATAACGCGACCAAGCGTGGAAGATACAGGTAAGAAACCATGCTTGGCTATTTTTTGGAAAACAATCCCTTTACAATGTTTATAAAAGGAGTTGGATCATTATTCAGTCCCAAGCATTTTTGTTTTCTATTATAATCGGATATTTTATAGTATAGTAAGCTTTCTTAAACAACTTTCGTTTTATTAGTTTTAAATTAATTAACTGATAAATCTGCCATCTCGCTTGGGACTTTGTTATAGAAGCGTACACATTGCCCTATAAATGTTTTGCTCATTTTGTTAACTTTATCTAGCCTAATTGTGGGTACAGCAAGTTTATCCTTATTCCAGAACTAAGTCTCTTCGACAATTTATTTATGTGTGGGTCCCATTGAATCTTTTTATCCAAGGTTATGCCCAAAAAAGTAGTGGTGTTCACGAGGTCTATAAGTTCACTAGCTGCCGCCCGCGGCTTCGCTCGCGTAGTACCCGGATAAAAAAAGCCTATTATGTTAATCCCGTACATGTACTATGTATATTCCAAGTTTCATTCAAATCTGTTCAGCCGTTTAGGCGTGATTGAGGCACAAACATCCTCACAAAACTTTCGCATTTATAATATAAGTAAGATTTTTTTATTGTAATATTAGAACTTACTTGTTTAACATTTGGTACATTCAGGTATGTTTTGTTTCAACAATGACTCTGCGATTATGTGGGAAGAGTTTAAAGATTTTGTAGTAGAGACTGGAATATCACGAAATATAATGATTTGGCTACTTTACATAATGTACTTTCTTAAACATTTTAGTAAATAATAATTCTTAACTTTTTCTTTACTCTTCACTGAAATTATATTGTTTTATGCTGTACAATTCATACAATGATTGTCTACTTTTATGTATTCCTGTTGACGCCCACTCACTAAATCCTGGCTTATTAGATACCATAATCGATTTGGATGTATAAACTGAATTGAATTTGTTACTAAATTCTTTAAAAAATGTATTGTACAAATAATTAGGATTCTCATTATGATATCTTATGTTTGGAATTTTATTGTTTAGATAGGTATAAAAAATAAATTCGAAAGCATCTGTCAAGTGCACGAAAGGCTCTGAGGAGCACCTTAAATCCTTTCACCACACTGGTTCGAAAAGAACTGGTTACACGATAAGTTCGTTAGTTTGCCACAAGATTATCCAGTATGTGTCATAAGTAGGCCTATGGATATTCATAGGTTTAAAAGGAAACATAATCTCGCCTAGTCAGTAGTCACATTACATGTATAGCATTTTGTTTTTGTTACTCTACAACAGCATATATTTTTTTTCAGTTGGAGCTAAAAAAGATGCTTCTTGATCGTATGGTCAATTTGCTTAGTCGCGGCTGCGTAGTACCAGTACTGAGATATATTAAACAATGCTGGCAACGTGGCGACACAGACATATCGTTGATACGCTATTTTATTACGGAAGTAAGAACACTATCTGACTAATAGGCTTGGAACAATGAAAATATGTAATTGAAACTAAATCCTTCAATCACAATCCTGTAATGTCACCCATTTCTAAATTCTTCCAGGTCTAAATGTTTGTCTCTTTTTTCTCAGGTCCTAGATGCTATTGCTCCACCATACACTCCAGAATTTGTTCAGCTTGTGTTACCTATGGTTGAGAATGAGGAAATAACAGGAACTATGAGGGCTGAAGGTGAAAATGATCCAGTGTCAGAGTTTATAGGTATGCTCATACACATGCACATTCATAAGATGTAGTTCATATACCACTAATATTGCACCCCATTTCAAATAGCAAAAGATCATATTAAATAGTTTTGTGATAATTTTGTTTCATTGTTTCAGTTCACTGCAAGGCGCACTATGTGGTAGTTTAAATAAACAAGACATTTACATTAATAGTATGTAAGTTATGTATAATTCAATAAAATAAGTGATGTCAACTTAAACTACATTATTTTATTTAAAATCAGCATCCTCTATTTGCTTTTCTTTCATAATATCGCTTCAGAGCTTGTTCAAAAACTTCACCAACAGTTCTCTTCTTCCATATATCAACTTTTGGTTTTTCCTCAGTAACTTCCTCCTGTATCTTCTTTGAATGCTTGTCATCTTTTTCGACAACCGGTTTTATCTCAGGAGTAACAGACCTGGGGTTTGCAACAGGTTTCCATTTGCTTAATTTGCTTGCTTCCTCTTTTACTTCAGATTCTCCCTCACTGGGATCATCAACGGAAAAATCAGAATCAGCATCAATATTTTCCATATCTACTTTTTTCTTCTTAGCTAATCGGATATTTTCCAAGTTTAATCTGACAATTTCTTCATCAGAATCTTCAATTTCTCCTTCAGATAGATCATTTTTGGCGTCAGCAAACTTTCTCTTTCTATAGTTTCTTTTCTTTGTTACATCAGCAGACTGTTTGATGTTTTTTTCTGTTTTTTCCTTTTTAATTTCAGTTGGTTTGTCTGTTCCTAGTTTTTGTTCATACAAATGGCGGTAAAATCCTCCTGAAATAATAATTACCATTAAATTATTAGAACTCCTATTATAAGATATGCCCAAGCATATTAAATCCAAATTTAAAGATGAAAAGGTGCTGCTGAGACAAAAAATAGCCTATGCTATTCCAGCAAAAATACTATGTATATTGCAAGTTTCATTCAAATCTATTCAGCTATTACATATTTGATGTACAAACACTCTAACCTAAGTCTTGTTGTTTAGTGACATCTCCAATCCTCTCCAGGTAATCCTCTCGTTTTTCTTTTTCTTCTTCCTGGCGCATCTCTTCTAACTTCTTTTTATATGCAGAGGTAACAAATACTTCTTTATCCTTAAATTCCTCTCCTTCTTGTTCTCTTTCTTTCTGAATCTGTTGTTAAATCCAAACAAATGGAACAAGATATAGAAAATTAATTTCTTTAAAATATCAGATTTTTACATTATTCATAATTTGGAACAAACAACATTTTGTACAAATGAAATATTAATACCTGTCTTTCCATGCGGCGTTCATTCTCAATTTTTCTTTTATTAGCTGTCTTCAGTAGATTTTCAATGTAACGAGGCTTTTTTTCTTCCTTTGTCTTATTTTTTTCTTTTTCTTTAGTATTAACCATTTCTTCATAAATATCATCATATTGATAAACAGTTGGGTCTTCAGTTAAGGCTTTCTCTTGAGAAATTTTTGTCTAGAATAGAGAAACATAAAACAAACAACACACCCAGTCAAACTTTCTTCATGCTGTTAGTTTACAAAATTCAGAAACGTATTATATTATATTGTACCTACAAACTTCTACCCGCAGCTTCATTTAGATTTCAGCAAGATTAAAAGGCCTATTATGTTACTACATAGGTATTCAGAGTTTCATTCAATCCTCATGGCATGATTGAATTACAAACTTTGAGATTTATAATATTAGTAGGGGTTATGTTACCATCAATCGAATATCCAATACAAAAGTCGAGCATTAAGCACTTACTTGTCTCTTGGTAATGTCACTGGGACGCAGAAGAAATGGTTTTTTAGCAGTTTCTTCCTCTGAATCAGAATCATTTCCAAATACATTACGAGCTGCCTGAAACTTGGGTGTTTTATGTTTTCCTTTTTCTGATAAAATAAGACCATATCTGTAAAGAATAATATAAGTGTAACCGGAGCTTAGATTATATTTTTTATGATTAGACAAATATGTATAATGTCATCATCTCCCTACCCTTAACTCACATAAGTGGGGTCGACACAAAAAAGAAGTGTGTTCTTCCCCTCCCCTCTATCAGCCGTCATCTCAGTATGTACTCACTCCTTTCATACAATATTATGTACCTAACCTATGTTTTTAACTTACTACTTTTTGTTTTACTTTACTACTTATGCACGAAAGGAGCCTTTGAGGCGCACTTTAAATCCTTTCACCACACTGGTTCGAAAGAACTAGTGACACGACTAGATAGATTAACTTACTTTTTATCAGTCATAATATTAATGGATAGAATGCTTTTGTGGGTAATAGTATTCAGTCTTCTAAAGATTGTTCACAAAATAACTTAAATATAATTTGTGTTCTAAGTACTAAGTAATCGTATTATTAAAAAAAAATCTCAATACTGATTCATGTAAATATAGCGAGCGAGAAAAAATCTGACAAAGACAAATGAAACGAAATGAAGATGAAACGAACCTCAGAAACGAATTAAATTAAATGGGTATTTGGTGGGTTGCCATCTTTTGTCGATTAAAACATACTATGTATGTAGTAGAATCGCCCCGCGACTTTGTCCACTTTGAGATTGTTTTTTTTTTTTCATTTTCTTCAAACGTAATCTTCCTGGCACTACGTTCTCTTGGAGTTACTTTTCAGGAAGTCTTTCTATTGCACCCTACAATTTTTATGCTTCTAGGACTTAGGGTTTAGGAACAGGAGTACAAATTATTGTTCTGTGGTTCAGGTCAGACTGGAGGTTGATTGACTTGATTGTCCATCAGTCAGTAACAAGAAGTTCTAATGAAAGGGATCACCAACAGCAAAATTATCTATTGTTCCGAGGCAAAATGTGTTGTTACTTTATTATTTTACAACACCTTACATATTTTAGGTAACCATATATATCAATAGATAATTATACTTAATCTGTAGGCGTTATCCTGAAAGAATTCTTCATTCACATTAATTAATATGGGAGAATCGGGTCATGAGCAGAGCAGAGCTCTCTTTTTCTTGCAAAGCTGTGAGTAAGGGCCTCTAGCTGGACCGATTTCGTGATTTTTTGTTTGTTTGATTTGTATGTAGCAGAATTAATTATCTTCAGAAATTTAGCAGAATTAATTGAATTAATTAACTTAGCGGGGAATTTTAAGAGAGAGCATAAAAATTTAGACAAACAATGAATGAATGCTCAGGATTTGAATTATGCGTTAGTAGTCTGTGGCTCTGTGTTAGGTACGAGTACGAGGGTACGTCTCTCGTACGTCTACGAGGTTAGGTTTGATTATGAATGAATGAATTTATGGGAATGATCGCCGCAAGTTTACGATAATTTCTTGAGATTTACTTTAGACATAAATAGTATGTGCCTTTTGTGAAAAACAATGACGAAAATAAGTACCATTGAAATACCTAGCCGTGCGAAGCATTTATACATTAAACTTTACTGTGAAAAAAAAGGCGGAGAAACTAATGTAAGCGTTGCCAAATTAATAAGTTGATTATAACGCGTTGTCCCTTTATTTATACTTACATTCTTTCCATTCAATTTATGACTTATTTGTATTATAATTTATATTTTTCCCCTTATTAGGAAAACATACATAATGCAGCTCAGTCATGGCTTTCACTTAGCCTTACTAAAAAACAGCACTTCTACAATACAATTTCAACTAAATCGGCGGTGAAGAAAGCGCAACCAATTATTAAAACAGTACCTTATTTAAAACCAAAGATTCCTGCAAATGTTAGCAAAAATAAAAGAAAACATGCTCAAAGGGAAGAACACCAGGGCAGCGAGGAATCTGATTCTGAACTTCCCACTACAGATAATCTTTTTATATCAGATGGAACAAACATGGGATCTGATAACTCTAGCCATGCAGTTGTTGAAGAGAATTACAACATTGGGTAAGATATAGATATTTTACATAAAAATATTTATTTTGAACATGGCTTCTATGTCATTTAGAATTTGAAAAAAAAAATTGTACCTTTGTTTGGTATTTGGTATTGATATATTTTGTAACTATGTTTTCAGAAGTGAGATACTGCCGATGACTATTCCACTAGAAGGTGAGAACCACATTCCAGAAGAAAGAACACCAGAATTGGATGAACTAGTTGAGTGAGTCAATAGTTTACTTGACCTGATATGTTGTAAATATATTATGCCCCACATAATTGTATATTCCATTCATATCCTAATAGTTCACAATAAATCAATCTTTTACAGAAATGAACCTCAAATGTGTGATGGTAATTTGAAACAACAAAAATCATACACAAATGTTATAGATGAAGATACTGATTCAGTAAAAGAAGACAACATAAATGAAAAAAATGCTGGAAGGATTCCTCTGTTTGAACCAGTTTTACCAGTTACAAAGTAAGTATTGAATCATCATGATAGAATGTTTTCAAATAGGTTGCATTTAATAGAATAGGCGACCTATTATGATGATGATAACATCATAGGTCACCTATTCTATTAAATGCAACCTGATAACAATGATGATATGATGATATTCTATTAAACGCAACCTGATAGCAATGATGATAACATCATCATCATTGGCAACCCGATTGAGAAATTGCCTCCTGAAAAGAGGGTCTCCTTCTGTTCCTGCCACTTTTCTTTGTGTTCAGTGTGTATTTCCAATGCCGCTATAACTACAAATAATAAAAATAAATCAAAAAATGTGAGGGACCTTCAATTTACAAGGGACCAGCTCGGCCTGAAGTATAGAGGACTTTATTGGCTACTAGATAGAAACTCAAAACTATCAGTAGACAGCAAGCTACTCATTTATAAAACTGTCCTGAAGTCAATCTGGACTTATGGCATTCAACTGTGGGGTGCAGCTTGTAACTCCGACATAAACTACATACAAGACTTCCAGAATGGCATTCTAAAAAACATATATCTCATCTGTCTCAATCACGCCTAAACGGCTGAATGGATTTGAATGAAACTTGGAATATACATAGTACATGTACTGGATTAACATATAGGCTATTTTTTATCCGAGTACCAAGCGAGCGAAGCCGCGGGCGGCAGCTAGTATTATAATAAGGTAATTTAAATGACATCCATCATTTCTTGTTTCAGGACTGGAAAAGATCTGTTTGATCTATTAAAAGCAAGAAATGGAGTGAACAAAACATACGAGTCTTTAACAAAAAGAGAAAAGAATTTCTATGGACGTGCAGTTCGTGCCATAAAAAGGGATTATGTAAAGAAATACAAAGAATTTTTAGAAAGCCTGCCTTCTAGGCAACTGTTTGAATATTATATGAAGTTATTTCATTAAGTAAAACAAATATCAGGTTGCGCCTCTTGTAATATACCAACGATGGTTCCGCAACACTAAACAGTACCATAGAGTTAAAATTTTCACAAAGTATGTATTTCTATTTCCGCTATAACAACAAAATAAAAAAAGGGTGGACCCATACAAGAAAAAACAATTCACCATGGTTCGCCATTTATGCATCTTGGGACAATTGAATCAGGAGTAGCTGCAAGTTCTCTTATGATTACTTGTGGCTCTGCCCACCCCATTAGGGATACGGGAGTAATAATATGACTGTATGTACCAGCATTCATGATCAATCATCAAAGTTAAGCAACATTAGGCGCGGTCAGTAATTGGATGGATCAAGTCACTTTTTGAACATATTTTTTTTGTATTATTTTTTTTCAAATTATCTATTATGTACTGATTTGTACAAAAATTGAAATTAAGGATCATAGAAGAGATATGTTTCATTCTGCATTTTTTTATGCTTGATTCGAATAAGGAATGTGCTGCCATCAATAATTAGGTGGCATACAAGAAACATTTAATATTGTACATGTGTATGATAGTATGGAAGCCTTCATGTGCGAGTTTGACTCTCAGTTGCCAGTTTTTTTCAACTCTGAATACAATAAAAATAACATCGCTAAGATTTTGATTATTTATTATTAGACAATAATGTTTTCTTACAAGGGCATCTACATATAATTAAAAATATCTATATTTTCTGACAAACACCTTATGTAATTATAATAAACTCAGGTTTTGACATGAAAAGGACAAATTATTGTGTAGTAAGCATAATGCAATGATGTCAAGTGGAAAGTAATTTATAAAGTACATAGTTCAGTGCTTACCTACCTTCTAATGCATAAATATTTTAGTAAATAGTTTATACAGCTACAAAATTTCCATTTGAGTGGAGAAAATGTTAAATTACTTTAAAAGCTTTCCATTTATTTACCACAAACCAGACCTAATGCCATACCAGCAACAAATGACGCCAAGAACACATGGCTTTCTGTGGCATGGTATTCATTATCAGCTGTAAACTTGTTATACCATTTTTTTGCTTTTGTTTCTTTCTTTTTAAGTAGTTCTTCAGCTTTATCAAGTTTACGATCTACAAACCGTTCAATCTGAAAAATAAATAAGTATATTTTAATTATTTACATCACTTACATAAGGTGCCTAGTATTCAATACTTTAATGTTAAAGTACAAATAGAATAGACAATTGATGTTACTAGTGTAATAATTAAGTGTATGTATACATCCTGACAATTAAATACATAGCTGATATCCTAAAACATATTTTTTTTATTCTAGTTTAACCTTTTGGACGCCAATGTCACCTATAGACGACAAGCACTTCCGATTTCTGTACGCCAACGTCGTCTATACATGACAAAAATCCCGGTCCACATAATATGAAATAAAATCATTGTAAAATTATTTCTGGTATTTTATTCGGACATTCCTCAAAATAGAATAACCCAGCAACATGTGAGTATAGTTCACAAGTCTCCTAAAGCCACTAGCATTGAGAAATATTGAAATAAAAACAAGGACTCGTATCCAAGAAAAATACTGTGTCCAGCACGCCAAAGTCGTCTATACTTGACGCTAGTGAGGTGGTAAAGGACGAACAGATTTATCGAAAACTATTCACAATTCAAGTTGTGTTATTTATTTTATAGTTAGTATGTAAAGAATTTGAACTTTATTAATGAATATTTGAATAAAACAAAACGTAATAAACATAAAACTATACCATCCGCTACCATGAATTAAAAAATGGCATCAAATCAATTTCGCATAATAAATCTGATAACTCAACTCTGGCGCATCCCTAGCTCGTCACCGATAATCAGTGCTCTGGACGCCATGGTCAAGTATAGACGACACACTGATGACGTCATAGGCGAATAGCGAGAAAATAGTGCAGTGCGATTGTTAAGATGTTTTACATAATTTCGATGTTTCACATCTGCCAGGCGTCCCGTGACGGCTCACAACTTTTTAGTTTACCTGACCAAGATTTATAATATTCTAAGACTGATTGTGATTACCTAGTGCGAAATGTACAATAATTGTTGATTTTATTATACAACTAGCTGTTGCCCGCGACTTCGCACGCGTTAGATTACTTTTATACTTTGGTACCCCATTTCACCTTTTTAAGGGCTGTTTTGAAAAATCCTGAAACATGTAGGTACTTATCCATTTAGACGTACCTAAGCCCTCCCGCACCTCGGTAACACCCACTCCCGCTACAGAGTCAAACTAACCAATCCTTAATTTTTTTGAAAATAAATTATGGACTATGTTATCTATACTAAAATTATAAATATGAGAGATTTTTTGTTTGTAACGAATAGGCTCCGAAACTACTGGACCGATTTCAAAAATTCTTTCACCAATAGAAAGCTACATTATCAGGGTCCAGTATAGGTTATAATATATTTTCAAAATATTAGGGACCCGTAAGAAAATTGCAATATTGTAACCCAAGGTAGAAAATCCAAAATAGTTTATGGCGTGCGGCTCCAAAACTACTGGACCGATTTCAAAAATTCTTTCACCAATAGAAAGCTACATTATCAGGGTCCAGTATAGGCTATAATATATTTTCAAAATATTAGGGATCCGTAAGAAAATTGCAATATTGTAACCCAAGGTAGAAAATCCAAAATAGTTTTTGGCGTGCGGCTCCGAAACTACTGGACCGATTTCAAAAATTCTTTCACCAATAGAAAGCTACATTATCAGGGTCCAGTATAGGCTATAATATATTTTCAAAATATTAGGGATCCGTAAGAAAATTGCAATATTGTAACCCAAGGTAGAAAATCCAAAATAGTTTTTGGCGTGCGGCTCCGAAACTACTGGACCGATTTCAAAAATTCTTTCACCAATAGAAAGCTACATTATCAGGGTCCAGTATAGGCTATAATATATTTTCAAAATATTAGGGATCCGTAAGAAAATTGCAATATTGTAACCCAAGGTAGAAAATCCAAAATAGTTTTTGGCGTGCGGCTCCGAAACTACTGGACCGATTTCAAAAATTCTTTCACCAAAAGAAAAGTACATTATCAGGGTCCAGTATAGGCTATAATATATTTTCAAAATATTAGGGATCCGTAAGAAAATTGCAATATTGTAACCCAAGGTAGAAAATCCAAAATAGTTTTTGGCGTGCGGCTCCGAAACTACTGGACCGATTTCAAAAACTCTTTCACCAAAAGAAAAGTACATTATCAGGGTATGAAAATGAATTATAGCCTATACTAGACCCTGATAATGTACCTTTCTTTTGGTGAAAGAATTTTTGAAATAGGTTCAGTAGTTTCGGAGCTGCACGCCAAAAACTATTTTGGATTTTCTACCTTGGGTTACAATATTGCAATTTTCTTACGGATCCTTAATTTTTTTGAAAATAAATTATAGCCTATACTGGACCCTGATAATGTACCTTTCTTTTGGTGAAAGAATTTTTGAAATCGGTTCAGTAGTTTCGGAGCCGCACTCCATAAACTATTTTGGATTTTCTACCTTGGGTTACAATATTGCAATTTTCTTACGGATCCCTAATTTTTTGAAAATATATTATAGCCTATACTGGACCCTGATAATGTACCTTTCTTTTAGTGAAAGGATTTTTGAAATAGGTCCAGTAGTTTCGGAGCCGCACGCCATAAACTATTTTGGATTTTCTACCTTGGGTTACAATATTGCAATTTTCTTACGGATCCTTAATTTTTTTGAAAATAAATTATAGCCTATACTAGACCCTGATAATGTACCTTTCTTTTGGTGAAAGAATTTTTGAAATCGGTTCAGTAGTTTCGGAGCCGCACGCCATAAACTATTTTGGATTTTCTACCTTGGGTTACAATATTGCAATTTTCTTACGGATCCCTAATATTTTGAAAATATATTATAGCCTATACTGGACCCTGATAATGTAGCTTTCTATTGGTGAAAGAATTTTTGAAATAGGTCCAGTAGTTTCGGAGCCGCACGCCAAAAACTATTTTGGATTTTCTACCTTGGATTACAATATTGCAATTTTCTTACGGATCCCTAATATTTTGAAAATATATTATAGCCTATACTGGACCCTGATAATGTACCTTTTTTTGGTGAAAGAATTTTTGAAATCGGTTCAGTAGTTTCGGAGCCGCACGCCATAAACTATTTTGGATTTTCTACCTTGGGTTACAATATTGCAAATTTCTTACGGATCCCTAATTTTTTGAAAATATATTATAGCCTACACTGGATTTTGATAATGTACCTTTCTTTTGGTGAAATAATTTTTGAAATCTGTTCAGTAGTTTCGGAGCCGCACGCCAAAAACTATTTTGGATTTTCTACCTTAGGTTACAATATTGCAATTTTCTTACGGATCCCTAATATTTTGAAAATATATTATAGCGTATACTGGACCCTGATAATGTAGCTTTCTATGGATGTAAGAATTTTTGAAATCGGTCCAGTAGTTTCGGAGCCGCACGCCATAAACAATTTTGGATTTTCTACCTTGGGTTACAGTATTGCAATTTTCTTACAGATCCCTATTTTTTTTTGAATATTTGTTTTAGCCTATACTGGACCTTGATAATGTAGCTTTCTATTGTTAAAATAATTTTTGAAATCAGTCCAGTAGTTTCGGAGCCTATTCGTTACAAACAAAAAATCTTTTCTCATTATAATATTAGTATGTTAAACAGTTTTTTTATTTAAAGTATCGGTATTGGTTCTCAAAATCATTTGGCAACATCGGCATCACTCTGTCTATAGGCAGATATCGATTCCGAAATCGATGCACAGCGTGCGACCGACGCGACGCGTGCGACACGGTTACATCCCTAAAAAAGTTGAAAACTCTAGGCCAGGTACGCCAAAGTCATCTAATCGTGACAGTGACGTCATCACGATGGAGAGTAGTGCTGTGCTTTACAACTATTTTATTATGAATTATTTTGTTTATTTATGCTATTTAAAGTAAATAAAAAAGAGTGGGAGATAACACATAAGGGAAATAAAACATCCAAGATTATAAGAAGTAATTTATTTCATAAAATTCAACAAAAGCAAGTCACGATGTGTTATCGATTTATGGACTCTTGGCAACACTAGTTTTTTCGTAGGTATTTTTGTTGAAATTTTGCTGTGGCGCACAGGGCACGAGAACGCGTTTGTGTCATGGCGTTCAAAAGGTTAAAGTAAATTACAGATGTGTGCAGTGAAAATACTATTAAAACTGTGTTTCTATAAGGTATAAGGACACTTTACTGAATAAAATCACTCGCCTTATTTATTTTGAATATAATTTATGAAGATGCAATACCAAAAAAGAATCCTCCAGTGAACCCTGCTGAATAATATGAATTATCTTTGACAAATAATAAGACCTGCAACAAATAGAAATGGAACACTTCCTTGTTAACAATTCTTTAACAATTTTCTCAATAAGGCACAAAATATATTAACTGGTAGGATCATTATCATATGTATGTTTGTATGAGCTAGTGGCCATTAGTGGTAAGATCATTGAACCATACTTATAAAGGTCATTTGTTAACATTACATATCTTGTTTCTCAAAGTGCATAATCCAGTGGTGATTGATCTAGGAGCACTTTAAATCTTTTCACCACACTGGCCTAGCAGAAGAACTAGTGACACAAGTATTACATAGTAATAATGTATTAACACCATCAACATTGCCCATATGCCCCTTCAGCTCAAGCCCTTAGTTTGCATAACCGCCTACTTGCTCAGAAACCAGAAGTCAACATATTTCATACAAAGTTTTATGAAATGTTTAAATCATGTACTAGTCTTTTAAGTGTATTAGTGTTAATGGCTTGCTGTACATGTTGGCTTGCACTGTAAGTGCCGCAAGCGACTGGTGTAGATGTAGGAATACAAAGATTTCCTTTACCCTACCAGAATATCAGCTATGTAATTTTCAGCAGGATCAAAAATGAGGCTTTCTAGCCTCATTTTTGTTCCTTAGGGTGTAATTGATAATTTAAGTTCTTTGCTACAATACTTACTTTTTCAGTCCAGTTAGGAGATTTCCCTGTTGCCTCCTTCTCAATTTTATCTGTGATTTTGTCAACTCTTTTGTTAATTTTATCCCAGTTAATATCAATGTAACCTTTTTGGCTTGCAATGTGCAGAAGTATCACACTTCCACCCAGACCAACAGCAGCCACTTTTCCAATTTTCATAGATATAAATCCAGTTATCCTAAAAATAATTTAAAAAGTATTATGTAGTTAGTTTGTAGGTAAACCTGAACATTACATCACCATCTGCAGTTTCCGATCTGAGTAATTTATTGCTCTTTTGAGAATCTAATGAGATAGTATGATGATATCATAATGTTGAGCCAGCCTTGAGTATGACTAGATGGACCAATATTGTGATGTTTTGTTTAGACCTAACTAAGTAAATATAATATATATTGCAGCTATTTAAATAGCAGCAATATATATTATATATTTAGCTCGCCTGTATAATTTTATTCACGTATGCAGTGAGATTGCATTGTAAATAAATTGTGATACATACCATCCTGACGCAGTTCCTAAAATTAGCTGCTTTGTTGCGGAAGTTTGACCGATGTCTGCAATAGCTTTTTCGATAAAGTTCTTCGCATCATCTACTATTTTTTTGGCGTCTTCAGCTGGATCTTCATTTCTAGGTCTAGCCATTGTATGATTATATTGGATGCTCACTGAATTTTATTCCAACAAAATGCCAGGAAAATCACCGCAGTAGTTACAGTGACGAGACGACTAGATAGAATATCGATTCGATTTGTATCCAGTGGGGGAAGAACGAAAGGAATGAAAAAGGTTTTTTTTTAGTTTTTGATCGATCAGCTGTCTGTCAACGGTTAATGTTCGTTCAGTGCCATCAGTTCTTAAGGCGGTAGCACAGACTAATAAGTTGATAACTTCCTATGTCTACAACAAGGGCGAAGGCTTAGCTACAGACTCTTTTTATCTGACTGACATAAAGATAACAGTTGGCAACACCTAACCTATTTGTTTTGTTGTTCGTATATAATAACATAGGTATCGGGTTTATTTATATTCTTTCTTACTCCGAAAGTTTGTGAGTGAGGATGTTAGTGCCACATAGAAATGGCTAAACAGATTTGAATTAAACTTCAACTATACGCAACATGTGCTGGAATACCGTATAGGCAATCTACTTTTTATACCAGTATAACGAGAGCAAATCCCGGAGCGGAAGCTAGTGTAGTGCAACTCTGTTTTCGGCTAAACTATAGACTTTAGTACAGGGACCGTTGAGTTGGGCGACCGTAATTTTATGGTAAAAAGATTTTATTTCATTTCCAAAAAAAAAAGTATGATTTGGAATCAGTCGAGCTGTAGAGCAAATTTTTATTATTTTACTAAATACATCAAAAACCATATAAGCAACAGGCGTAAATCCAGTCTTAACTTATGGGTTTGTATATATAGTTTGTTTGTATATAACTAAATAATTTGAGTGATTTACCTGCATCACTAATAATCTATCCACTTTAAACTAAATTTCAGCAAGAAGAAATCAGTACGGAGATCAAACTAAACATAGAAAAGCACTGGGCCAGTGATGTACTGAAAAGAAATACAAATGCTGGACCTAAAAAGAAGGCATGTTATGTTCTTCCCATGTTTCCTTACCCTTCAGGAAACTTACATATGGGACATGTTAGAGTGTATTCAATATCAGATACTTTAGCAAGATTCCAAATTTTAAATGGAAATGATGCAATACATCCCATTGGCTGGGATGCCTTTGGCCTACCTGCAGAGAATGCAGCCATTGAGCGCAATATAGCACCAAGCAGTTGGACTAAATCAAATATAAGTTCCATGAAGACTCAGTTGGTAAAGCTGGGGTTCAATTTTGACTGGGAAAAGGAAATATCCACATGTGATCCTCGCTACTATAAATGGACCCAATTTATATTTTTGAAACTACTGGAAAAGGGTTTAGCTTACCAGAACATGGTAAGATCACTTCCTCACTTGATAATAAACATGTCTTTTCTATCAATATTGATACCAATGTTCTTAGTTGGTTTATAAACTTGTTATTGAATTCTAGGCACAAGTGAATTGGGACCCGGTAGATAAAACTGTTCTAGCAGATGAACAAGTAGATGACCTAGGCTGCTCCTGGAGATCTGGGGCTAAAGTTGAAAAGAAGTATCTTACTCAGTGGTTCTTAAAAACAACAAAGTATGCCAAATCATTGTATGATGGACTGAATCAAGAATGTTTAGATAACTGGAAGGATATTATAAATCTGCAAAAACATTGGATTGGTGAGTGCAATGGTTTGGCTGTAACCTTCGAGGTTGCTATTAATGGGAAAAACAGAACATTGGAAATTTGGACAGATGATCCTTTTAAACTGATTTATGGGGACTTCTTAGTGCTGAGCACAAGTAATGCGCTCATTCAACAACTTGGTAATACCGAGAAGTGCATAAAAGCAAGGAATCCAGTGAACAATTCAGAACTACCAATTTATGTATCAGACAGTTTTACATTCCCAGAAGGTAGAGATGTGTATTTAGCTTGCTCATCCAATGACATCAAAGATAAGGAACTAGCTTCATCTTTAAACATACCTGTAAAGAAAACTGACATAAACATCAAAATTGAAGCTGAAAATCAGAGAGCCATTGACATTGCTCTTACAGAAGATGTTGGAGGGTATGTTGTTAATTCCAAACTCAAGGATTGGTTGATATCAAGACAGAGATATTGGGGAACTCCTATTCCAATCATCCATTGCACAAAATGTGGTGCTGTTCCTGTTCCATATACAGACCTTCCTGTTACCCTTCCAGATATCAGCTCATCCAATTCTGGCATACACACACTTGCAAATGTAGATGACTGGGGAAACTGCAAGTGTCCTAATTGTCAGTCTGATGCTAAAAGGGAAACTGATACCATGGATACATTTGTTGACTCATCCTGGTATTATTACAGATTTTTAGACTCTTTAAATGATAAAGAGCCATTCAGCAAAAAAATCATAGAGAATCATACTCCTGTAGATATTTACATAGGTGGAAAGGAACATGCTGTTTTACATCTATACTATGCTAGATTCATGAGTTACTTCCTGCATTCTCTTGGATGGACTCCAACTGCAGAGCCATTTAGGAAGCTTCTCGTACAAGGGATGGTAATGGGGCAATCATACAAGTTGAAATCATCCGGAAAGTACATACCAGCAAATAAAGTTGAAAAAGTGGGCAAGGAGTATAAAGAAAAGGATTCAGGAGAGCCAGTGTTGATGCAGTGGGAAAAAATGAGCAAGTCCAAGTTTAATGGGGAAAATCCTGAAAGGCTTCTGTCATTGTATGGATGTGACACCACGCGCCTTCTCATTTTGGCTGATGTGCCCCCGGCAACACCGCGGCGCTGGTCAGACGAAAGTAAGATTAAAATCAGTACAAAAAAAATAATTTAATCTCTGTTTGCCTTATCTATAATTATCATTTGATTATTTTTTCTTACAGCGTTACCTGGAGTTCTGAACTGGCAAAAACGTATTTGGTTGAGTATTAGAGAATTCCTCCAACACAGAAATGATTCTATCAAAAAATCATTATCTAAGGAAGAGTTTAAAAAATATGAGGATAAAATTTGGGATGACAGGAATTACTTTACTGCAACAGCCACTTACCATTTTAAATATACACAGAAGTTGAGTGTTGGCATTTCAAGATTGCAGAGTTTAACTAAAACGTTAAGGGTGTGTATAGGGGTCTACTAAAATAAATGTTAGCCAACAATGAAATGAGCACCTTTATCACCACATCAATTTCTCAAAAACTTTTTGACGTAAATCCAGATTATTGTATTATAATTTCAATTATCATTTTACAGAACAATTTGCCCCCTGAAGTAATCGCGAAAAGCAAGGAGTATGAATTGGCGTTAGCATCCCTGATAATAATGTTGGCGCCGGTTACCCCGCATTTCTGCTCTGAGTTGTGGGCTGGATTCCTCTCTGCTCCAAATAGAGTGAATGAAAACACGCATTTAATCAATTGGAACAAAGCAGTTTTTGAACAAACTTGGCCCAAAGTCGACAATAATTTCAAACTATCATACATGTGCAAAGTAAGTTATCGGATTTGATTCTTTTTGAAATTATATATACCTATACTAGCTGCCGCCCACGGCTTCGCTCGCGTGGTATCCGGATAAAAAATAGCCTATAATGTTAATCCAGTATATGTACTATGTATATTCTAAGTTTCATTCAAATCGGTTCAGCCGTTTAGGCGTGATTGAGGCACAAACATCCAAACTCACAAACTTTCGCATTTATAATATAAGTAAGATTATTTAAGAGCTCTCTCTAGTTCTTGTCGGTATAATGAAGAAGTTTCTTCCATTTTTCCCTCTCCAATGCAGTTTCTTTTACTTCTTTATACAACATGACAGTAACTTTCTCCTTTATCTGGCTGATATAACTAATTCTTGGTCTTCCTCTTCCTCGCTTTCCTTCTATGATCGGCTTTATGAAGCTGTCATGTCATTTTGAAATTAGCTGCCTGTATTTTCAATGTCTTTGTACTTGTTCGTATCATATAAATGTGTACTGATTTCTTTTCAGGTGGATGGAGCTGATCGGTGTGAACTTAAAATTGATGCAACTGAACTTCTTACTCTAAACCAAGATAAAGCTTTACAATTGATGCTTGAGCAAAAACCTGTTCAAAAGTATCTAAAGAATGGTATATTACGTACAAAGTATGAACGGTATCCGGAGTGCCGCGCCATCTTACACATTTATACAAATAGAGCAATAGAGCCAAAGAAAACTGTAGATCTTGAAGTAGAAAAAAATATAGTAAGTCAATAGATTTCATTGTTTCTTTTTGACCAACTGACTTATATGTAGTATTTCATGAATGTAGATACCTAGTGCTGTGCCATATATCTGTAAAGTTATAGATGTATTTAGGTTTTATTTGATTTGAGATTTAGGTACCCAATGGGAAGGAAAATTCAAACACCACAAAATCCTAATCATTTTATTCTTCTTAAAACACAATCTAACTAAAACCTAATGACTTAGAATCGTTTTATCTTTTATTTCCTTTCTGTTTACCTCTAAATATTTCATCTGTATACGCTCTCAAGTTCGCGGCAGAATCCTGAAAAGAAAAAAAGCTGTAGTGTTTTGCCTTAAAACCAGCATTTCTACTGCTATGAAACTATGCGAACTCAACGTTTTTGGTTGTACCGTGTCACATATGGAAATCCTCCTTCCCCCGATTTATCTTACAAAGGATATTGCTCATCCATAGTACCATAGCTTTGTTCCACAACTTCATTATATTTGTAATTATTTTACATAATTATGCTTTAGTAAAAAAAGGCTAAATCTTATACGAAATGTATAAATATTGATGGTGCAGTTAGCACCGTCATCATCATGAATCTCCGCAAGATGTTCTTCAAGACGAACAAGTAACAGCACAATATTCACAAAATGGGGACCCAGAACAGATATCTCTGGATAAAACTAAGTGATTATTTGCTCAGTGCCTCTGGAGACGAACGATGTGAAGAGCTGGTTGGCTCTGTCCCAAATAAAAAGGTGAGAAGAAGATAATAAAAAAGAAATGTAAAACACTGTTACGCTAATATTAAAATGAGAAATATGAATTGTTTGTTTCTGTTTAGTGGAGTAGGTACTGATCAGTTTAATATCATAAAAAAAAACTAAAATATTTTTTTTTAATTTCTAGCATCGAACCTAAAATTAAACCATAGGTAGGTACTTAATTGTGACATTCATACATATTTTTTACAAGCTAGTGGTATAATTTATGGCAGAGCAAAGTGCAAACGCGGGTCGAGCATTCAAAGAAGAACACGTTTTTGTAGAACACATATTACCATAATGCTCTTACAACACGTGAGTTGCTTTATGCTCTCGCAAGACACCTAGATTATGTATGATGATCGGGAAGCTTTTTTAGAAGCACTTTGCAGGCAAAATTCATTACGTGCTAATGATGCGTTTCTGTGAATAGTTATATTAAAATGTATACCTTCTTGGCTTCTCTCCATTCGAGATTCCGGAGACGATTCAGCCCTTTCAGATTACGGTCAAGGATTTTCAAAAACTCCGATCGAGTAATCTTCGGCGTTTCTGTGGTTCCATTACCGTCCGCAGGTGGCGGCTTTGTAGGAGCCTGTACAACAAAATCTACCTAAATTTTGTACCTATGTGATATGAAGTTAAAGATTAGATCAGTGTTAATAACGATAAATCGTGAAAGATTGAATAGTCTCTTCCGAGACGGTTAGACGAGTATGTAGGTAACTTCGTTTGCATGGCAGGTACCTAAGTACCTGCCTACCTAATCTAATAAAATTATAGGCCTTAGGTAGTTAGTTGGGTTTGTAATATTTGGTGGGTACCTGTTCAAAAACTTACATCGTCCGCAACAAATTGTGCATTCACTAAATCTGATATTTGGGTGTACGCACTTTTGGTGTCGTTAATTTGCTGCAAAGAGAAAACTGCTTGTAAAATTACTAAATAAGATATTTACAAAGAATCGACAAGAACATTTTGTTTTAGGAAGTAAATGACTTTACATCTACGATAAGGTGAAAAATAGTTCCGAAAAATCCCCATTTCGGCTTGGTAGCAATATTCCATCCTCCTTTTGCTGCAGTTTGCCTTGACTGACGGTCGTGCTCTATTACATCGTCAGCAGTTGGCTGTAACACAGGTAAACAGTAGGTATTTAAATTATTTTCTATGGTGTAGTTGATTATCTTGTATTTTACTATATTAAAAAATACCTAAAGTACCTAATTTAAATTATTATAGTAGAAATATTCAGATAGGTACCTAACAAAATTTTGAAAGTGTTTACCTAGTAAAATAAGGATCTTATTCATTATAATATTATAGGTAACTACAGTCTATTTCAAACACGTCCTGATAATGAAACGTAATTACAGAATAAATAATAGTACTCGCCCGTAACCGTAAATCCAGCTCTATCTTGTCCTATAGAACAATTTGAGAAATAAAAGTATTACATGTTCCATAGTACAATTATCTTATTCTAAGTATAATAAAATATCTTATTCTGTCTGATGACGTCATGTTCCATCATCGTGTTCCATAGAACAAATGGGAACTATCTACCCGTAAAACCCTTAGGAATTCTATTTAGCCAGTTTTCAAAACTTGTTAGTAAGTAGGTAGGTATGAATAATGTAAACATGCATGCAGGTAGGTACTGCTGTAAAGCTGCTTGTTTCTACTAACTGGTTGCGCGGTGAAGCGTGGTGCGACGATGGCCAGTATCAGTACCGTGATCCACACGAGGTCTTGTCGTCTGAATGCCATCTCTGATGTGCTACCCGCGAACCTAAATCTAGAAAACATATATAAGTAGGTGTAAATGTCATACATATACTTGCAGTAGGTATAGCATTCGTATAATAAGCATTGATTGAAGGCCGAACGCTCAATTTAAAACCTTTCAAAATGTTGTATGGCAACAATTCAAAATGTCTGTATGAAGGACTTTGCTAAGAATAAAATACTTTTAGTTTCTTCATATTACTAAATGAACCTACATGATAAAATTAAAATCCAATAAGTACTTAAGGTACCTAATTATGTGTTGGAAAATTAAATGCAAAAAAATTACGAACGTTGAAATGTACTCGTATCTACGAGTAGTATAATATAATAGGTAGGTACCTACTTACGTATTTAGGTGAATTAATAGATTGCTATAAGTTTTTAGATGGATAGATAAAAAATGTTAAATCAAACCTAACAATAAAAGGTAACCATGTAAACATTTGTTCCTCTTCCATCAAGTAAGTACATAGGTGGTACCTACCTACCTAGTTCATGCAACATTATTACGAAGTGGCACATCTATCGACATAACTTACAAGCACACTTACAAGTCTTCGTTCGGGTAGTTTGCAAATACATTAATCACAAAAAATGCGCCCAAGTGATAAGTAAGTAGGTATTCTATATACATACCTACCTAGGTATTCTACTATCCGACCGAGCTCATACCTACCTTACGCAAAACATCTGACGAGGGGTCAAACCTCGCGTCGTGATCAGCAATACCACCGTATGCTTCTATGCAGACTCGTTCAAATGGAGGGCCTACCTATGTAAGCCGACTGAGAAGCGAAAGGCTGCGAGTTTGATTCTAATTCTGGACAATGTTTGTTAGGTTTATTACATACCTATCACAGACACTTTTAGATAGTGTTGTGAAAGTAGGTAGGTACCTACAACGCAAAATGTGAATTCCCAAAATGAGAAATATCCACAACGAAGCCGACAAGACTAGACCATGACACCAATGACCCAGCTTGGCTTGGTAATCTTAGTCTGAGGATTGCACATTCACTCATTATATTGACAATCTTGCTCAACGCTATCCGCCTACCACTACTACAGATATATTAGTTGGACATAGGCTGTAGGAATAGGTTCGAAAGAGTTGACCAGTGACCAGTGACACGAATTAGTAGTAGTATAGGTATTAAAAAAAATGTAGAGGTACCTAACACATTATACTTCAGCCAAACCGGAGATAGGGTACAAGTACAAAAACAAACCGTCCTCGTCGTGCATATTTTTTCGTTATTACGATAAAATCACTTTAGTTTTAGGTGAATAAACCTCACAACATAAATTTTTACACCATAATTTAACTAGGTACTTAAAAGTTCCTTAAACATGAAATGAAAAAGTAAGTTTTAGGTTAAGTATGGGCGGTTTGTTTACATAAATTGTATCTCCAGTTTGGCTAAATTATAGGTTCTTGTACCGTTTCAGACCGAAACAAAATATTTGCAGATCACGCATTTGTTCCTTCGCCGCGAATATCAAACCCGCAACTCTTCAAGCTTAGCCGCTGCATCTTGATACAATGTTTCTACCTTACATACCATCGTTGGGACCATGAACTTGAAAAAAAAACACTGAATAATTTATGTTGCGATCGAGACGTCTGTTGTAACTTTGAGTGTGTGAAGGTAATTATTTGTACCTTGGGAATTATGATTTTTTATCACACTTGAAAGAGAATGGTTTTTGACAGGGTCTTTTTATTTAAGACGTAGGTACAAAGTCTCGGAAGGTACTTAGCTAATGAATACTGCTAAAGGTTCATTATTTAATTAGGCATTTCTACATTGGGCGCAATAATTAAAATATCATTAGGAGGAAATAAAAAAAAATAAGGGTACCTAATCAAAAAGTCATTAAATAATAAGGTATGAATATACTTATTGTTAGCTTGTTTTTTTTTTGAAGTTATAAAATGTACTGAATACTTTAACACTGCTTCTGTAATTTTAAAAAATGCGAAGTATTATACCTAAAGGTCAAACTGCAGGGTTTGAATGAGGAGCGCGCGGGCGCCGACACTGAGCCGCGAGTACTGCGGCGGCACACGCGGCGGCGGCTGAAGACCGCGCAACACCATCGGGGCCAAGGCCGCCGATTGCGATTCCTACCCACTATAGTTATGTCAGCTGCGTTCTACTTATGCAATGCTTTCCGACCATTGAATGCAGTTCGATGGCCTGCTTGTTATTAATTACTTACCTGTGAGCTTAATCGCTTTTGTTATTACCATTTTATTATATGAATCTACAACACTTAGATTTATGAATGTGCGATGCAGTAACGTCTAGGCAAATTATAAGATCTGTTATTTTTGATAACTTTATTTGGTGTCATTCAAAGTGCCTAGAAATGCCAAAAGAAACAATCGTTATGATCCTATACCTACTCAGAAAATAGCAGATATAGCTACGTGTGCAATTATACTTACCTTATTTCGAAATTTATTATATCAACAAATAATACACTAAATGTGACTAAGAAGTAGTGTTAAACTTGTCTTATAGAACAGCTGTATTAAGAACCTGGGTAAACAATGTACTACATATAATAAGTACCTATGTCAAGTAAAATTTTTAAAACTGGTACATAATTATAATGACGATGCTTGATCTATGTTATGACATTCTTTTATATTACATAAAACTCAACAAAACTGCGACAATAGCTCTGATTTATGAGAACCTGTAAAACTTTTACACCACCACTAATATTTCGTGCTCAAAACCCCGCAATCACTACTGCACTAAAAGTATATGATTATCGTGCCTAATTTTTATTCAAGCCTGTCTGCAATTTTTTAGGCTAAACATGCAGGGAAACGACGTCAACGCACGGTAGGTAACTGATTTAAAACGACAACCTTTCTTCATCGATGTCGCATCAGGCTAGTCTTACACGTGGACGTCTACGCTGACGATTCGAAATAATCATACTTTGACAGAGAGTCGTCAAGTCATGAAGTGACAAGTTCCATTTTCCTGTATTTCTTCCTGAGGGTGGAGACTGGGTCCTTGAAGAGCACGGGGTCGAAGCGCAGCACGGAGCGCACCAGCGGCATGTAGCCCCACGCCGTCGCGAACGTGTTCAGGCACGACTGCCTCTGGATGAAATGCTCGGGGTCGCTCCAAGACGACCTGACGATCAAACATATACTTTCAAGCCGCGACTCCACTACTACTCTCGTGTCACTAGTTTTATCGAACCAGTGAGATGAAATAATTAGAGGGCACCTCAAAGAGGCGCTTTTTTACACTTAAAACATGTTTTAGAACTTTATAGGTTCTGCGAATCCACTGCACGGACAGCGTGCGTACGTGAGGTGCGCCACGAGGCAGTTGTCCCTATATCTGTTGTGCGGCGCGTGAGGTGAGCCACGAGGCAGTTGTACCTGTATCTGTGGTGCGGCGTGTGAGGTGAGCCACGAGGCAGTTGTACCTGTATCTGTAGTGCGGCGCGTGAGGTGAGCCACGAGGCAGTTGTACCTGTATCTGTGGTGCAGCGTGTGAGGTGAGCCACGAGGCAGTTGTACCTGTATCTGTGGTGCGGCGCGTGAGGTGAGCCACGCGGCAGTTGTACCTGTATCTGTGGTGCAGCGTGTGAGGTGAGCCACGAGGCAGTTGTACCTGTATCTGTGGTGCGGCGCGTGAGGTGAGCCACGCGGCAGTTGTACCTGTATCTGTGGTGCGGCGTGTGAGGTGAGCCACGAGGCAGTTGTACCTGAATCTGTGATGCGGCGCCTTGTAGCGGCGGCGCTGCGCCAGCTTGAGCGGCGGGCGGCGCGTGATGTGCGCCACGAGGCAGTTGAGCAGGATGTCCTCGCAGTTGGCGGCCCGGCGCACAGCGCGGCGCGCGGCTGGCGCGGCGGCCGCGTACAGCGCGAGGCTGGCGCGGTGCACTAGCGCCGCGCCTGGCAGTACCATGCTGTACGCGCCGCCCCACTTGCTGCTGTAGCCCCACGAGCCCTGCCAGACAAACCACCCAGCCTCTTGTGTATCTTTCACCTCACATGTGTAGGGTAGACCAGGGCAAAATGGGATAGTTAAGAGAAAAACAAACTCTTTATTGGAAAAACTATTAGGTACTCCAGACACAACATTTATAAATCAACCATATTTATTCAAATAGTTTTAAAGGCTAAATCATTTACTTTTTTGGAAATCAGAAGCAAAAAAATTTAATGAAATTTAATCAATTTAAGTGCCATGGGGTAAAACGTTAACAAAACGTCGCACAAGAATTATGAACCCAACCAGACCCAAACAAACATGGCCATTTTAATTACATCCATTTAGAAAAAAAAAATCTTAAGAAAGTATAGCCTATTATGTTACACGACTTATTATGATAGTGTCGTCGTGTCCATTTTTTCATACTCTACTTCTATGTAGATGGACAAAAAAACTCACCTACGATTTCTAAACAATACCTTAGCTTCATCCCAGAAATGCGTCCGCGCCGGGTATCCAACTATACGTTCCGGGAAATTCTGCCATACACGGAACGCAAAGTCCAACTCCTCGGCCAAGAGCGGCGCGTCTCCGTCCAGCGAGAAGACAGCGGCCGTCGGCACCGCCCATAGCGGCCGCCACCGCGCCGACACGCCTTCTCTGTAACAATGTGCAACATACGTACATACCTACACAATGTTCATGATATTCATGTGTTAAGTTATACGACCTCGGTGGCGGTGGCGTTCGTCCACCCGAGACCTAAATGGATTCTATATTTCTTGGCTGCAGTTTCGGCTACGACATGGGTATTAAATTACATTCGCCGTGTGTAATGGTACTCATAGTTTCTAATACCACAAGGAAAACTGCAAAACTGCTGGAAACTGCGATACAGTTTTTAATTTAAAACTAAGGCAGTTTTCAACTTGTTCCCATTGTTTCTTTGTAATGTTGTATTATATTTTATCAAATAAATTATGTTATGTTAATTAAGTGTAAGGTTAGGTCTGCTATGAACGTTATTATTATTAATTACCCCGGGAAATGAGTAGTTGCATCCAACACAAGCACTGGCAGTGGTTCGCGAGTGTCGCCCGCCACACGCGTCAGCGACTTTAACGCGGGCGCGGCACGCTCGCTGTCCCACACTAAAACGACCTGTGAAAAAATATGTTGTGAAACGTTATATTCTCAAAGATGAGCCTAAATCGGTTTACATACGTAACTGCCGGTTATACCCACCTTTTCACAAAACTCGCTGCTGGCAATATTGGCAAGAAGTTTGTGCAGGGCCGGTGAAGTGGCTTGAACGTATAAGAGGGCTGTGAAGGAATTACCGGGAGTGGAAGGAGGGGCAGTGACCGCGACTGACGGCGCCGGGAGGGGGGTGAGTGGTGCGGAGGGGGCGGGCGGCGCGGGGGGGACCGGCACGGCCATAGGGAAGTGCGCCCGGGAGTCTCCGTACGAAGCCAGCGTGTTCAGTGCACCAGGTGACGCGTTCCATATCAGGGCTTCACGTTGTCTTGATGATTTATGCGCTGTTACTCGTTCTAGAAGAATCTATACACGAGAAGTTAATTATGTCCTTTACAACTTTTTTTTTACTAAGTAAGAACCACATTTGAAAAAACTTTCAAACAGGTTTATGCTATAAAACAATTAGGCACTTCTTACCTCAATAGTAGTAAAAACAATTTTTTCAATTGATGAAAAGTACAGCTCCCAAAGTAGCTGAGTCTGTTGGCGCAAAGCAAGTATGCGCTCAGGCGGGACTGAGCGCACCAACTCTGGTACCTGGAAACAAATCCCTACTTTTGTTTTGTTGATCTGCTGCAGCAAACTGCCCTCTAGATTCTAGTTCTTTGTCAATGTTTTTAACTTGGTTATAGATATTACACTACTTCTACCTGCAATAGCAGTCGTTCATCAGCCCAGATAACTGCGCGGCGCCAATCAATGCGTTCATCAAATGGCAACCGCCAGCCATTACTGAGCAGCACAGGCACGCAACCAGCCGCTAGGGCCTCAAGGAATCTATAAGATCCAAGCCGACGACCCCTAGCAACTAGGCAGAATGTTGAATTAGCTAATAACTGCTCATAGTCAAATCTAAAATTACACAACATATATTATTATAAATTGGAAAAGATTTGAGAGTCCAAACTGGAGCCACATATTGTTTTTTTTAATGTGTCTGGTACTAACTTGTCATATTCTTTGTTATCCTCATCACATCTTTCATCTCTTAGATCTTTCCATGATTTGCCATGTCGGCAAGTAGTAACTAATATAAGATTATTTCCATCATGAAGGTGCCACAATGAATTTCTGGTCTCGCTACCTATGCCATGAACATATCTTTTACCTTTGAATGCCAGCAAATGGCGTTTAGGAGATGGGAAAAGATTACCAGTGGCTGCTGGTGGTGCTCCACCCCTTTCTGGGTGTTCCTTGTGGAATAAAGGCAATGATATGTCAAATCCTTCACGGAAAATAGTTTCAGAAGCACTAGCTCTTGCTAGAATAGCTTCTCCGGGGTCAAAACCCAAAGCATCTTCAGCATAGTCGGGCCAAGTGCCAGCATATAAATTAAAAATCAAATGATTACGACCATTCTTCCAGTGAGGTAAATGTGATAATCGAGATCCTACATCTGGGACGTGCTCAGGTGATAAAGGATCTGCATCTAGAGTATCTATAGCTGGCACATAGAGACAAGCTTCATTAGGATCCCGCGTAGCATAGCGTGATTCTCGTATAACAGAAAGTACTTTACGATACGACGCACTAACTGGTCCTTCACTTGGGTATACGTATATTTTAGGGTCACTGCCACATTTTGAAAAATCAAAACAAGTTTCCATCCTGCAAGTGGCCGCAGCTGATTTCGGTTGTCTTTGCTGAGCTGATGGGGCTTCCTCTAGTTCATCTAATGTAGCAAAGGATTTCAACTGCGCTCGACGCTCACTTTGAGTTAGCTCAGTCTTCAAATGGTAACTTCCAAAATAGCAATAAATTAAAAATGCACAGGTGAGGAATAGTAGAATGAAACGTTTTTTAGCTTGCATGACTGAGTTTTGATATCGCAAGAAACAAATAATAACAGGACCAGAAAGATTAACACAACTAGAACGAAATTACTTATTTTTTAAGTACCTAGTCTGAGAAAGGACTTTTATTTATTTACTCGACTCGATGTATTAATTAAAGGCTCGGCTAGCAACTTCAATTTCGTAGTGTTGAGTAGGACATACGTGAGGCACCTCGTTTGTCCCATACATTCGCTCAGAAATGTCATGGACCTCATTTTCAATCGTTGTACCACCTCACAATTCGTGTCACACTCACCAAACGACGTCACGTGCGAGCGCGAGCGGGACGAACGAGGGAAATACAAATGTTTCATTCGAGCGAGTGAGGAGTGAGTGAGCTGATGTATTGCGTGATCGAATGACAGATCGTACGTTGAAATGACATCACAGTGGCGTATGACGTAAGTAGGTAATTGACGTAGCTAAAAATTGAATGAATTGCTTGAAGTTGATTGATAGAAACCTACAACAAAATTAGTTTTGTAACCGTCTCAGTGGTGAAAAAGTGTCAAAACTTTTGTTTATATCTGTAAATATGAAGTAGATAGATTTCACATTGTAGGTAGGTACGAGTACATTAAGTAAGTACATTTATGTAGGTAAGTAATATAATATGTTTGTTCTTCTTTTTCTTATCGTGTCAATAGTTATTTTTTTTTCTTTATATACGTTTTATTTTTACTCTTACTTGATTTTTTTGTAATGTTTGTAATCTTTCTGGTGTCTTGACCTTTATTTTTTTTTATATTTTTTAAATTATCTATTATTATTTTTTATATTTTTTTATTGTTAATCAGTAGTTATCGCTTTTTGCCACTCTTATAGAGTTATTCTGATTTTTTGTTTGTTTGTCAGAATTCTATGTCCGCAACTGATCCTACGCACCCGTCTCAAAAGGTTCTAACGGAAGACCAGCGCAAGTTACTTACAGTAACCTGCATTGCTGAGTTAGGACCTTTTTGTAACACCATTGATCTTTATTATATCTACATACAAACTTGTTTACCTCTTATTTTGTTTAATTTACTTTAATTATTTCTTTACTTTGTTGCTTTGCTGATGATGTTACAAATAAATAATTCATTCATTCATTCATTTTAAACCAGTGTGATGAAAGGACTTATAGTATAAGTGCGCCTCAAAAATGCTCCTTTCGTGCACTTGATAGTTTTCGAATTACCAACTAAGTACATAGTTTTTACAATTTTTGTCGATAGTACCTACTACCTAATTTATCTACCTACCTACTCATCCTAACCTAATCCTACTAGATACTTAGGTAAGTACCTACTGAACTAATAGGTAGGTAAAAAACATTGCAATTAGGTATCGAGGTAGGTACCTACTTACCCCTTGCCCAGGTAGGTACCCAAATAATCTACTAATACCTACCTACCCATCACTACATACAAAACATCAAAATTATCTAGGTAGGTACCTACCTACCTACCTAGGTACCCATTTTACTACTTGATTACCTCAATATCAATCAGTTATCGTTCATATAACACAAGCTCTACTTACTTTGGGGCTAGAAGATGACCAGCATTATTATTAAGTATTATTTTAGGTACTTACTAAACACTACATACCTGAACCACAGATAATATAATAGGTACTATACTCCTAAACTAATAGGTAGGATAAGTAGGCATCTAATGTAAAACATTAAAATTATATCTACCTAACCTACTTAACTGACCAAGACATACCTACCTACATTGCTTGTCATCTAACCTAATCTATCATAGGTACAAACAATAATAGTAAAAAGAATTATACTTACTCATCAAGTAAAACGCCTCACTTTTAGTGACAAAATGAAAACATGACACTCATCAAGACACCTCATACCTCTTCTCTTGTGACATGACATGACAAATGAGTAGATTGAACGAGCGAAATAATAATTTTACGTAAAAAGGATCTGATTCATTAAAAAAAATAAACCACAGGCTTATCTAAACATTAACAATCAATTTAATCAAAATTAAACAAAACTACTACAATCAGATTGGACCACACACATTGAAAATGATCTAGATTACACATGAAAATGACATAACCAAAACACAATATGACTCACGCGTCCTTCACACCGAAATTACACAAAAACAATAAAACTCTACTGTCCATGAGATGTTGCACTGTCGAGCACCACGAGCGAAGTGACCGCAAGCCTCGATTCGGCCCGCTATTTATAGGCGGTCGCCTTGTTGTTTGCCTCCTGGTGGGGAAGTTGCTAACACGGCCTCTCCTGACGAAGGGTCGTCCTCGGCCCGGTCGTACGGTGTCGATCTACAGAGACCAGCGCCAGCTGCTGTCGAGGGTCCGGCTTCAGGGTCTGCAACTAACAGAGGCATGGATCGCAGAACACTTGATCCCTCATCTGTGAAAGAACAACACATATTTAAATAGGCGCTCAGTATCTTTAAAACCGCCACCTAATTTTTCATCCTCCGTTCATAATATCTCTTTCACTTAATTCATACATCGCACAACATTCATAAATTTCAAACTCAATCTTACAGACTTCACCTCAGAGACGTCTCAAAATAATGAAAATAGGGCCCTTTTACTCAAGCAGTCGTATCTCTGGACGTCGCCTACTGCACCGTCTTCAGCAACAGCCGCGCCGGCTTCTGTCTTCGGCACTTCTGACGCCAGACGCACCAAGCATCTCCCTCAGGTTAACACACTCTCTGTGCATTGACCTGTGCGCATTACCACCTTTAGTAATCGCCCAGTCACCACCCTTGGTAACTATCCAACACCAGCCAACCACCTTATTCGACCTGACATATATAGCAATGTCGTCTGTTATCCACTTACAAGAGGGGGGACTTTTTCATATCTACTATCCTAGGGGGGGACTATACCTACCTACTACGAAAAACACTAAGGGGTTGGTTGGTTAATCTAACTATGGGAAAGGATAACAACCGGCAAAGCCATAAATGACGTTTTGGTCTTATAAGAGGTGTGGTACTCGCTATCGAAGAACGCGGCACACGTCTCCGAGCACCACTCGCCTCGCCACGGTACCATGTACTGCACGGCAGCCAGAGTCGTTCTCCCGTAGCCTCCGCTCAACAGCTTCAGCTCGTAACGACCGCAGAGTCCAGCTTCTCTGTGGACTGAGAACACTTTATTACGTAAACAAATTGACGAGGTGAGAGTCTTTCTCTATTTGAATACTCATCTTATATGGCCTGGTTATCCTTCACAGCCGTCGAGCTCTGCTCCGCGTGATCTCACGTAGACCCTCACGATTCGGCCTTGTGTTCCGAGCAGCGACGTCAAAACGCGCGAATAACAGGCGTCGTCCCTTCGGTACCTGTTTAACTCTGTTAAGTGAAGAGGTATACATCAAAGTTGCTAACACGGCCTCTCCTGACGAAGGGTCGTCCTCGGCCCGGTCGTACGGTGTCGATCTACAGAGACCAGCGCCAGCTGCTGTCGAGGGTCCGGCTTCAGGGTCTGCAACTAACAGAGGCATGGATCGCAGAACACTTGATCCCTCATCTGTGAAAGAACAACACATATTTAAATAGGCGCTCAGTATCTTTAAAACCGCCACCTAATTTTTCATCCTCCGTTCATAATATCTCTTTCACTTAATTCATACATCGCACAACATTCATAAATTTCAAACTCAATCTTACAGACTTCACCTCAGAGACGTCTCAAAATAATGAAAATAGGGCCCTTTTACTCAAGCAGTCGTATCTCTGGACGTCGCCTACTGCACCGTCTTCAGCAGCAGCCGCGCCGGCTTCTGTCTTCGGCACTTCTGACGCCAGACGCACCAAGCATCTTCCTCAGGTTAACACACTCTCTGTGCATTGACCTGTGCGCATTACCACCTTTAGTAATCGCCCAGTCACCACCCTTGGTAACTATCCAACACCAGCCAACCACCTCATTCGACCTGACATATATAGCAATGTCGTCTGTTATCCACTTACAAGAGGGGGGACTTTTTCATATCTACTATCCTAGGGGGGGACTATACCTACCTACTACGAAAAACACTAAGGGGTTGGTTGGTTAATCTAACTATGGGAAAGGATAACAACCGGCAAAGCCATAAATGACGTTTTGGTCTTATAAGAGGTGTGGTACTCGCTATCGAAGAACGCGGCACACGTCTCCGAGCACCACTCGCCTCGCCACGGTACCATGTACTGCACGGCAGCCAGAGTCGTTCTCCCGTAGCCTCCGCTCAACAGCTTCAGCTCGTAACGACCGCAGAGTCCAGCTTCTCTGTGGACTGAGAACACTTTATTACGTAAACAAATTGACGAGGTGAGAGTCTTTCTCTATTTGAATACTCATCTTATATGGCTTGGTTATCCTTCACAGCCGTCGAGCTCTGCTCCGCGTGATCTCACGTAGACCCTCACGATTCGGCCTTGTGTTCCGAGCAGCGACGTCAAAACGCGCGAATAACAGGCGTCGTCCCTTCGGTACCTGTTTAACTCTGTTAAGTGGAGAGGTATACCTACATCAAAGTTGCTAACACGGCCTCTCCTGACGAAGGGTCGTCCTCGGCCCGGTCGTACGGTGTCGATCTACAGAGACCAGCGCCAGCTGCTGTCGAGGGTCCGGCTTCAGGGTCTGCAACTAACAGAGGCATGGATCGCAGAACACTTGATCCCTCATCTGTGAAAGAACAACACATATTTAAATAGGCGCTCAGTATCTTTAAAACCGCCACCTAATTTTTCATCCTCCGTTCATATCTCTTTCACTTAATTCATACATCGCACAACATTCATAAATTTCAAACTCAATCTTACAGACTTCACCTCAGAGACGTCTCAAAATAATGAAAATAGGGCCCTTTTACTCAAGCAGTCGTATTGTGGTACTCGCTATCGAAGAACGCGGCACACGTCTCCGAGCACCACTCGCCTCGCCACGGTACCATGTACTGCACGGCAGCCAGAGTCGTTCTCCCGTAGTCTCCGCTCAACAGCTTTAGCTCGTAACGACCGCAGAGTCCAGCTTCTCTGTGGACTGAGAACACTTTATTACGTAAACAAATTGACGAGGTGAGAGTCTTTCTCTATTTGAATACTCATCTTATATGGCCTGGTTATCCTTCACAGCCGTCGAGCTCTGCTCCGCGTGATCTCACGTAGACCCTCACGATTCGGCCTTGTGTTCCGAGCAGCGACGTCAAAACGCGCGAATAACAGGCGTCGTCCCTTCGGTACCTGTTTAACTCTGTTAAGTGGAGAGGTATACCTACATCAAAGTTGCTAACACGGCCTCTCCTGACGAAGGGTCGTCCTCGGCCCGGTCGTACGGTGTCGATCTACAGAGACCAGCGCCAGCTGCTGTCGAGGGTCCGGCTTCAGGGTCTGCAACTAACAGAGGCATGGATCGCAGAACACTTGATCCCTCATCTGTGAAAGAACAACACATATTTAAATAGGCGCTCAGTATCTTTAAAACCGCCACCTAATTTTTCATCCTCCGTTCATAATATCTCTTTCACTTAATTCATACATCGCACAACATTCATAAATTTCAAACTCAATCTTACAGACTTCACCTCAGAGACGTCTCAAAATAATGAAAATAGGGCCCTTTTACTCAAGCAGTCGTATTGTGGTACTCGCTATCGAAGAACGCGGCACACGTCTCCGAGCACCACTCGCCTCGCCACGGTACCATGTACTGCACGGCAGCCAGAGTCGTTCTCCCGTAGCCTCCGCTCAACAGCTTCAGCTCGTAACGACCGCAGAGTCCAGCTTCTCTGTGGACTGAGAACACTTTATTACGTAAACAAATTGACGAGGTGAGAGTCTTTCTCTATTTGAATACTCATCTTATATGGCCTGGTTATCCTTCACAGCCGTCGAGCTCTGCTCCGCGTGATCTCACGTAGACCCTCACGATTCGGCCTTGTGTTCCGAGCAGCGACGTCAAAACGCGCGAATAACAGGCGTCGTCCCTTCGGTACCTGTTTAACTCTGTTAAGTGGAGAGGTATACCTACATCAAAGTTGCTAACACGGCCTCTCCTGACGAAGGGTCGTCCTCGGCCCGGTCGTACGGTGTCGATCTACAGAGACCAGCGCCAGCTGCTGTCGAGGGTCCGGCTTCAGGGTCTGCAACTAACAGAGGCATGGATCGCAGAACACTTGATCCCTCATCTGTGAAAGAACAACACATATTTAAATAGGCGCTCAGTATCTTTAAAACCGCCACCTAATTTTTCATCCTCCGTTCATAATATCTCTTTCACTTAATTCATACATCGCACAACATTCATAAATTTCAAACTCAATCTTACAGACTTCACCTCAGAGACGTCTCAAAATAATGAAAATAGGGCCCTTTTACTCAAGCAGTCGTATTGTGGTACTCGCTATCGAAGAACGCGGCACACGTCTCCGAGCACCACTCGCCTCGCCACGGTACCATGTACTGCACGGCAGCCAGAGTCGTTCTCCCGTAGCCTCCGCTCAACAGCTTCAGCTCGTAACGACCGCAGAGTCCAGCTTCTCTGTGGACTGAGAACACTTTATTACGTAAACTAATTGACGAGGTGAGAGTCTTTCTCTATTTGAATACTCATCTTATATGGCCTGGTTATCCTTCACAGCCGTCGAGCTCTGCTCCGCGTGATCTCACGTAGACCCTCACGATTCGGCCTTGTGTTCCGAGCAGCGACGTCAAAACGCGCGAATAACAGGCGTCGTCCCTTCGGTACCTGTTTAACTCTGTTAAGTGGAGAGGTATACCTACATCAAAGTTGCTAACACGGCCTCTCCTGACGAAGGGTCGTCCTCGGCCCGGTCGTACGGTGTCGATCTACAGAGACCAGCGCCAGCTGCTGTCGAGGGTCCGGCTTCAGGGTCTGCAACTAACAGAGGCATGGATCGCAGAACACTTGATCCCTCATCTGTGAAAGAACAACACATATTTAAATAGGCGCTCAGTATCTTTAAAACCGCCACCTAATTTTTCATCCTCCGTTCATAATATCTCTTTCACTTAATTCATACATCGCACAACATTCATAAATTTCAAACTCAATCTTACAGACTTCACCTCAGAGACGTCTCAAAATAATGAAAATAGGGCCCTTTTACTCAAGCAGTCGTATTGTGGTACTCGCTATCGAAGAACGCGGCACACGTCTCCGAGCACCACTCGCCTCGCCACGGTACCATGTACTGCACGGCAGCCAGAGTCGTTCTCCCGTAGCCTCCGCTCAACAGCTTCAGCTCGTAACGACCGCAGAGTCCAGCTTCTCTGTGGACTGAGAACACTTTATTACGTAAACAAATTGACGAGGTGAGAGTCTTTCTCTATTTGAATACTCATCTTATATGGCTTGGTTATCCTTCACAGCCGTCGAGCTCTGCTCCGCGTGATCTCACGTAGACCCTCACGATTCGGCCTTGTGTTCCGAGCAGCGACGTCAAAACGCGCGAATAACAGGCGTCGTCCCTTCGGTACCTGTTTAACTCTGTTAAGTGGAGAGGTATACCTACATCAAAGTTGCTAACACGGCCTCTCCTGACGAAGGGTCGTCCTCGGCCCGGTCGTACGGTGTCGATCTACAGAGACCAGCGCCAGCTGCTGTCGAGGGTCCGGCTTCAGGGTCTGCAACTAACAGAGGCATGGATCGCAGAACACTTGATCCCTCATCTGTGAAAGAACAACACATATTTAAATAGGCGCTCAGTATCTTTAAAACCGCCACCTAATTTTTCATCCTCCGTTCATAATATCTCTTTCACTTAATTCATACATCGCACAACATTCATAAATTTCAAACTCAATCTTACAGACTTCACCTCAGAGACGTCTCAAAATAATGAAAATAGGGCCCTTTTACTCAAGCAGTCGTATTGTGGTACTCGCTATCGAAGAACGCGGCACACGTCTCCGAGCACCACTCGCCTCGCCACGGTACCATGTACTGCACGGCAGCCAGAGTCGTTCTCCCGTAGCCTCCGCTCAACAGCTTCAGCTCGTAACGACCGCAGAGTCCAGCTTCTCTGTGGACTGAGAACACTTTATTACGTAAACAAATTGACGAGGTGAGAGTCTTTCTCTATTTGAATACTCATCTTATATGGCTTGGTTATCCTTCACAGCCGTCGAGCTCTGCTCCGCGTGATCTCACGTAGACCCTCACGATTCGGCCTTGTGTTCCGAGCAGCGACGTCAAAACGCGCGAATAACAGGCGTCGTCCCTTCGGTACCTGTTTAACTCTGTTAAGTGGAGAGGTATACCTACATCAAAGTTGCTAACACGGCCTCTCCTGACGAAGGGTCGTCCTCGGCCCTGTCGTACGGTGTCGATCTACAGAGACCAGCGCCAGCTGCTGTCGAGGGTCCGGCTTCAGGGTCTGCAACTAACAGAGGCATGGATCGCAGAACACTTGATCCCTCATCTGTGAAAGAACAACACATATTTAAATAGGCGCTCAGTATCTTTAAAACCGCCACCTAATTTTTCATCCTCCGTTCATAATATCTCTTTCACTTAATTCATACATCGCACAACATTCATAAATTTCAAACTCAATCTTACAGACTTCACCTCAGAGACGTCTCAAAATAATGAAAATAGGGCCCTTTTACTCAAGCAGTCGTATTGTGGTACTCGCTATCGAAGAACGCGGCACACGTCTCCGAGCACCACTCGCCTCGCCACGGTACCATGTACTGCACGGCAGCCAGAGTCGTTCTCCCGTAGCCTCCGCTCAACAGCTTCAGCTCGTAACGACCGCAGAGTCCAGCTTCTCTGTGGACTGAGAACACTTTATTACTTAAACTAATTGACGAGGTGAGAGTCTTTCTCTATTTGAATACTCATCTTATATGGCCTGGTTATCCTTCACAGCCGTCGAGCTCTGCTCCGCGTGATCTCACGTAGACCCTCACGATTCGGCCTTGTGTTCCGAGCAGCGACGTCAAAACGCGCGAATAACAGGCGTCGTCCCTTCGGTACCTGTTTAACTCTGTTAAGTGGAGAGGTATACCTACATCAAAGTTGCTAACACGGCCTCTCCTGACGAAGGGTCGTCCTCGGCCCGGTCGTACGGTGTCGATCTACAGAGACCAGCGCCAGCTGCTGTCGAGGGTCCGGCTTCAGGGTCTGCAACTAACAGAGGCATGGATCGCAGAACACTTGATCCCTCATCTGTGAAAGAACAACACATATTTAAATAGGCGCTCAGTATCTTTAAAACCGCCACCTAATTTTTCATCCTCCGTTCATAATATCTCTTTCACTTAATTCATACATCGCACAACATTCATAAATTTCAAACTCAATCTTACAGACTTCACCTCAGAGACGTCTCAAAATAATGAAAATAGGGCCCTTTTACTCAAGCAGTCGTATTGTGGTACTCGCTATCGAAGAACGCGGCACACGTCTCCGAGCACCACTCGCCTCGCCACGGTACCATGTACTGCACGGCAGCCAGAGTCGTTCTCCCGTAGCCTCCGCTCAACAGCTTCAGCTCGTAACGACCGCAGAGTCCAGCTTCTCTGTGGACTGAGAACACTTTATTACGTAAACAAATTGACGAGGTGAGAGTCTTTCTCTATTTGAATACTCATCTTATATGGCCTGGTTATCCTTCACAGCCGTCGAGCTCTGCTCCGCGTGATCTCACGTAGACCCTCACGATTCGGCCTTGTGTTCCGAGCAGCGACGTCAAAACGCGCGAATAACAGGCGTCGTCCCTTCGGTACCTGTTTAACTCTGTTAAGTGGAGAGGTATACCTACATCAAAGTTGCTAACACGGCCTCTCCTGACGAAGGGTCGTCCTCGGCCCTGTCGTACGGTGTCGATCTACAGAGACCAGCGCCAGCTGCTGTCGAGGGTCCGGCTTCAGGGTCTGCAACTAACAGAGGCATGGATCGCAGAACACTTGATCCCTCATCTGTGAAAGAACAACACATATTTAAATAGGCGCTCAGTATCTTTAAAACCGCCACCTAATTTTTCATCCTCCGTTCATAATATCTCTTTCACTTAATTCATACATCGCACAACATTCATAAATTTCAAACTCAATCTTACAGACTTCACCTCAGAGACGTCTCAAAATAATGAAAATAGGGCCCTTTTACTCAAGCAGTCGTATTGTGGTACTCGCTATCGAAGAACGCGGCACACGTCTCCGAGCACCACTCGCCTCGCCACGGTACCATGTACTGCACGGCAGCCAGAGTCGTTCTCCCGTAGCCTCCGCTCAACAGCTTCAGCTCGTAACGACCGCAGAGTCCAGCTTCTCTGTGGACTGAGAACACTTTATTACGTAAACTAATTGACGAGGTGAGAGTCTTTCTCTATTTGAATACTCATCTTATATGGCCTGGTTATCCTTCACAGCCGTCGAGCTCTGCTCCGCGTGATCTCACGTAGACCCTCACGATTCGGCCTTGTGTTCCGAGCAGCGACGTCAAAACGCGCGAATAACAGGCGTCGTCCCTTCGGTACCTGTTTAACTCTGTTAAGTGGAGAGGTATACCTACATCAAAGTTGCTAACACGGCCTCTCCTGACGAAGGGTCGTCCTCGGCCCGGTCGTACGGTGTCGATCTACAGAGACCAGCGCCAGCTGCTGTCGAGGGTCCGGCTTCAGGGTCTGCAACTAACAGAGGCATGGATCGCAGAACACTTGATCCCTCATCTGTGAAAGAACAACACATATTTAAATAGGCGCTCAGTATCTTTAAAACCGCCACCTAATTTTTCATCCTCCGTTCATAATATCTCTTTCACTTAATTCATACATCGCACAACATTCATAAATTTCAAACTCAATCTTACAGACTTCACCTCAGAGACGTCTCAAAATAATGAAAATAGGGCCCTTTTACTCAAGCAGTCGTATTGTGGTACTCGCTATCGAAGAACGCGGCACACGTCTCCGAGCACCACTCGCCTCGCCACGGTACCATGTACTGCACGGCAGCCAGAGTCGTTCTCCCGTAGCCTCCGCTCAACAGCTTCAGCTCGTAACGACCGCAGAGTCCAGCTTCTCTGTGGACTGAGAACACTTTATTACGTAAACAAATTGACGAGGTGAGAGTCTTTCTCTATTTGAATACTCATCTTATATGGCTTGGTTATCCTTCACAGCCGTCGAGCTCTGCTCCGCGTGATCTCACGTAGACCCTCACGATTCGGCCTTGTGTTCCGAGCAGCGACGTCAAAACGCGCGAATAACAGGCGTCGTCCCTTCGGTACCTGTTTAACTCTGTTAAGTGGAGAGGTATACCTACATCAAAGTTGCTAACACGGCCTCTCCTGACGAAGGGTCGTCCTCGGCCCGGTCGTACGGTGTCGATCTACAGAGACCAGCGCCAGCTGCTGTCGAGGGTCCGGCTTCAGGGTCTGCAACTAACAGAGGCATGGATCGCAGAACACTTGATCCCTCATCTGTGAAAGAACAACACATATTTAAATAGGCGCTCAGTATCTTTAAAACCGCCACCTAATTTTTCATCCTCCGTTCATATCTCTTTCACTTAATTCATACATCGCACAACATTCATAAATTTCAAACTCAATCTTACAGACTTCACCTCAGAGACGTCTCAAAATAATGAAAATAGGGCCCTTTTACTCAAGCAGTCGTATTGTGGTACTCGCTATCGAAGAACGCGGCACACGTCTCCGAGCACCACTCGCCTCGCCACGGTACCATGTACTGCACGGCAGCCAGAGTCGTTCTCCCGTAGTCTCCGCTCAACAGCTTTAGCTCGTAACGACCGCAGAGTCCAGCTTCTCTGTGGACTGAGAACACTTTATTACGTAAACAAATTGACGAGGTGAGAGTCTTTCTCTATTTGAATACTCATCTTATATGGCCTGGTTATCCTTCACAGCCGTCGAGCTCTGCTCCGCGTGATCTCACGTAGACCCTCACGATTCGGCCTTGTGTTCCGAGCAGCGACGTCAAAACGCGCGAATAACAGGCGTCGTCCCTTCGGTACCTGTTTAACTCTGTTAAGTGGAGAGGTATACCTACATCAAAGTTGCTAACACGGCCTCTCCTGACGAAGGGTCGTCCTCGGCCCGGTCGTACGGTGTCGATCTACAGAGACCAGCGCCAGCTGCTGTCGAGGGTCCGGCTTCAGGGTCTGCAACTAACAGAGGCATGGATCGCAGAACACTTGATCCCTCATCTGTGAAAGAACAACACATATTTAAATAGGCGCTCAGTATCTTTAAAACCGCCACCTAATTTTTCATCCTCCGTTCATAATATCTCTTTCACTTAATTCATACATCGCACAACATTCATAAATTTCAAACTCAATCTTACAGACTTCACCTCAGAGACGTCTCAAAATAATGAAAATAGGGCCCTTTTACTCAAGCAGTCGTATTGTGGTACTCGCTATCGAAGAACGCGGCACACGTCTCCGAGCACCACTCGCCTCGCCACGGTACCATGTACTGCACGGCAGCCAGAGTCGTTCTCCCGTAGCCTCCGCTCAACAGCTTCAGCTCGTAACGACCGCAGAGTCCAGCTTCTCTGTGGACTGAGAACACTTTATTACGTAAACAAATTGACGAGGTGAGAGTCTTTCTCTATTTGAATACTCATCTTATATGGCCTGGTTATCCTTCACAGCCGTCGAGCTCTGCTCCGCGTGATCTCACGTAGACCCTCACGATTCGGCCTTGTGTTCCGAGCAGCGACGTCAAAACGCGCGAATAACAGGCGTCGTCCCTTCGGTACCTGTTTAACTCTGTTAAGTGGAGAGGTATACCTACATCAAAGTTGCTAACACGGCCTCTCCTGACGAAGGGTCGTCCTCGGCCCGGTCGTACGGTGTCGATCTACAGAGACCAGCGCCAGCTGCTGTCGAGGGTCCGGCTTCAGGGTCTGCAACTAACAGAGGCATGGATCGCAGAACACTTGATCCCTCATCTGTGAAAGAACAACACATATTTAAATAGGCGCTCAGTATCTTTAAAACCGCCACCTAATTTTTCATCCTCCGTTCATAATATCTCTTTCACTTAATTCATACATCGCACAACATTCATAAATTTCAAACTCAATCTTACAGACTTCACCTCAGAGACGTCTCAAAATAATGAAAATAGGGCCCTTTTACTCAAGCAGTCGTATTGTGGTACTCGCTATCGAAGAACGCGGCACACGTCTCCGAGCACCACTCGCCTCGCCACGGTACCATGTACTGCACGGCAGCCAGAGTCGTTCTCCCGTAGCCTCCGCTCAACAGCTTCAGCTCGTAACGACCGCAGAGTCCAGCTTCTCTGTGGACTGAGAACACTTTATTACGTAAACTAATTGACGAGGTGAGAGTCTTTCTCTATTTGAATACTCATCTTATATGGCCTGGTTATCCTTCACAGCCGTCGAGCTCTGCTCCGCGTGATCTCACGTAGACCCTCACGATTCGGCCTTGTGTTCCGAGCAGCGACGTCAAAACGCGCGAATAACAGGCGTCGTCCCTTCGGTACCTGTTTAACTCTGTTAAGTGGAGAGGTATACCTACATCAAAGTTGCTAACACGGCCTCTCCTGACGAAGGGTCGTCCTCGGCCCGGTCGTACGGTGTCGATCTACAGAGACCAGCGCCAGCTGCTGTCGAGGGTCCGGCTTCAGGGTCTGCAACTAACAGAGGCATGGATCGCAGAACACTTGATCCCTCATCTGTGAAAGAACAACACATATTTAAATAGGCGCTCAGTATCTTTAAAACCGCCACCTAATTTTTCATCCTCCGTTCATAATATCTCTTTCACTTAATTCATACATCGCACAACATTCATAAATTTCAAACTCAATCTTACAGACTTCACCTCAGAGACGTCTCAAAATAATGAAAATAGGGCCCTTTTACTCAAGCAGTCGTATTGTGGTACTCGCTATCGAAGAACGCGGCACACGTCTCCGAGCACCACTCGCCTCGCCACGGTACCATGTACTGCACGGCAGCCAGAGTCGTTCTCCCGTAGCCTCCGCTCAACAGCTTCAGCTCGTAACGACCGCAGAGTCCAGCTTCTCTGTGGACTGAGAACACTTTATTACGTAAACAAATTGACGAGGTGAGAGTCTTTCTCTATTTGAATACTCATCTTATATGGCTTGGTTATCCTTCACAGCCGTCGAGCTCTGCTCCGCGTGATCTCACGTAGACCCTCACGATTCGGCCTTGTGTTCCGAGCAGCGACGTCAAAACGCGCGAATAACAGGCGTCGTCCCTTCGGTACCTGTTTAACTCTGTTAAGTGGAGAGGTATACCTACATCAAAGTTGCTAACACGGCCTCTCCTGACGAAGGGTCGTCCTCGGCCCGGTCGTACGGTGTCGATCTACAGAGACCAGCGCCAGCTGCTGTCGAGGGTCCGGCTTCAGGGTCTGCAACTAACAGAGGCATGGATCGCAGAACACTTGATCCCTCATCTGTGAAAGAACAACACATATTTAAATAGGCGCTCAGTATCTTTAAAACCGCCACCTAATTTTTCATCCTCCGTTCATAATATCTCTTTCACTTAATTCATACATCGCACAACATTCATAAATTTCAAACTCAATCTTACAGACTTCACCTCAGAGACGTCTCAAAATAATGAAAATAGGGCCCTTTTACTCAAGCAGTCGTATTGTGGTACTCGCTATCGAAGAACGCGGCACACGTCTCCGAGCACCACTCGCCTCGCCACGGTACCATGTACTGCACGGCAGCCAGAGTCGTTCTCCCGTAGCCTCCGCTCAACAGCTTCAGCTCGTAACGACCGCAGAGTCCAGCTTCTCTGTGGACTGAGAACACTTTATTACGTAAACAAATTGACGAGGTGAGAGTCTTTCTCTATTTGAATACTCATCTTATATGGCTTGGTTATCCTTCACAGCCGTCGAGCTCTGCTCCGCGTGATCTCACGTAGACCCTCACGATTCGGCCTTGTGTTCCGAGCAGCGACGTCAAAACGCGCGAATAACAGGCGTCGTCCCTTCGGTACCTGTTTAACTCTGTTAAGTGGAGAGGTATACCTACATCAAAGTTGCTAACACGGCCTCTCCTGACGAAGGGTCGTCCTCGGCCCTGTCGTACGGTGTCGATCTACAGAGACCAGCGCCAGCTGCTGTCGAGGGTCCGGCTTCAGGGTCTGCAACTAACAGAGGCATGGATCGCAGAACACTTGATCCCTCATCTGTGAAAGAACAACACATATTTAAATAGGCGCTCAGTATCTTTAAAACCGCCACCTAATTTTTCATCCTCCGTTCATAATATCTCTTTCACTTAATTCATACATCGCACAACATTCATAAATTTCAAACTCAATCTTACAGACTTCACCTCAGAGACGTCTCAAAATAATGAAAATAGGGCCCTTTTACTCAAGCAGTCGTATTGTGGTACTCGCTATCGAAGAACGCGGCACACGTCTCCGAGCACCACTCGCCTCGCCACGGTACCATGTACTGCACGGCAGCCAGAGTCGTTCTCCCGTAGCCTCCGCTCAACAGCTTCAGCTCGTAACGACCGCAGAGTCCAGCTTCTCTGTGGACTGAGAACACTTTATTACGTAAACTAATTGACGAGGTGAGAGTCTTTCTCTATTTGAATACTCATCTTATATGGCCTGGTTATCCTTCACAGCCGTCGAGCTCTGCTCCGCGTGATCTCACGTAGACCCTCACGATTCGGCCTTGTGTTCCGAGCAGCGACGTCAAAACGCGCGAATAACAGGCGTCGTCCCTTCGGTACCTGTTTAACTCTGTTAAGTGGAGAGGTATACCTACATCAAAGTTGCTAACACGGCCTCTCCTGACGAAGGGTCGTCCTCGGCCCGGTCGTACGGTGTCGATCTACAGAGACCAGCGCCAGCTGCTGTCGAGGGTCCGGCTTCAGGGTCTGCAACTAACAGAGGCATGGATCGCAGAACACTTGATCCCTCATCTGTGAAAGAACAACACATATTTAAATAGGCGCTCAGTATCTTTAAAACCGCCACCTAATTTTTCATCCTCCGTTCATAATATCTCTTTCACTTAATTCATACATCGCACAACATTCATAAATTTCAAACTCAATCTTACAGACTTCACCTCAGAGACGTCTCAAAATAATGAAAATAGGGCCCTTTTACTCAAGCAGTCGTATTGTGGTACTCGCTATCGAAGAACGCGGCACACGTCTCCGAGCACCACTCGCCTCGCCACGGTACCATGTACTGCACGGCAGCCAGAGTCGTTCTCCCGTAGCCTCCGCTCAACAGCTTCAGCTCGTAACGACCGCAGAGTCCAGCTTCTCTGTGGACTGAGAACACTTTATTACGTAAACTAATTGACGAGGTGAGAGTCTTTCTCTATTTGAATACTCATCTTATATGGCCTGGTTATCCTTCACAGCCGTCGAGCTCTGCTCCGCGTGATCTCACGTAGACCCTCACGATTCGGCCTTGTGTTCCGAGCAGCGACGTCAAAACGCGCGAATAACAGGCGTCGTCCCTTCGGTACCTGTTTAACTCTGTTAAGTGGAGAGGTATACCTACATCAAAGTTGCTAACACGGCCTCTCCTGACGAAGGGTCGTCCTCGGCCCGGTCGTACGGTGTCGATCTACAGAGACCAGCGCCAGCTGCTGTCGAGGGTCCGGCTTCAGGGTCTGCAACTAACAGAGGCATGGATCGCAGAACACTTGATCCCTCATCTGTGAAAGAACAACACATATTTAAATAGGCGCTCAGTATCTTTAAAACCGCCACCTAATTTTTCATCCTCCGTTCATAATATCTCTTTCACTTAATTCATACATCGCACAACATTCATAAATTTCAAACTCAATCTTACAGACTTCACCTCAGAGACGTCTCAAAATAATGAAAATAGGGCCCTTTTACTCAAGCAGTCGTATTGTGGTACTCGCTATCGAAGAACGCGGCACACGTCTCCGAGCACCACTCGCCTCGCCACGTTACCATGTACTGCACGGCAGCCAGAGTCGTTCTCCCGTAGCCTCCGCTCAACAGCTTCAGCTCGTAACGACCGCAGAGTCCAGCTTCTCTGTGGACTGAGAACACTTTATTACGTAAACAAATTGACGAGGTGAGAGTCTTTCTCTATTTGAATACTCATCTTATATGGCCTGGTTATCCTTCACAGCCGTCGAGCTCTGCTCCGCGTGATCTCACGTAGACCCTCACGATTCGGCCTTGTGTTCCGAGCAGCGACGTCAAAACGCGCGAATAACAGGCGTCGTCCCTTCGGTACCTGTTTAACTCTGTTAAGTGGAGAGGTATACATCAAAGTTTCGACCTTTCGTGGGCTCGGCTTTACCTGACCCTGACTCAAACCCTGCCAAGATATTTGACCATCATATGACTTACGAGAACGAGACCAGCGATAGCAACGGCGATCGACGCTTGATGAGCGTGATCGAGATTAGTACAGAGAACGAACCCTACCCCCATAATTGCGTCGTGGCATTCGACCTACTAATGAACTTCCAGATCGGGATCGAAATAGACTACGGCGCGAACTACCCCTTTTGCGCGACAAAGTCCGCAAACGGTGACGCACCCTGACAAAAGAACGTCTTTGGGTAGATTGACAGCGGGAGACGCTTCGTGATCGGACACGGAACCTACTGCGCGTCATTGTTCTGCTCCGACGTGGTGCTCGACCATAAAAGACACTAGGTGACAGAGACCGTAACTTACAGCGCGAAAGTTATCGCATGGATGACAGAGTTCTACTACGAAACCGATACCGAGAACGGCGTCGTGTTCGGACACGTGAGTCACCTTGTGTACGATGTTTCGTTCTACCACGGTCTTTATTTCTAGGCATGCTGAGAATTTACCAAGGTTACGTAAACAAGAACAACAAAGAGAATGCAATTGAGAGAATAAAACAACAAACTGCACAGAATCTGGCTATCTTTTCAATGTGTGGGTAGTTCCAATCTGTTTACTCGAAATTCGTGAGCTTTATGGATTTTATTATCCCTCACTTCTGATTTTAGGTAAAAAGGATCTGATTCATTAAAAAAAATAAACCACAGGCTTATCTAAACATTAACAATCAAAATTAAACAAAACTACTACAATCAGATTGGACCACACACATTGAAAATGATCTAGATTACACATGAAAATGACATAACCAAAACACAATATGACTCACGCGTCCTTTACACCGAAATTACACAAAAACAATAAAACTCTACTGTCCATGAGATGTTGCACTGTCGAGCACCACGAGCGAAGTGACCGCAAGCCTCGATTCGGCCCGCTATTTATAGGCGGTCGCTTTGTTGTTTGCCTCCTGGTGGGGAAGTTGCTAACAATAATACCTCACTACCTCGCACGAGCTCGCTGAAATATACTGGGATTAGGTACGGGATTTCAATAAATAAACTCCACATGAAGCACCAGTGAACACATATATTGACGGAATGCCATCTTTGGGGAATGACTACCCACAAATAACAAAATAATAACATAACGGCGAAAACTACCCTAAACACATACATTACACCCTCCTACTTAACTAAAGCTATAGATTCTTGCTAATTAAAACTAAATTTACAATGTTAAGTTATCCTACGTTTTACATCCTCCAAACACTTTACACATAACACTACATACAATTTAAACTTATTACAATTTAATTAATGTAACACTGGGTTACCAAACCGTTCTACGGGATACCGAATACGACAAGCTTGGTCCGGTATCACGGCCGGGGAACTAAGACGCGGTACATTAGCCATCGTGGGAAACGCCAGTGCACCCATTGGTGAGCGATGTCGTAGCTGGTCTATATGTCTTTTACACGATGAACCGTCTTCCTTTACTATTCTAAAGTTTCGTTTCCCTAACACCTCTTCTACCTTCCCTTTAACCCACTTATCTTTCCCCCCATAATCTCTTAACCATACGGTCTCCCCCTTTAACATTCCTCTTAAATGACCTCCTGCCTTATCTACTTGCTGTTGTTGTTTATATTCTACTCTCTCTTTGACCTCTCGCCCCGAACGTTAAAGATCTAACCGTGAACGTAAATTCTTTTTTTTGTAACAACATGGCCGGTGAGACTCCCGTGGTACAATGAACGGTATTCCGGTACGCCAATAAATACGATTGTAACGCCATGTCTAAATCATACTTATCACGTACAGCTTTTTTAATTGCTCTTTTGCACAATTTAACCGCCCCCTCCGCTGCTCCGTTGGACGCTGGATGGTAGGGCGACGTGAACGTGTGTGTTATACCGTTAAGCTCCATGAAATTCTTAACCTCCCCACTCGTAAATGGTGGTCCATTGTCTGACACTACTTCTCTGGGTAAACCGAAACGAGCGAATATCTCTCTTAAAACCTTAAGTACACTCGAGGCAGTAGTACTCGTCATATGAAATGCCTCAATCCATTTTGACGCTGCATCTATCATAACAAAAAAAGTTTTCCCTTGAAATGGGCCTAAAAAATCTATGTGCAACCGGCTCCACGGCTCCTCTGAGTAGGTCCATGGTTGTGGCGGTGCTCGCGGTGGCGCTGGAGCCTCCATAGCACAAGTCTGACATGCCTCACCAAGCTGCTCTATGTCACTATCAATTCCGGGCCACCACACGTAACTCCTAGCCACTGACTTCATCTTTACTATTCCCATATGCCCAACATGCAACTCTTGTAATATTTGACTCTTAAAAACGTTCGGAATAATTATTCTATATCCCCACATAATGCAGCCCCCGTCCAAGTAAAGCTCATTTTTCCGGGAATAAAATGGTTTAAGATCCGGCTCTTTGCAAACTGATGGCCACCCTGACTGTAAGCACATGACTACTTTACATAAAAGGGGATCATTTTTAATTTCCTGTTTCACCTGATGTTGTGTAATAGGCAAAAAATTATTGACAAAATTCATGTAAGTGACTTCTTTATGTTCTAGCTTATCTTTATGTTCCCCTTCCCCTAACGGCAGACGAGAAAGAGCATCTGCCCCATTCTTATCCGTTGCTACATACCTAATATCATATTCATAACCTGAAAGTATTACTGCCCATCTCTGCATTCTAGATGCTGCCATCGTGGGTATACCTGTTTTGGGTCCAAATATTGATACCAAAGGTTTATGATCCGTTTTTAAAATAAACTTACGGCCATATAAATATTGGTGAAACTTTTTTACGCCATAAATAATGGCCAAAGCCTCTCTATCTATCTGTGAATATCCCCGTTCAGCTGTGTTTAAAACCCGTGATGCATAAGCTATCGGACGTTCTGACCCATCCTCCATCACATGTGATATCACGGCGCCTACGCCTACCGCACTTGCATCTGTCGTTAAAATGACTGGTAGATCTGAACTGTAATGAGCTAAAACCTCACTTGATGACAGTAGGTCTTTAACTTTCTGAAAAACTCCCTCACACTCTTCTGACCAAATAAATTTAGCTCCTCTCTTCAGTAATGAATACAATGGATATAAAATTGTACTTATGTTTTTTATGAATTTGCCATAGTACATAACCATACCCAGGAAAGCTCTTACTTCTGTGACATTTGTTGGTGATCTCACTTCCTTTATGGCTCTCAATTTATTTGGACTAGTATGTATTCCCTCCTTATCAATAACATATCCTAAGTAAGCTACTGAGTCTGCAAAAAATGAACATTTTTCCTTTTTAATTTTTAAGCCATAATGTTGTAATCTTTGCAAAACTTTATGCAAGGTTTCTAAATGCTCTTGGTCATTCCTACCACTAATTATCACATCATCCAGAAATACACCTACTGTCGGAATATCTGCAAACATTTGCTCCAGCTTGCGTTGAAAAATCCCCGGGCTTGATGACAAACCATAAATCAAACGCCCATACCTAAATAGTCCCCGATGAGTATTTATCACGGTATATTTTTGAGACTCTTTATCCAGTACAAATTGAGCATAAGCCTGCGACAAATCAATTTTAGTAAATCTCTTCCTTCCGCCTAAATTAGCTAACAAGTCCTCCACTTTAGGTAAAGGAAAACGGTCCACCTCGAGGCATTTATTTAAAGGTAATTTAAAATCACCACATACCCGAATGGTACCATCGCTTTTTACCACTGGTACAATAGGCGTCGCCCAGTCCGACGTCTCGACCGGCGTGATGACCCCGTCAGCCACCAGCTGGTCGAGCGCCCGCTCCACCGGCTCGCGCAGCGCGTACGCCAGCGGCCGCGCGCGCATGTACACCGGCCGCGCGCCCGCCCGCACATGCAGGCTCACTTCCCCGCCCGTGTACCGTCCCAGTCCCTCCGCAAATACATCACTGTATCTGGAACTGAGAGATTCAATGCTAAATGGTAAAGTACATTTTATATCATTGCAATTAACCTCTTGTAATGCTATTCCAAATTCATACAGCCATCGCCTCCCCATTAAGGGTTTCCTACCATTATCGATTACATAAAGATCTAAAGGTTTACATAGTTTTTGCTTAAATCTAACTAAAGGTGATATTTTCCCCACGGGTCTCACTGTTTCTCCTGTATAATAGCTCATAACAAGGTTATGTTTACGTAAAGGTAAGTTAGAAAACAATTTGTCATACAGTTCCAAGCTAATACAAGAAATAAGACACCCTGTATCCGCCTCCATCCTGATAGTGCGACCCTCTATCTCCACATCTATTTCTACAGGTCCACACCTACTATCTGAACCAACAAAATTATATAAATTTACAATTACCTCGTCACTGCTATAGTCCGTATCTAGGTCGCGAACCTCGCAATTGTAAGTTGTCGCCTTTTTTGCACTTGTTTTCTGCCTCGGACCCATTCTTTTCAGATGTCCCGGTTAATTACACACTCGACAAACGTAGTTTTTAAACTTGCAAAACTTTTCATCATGATCCCGACCACAAACAATGCATTGCCGGTCAGCTGTTTTTGATGACCCCGCGGTGACACTGACATACGGCGCGCGCGCATTTGCCGCCGCCGACGTTCCGAAACCTGATCTCGTTTGCTGTTGCGAAGGCCTATCGTCGCTCCGCCGTAGCCGCCGTATTCATCCCGGTTTGTCGCCGCGACCATCCCATCGAATTCTGCCGATTTTGAGTACGCGACCCCACTGCATTGCACGTTACCTCTGCTACGTCGCTTTTGCAGGCCTGTCCTCCGCGTCCCTCCACCAACGCTGCATTGACTTCCGCCGCTTCGATTGCTACCGCTAATCTAAGTGCCTTGTCAAATGGCAGATCTTCCTCCGAAAATAAACGCTGTCGAATGGTTTCATTTGTCAACCCACACACTAACTGGTCTCTCAGACTTTCTTGCAAATTCTTACCAAAACCACAATGTTTAGACAGCCGTCTGAGCTCAGCCACATATTCCGCAATCGATTCTCCCTGTGCTTGCTTTCTTTGCCGGAAAGTGTACCTCTCAGCCAGAATGCTCGGTCTTGGCTGTAGATGATTCCGCATGATCCGTACCAGGTCATTGAACTTCTTACTTGCTGGTTTGTCCGGAGTGCACAGAGTAACCAACAGCTCATATCCTGCGCCTCCCATCACCGTAATCAGAGTAGGTACTTTAAGCTCCTCTTTTACGTTATTCACCAAGAAGTACTGCTCCAACCTCTCTGCGTACAAAGTCCAGTTATCGGAATCCAACTGAAATGGACCGATTTTTCCGACTGACATCTTGAAAGATTTGATCTCCCGTCTTCACACACGCAGATCCAACTCGTCGCCAATGAAATATACTGGGATTAGGTACGGGATTTCAATAAATAAACTCCACATGAAGCACCAGTGAACACATATATTGACGGAATGCCATCTTTGGGGAATGACTACCCACAAATAACAAAATCTATACTAATATTATAAAGCTGCAGAGTTTGTTTGTTTGTTTGTTTGAACGCGCTAATCTCTGGAACTACTGGTCCGATTTGAATGATTCTTTCAGTGTTGGGTAGTCCATTTATCGAGGAAGGCTATAGGCTATGTTTTATTTTTTTCAAAATTAGGGATCCGTAATAAAATTGCTATTTTGTAACACAAGGTGTAAAATCGAAAACCTATTTTTGCGTGCGCTGCAAAAACTATTGACAATAGAACAAAATGATGTACTACGGGTTTGTAGATCCCATTAAGACCTACAAAAAAGTCCGCGAGAACATATATCTAGCTATCATGATTTAATCACAATAACCGATTTTTTGTTCAAAATAATTATTAAATCGTCTGAAGAAAAAAAACTACGTTAAATATGTATCGTAATATTAATCTTTATCGAAATTAAGCATTATGTTATCAAGAGTATTTATGTAGAAGTAAAATACTTTTTGTTTCATCTCAATCGGATATTTCGTTTAAAAGTTATCACGTGTGTAAGATGTTAAGAGTTGGTACCTATTGAGTTATGGGCCATAGAGTTTTTTATCAACATAAAATCCTGTAATAATCTTTTTGAAATATATTTGTTGATGATTGTAAGTATAAGATCTTTGAAGAGTATAATAAATACATTTCTAAAATAACTCTGCTAAGGAAATCCACGCGCGCTTGATGCAAGCAAGACGAGACGCTGGCGGCGCGGCGGCGGGCGAGACGAGGAAGCCGCGCTTGCTGGCCGCCTGTGAGAAAAACGCGGGTGAAACCGCGGAGCACAGCTAGTAATAACATAACGGCGAAAACTACCCTAAACACATACATTACACTCGCAACATGACATTTTACAGTATGTGACATGACATTTGAAGCATGACATTGTCCCACCTCACGAAATAGAATGAGGGCCTCATACAAACTCATTTTGAAACCGTGTCCTACTCAACACTACAATTTCGTTAATTTTTTTTTCCTGGCCTGGTTTTCAAACCCTTTGGCCCTTTTTTAATTGGAGTTGTGCTTTCTGCAACGTTAAATTCTTCTAGGTATTTATGGTTTAAATTACTTTTTTTCGCTAGAAGATAGTTTTTGATCCTATTTTGGTAAGTTTTGACTCGCTTCGACTGGCAGCACTGGATATGGATGGATTTACTTTCCGTTTCCGAGCGTGCTACCGTGCTTGAACTGAGTTAGGGATGGACATTAAATGTATACATCGATGTGTAAGGTTCCGTAAATCAATATCCTGATTTTAGATGTTAGTTAAATTAATATAAAAGTCAAATTATGATTTTCATGTAAGTCACTGAACAGCTACCGGTACGACATCGCCGCCATCTTGCTGTTTACGAGGGATTGTTATAAAAGCACTTGGATGTCGTATCGGGGGCTTTTTAGTGGTCCGGCCGTCGAACTGATAACTTGTGGTTAGAGTAAGTACCTACCTAATGTATTATACTTATGTATGTGTTGATTAGATATTGATATTATGTGGAGTATGTTGATATCTGTGATTTAATAAACCTTTAATAAACCCTTGAACTATTAGTATGGTGTTTTTCTTACAATTCAGAAGTGGCACGACCGCGTGCTGGCCTAGTTTCATGTATATATATACATAGGTATATTTTGTAACCCTGTAATATTTCACATGTGACGAAGAGTTCAAGGGGGTTAATTTCTTTTGTTATTTTTGAGCTACGACGCACCGTTTTCGAGATAACTGGCTGTTTGAACCGATATAACTCCTTGTTTTCCTTTTATCTGTTTTCGAGACGCCACGTAGTCCTGAGAGATCATCACATTCGCATCGATTGACGACTGCCACCGCGAGTCAAATCGTCGCAGTGTGCAAGAGTCGACCTGCAGCCCAGTGCCTGTACGAAGCCGGGAGCGTGCACCCAGCGACGAGCAGCATAGGTGCCGCCGAGACAACAAGCAACGAAAGAGCAGCGTCGAGTAGCAGCCCCATCGAACAAGGTCAAAATTGATACAATCGCTTACAAATATGTAGTCCATCATACGAGGGGCCATATAAAGTAATCAAAGTAGGTACTTGATAACGACTGGTATAAAATAGAAAATAAATATGAAAGTAAATTGACTGAAAACTTTCATGGTATTGATAGTATTTGTGAGATTAGAGGGGTTATAGAAGGTATCTAAAGATGAGAAGTGTGGCTTCCCAAGTATGTGGGGTAAGTAAGAGGAGTAAAGGGCAAAAGGTGAAGCATGCATGTTGGGATAAAGATGTACAAAAGTTGGTATGTGAAAAGAAGAAAGCGTGGTTAGACTGGCTTGCAGAGCTAATGGAAGAATGCAGACAACTACGAATGATAAAGTTAAAGATAAAAGATATTTATTTGTAAAAGACATGTGTACAAAAAGGTAACAAACAATATGGAAATCACACCTATGGATTGTTCTAAATTCTTCTTCTCCAATTAGGATGATGCAAAAATCTTTCGGTGTTGAGTCTGCTAGTTTTATATTTATTCCAGTCAATAGTTTAGTGTAGTCAATAGTTATTCTGTAGGGGAAGAGTCTCGATTTCTTGGTGAGCATGGCTGAGCTGGGTTTCAAGCGTCTACCCGTTCTCTCAATCTTTGAATTTCTACCGCTTCATCATCGGTTATTTCCGGTAAGCTGATTCTATAAATTCATTATGAACCTCACTACGCTGAATCCGCAGTGAGTTTATAGCTTTGTATTCTGTAAAACTCTATAATGCTTCTAGCGCCTCGGTGACGAGCGTGGTAATGATATGACCTAAGTTGAGTGAGATTTTGATATTTCCCCTCAATAATGACTTACAATTGGTATTCTGTAAGGGAATTCCCAAATCATCTCGATACTTGAAACTCTAACTCGCTCGTCAAATTAAAAGCTACAAAGGAGCGAATTTGGTTGTTAGTCTTTAAGTTAAATAAGACACAAAATGTCTCGGTTATTCGTTTTATTAGTTTACTAAGAGAATCTCACGAGCTAGACATAATACTAGCAGACGCCAAGCTGAAAATTTGTAATAGGGAAGACCTCATAAATATTTTGTGGCGCGCACGCAAATTACATTAAAAAAAAAAAAAATTAATAAAGGTGTAATCCTGAAGTAGCCTTACACCCATTCTTTTTTCTAGGTAGCCTAAATGGCTACTAGTAGCCGATTGGATTTTATTTGAGTCCCCATTGCACCCCCCCCAAGGTAGCCTAAATGTCGATAATTCGCCTAATCTGGCACCGCTGCCCGCCAGCGTAGTACTTTTGATACTGACACAAAAATAACGAATTAGTCAAAGACCAAGTGGCTATTCCACCAAACCAATGTTCAACTATTCATTTTTATTAATTTTATTTATTTTACGTAGTAATTATAATGTAGACTTGGACTTTTATTGACATAATTATAATACGAAAATAATTAATTTTCTTCCGTTTTAATGTATAAAACCCAACAAAGGATAAATCAATTGGTCGATTAAAGCTTTAATGCGTAGGTTCAATCCCTAGCTTATTTCGATACTCACTTCACCTCACTTGTGTGTGCTCCTAAACTTAAACAGAATACCATTTCAAGGTGAAGTGGGTTTGCGTTCGAAGTGAGCTCGGTCACTCGAGTGATTTCGAGTTCGAATTCGAATTTTCAAATGAAATGAAATGAAAATGAAATTAAATGAAATAATTTATTTGCGTGAAGTGTGATACATAGAGAACTTAAATATCTAAATTGGATTCACACGCTTCGCTAGGTAACCCAGCATGCAAAAACGACTTTATGTTTATAGTTGTTGTGAATTAAATTATACATTAAAATTTCAACTTATTAAAATATAAATTCCGGCATTAATTGATAAATTATTACAATATATTTTAACTTAATAATTCATTGATACTATAAAAACATTTGTCAACCAGCCATGTATACAATTTAGTTTTAAATTTATTAAATGGTAGTTCTCTAGTTGATCTAGGTATCCTATTAAATATTTTAAATATTTTACAGAATGAGCTTACAGGATTGCAGTTTCATTTTGTTGTATTGAGCTGATTGCGGTTTCATTATGTTGTGCAGACGGCGGGATGTTACTCTCATCATCATCACTTTGTATAGACTTCGTTCGATTTCGCCGAAAGGTGATGTTTTCTATGAAGTTCATCTTAGTAACCTTTCCAAATGGTTCGAGTTCAATGCTGTTTGTTGCGCCCTCTTGTGACGAGTAGTGGTACTTTTTTTACGTGTGGTAGAATGTCGTTGTTTTAGTTCCAATGTGGTGCTCCTTTTTGTAATTTCACGATTCAAAAAGACAGAAGACGCAGCAGGTTTCAAAGACTGGTGTCACAAATAGCAGTCCTTACCATAGGTCACTCGTCCAACGAAGTAACTCTCGTATTTAGCATTCAGGATGAGTCCTTGTGCAGTTACTTTGTTGCTTATGCGCGTAAGTGGTAGAGTCCAAAGTCCAACTTTTGAATGAGTCCAATAAGTTGGGTATGGCAGTAGAAATGCGTGAGTTGCGAAGTGTTTAGGGTAACTTGAGAGATAGAGTGAGAACTAGCGTGATAAGAGAGCGATGTGGAGTGAAAAATGTAGTGATGAGGATTGAGAAAGATCGGTGGCTACGGACTGACTCGCTGAGATACTACAAGCGAATTCCAAGACCGAGAATTGATTGATTCGGTTGATTGACTTGGTAACGTCAGCATCAAAAGCGAGGGACGAGTCCGGGTAACACCTATGATCTAATAGAATTAATGATGTGATCGGTGGCTACGGACTGACTTGCCGAAATGCTACATGCGAATTCCAAGACCGAGAATTGATTGGTTCGGTTGATTGACTTGGTAACGCCAGCATCAAAAGCGAGGGATGAGTCCGGGTAACACCTATGATCTAGTAGAACAAATGCCAAGACCGAGAATTGATTGGTTCGGTTGATTGACTTGGTATCGAGAGAATCAAAAGCGATAGATTTAAAAGGGACAGGCATGAGAATTGATTGGTTCATGACCTGGCCTATATAATGAAATAGAGATATTAACCTTATACTTAATATGTTTCAATGTTGTAATTTAAAGTGAGAATCTAGGATTGAGTTTAGGAACTTTTAATTTCAAGAATTTAGAATCAAAAGCGATAGATTTAAAAGGGACAGGCATGAGAATTGACTGATTCATGACCTGGCCTATATAATGAAATAGAGATAGGTATTAACCTTTTACTTAATATGCTTCAATGTTGCAATTTATAATGAGAATCTAAGATTGAATTTAGGAACTATTAATTTCAAGAATCGGTTTGCCGCTAATAAACTCTTGTTAAATGTTGACAAAGCATGTGGACAAATGGTGGACATAATGATAAAATAGTTGAGAATGACGACATTTTTTTTAAGAATAGATATTGACAACAAACTAGTTTGGAATAAACATATCGACATACTTGTTGGAAGACTTTTAAATCGGCAGTTTATGCTATTAAGACGATGAGACAACTTAGTGACGTCAAAACTGCCAAAACTGTTTACCATGCGTATTTTGATTCTTTGATGACATACAGTCCACTAGCTTGGGAGAATGCTTCTCAGTCTATTAGAATTTTTATATTACAAAAGAGAGCAATACGATCTATTTTACAAATAAGAAATGACGAATCATGTAAATTTAAGCAGTTAGGAATCATGACTATGATTATGTAAAATTGAATATCAATGAATTTAATATAAAAAGAGAGCTATGTATGCATAGCTATAATTTAAGAAATAGAAAGAACATTTGCCATCCAAAACATAGACTTGCCAAAGTTGAGAACAGTTTTATAATTGTAGGTATAAAATTATTTGATAAGCTATTAAAGGACATCAGGAATTTGAATAATGCTGAGTTTAGTATTAAGATAAGAAAAATGTTAATAGACAAATCATAGGTACTATGATCATTACGAAGCATTTGCTAACAATCTAAATATGACATAAATGTACCAAGTCATTGTTATTTTGTTTGGACGATAGTATTCAACTTTGTTTTTGTTATTAATTAATTATTTTCTTTGTTAGTAGATATAAACAAGGTACTATTTAAATTGTATTGTAATTGTGTGACTTTTCCAAGTGTACATCTGTATCTAAATGGAATAATTAAATGAATCTGAATCTTTTTTTTGGTTCGCCAAGTGTAAGGTTTAGATGATTGTTAAGTTTTCAACAGAAACATGCATGAGGACATTGCATGTGATCAGTATGGCCGAGTGTAAGGTTCCGTAAATCAATATCCTGATTTTAGATGTTAGTTAAATTAATATAAAAGTCAAATTATGATTTTCATGTAAGTCACTGAACAGCTACCGGTACGACATCGCCGCCATCTTGCTGTTTACGAGGGATTGTTATAAAAGCACTTGGATGTCGTATCGGGGGCTTTTTAGTGGTCCGGCCGTCGAACTGATAACTTGTGGTTAGAGTAAGTACCTACCTAATGTATTATACTTATGTATGTGTTGATTAGATATTGATATTATGTGGAGTATGTTGATATCTGTGATTTAATAAACCTTTAATAAACCCTTGAACTATTAGTATGGTGTTTTTCTTACAGATGTTTTTTCCGATGTAATGCATCGATCGGCTACATCGATGATAATACATTTGATTGAGAAATACATCGATATTTCTAAAACATCGATTGTTTTTCACAATGCATGTCCATTGCGAAAAGACCTTAAAGAAAATTAGGTAAGTTAGTAAGGAAAATATTTATTAAAATTAACAATCACACAGCAAACACAGCTCTAATTTGTTTACAAATTCCCTAGGGAATATAGTTACCTTACCTACCTTACATATTGCACTTAGAAATAACATAACAGATACATTCCCATTCAGCCAAACCGATAAAAATGGTAGGCATGTTATGTTGACCGAACTAATTTTTACGTTCCGATTCAATGTAATGAAAGTCACTGCAGTCGTCAGTCAGTGTTGGTCATACTTAGGGATGAAACGATACCACCTGGGTATCGATACTTTTACTCGATACCATATCGGTCATGAGGTATCGATAAGTAATAGTAAGAAGTATAAGAGGCAAAATATATTATCGTCCATCCCTATCCCAAGAGTAAGTGAAGTGAAGTGAAGCCGCCACCCACCGCCAAGAGTTGTTGGTTCATCGGTTGTCGCTTGTTTCAAGAAATGTGTTTAGTTTTTACACTTTAAATTAAAACATTTTCCACAACAAAATACTATTAAAAATGTAAGTGAAGTTGTTATTTTGGTCTTGAATTATTGTACCTGCCTATTAGCGGTCTTATTCGTAATATTTGATAAGGGTCATCGACCGACGCCCGCCATTTTATATTACAATGTTCGATGAATAGGATAGGTAAATGAATTGTCTCCGGCATTCCCATAATCGGTCGGTCTTTTTGTCTGCTCGATGTTAAATTAATTACGAGGACTTGCTTCGGCTGATTATGACCGGTTTCTTTACACGTTATTATCATAGAGTAATTTATATAGGTACTGAAAGTTATAAATTGAGGAGGGTAATATATTGTCTTTATTGTACCTCCGTAAATAGGTTAGCACGCCAACCCGTTCTTCGAAATAAAAATGTGCCTACTCTTTATCCAGATGTCGTCGCGTGGAAGAGGATATGGAGGCTATGGTGGAAGAGCCAGCTACAGTGGCGGACGTGGGTCTTACAGAGGCTCGTACCGGGGAACTCGTGGCTCTTATGAGAGCCGAGGCGGGCGCGGTGGCGGAGGCGGTGGCTACTCGTCCTACAACAATGATTCACGCTATACTAGTAGCAGTAACAGATACAGCGGTAGAGACAGAGTTGAAGATTACAAGAAGTCGTATAGATCGGTATGTAACAATTAATGCTTTGTTTTGCATAATCTAGATTTGAAACAAAAAATTATGTTCTTGGTGAAATATTGTGAAAAACAATTTCAGGAAACATCTGGTGGTTACTCCAACCGTGACTATGGTGGTCGTTCTGGGTCACCTGAACGCAAAAGAATGAGAATGGAGGTATGTATTCACTCACATTTAGGTATATCTGATTTACCAACATATGTGGAACAAAACTTCCCATAACCGCCAAGCGATGAAATTGCCAATGGGATCAACAACTAATTTAGAAGAAATATGCCAGAAAAGCTTTCGAGGCCATTGATTATAGTGAACAGGCCAATCCTGCTGTCATAATTGAGTGATAAAGGTGGATCTATGTAAAAAGTTCCAAGAATTTTATAGCATAGTGGTACAACATGGACTTTGAAAAATTTCTTACATGAAAACTGTTCTCAAATGAAACACAGGTAGTGGTCTGGTAGCTGCAAATAAAGGAGTTTTCTTCTGAGACTGAGGACCTGATCAGCAATTTCGGGCTTGCTCTATTGTTATCTCACATTTTACAACTTCAATGTTGTTTTAGAATCTGCAAAATGGCAGCTATCCAATGTTCTAAAATTTTCATTAGCATCAAGGCAAGACAAACTTCAACAAGATGCAAATCTAAGATGAAATCATGAAATTATTAGATATGACATGATGAATACAATATTCATTTTTAAACAGCTGATTTTCTATTATGTTTTGAAACATGATTGTATTGAAAGTACACAGCAGATATGGTATCTTCTAACTAAAAACTCCAAAGCCATATCTATGAACTTTAACAACATAATATATCAATGATCAAAATGACAAACTTCTGATTACAATCCACAATTCTCATATAAAGGAGCATTACCAGATGTGAGAAATGAAACTCAATAAGGTGAAAACAGATGAAAATTGGCAAAAAAACTTACAAGTTACTTATGATCAAAAATAGAAAAAATAAATCTGTGTTTCATTCTCGAAATTACTATGGATACATACAGGCATTCACCCAATCTCTGCAAATACCTACCAAAAGTAGATATATCTGAATCACGCATCTCTTATGAATTGAGGTTGAGGATCTCTCAGGAGTTTCATGAATGTATTATTCATTCTGGACGAGCACAGAATGAGGTCATCAGATCCTACCACTAATTATAACTTTTTTACGCAATCTGAAATGTGAGGCATTTGGAAAGAACAAAACAGAGTTATGTACAGGGATCCTCGAGCGATAGACGTAGCCACGATGGCGGCAGTCACTATGGCGGCTCGTACGGCAGCAGACAAGAGTACGGCGAGAGAAGGTCGTTTGGCGGCGAGGAACGTAGACGTTCCCCCGCGCGCGACGGCTTCCGCAAGTCTAGCGGCATGGGCCCGCCGCGCGAGCCGCCGCGCACCGGCATGCGGCCGCGCCGCGCCTTCCGAGGCCGCGCGCTGCGTTCGCGAGCCACCTACCGCGGCGTCACACGCGCCAGATCATCCTTTACCGCGAGGCGATTCCCCGACAGGTCCCTGTCTTACAGCCGTCCCTTCAGACCTATCAAGAGCCGAAGGTAATTTGATATCTTGAGTTCCTTTTTGTAGAGATTGATTTCTTTTATATGCGGAAGGAATATGGATATAGATCGAAACAATGATGATGTCAGCAACGAGAACTGAAACAAGTTGTTATTGAAAATTCCATCCCAAAATTACCCACCCCAAAGGAATGAGACAAAGAGGTATTGAGGTGTATCCATTATGATAACTGACTGGCATGGTAGAAGGTGATGTTGGCCTGGGTTCAAAACCACCTGAACAAAGAGTTGGTATAAAGAGAGATACATATATATTTTTTAAAAACCTGTTGCTTATACATTTTTAATAATATTTAATATCTGTTTTATAATGTGTTTTAATTACATGTTTATATTTATTCATGCTATACTGTTTAAGTAATTAATAGTACCTTATAAACAACAGCCCAATCAAGAAGGATGAGGCATCCTCCACTGAAGAGGAATGGGACATTGATGAAAAGGATGAGGCATCGGAAGATAAGAAGGAACTGAAACTGAAGTCCCCTAAGGTCAGTGTTCTGTTTGTATTATGTCGACTGTTATTGGCTGTTTCTTCATTGGTTGACATGGCTGTGCTGGCGGCAGGGTATGGGGAAGGTCTCGCCAGTACTGCGGGATTGTGTCGTCCAATGACGAAACAGCCATTTGAACATAGTTTATCTACTAAAAGGATCCAATCCACCAGACAAGCAAAAAACAAGGTGACATGTTTAGCGACTTAAAGTCAATCCCATATCCGAAGTGGTGGCATTTATTTTAAACATCTTTTAAATTTAAATCCTTCATTACTCAAAACTGACAATATGTGACCTTTTTGTTAAACTATGTCCATTTAATCATCCAAATTACTGGAATTAAACATCAGGGTGAAGACGAGGAAGAACCGGCGTCAGAAGCGGAGGGCGGCGAGTCGGACAAGGAGGCGGACGCGGCGTCGGACGTGCCGCCGCGCCGCGCGCGTGCACACGTACCGCTCGTCTGTGTGCACTGCAAGGACAAGTACCAGACCTTCGCTGTGAGTACACTACACAATAAACACCCTACATCTTACACTAAATTATAGTTTCAATTAGCGCATTGTGGCCCTACACGCTCTACAACCTACAGCAAACCATGGCTTGAATTGCGTGCTTAGTGCAGGCCATGGAAGCACTCTAATTTTAAATGTTAGCGCTGTAAAATAGTCAAAATTTCATTTTACAATTATTTATACGCACATAGAAATAAAATCCGGCTGCATGTCTCTCACACTGCAGTGGTTTTGAAAGACAGAGCAGAGTGGCTGCCTGCCACTGCACAATAATTTAGCTATAGGATTATATTGTTATACAAATATTTGCTTGGTGCAGGGCTACGCGAAGCACCTGCTGTCTACCAAGCACCGCGCCGCTATGGGGTCCGTGGCGCGGCGTCACAAGGCACAGTTGTTGCGCATGCGCGTGGCCCAGCGCGGGGCGCAGCGCGAGCTTGAGGCGGCGGCGGGCGCGGAGCTGGCGTCGCGCACCACCTTTTGCCTCGTATGCCGCTTGAACCATCGCACTACGCGCCACGCCCATAATCTCACGGACACGCACCGCGCCATGAAGCGCTTCCTGATGCCCTTCTGCCGCGTCTGCCGCGCGACCTTCCGCTCGCCGATGATTTACGAACACCACATCTGCTCGCTGGACCATCTCAAGGTGAGGCTAGGGTTGTAAATGTCAGGTGCCAAAAAACCCACTTTGTTAGAATATAACCCTCAAAAAGGGGTGTCAAAGTTTGTATAGGAACTTTTTATAGGGCAGTGCGATTGGCTTGAATCTCGGTTTGAATACTTAAAATCCATACTAATATTATGAATGTGAAAGTAACTCTGTCTGTTACCTTTTCATGTTTAAACTGCTGAACAGACTTTAATGAAATTTGGCGATAGATTCCATTCCGTAGAAGGACATAGGCTACTTTTTATCCTGTAAAAAGATCCCAAAATAGAAAAAGGATAACCAGGATAACGCATAATTAATTCTTAGACATTAATTTATATGACAATAATTATAGTTAATTTGACATAAAGTTTTGGTAAAATTGACAATGTCATTCATATGAATCCGGTCCGTTGGATCTGAAGCTTTATAAAATGTTTTATAACTAACACTGACCCTATAATGTTGATTTACAGAGAAAGGCAAGTCAAGGCAACCGTCGCGCTGCCAGCCCTAAAGCCGAAGCGAGTGGTGACGAAGGAATGGATGTTGATTTAGACAATTTTATGACTCTTGACTCTGTGGGAGATGTGGATGGTAAGTTCAGTTTTACATTGGGTAGAATTTTAGCACGGCGAAGCGTCCTATAGAGATATATTTTTTACAGAAGTGGAAGATGACGATTCTGGTGGCGAAAAGAAGGATGAGGTTTCGAAGGAGCCCAAAAAGGAGATCAATATAGGCAGTGAGCATATCAAGAAGATGGAGGTATGGAATTTGCTAGTAATTTATTAACTTCGCATTAGGGGAATATTTCTTTGTCTCTTTCTACCGCATACCCTTTCCTGTGACATAAAGTCTAAGGAATGTACCCATTTTGGTGAGCTAAGTCTTATCAGTAGCACACCCCCGCCATGGTGGCAAAAGTTCCAAGTGGTAGTGCTGGAGCGTCTCGTTTGATATTATTAGTAAACAAATACTGACCGCGCCCAGCGTTACTTAACTTCGATGATCGATTACGAACGTTAAAAAAATGTTTTTTGTATGTGGCCGGACGGACGGACGGACAGCGGAGGCTTAGTAATAGGGTCCCGTTGGCACCCTTCGAGTACGGAACCCTAAAAAGGTGTTGCAAAAAAAGATCACTTCAAAATGGTGCTGTAGTGTGGGAGTGTTAATTTACAGACTATTATACATACAGACATATTTATATATATTTTATTTAAAAAAAAATATAATAAAAACATACTTACAGTGATTTAATTTAAAAATAATCTGCGGCTTAATCCTAGTGGGGACGAACGCTACTAAAAACTCACGCTACTAAACCCTCTGTATGCTTGCAATCTGCCTTTCTTAGCATTGAATGACGGAGTAAACGTTAAATCTATATTTTAAGGTTTACTCCGTTATTAATATGCGTGGAAACGGCCCGCTAAGTGGCATATTCATATAGTTATCGTTCTTCCTTTCCGTCGTGGGCTTTATGAGGTCTTGAGGCGTTCTCCTCTTTATTTGTTGAAAGGTTGTGAATTTGTTCATTAGATTTTTAGCAAGTTCGTTCGGGTGTACGTTCGGCGTATAGATGATAGTATGAAAATGTGTGTTATATCAGGTGTGGTACTGCGAACTTTGCCGCGTGTATCTGCCGCGCGCGGAGGGCGGCGGCGCGGAGGAGGCGGACGCGCTGCGCCGACACTGTCGCCTGCGCATCCACCTCGGCCGCTACGTGCAGCACCGCGACACGCGCACGTTGCGCCGCCACGCCGAGCGCATCCACCGCCAGCTGCACCAGCAGATCGGTACCAATTATATATACTAGTACTTACGTGTCATCAATCATCTACCTCAGCCTATACGTGCAGTACCGTGACACGTAGTGGCCAGTTAAGCAGAAACTGAAAATCACCACCATGTGAAGCTCTGATACAGAGAGACTTCGCTGCTGACCGTACTGGTAGATGAGGGCGAGGGATCGTCGTGGCTGGCGGTAGTATGTTTAGAAACTCGGGAAATTGTTTGATTATGTAATCCACCTCTACATTTTTCATATCTCTAACCCCTGCATTCTGAAGATTAATGTTGAACAAATAATTTAAGTATTTTATTTCACTACTACAAGCAATGTTTAATTTGGTTTCAGAAGAAGGGAAAGATGCTTCTGCTAATGAATCCGGAGATAAAGTGAAAGTTGAGAAATCTGAATCAGAAGAAACCAAAAAGTTAGAGAATGGGGGTGAAGCATCGCTGGCCGCAGGTAATTTTCTATGGTTACAAATTTTTGTCAATTTCAAGTTGAACTCGAAAACATAGAATGCAGTCCTAACTCATCCATTAACACGTTCAGTGCTAAAAACACATAACTTCAATTTATATTTTCCAAATTAAAACAGATGGTGTAAATTTGTGCTGTTCTGTTCCCATTTTGATTTAGCTTCATAAATTGCGACACAGCATAATGGCCACTAAAAATTTGTTATGTTTTTACAGGCAGTGAAGATAAATTGTGGGCTGATGTTGATAAAGACATCGGTGAATTTTTACGCGAAGTTGACCCTCAAGGCAATGAAGATAGCGCCGATGAAGAAGACCATGGCAGGTAACATTTTATGCTGACATTTAATAACATGAGAAAATTTTCTGTAGGTACCTTACTTTTAACTTTTTTTCAACAGGTACGATAAATTTCGAAAAAGTGACAAGAAAATAAAGAATGGAGACAGCACTGAAAATGATGCAAATGCAGCAGATACTACCACGGAAATAAACACCTGTGTAGATTCATAAATTGAGTGTACACATAATCCTTTTAGTATGATGTAAAGCTACAATTATGCTATTTTATTAATAATTAAGTAGGTACTATGACTTGTTGAAATATAATAAGTTGCTAAGTTCATTAGTTGTAAAATACTAGCTTGGATTCTTAAGGCGTTCTCTAAAGCTAAATATTTTAATGATAAGTCTAATGCTAAGAATACACACCTCTTAGAACACGTTATCGTTGCTTTTTGGAAAATTCTTCCTTATTTCGGCCGGAATTCAATCTTCCTCACTTTTGGAAAATATAATATTAGTAAGATGATGTGTTTTATTTGTTAGTGTTGTGGATTCTGTTTTGCATTTTTCTAAACTTATTTACAGGTACCGTATAGTCTACTTGTATTCTCTACTCCTATTTACCTGTAAAAATACTTTACAACCACTATTAGAACTTTGTAAGAAACAATGAATAATCAATCTGCTTGACAGTTTAGATATGTACCCTATTTAGAGTATAATTTTTAACAAATTAATGTAATACCACAATAAAATAATAGTATATACCTACTAGCGTAGTAATACGAAATGAATTTGGTAGAGTACCTAACAGTTTATGTAACCATTTCTAAGAAGAGAAATAAACTTCATGTATTTTAAAGACCGAACTCTTTTCTTTAATTTCTGGAATTGAGAAAAAAAGAACTTAAAGTAAAAGAACAAAAAACCTGACTTCAATTTAGGTAGGTAGGTACCTATGTACCTTGAAGAGTGGAAAAAAAGTCATGTATCCCAACTGAGTGTTCCTGATCCCAGCTAGGCTACAAAAAAACTGAGAAAACAGACTTAGTAGGTATTCTGGAGTTTGTCGCTCTTTCGTTTTTCGTCAGATCTGAGTGGCTCAGGCTGAGGCTTCCTGAGCCGCTCAGCTGAAACCACGTATTTGCAGCTGAGCCACCTAGATCTCTAAAACGAAACGATGTAACGAAAATCTAATTATTCAATCCAACACCAAGTATCAAAGTTTGTCCACTTCCAAAAGACATGCAGATTTCGCTAGGTACCTACCTAGGTGACTCAGCAGTAGTAACTTTACAACAGCATATCTTCTAAACGCTGGGTTGACAAACAATAGAGTCCCTCTATAATATTAGTCCTATTTTCGCTACCTACGTCGTTTAGTTTTAGAGATGCAAGTGGCTCAGCAGTATAGTAACTGCAACAAGAGGTTGACAAACTACCTAAGTCCCTCAATCAGGTTTTTGTCACATCGTTTCGTTAGAGATCCAGGTGGCTCAGCTGCAATGGTTTCAGCTGAGCCACACGTCTGAACGAGACCGACCAACTCTGAAACTCGGCGGCAACTCCCGAGATCATAGCGGTATACTAAACAGTTTTTTCCGTGGCCCAGCCGAGATCAGGCACACCTCAACTGTGGGATAGTTAGTTGGGGATAGATGGATGAAACAGATCCTCCAATCAGGGTTTAGAAAAAATAAAACAACATTGATGAATAAGGATATTCCAAAGAATACAATATTTATTGAAACAAATACATACATATATATTATGGAAGTAACTAATCAGTTACCAACATTGATGTACCTTGTTTACATCAAAGGTACAAGTTTCAATGTAGTAATCTGATCCAAAAAGAAAGATACATGAAAAAACAAAATAGCCAACTCCATTTCTTGGGATACAAGACAAGAAATATATTTTCGTCGTAAAACATAAAACAAACTTCTTATTCAATGTAAAAAGTCAAAGAGTTATGAGTATGCACATAACTCTTATTCATACAGTTACATTATTTTTGTTTGCAGAAATACACCCCCTGATATAAAATTTAATATACTAAAGGGAGCATAATCCACTTTTATATTTTTTTCAATTTTTATAATGTATTTTTATTAGCGGGATCAATATTATGTAATAACTATTTCATATAGTGTTCAAAGCATAATAAAAAAAGTCAAGAACTAATGTCTTGTAAATGGCGATTGCATCAATACTGAACAACCGGCTCTTCAGATGCAGTGATGCTAATCTTTTTTGGTGGCTTGCTGCTTGGCCTGGTGAGCTTGCAAGACAGCAACTGCTTCATCCACTTTAGCTTTTAGAGACTCTCCATGCTCCAACATGTGAAGCAGCTCAGAGTTATCAATTTCCAACAACATTCCAGTTATTTTTCCTGCAAGGTCTGGATGCATTCTCTGAATAAGAGGGAAGAGACGTTCCCCAAGCATCTGCTTTTGTTCTTGAAGAGGAGCAGTAGCCAACATTGTAGCTGTAAGTGGCTCTTGTCCTTGGATATGGACAGCTGGTTGAGGTGCTGGTGGGTTGCGCATGTTGGCTGTATACTTGTATCCAGCGGGTCGTCCACCTTGGTTGACAAGTGGTGCACGAATAGATGCTTGTCCAGCAACTCCCTGTTGGCCTGTGATAGGTCTCGCTCCCAGGGAAGAGCGCAGGGCAGCTTGAGCGGGAGCCCTTGGAGCAGGACGGAAGGAGGCTTGCATATTAGGATAGCCTGACCCAGCTGATTGAGTGTTTGGACGCACAGGTGGTTGTGCGGTCCAGCGTGGAGATGGTCTAATTTGAGTCATCTGTGCTGGGCCATAGAAACGTTGAGCTGGTGGTATTGTTGGTACAAAATAGCCTCCTGCTCCACCAGGTTGGAATATTTGTCCCATTTGCTGCATCCTGACACTAGCCATGCGCTGCATGTATTGAGATGTCAGGTGGGCTTTGCGATCTTCTTTGCGTTGAGCAAGAGCTACATAAAGGGGTTTAGTACCAACTATGCGTCCATTCATTTCAGTCACAGCTTTAGTTGCTTCTTCAGGAGATGAGAAGCACACAAACCCAAAACCTTTACTGCGTCCATCTTCAAGCATAACCTAAAAAAAAAAAAATATTAATAATGAATTTAAATATGCACATAAAATACACTCAAGTCACCAAATGTATGTATATACCTTGGCAGAAGTAATAGTACCAAAGGGAGCAAATTCTTTGCGCAGGCGCTCATCATCAATGGTGTCATCCAAGTTCTTAACATACAAGTTAACTCCTTGAAAGCGGGTCAAGCGTTCAGATTTCAATTGTTCAAACTTTCGTTTCAATTCTTTTTGGCGTTCTGCTTTCTTTTGAGCACGTCCTACATACAGTGGTTTGCCTTCTACCAGTTCCTTCCCATTCAATTCCATGCAAGCTCTTTCAGCACAGTCAGGATCTTCAAAGGCTACAAATCCAAAGCCTCTGGAATGTCCATCATCTTTATACATTACTTTGTGACTAGTAATGCGGCCATATTTTTCAAACATATCCCTCAACATTTCATCTGAAAAGTCTTCTCCAAAGTTCTTGACATAAACATTTGTAAAGAGCTTAGCTTTCTCTCCCAATTCCTTTTCGCGTTCTTTGCGAGGAATGAATCTGCCCACATAGACTTTTTTGCCATTCAATAACATTCCATTCACTTTTTCAATAGATTTGTTAGCTGCTTCCTCAGTCTCAAAATGAACAAATCCATAACCTTTGGAGGCACCAGTTTCATCTTGAGCCACCTTACAGCTCAATATGTTTCCGAAAGCAGTGAATGTATCATACATTGCTTTATTATCAATAGTTTTGTCAAGGTTCTTGATAAAAACATTTCCAACTCCAGACTTGCGAAGAGAAGGGTCACGCTGGGACCACATGATTCTAATTGGTCTTTCTTTGATAATATCAAAATTCATAGTGTCCAGAGCTCTTTCAGCTAAAACAATAAAAATAAGTTCAAGATTCAGTCAGGTCCTATTATCAAAGTAGATATACCAATAAGACATAATCATACTACAAAAATTACCATGAAAAATGCTACCTACAACTACGGTATCTTAAAATTTTTCGTTCCATATGGGATTTTTTTGGTTATAAAAGTCGAATAAAAATTGTCAGAGGTTGGAACCATTAGGAACTTTTAAGTAGATATTGAAAGTAACTTACCATCAACTGGCTGCTGAAAGTTGACATAAGCGTAGCCCAAGGATCTACGTGTTATCATGTCGCGACAAACGCGTATGGATAGAACCGGACCAGCCGTTGAAAATTTTTCAAACAACATGGCTTCGGTTATATCGGAGTGCAAATCTCCGACATACAAGGATGCCATTGGGTAATTAGGTGGCCCTGGATTCATCTTGATTATCTGTTTGTTGCAATTTCACGTCGACATCAAACACGATACGAAGTCAAAGAACAACTTCACTTTCTCTTTACAATGACTATCGCATTCCTCAGACCACGTTGCACGCTTACGTACACTAAACTAAAATCAAGTGATTCCCGTTTGTTTTTTCTTATTTTACTATTTTTTTGGATTTTGTGAATTTTATGATTTTTTTTTTTATTTTACAAGATTATTTCACGAAATTCTGAGGATTGTGTGGCCTTATTCCAGGGGGACACACAACCTCACGTGAACACACCTTGCTCACCAAAGGAAAAGGTGACGTTTGAAATCAAAATGGCGGATGCTTGCTGCCGCTAGTGCCTGCTGTCGAGAGTCGAGTCACGCTCTAGCCAACATAATAAAACTAACAAAAAACTGGCGATGAAAAACTGAGGAAAAAGGATAATATCACAATTATTTTATTATCAGTGGAACTTACATAATAATTATAAATAAATTACTGTAGATGTAATAGTTACTGTAGATTCATCAATCATTTCATGGGTTAATTATGTAAAGAAATAAAAAAATAAATCAATTATAAATTATAATTGATTTATTTTATCTATAATATAAAAATGAATCGCAAAATGTGTTGGTAAGCGCATAACTCAACAACGCCTGGACCAATTTGGCCAAATCTTTTTTTAAAATGTTCGTTGAAGTTCAAGGATGGTTTTTACGGCGAGAAAAATTAGAATTATTGCTGGAAAAACCCTAAAAATAGCCCTTTTCTTTTTCCCATACAAATTGTACTACACGCGTACGAAGTCGCGGGCAATAGCTAGTTTATAATAAAAATCCTCTAGAGCATGATGGACTATTATCTGTGATGGATTGATCTGATCACCTATCAACATGGTTCACCACATTAATCTTGGGTCTTTCGATCATGAGTGGCTGCAAGGTTTTCTAATGTATTTTCTTATGTAGTTGGCTCTGCCTACCCAATTTAAGAAAACGGGCTCTGCATGTACTTAGGTATGTATGTTTTTATTATAATTTAAATGTTTGTACAAAGTCTAGATACAAAACAACACTATACAACTAAACTAGGCCTTTGCTATAAATATAAGATGATTTTTATAGCGTTTAAATTGGCTCCAATTTTACCTACATTAACGAGACGCTATAGCCCGGGACAAATTTTAGATGGAGTAGGCTTGCATACTTAATTTCATCCTTTCAGCTTAGTCGGCCTTGTCCACAGGAAAGACAACACAGTGTTCCTTTACTTTCCATACAATAATATTTAGTTTTTCGATTTGGCTTTTTTTGCCTATATACAGGGCGTCCCAGGCCTATGACACAAGGAGGGAAATTACGTACTGTTTTACTATACCGATCGAAAGGCTCAATACCTGCTATGGATTTTTTTCTTTTAACCAACTCATTAAAAAAAGGAATAATTTTAAATGTTGTTCAGGAAAATGGCTTGGACAAGCGATTATAATATTATGATACATAAATAAATATCATCTTTGAATGCTCTTCAAATTGTTTTAAAAATAATATGAAGTAATATTTTCAGTATTTTATCTATGGTATTTATGGTACACCTAGGTACAGTGCGCCCAGCGTAACTTGGCGTGCGTGAAGTTAGCCGTTGGACATGCGCAGTGTAGCTTTTTCATACTAAATTGTTTACTGCGCATCGAAACGGCTAACTTCACGCACGCCAAGTTACGCTGGGCGCACTGTACAACTTCTTTCCCTCCGTGTGACGTGACATTTAGAGCCGTGGGACATCTGTATTACTTTTTCGTATAAGTACCTACCTTTTTATATCTATTTAAGGTATGAACTTGCTATATCTGCCGTCTAAAAATTAAACATTTTAGTTTTATAATTTTTATTTTTAATATGTATTATAAGTATGTATTTAAAAAAAAAAAAAAAGTATAAGTATTATGTATTCTATCAGCCATCTGGTTCCCATAGTACAAGCTTTGCTTAGTTTGGGGCTAGATGGCGCTGTGTGATAAGTCCTCAAATATTTATTTATTTATTTATTTATGTAGAATTGTACCCAATTATTTGATTTGCGTAATGCCGAATGTCGCAGTACCTATTAATATAATCTATTTTATTTATTACGTGGCCTAGATGTCAACGCCAAATTGACGAAAGTGTCAATATCAAATGAGAGACTGCCACTGTCACTGTCATTCACATATTTATCCTTCCTTTTCAAAACATTTCCTTGGTGTTGGTCAGTGTTCTAATTTTTAATCACTATTTATTGAATGAATCTCTCGAAATTTGCATTTAACACCTATAAGTTTTGAGACGTATTTAATCGAAGCATCGAACGCAAAATTTATTTTATTCTTACCATTTTAGGTATAGCTGTTATACAAACATGGGGAAGGGAAATAATATGATCCCCAATGGGCACTTCCATAAAGATTGGCAGAGATTTGTGAAGACGTGGTTTAACCAACCGGCAAGGCGCCACCGTAGGAAACAAAATAGGATTAAGAAGGCCAAAGCTGTTGCTCCTCGTCCTGCAGCCGGCCCCCTGAGACCAGTCGTGCGTTGCCCCACTGTTCGCTACCATACTAAAGTACGCGCCGGTAGAGGGTTCACTCTTCGTGAAATCAGAGTAAGTTCGTGTATCAAAAAAGATTATTTGTTTATGGATGGTATTCCACTCATCAAATATCTTTGTTCAATATACATTTGATCAAAGATATTGGACGACTTCAGTTATCTTCATACTTTATTACATTTTAATAACAGAAAGAAACTTATAACTAATACAAATATGATTTACCAAATACAAAAGAAACAGTCGTGTTGTCTAAATTCTGTTGCGAACGGTCTAAAGATAGCTTACCTGAAGGTGGAATTGTTCCCAAAACCCTGGCCGCATTGCCATGTATTCTGAAATGGATTCATTCTGATGAAATTAAATTTATCTTACAGGCTGCCGGTCTGAGTGCTGCTTTTGCCAGAACCATTGGCATCTCCGTAGATCCACGCAGACGTAACAAGTCTGTTGAGTCCCTACAAGTGAATGTTCAAAGATTGAAGGAATACAGAGCTCGTCTCATTCTCTTCCCTAAGGGAAAGAAGGTAAGAATGTTCACTACTCTAGTATTTTGATAATTTTGCCTAAACTGTAATAAAGAAAAGTCTAATTCTCCTGCACAAGTATGAATAGGTGGAACCTGTCCTTTTCGAAGAATTATATAGTTTGTTTACTTTTAAAAGACTAACAAAAAAAAAGTTACAGATCAAGAGTAAAGGTGCCTCATCAATAGGCTGTAGAGGTATTTTATTTTAGAAAGATATAATCAGGTACAGATTGCTGAATATTGAAAAATCTTATATCAGGTCAACTTGCTTATCAAAGTTTAAAATAAAACATCATTAATTATATTGTAACTAATCTAAGTTTTATTAGGTCATGTTACATTTATTTTCAATTTAATTTATTCAATTGTGTGCATATTTTATACAGGTACTGAAGGGTGAAGCTAATGAAGAGGAGCGTAAGCTCGCTACCCAGCTTCGTGGCCCTCTAATGCCTGTGCAACAACCAGCACCTAAATCCATTGCCAGGGCTATCACTGAAGATGAGAAGAACTTCAATGCATACCTTTACCTCAGAGGCGTAAGTTAAATTCATTTAGTTTTAAATATATTATGTATATGTTACAATCAAAACTCTTAACCGGTCTAAAGTAGTTTTGAGTAACACTCTTAGTCAAAACTACTTTTAACAACTAGAACAGTCAAAATCAATTTTAGCTGGTTAGGTTAGAATATAAATAAAAGTATTTCTAGATCAAATTTTAGTACCTATATTGACCAATGAGTTAAGGAATGCGAGGAGTAATTCAATGGAAAAATAAATTAAGGACCCAAATCTTTAATCGTCTGCCCTTGTGTAATGAGCACCCATGCTTATCTCCACACCTACGGCTTTCTGATCGCCTTGGGCGACCAGCATCCACCGTTCCGGTTCGCACGGGTGCCACCACCTTGTTCAGCAGGCGGGGGCTGCTCTCCTGAGCCTTCAGCTTAATTAATAAGGGCAGACTAATTCCACATAGAATAGTGGTGGGTTTATTTGGTTCTGTGACCTACAGTTAATCTCTAATCCACGAAAAACAAACAATAACAATTTTATTAAGATATTGACTTATACAACGTGTAACATAATGTCCCTATAAGCCCGAAAGGGGTGTATTCAGACCGAGCACTTGAATACATTGACGTGTGCAAAAGTTCAATACATCATATTTGAAATTCCAATACAATTAAAAACAAATTATTTCATGAGAAATTTGTGACAACCCTATGTGTTTGTTTACCATTTGCGTAGGTAACAAACACACGCCCACCCTCCTATCGCGTCGGACCCACACATACGCAGACAATTGAACGCGCGGCAAGTTTCAAAAAGTACCTAGGTGTAATCACCAAAGTTTTCGTAAGAATTTGCAATTTTTTTAATTCTACGTAGAAATTAAAGTCGAAGATTAAAATCACGATATCTTTCACACATAAAAAAACAACTACCTACCTACATCTACCTAGGTAGTTACCTAAGGACCTAGGTACAGGAAAAGTTAAGTTATACCTTTTCTCCCTTCTTCTTGGTTGGCTCGGAACACGGCTAATTGACATGGTAGGTATGTAGGTACCTAGGTTGGTATTACTGGTACACATTCACAATCACAAAATTATTTTTGTCATTTTTTATTAGTAAGCTAGGTACTAATGGGGTACCTACTAGGTAGGGTGATAGGTTAGGTACCTATCATCATACCTACCTATCACTGAATTTTATCACTGTTGACACACACAGTAGGCACTCGGTATCCATCAAAGGGAAGTAGGTACAACACACCACCGAATTCCCGGTCTTCCCTCACTGGTGCGCCGGTGGAAAGATCCCGTCGAGAGAAGACGGTTCACCAATCCCAGAAAATAGCCCGTAAGATGGCAATGGCCGCCCTGGATAACGCTCTCTGTAGAGCTGACGCGCCGCTACTAAGTAGGTAGCTACTAACACACACACACAACACCATATCATAATACTCACCGTTTGAGTACAAAGCCGACATCGTATCGTTAATTAGTTACGCGAACCGAGAGATTGCTTGTTGCAGTTGTTGCAAGGAACGAATGCTAATTGGGACTGATAAAAACCGATCTGTTTTGCGACCAAAAGTAGGTACCTATTGCCGAAAGCCGAATTTTTAGGGTTCCTTGTCTGGGGTAACCCACTAAATACCGATTGGGAAAAAAAAGGAAAAAAACTTCACCATACATCTACTACTACTACTACTACTACTACTACTGTCGTCGTGTCCGTGTCGCTAGCTCTTTTGAACCAGTGTGGTGGAAGGATTAGAGTGCACCTTGAAGGTTCCTTTCGTACACTTTGACACACGTCTATGACATGCCTGGTTTCCTCACGAGGTTTTCCTTCACCTCTTGAGAGCATTGATATTGCACACATAAATTTCGAATCGAAAAATCCATAGATTCGAACTCACGACTTAAGGATGGGAAGGCGGGGTTCATACCAATATGCTACCATGTGCTCCATCCCCATTTGCTACTAGGTACCTACCTACTTACATAATAACCTACCAACAATTACGTAGTTCAATCAAGAAAAGTAAAAAACAAATAAACCTACGGAACCAATTTGATTTTATTAAACAAACGCTTGCGGTGCGGTGTCGGTTGACGGTTGCGGATTTTGAATTTAGCAAAGGCACCGACAGCCAATTAGGGCAAGGTGCCATCCCACTTATTGTTGTTGTTGTTTCAATGCAACCAATGACAAATAGGCTGTTCACGATGAAAATGAAGATTAGTAAGACAGATAAGTCACAACCTTTGACTTTAGTGCCCAAGTAGGTAGGTACAAAATTGCATTGAAAAATGCTCCAATGAATATTGGAATAATACATCGTTGGAAAAACTAAAGTGGAATAGGGTCACGGCTTTATCCTCAGGCACGGTAGACCTCTTCTCATACTTCTTGTTACCTACTCAAGATGCTTTTAAGGCCCGAGTAGGTAGGTACAAAATTGAGTAGGTATCACGGCTTTATCCTCAGGCACGGTAGACATCCTCTCATACTCCTTGGCACCCACTGAGGATACCTTTAAGGCCCGAGTAGGTAGGTACAAAATTGAGTAGGTAAGGTACCTATCTCCTATACTAGGTACTTAACAAAGAGATCTGAAAGGATGTTTACGGTGCCTAGGGATTTTAGTCGTGATGTGACCTTACATTTTAATTACCAATAAATACCAAGGTCACCTCGTTATTAGGTAAGTAGGTAGGCATTTTACTAATGGTGTCTGTTCTGTTACCTGTTTCATCTAGAGTTCACACTTAAAGGTCAAAAAACAGCTGTAAATAGGGATGCCTCGTGTTGTGTCAAGTTACGTATTGGAGCAAAGTTTAAGAGACATTTCATGAATGAAAACCTTTGAAATTTTAAAAGTCGTTGAACAAACGTTGTTCGCAATGACGTATAGAACACCCCCGTTTCGGGCTTATAGGGACATTATGTTACACGTTGTATAGCCAGCCAAAACTACTACTTAACCAGCTCCATTGGACAAAACTAGTTTTGACTGATTTCATTAGTTATAGGTATTTTTGACTGGTAAGAGTTTTGACTGCAACATACATAGATCTCATCCTTGATTAGGCAAACTTAAGAGGTCAAGAGCTTTCTCATATAAACAAAAAACAATTTTTTTCATGATTGCATTTTATTTGTTATAGGCACGTTCGCTTGCCAAGCTGGTTGGTATTCGTGCCAAGAGGTTGAAGGATGCTGCAGAAAACCCTGATGATGTAACCAAGGCTCCAGCTGCTGCAAAGGAAGCAAAGTCTAAGAAGTGATTTGCTAAATAAATTCTGTAAAAATATATAATTTTTTATTTTCAAACCCCTGCTCATAACTAGTAGTCTTGTTCTAGCTAGAGGTTATTAAAATGTAATAAATTAAACCTTTGATCTTCCGTCAGTGTTTACAAAGAGTCTTACAATATTTTAGATCTATCCATTGTCAGAAGCTTCCGCTTCAAAACTAAAGATCAATCTTTCACAAAATACTATATTATAGTCTCTAGTTTATTGGCTTAGGTAGGTAGGTCCTGTGCTCAACAAAATATGTAGCTTGTAAGAATATAAAAGAGAACTACCTAGGTAGGTACATGACAAGGCATATTATCAAATGATTTTAACAAAGTGACCTTAGACCTAATGTAAAGGTTTCATAATAATTATTTTATATAGGGGAGAAGATGTCATCAGTTCAAGTAGGTAGGTATGTACCTAATGGGGTGGGTAGAGCCATAAGTAAACAAGAAAACTTTAGATTTAAATTCCTAAGATGGATATGATGGACCATGGTGACAGGTGATCGGCCCATCGCCCATATAGGTCCATCATTTTGGAGGATATACTATCCCTTAGTCAACTTCTACAACATGCTCAGGGAGAGAAGCAGCTGGGGGACACATTCTATGCTTTTTCTTTTATCTAAGAACTTAATCAAAGTATAAACAAAACAAACTTTTCTTGAAACTATAGCTATTTTAATTAAATAAAAACACTTTACATTTTGTGAAAATATTAACAAAATAAACCATAGACAGATGTGAAAACTGAATGAAATACAAACAATGTTATTGCAACACAAGACCAATTTTATTTGGTGTCATTCCCGGGCATCTCCAATTATATAAATAGTATTGCAAATTGCCATCACCAATACCAAACTTTAGTGGTTCTAGAAACTCCTTGTTGTCCATTAAATCCAGGGCATTAAAAACATCAAATCCTGAATTTTTTGCTGTTATTAGTGCATCAAGCATCAAATCAATCCAAGGTGTTTTTGTAGACACATTATAAAACGAATAGGCGGCTTTCAATGTTTTGTGAACAGGATGGTATACCACAGTAGATGGCAAAGTGTAATAACTAACAAAATCAGTTATAGCACCTTCAGGTGTTTCTACCACAAAACTGTCAATGATTCCGCCTTGAGGAGAAAACCAGTGCTTAAACTCATCTTCTTCGAACACTGGTGCTAAATCAAATTTCCTTAAATAGTCATTCAATAATTTCACAACCTTGGTACTATCTTCAATATCCAATTTTCGAAAACCTGAGGTTCTGGGAGCATCAGGAAGCTTGAACAGCTTGAGGGTTCGTTGCATTGTCATATTTCTAGACAAATGACTGAATTTTATATCAATCAATTTTTTTGGGTTCAAAGATCTATGCCAATAGCGGCATGTAGCAACAGGCTTTGGCAACACAATTCCAGCTGTGTAGACTCCTTGAAAGATTCCAGTTAGATTAACTCTGCGAGTGATCTCTCTGATCAGCACTGGTGCTACACGCTTAGCCCTAAGCTTCTTGTGCACACAAAGAAAGTTTATTTCAACAACTGTTTGCACATGCTCATATATTCTGAGTTGAGCTGGGATTGCAGATATGAATCCAACCAACCTGCCAGATTTAACAACACGCACACCACAATGCCATTCCATCCTCCATCCCGGAGGCTGCAGAGCCCATTTCAGAAACTCTGTTTGGTAATCAAACCGAAACATGCAGTCATCATCCTCAACATAGTTCTCATTGAGAAGAGTGTAAAGCTCCTTCAATACTAGGGGTTCATTTAAGTTTAATGTATCCCATTGAAAGCCATCTGGTAGTGTATAGGGTTCGGCTCTTATTTCTTCGGGTGCCTTAGGTTGTTCGATTGGTTCATTGCAATTGATCTTTTCATCCATCTTGGGAACAGGCTGGGTTGACCAGAATTGATAAGATTTATTTAGCGCCTCTTCGGTTGTTTTAGCCGGTTTTTGATGTAAGTTAAGAACTTCCATAGCTTTTTTTATATCTTTTAGTGATAAGTTAGGAGCATCACTTGAATTAGGCACTGAGATTAAACCATCAGTCAGAGTCGAAGCACCTTGGTCTCCATCTCCACCATCACGTTTTTTCTTGTTCTTCTTTTTTTGATGATCTTCATTTTCATTTTGGATGTTATTAGGTAATGTTTTAGAATCTTCCATAGCGATAACCCGGCAAAAATTATAAATAATATAGGTACTAAATCGAGTACAAGCAAAGAAACCCAAGAGTCCAACCACTACCTTACCTACCTACTTACACAGACACACACAGGGTACCCACCCACTCACTCACTCAACAAAAATTTAAAAGTCAGTCATGCAATCAGTCACTTGTCAGTCTAGCAAAGCCCTAGCATAGCAAAGCATAAACGTCGAGTACACACTCGTTCGAAGCGGATGACGTACAGCCGTACAACTCGGTACAACTCGTACAAGTGGCAGCTGCGTTAGCTTTGTGCACTGTTGCGAATTTTAAGCATGTGCGCATTTTGGATGAAAAAAAAAACATCAAACCAATAAGCTTTGATTACCTTTATAAGTAGGTACAGGAATGGTAACTCAGAACAGAAAAATAAACATAATTTATTTCTCTATAAAATATAACATCTATACTTCAGCCAAACTGACAATACAATTTATATATACAAACCGCCTATACTTAACCTAAAACTTACTTTTTTATACATTTAATACATGTTCATGAAACTTTCAAGTAGTATTATTATTTAAATTAAAGTGTAAAAACTTATGTTGCGTAGGTTTATTTATCTAAAACGAAAGTGATTTCATCGTAATAGCGAGAAATACGCGACCGTTCGTTTCCCTAGATAATTTCGTTGTATCTCCAGTTTGGCCGAAGTATAGAGTATAGCGGATATAGCAAAAAAGTATACCTACACCGAAGTTGCCATAAATCATTCTGTGACCGAAGTAAGCCGAATAGTGCAGAGAGTCTCTTCGTGCTCGCGACTTCGGTCCTTTGACTCGGGCGCAACCTTGGAAGATTTATTGTTCCGAGGGCGCAACAAAAGACCGACAACGATCGGAAGTAGAACGAGGCCGAACTTGCAGAAAGAGTTTTTTGATCTGTGAACTTTGCTGGTAATGTTTTTCATCTGTGGTTGGCATTGGCAACTGACAAGGCAGGCGGACGAAAAGTACGAAAACGAAAACGGGGCGAATTTTGATGAAGTATTTCCAGTGCCTTTGCAAGGAAAGGCTTACTTAATTCTTCATCGGTTCAATTTCTTCTTGCTCCCTAGTCCTAGTGAGAGTTAACTGTGTCCTTTTTATCAGATAAAACAGGTAAAAAACTTCGTGGCATAAAATTCAACAAGTTAGGATCACCCTAATTTTATTTTAGTGAAAGCTATTTGCCTACTCAATAGAAGTCTACTGCACTCTGTTCGTACATAATACTATTCGCTTCAAGTGCAAGAGCCTTGATTTTTTATATAAATTCTCTTCTCCCTTGTTTCAGTCTGATTTTCAGAGGACTATGTTTCAAACATTTTGAAGCAATTAGCTATTACAAGCAGTATTTGGCCCACGTAAACGTAATGTAAAGCATCTGGCATTGTTTCTTCACCGGTTACATTCATTAGTGTTGGATTACTTGGTGAGTAACTTATGACTAGATTTGGGCCTGCATAATCTCATGTAGGTATTTATGCACTCTTTGTTCACTTTTATAAAAAGGATTACTTTGCTTACACTTCTGTCGAGAAGGGTGCTCTCTAATATTTTTGTTAAGTTTGGCTTGTGTTTTTGAACTTCATACTTCTTGTGTGACTGTGTAGTGTGTTCATTGGATTTATAGTCGATCTTTTGGTTTTGAAATAAAATATTAAAGTTGGGCTTAGAATAATGGTTTGCCTATTTAGCTGAGTGTAATCAATGAGTAAATTCAATACAAATAAAGAAGTGGTATGAGTTGATGAACAGAAATAATAAATATTTTTGTGTTTTCCAACTCATACAATTTGGTATGAGATTTTTCCTATGAGATGGGAACTACTCATAATTACTATGGGGACAAAATAATTATTATTTTTGTAATTGCAGGGTTGGGAGCTATGTATCTTCTTCTTTAGCATACACCTGTTTCATTATAATTTTTTTCAGTGGTCTCTATTGCCATGGCGGATAAAGAACAGGTGATTCAGGCACTTCGAGCCACTCTCATATCAGTGAAAGGAGCTCTTACCATAAAGCAATGCAACCGTAAGGTCATATTTATTGTGAACTTCAAAATGGAATTTGAATTATGCATCTATATTTGTTTTTTATATTTTGTAGGTGATTATCGTGAGCTACAAGGGGAATGGATACCTTTTAAGAAATTAGGATACCCATCACTTGAGAAGTTATTTTTAGATGTGCCTGGATTTAAGGTAACTCAGAACAATGGTGAATGGTATGTTGATGCTATTGCCAGCCAAGAAACTCAACACATTGCTGCTATGGTCTCGAGACAGAAATCCACAAAAAAAGCTTCAAGTGGTCTGGTAAGTGTATGCCCTATGCTTTTTATAGATGTGCCTTTTTTATACAAGATTTTGTTAAAGTGGCTAATACAGCAAAAAATATTTTTACAGAACCGATTCCCACGGAAACAAGGATCATGGCGCAAACCGGCATCTAGCTATACTGCAAATTACAACAGTCAGTACTCCAATCACTATTATAGGGCCAAGAGTGAAACAACACCATACACAAACAACAATTACAAGGTAAATTAAGTTACTTATATTTGTATTGTAGGAATATAAAAGAAAAGTAGGTTATGCTAAAGAACAGATGAATAATTAAAGGAAGTCTGAAGTAGGTTTCTAAAAATAAAGTCTCAAAATTTAAAGCAGACTAACAAAGACCCAGCGACTTGTCTATCGCAGTGAATGTATGTGCCAGGGACTATGTCTGGTACATTTTTCCGAAAATAATAAATTAGTATAAGCGCGGTCAGTAATTGGATGAGTCGGGTGACATTTTGCATATTTATTTTGTAGTATTTTGCCAAACCATCTAAAATTTACTGATTTGTACAAAAATAATAATAAAATTAAAAATTAAGGGGCTCCTTATAGAAAAGACGTGTTTAATTTTGTATCTATTGCTTGGTTTTACTAGGGAGTAGGGATCATACTGCCACATATAATACTTGTAGGTGGCATATAAAAAACGTTGGATATCCATGTACAATGGTATGGAACCCTTCGTGTGCGAATTCGACTCGCACTGGACTGGTTTTATTATAATTCATATTTATCAGTCCTTTTTCCTTTGTTGTTAAAGGATAGTTGTTATATAAATATGTTTATTTTATGGTGCTGTGTATATTATTACTATGTTAAGCATAAATAAATTCTAAATTCTATATATGTTGGATACAGGCTGTCAAATATAACTACAAAACGAACGAAACGAAAAGTGTTGGAGCTCCAACAGTGAAACTACCAAATAAGGCTGCCAGCAATCATTTTGAACCAAATCCAACGAAGAGCACTTCCAGTTCTGCACCATCACAAGTGCATACTTACAATAATGAGACACAATTGCAGGTCAGTACTTGGCCGAATTCTCTTGCAATTTCTTTTGCACTACCTACTCAATACCTACTTAGTAAAGGTTGACTTTCGAAACAAGCGGGACGCCTCGACAGAGCTACATCTTATTTATCTTCTCATCTTATTCCGAATTTAATAAATCCGTAATAATTACATAACAATTTAGAGCAGATTTACAATACACCCCACTACGGGACGTCAGTGCAGATCTTTGTTCCCCGAACATTAATTAGAATTAGAGCAGATTTCATTATTTTTCTTTCCTATCTTGTGTAATATTTTATTGAACAAATAAATTACGCTACACCAATTTGTAAAATATAAAGGATAAAAAAATACTGGTGGATTAGCCCAATAGGTACCTAATGGTGTCTGATACTCTTCTAATTCTAATTCTAATTAAGGTTAGGGGAACAAAGATCTGCACTCGTCTGATACTCTTGTATTTTGCAGGTTAAACATGCCGCACGCACGAACGCTGAAAGTAATGGCAAACCTAGTAGTGCATCCAGTGGAAAGATATCAGCATCGCAGAGGCTTTCAAACCTGAGAGATCGCCTCAGCACTGTGGATCTTATTCCACTACAACTACCGGCGGCTAGCAATGAATGCGTGGTTGGCAATAAATATGTAAGTCTGAATGTTGCCAAAGTTAGTAGTTTGTTAGATCTGAGGGCACGGCATTGCCCCCGCCAAGACGCGGCACTAACTCCGTTTTCTGGAAGCGTTTCGTCGTATTTTCGAACCGTCATAGCTTCGGTACGGATGATGCTAGAAAGGAAATTTTCAGGATAAGATGTCCTCAGTAGACTTATCAAACACACCAAGTATCAATTGTCTAGCTTTTATAGTTTCAGATTTATTGATATCTGAAATTACGTTGATTTCGTGACTGACTCACTGATGATCATCAAAACCTCTAGGGTACTTCCTGAAGTCCTAGAAGGCTTAGGTATATACATATGTAGTACATGTGTGCTGAATTAACATATCCTACTATATTATAAATGTGAAAGTTTGTGAGGATGTTTGTATGTTTGTGCCTCAATCACACCTAAACAGCTGAACGGATTTGAATGAAACTTGGAATATACATAATACAAGCTATACTTTTTTACCAAGATTGTTGTAGTTGTAGAGTCAGGGCTTACATGTAGAGTTATTGGTTATTTATTGTTATAATGTGGTACAGTCAAGAGCACTACTCATAGCTATATACTTTGGACTTGAGACAGGCCCCGTGGGCTATGTCATGCGCAGCACAAAAAATCCGAGCTCAGAGAGAGGCTTGGCTCCACTAGTGGTGATCTCATAACTTTTTAACATAATCATAATCATTTATTCATAGTTTTAGGTACATATCGATCTTAAAAACTACTTAGTTCAGCCAAAACCTGCCTTTACTGGCGTATGAATATTATAAAACTAAAGTACTTATTAAAATAATTAATTCGAATTATAATGTCAAAAACAGTGAAACCATTGTGTACTTGTGAGTCTTGGCACCCATATTACATGGAATGTTTTTGGAGGGATAAATACTTTTTACTTCAAAGTTTCTCTATGTAGTACAATTGTGTATACTATTTCTCTTTCGTATGTTCTTCTTTTCGTTCGTTCGTCTACTTTTATGGATAGTATGATGCCTCTTTTCTAACACGTTACGGCGGCTCTTTTATAAAATAAAAATAATTTTGTATATTAATTGTAACATAGGAAAGCAGTGGCCCGGTGAGCCACGTGACGCCAGCCTACAATCTGGAACCACCGCCGGACTCGACATCGTCGGTAGCGAAGTTGGAATGGACTTGCAAAAAACTAGGGCTGCCGACACCCGTATACAAAGTACACGATTTCCGACCGAAACGAGGACCCGTCGTTTACGACTGCAGTGTTAAAGTAAGTGGTTTGGAGAATATCAGTGGCACCTTGACGGAAAGTGGCTTAAAAAACTGTAACATCTTTTTTAACATGTAATTAAGCAATAAATTAATATTCCCAAGGAGGGTTGACATCAGACAGGCGGTCGGTCATAAAACACCTTAGCCAAAACTCCTTACAGCATGATCCTTGGATAGTGGACATAGAGCGACTCCACATAGAGTGGGATAAGGGCAGGAAGATGATGAACTAAGCAATTAATATACTTTGACTTTAAAAATATCACACAGGTGATTTGCGAGCGTGTTTCCAGCGAAGCGATTAATTCTAAGGCGGTACAAAGTTTGCGGGATCAGCTGGTATTTGTAAATACAGATCATAATGTTGGTAATATCAGGTTGGCGCGAAGTGCTCAGCGACGTCGTACCCAGACTCGTCGCCGTCAGATGAGCTAGCGAGGGAGGTGGCAGCTACGAAGCTGTTGGAAGACATCGAGTCTATGGAGGCAGCGGGTATGCCCACGTCTAGCACATCGGACGCCGTCGCCTGGCTCGCCGAACTGGTCGCCGAGCACGAGGCCGGCCTATGGGCCTCCATCCTGCCGCACATGTACAGGTCGGAACCTACATACATGATAATAGACACGTGTAGACAAATTAAAAAGTTTTTACAGACAGACCTTTCCAATGAAGCCCGACCCTCTATTGAGGCGCTAGCTTAGGCCTGTGCATCCCAGTTACTTCCAGTTTTTAAGATAACAGAGTAATTAAATCTGAGAACTCAATAATATTAACCCACAACATACATAGTTCTGGCACCCACTCTGGGATTCCCTGTGTTGTGAGTATCTGAAACTACGAGTACCATCATGGTAGAAATATCTGCAAGATCCGGAAGAAACATTTGCAGAACATGTAAACATTTCTCCTTCAGTGGGAATTTATTAAAAGTTAAAAATGTTTTCTTCTAGGGGTAAATACGGCCAGAACTTACCCAGCAACTGGCAGGAGCTTGTGGAAAACTGCCCGCAAATTATAACGGAGAGGGTTGTGAATGGACTCATTGTTTACCTGCCAAATGGAGAGGTATTTTATTCTTATTTATCTGGTTGAACTTTTCCTGGCTGCATGCCTCTATGCTATAGAAGTAGTGGACATATTTGACAGTTTCAAAAAGATTTAAATAAGCAAACTTTCATAATTGTCTCGCTTTTGAGCCAAAACCATTTTTTCGACCAACAAATTGTTCCCTACTTTCTGCTGCCTTCATCCACCAACCACACATGAACTTCCGCGATTGATACCTGCCGATCGATTATTTATTAATAACAATTTGATTTTATTTACTGGGTATTTCCCAAATACCGCAAAAGATACTACATTTATAACGCTTCTGTGTACACAATGTTATTACCGATGTAGTTAGGCTGCCTGGAGCATGAACAAACTATTTCTGGACTTACCACTCGTGAATGAGCAAATACAGCTCGTGGATGAAGCACCCGGTGGAGAAGTCAACGGCCGCGGTATGCAGCATCTGTTCCTGTGCTTTGTTAATAATCGAAGCGGAACAGAAAATTGGAGGATATGAGCGGTATCCGAGGAACGAAGAAGTGTTCCCCAACTCCGCTTCTAAGACGTTCCGGTTCCATTACATAGTTTTGCTAAGGACTTAGGTTTTTTAAGTTGACCTTTAAGTTGAAACAACCGGGTATGTGATGGCCTCGACTTGATCATTAATTCGGTTGATAGATGGATACCTACTCTATTGTCTTCGTGGCGTGGTAAAACGTGTTAATATGCAGCTGTTGATGGTAGTGGCTTGGTGGTTGCGAGCTGTAAGTATTTCTCACTCGCAAAGCCAAAAGCCATAAGTCAAAGAGCCATAAATAAGAGTATGCACCATTTTGCAAAACTTTACTTTCGCAACAAAACATGACTGAAGATCAGTTGAACACAGATTTATACAAAGTTAGTATGGAATTTAAAATCGATTTTCTAAATTATGTAAGGACATGTACAAAGGCGAGCTTAACTCTACAAAGAGATTTCTTCGTTTTTTTGTTTCTTTTTTGTCTGTTTGCTTTTTGTTGCAACAAGGTCATCGCGAAGTTCGTGGGCTTTCGTGGACGGTTGCGGGATATATTATGCTCCGACGTTTTAGGTGGAGTGCGTTGCATTTTAGCAAGGACGCTTTGCAAAGGTGCACAGTGCACAGAAAAAACAAGGTAGATTGTTGATTCTCAATGCACGTACGAGGGAGGAGAGTAGTTGACGCGTTTGCCGCTGCGTAGCACTGGTGGCGCAATACAGTTTTCGTGGCGGTTGCGCACTTAGCGTAGGCGTATGTAGCACGTTAGTATGTAAGTCCCGCGGAATTTCGCCGCGAATTATAGATATGAAATTGAACGTCAGCAGGGCACATCGCCGGCGCCGGCGCCGCTCGATGCTTTCGGCGCAGAGGACGCGATCGACAGCGACCTGCCGCCGCTGCAGTTTCCCGACGACGACTTCTGGAACGTGTACGTCACGGTCGCCAACTCTACAATCGAGATCTGGATTAGGATTATTGGCGATCAGTATAGCGTAAGTACACTTCCAGTTCTATCTCACTCAGCATTTTCCTACCCCTTCTCCCACTAGGTGGGTTCGGCACAACATGCTTCCCTCTTCCATCTTCTCCTATCACTCGTCGTCTCCGTAGTCCTTTCACACGCATTTCCTTTTTTATACAATCCATCCACCGCTTCTTGGGCTTTCCTTTGCCTGTGTATGCATCCATAATCCATATTTATAATTATCACTCTTCTTATAACTCCCACAACATACCTCTTTCACCTCAAAGACACTAATAATATTTTAAATGCGAAAACTTGTGTGTGAGTGTATTTGGCTGCGTTTATCTCCGTACTAGCTGAAGGAATTTGGTCTGGAATAATCCATAGGGGGACCTAACTTTATAGAAATATGAACGAGGATAGGTAACGCATGGAAAAGGTACTGGACATTCAAAGAAATAATGATAAAAACAAAGAAATTAAAAAAGAAACTTTTCAATACACATGTGTGCTTCCCAGTGGTAACATATGGCTGCCAAACCTGGGCTCTTACTCATACCAAAAAGCTTGAAGTCTGCCAAAGATCAATGGAGAGGAACATGTTAGATGTAATGAAGCTAGACAAAATCAACCACTCAATCATTAGAAGCAAAACAAAAGTAAATGATGTCACTTACACAATCCGCAAGAACAAATGGACTGGACATACAGTATGTGGAGCACAGAAATGATCTAAGTCCATTCTGCATTGGTTTTCTAGAGGTAGGAAACGAAAACGTGGGAGTCAGTCCAAAAGATGGACGGACGAAATAAAGGCAGGCGGGACTTGGACGAGTGTGACAACATCAAGGCAAAAGTGGAAGGGGCTCGAAGAGGCCTTTGTCAAAAGACAAACAGAACAAACATAAAAGTGAACTAGATTTAAGTTAAGCTGTAGTTTTCTGAATAAAAAGGCTTAATAAAATTAATACATAGGGTGCTTTTTATTCAGATAGGTTACCACGCGAGCGGAGCCGTGGGTGAATGCTAGCTAATTGTTTGCATATTTTCAAAATGGAAGCGCTTTATAGATATTCGCTTTTAGGGTTCCGTACCCGAAGCGTGCCAACGGGACCCTTATTATTAAGCCACAGCTGTCCGTCCGTCCGTCCGTCCGTCCGTCCGTCCATCAGCGGGCTTATGAATCGTAATGGGTAGAGAGTTGAAATTTTCAGTGTGTATTTCTATTGCCGCTATAACTACAAATAATAAAAATAAAATTCTTAAAAAAATAAAAAGGGGGGGACAAGAAACATGTATGATGGTACGGAACACTTCGTGTTCGAATTCGACTCGCACTTGACCGGTTTTCTTATAATTCCTTATCTTTCTCAGGTCATCCTCGACAATCTTCTACAAGATATGGAAAATTATTACAAACGATCCGGAACGACAGTAGACAAATCAATGTTAATCAAAAATGCGTGGTAAGACGAATTCACGTCAAATAATTTTCTTATTACGTCATAGCGTTCACAGGGGCATATTATATTATAATAGATAACTCAATGAAATTTTTGTTTCCAGGTATGCAGTAAATCTCACTAACGGCGGATGGCAGAGGGCGAAGATTTTGGAAATAGAGGACGAAATTGTTACAGTATTTTTGGGAGATCACGGAGACGACGATGTTGTAGAGATAAATAATATTAAAATTCTCGAACCCCAGTTCAGAAAACTGCCGGCACAAGTAAGAGTATATCATAAGTCATTGATATCCAAAGTGGTCTAAATCGACCCCCACCCAGGGGTAGTGCAAGGGGTCAACGGAAAAGCTAATTCGGGGCCTGAGAGTGAGATGTAAATGGGGCTCCACGACTGGGGATTGAGCAGGTCGTGATTCTAATTTTATCTTCTCATTAATGAAATAATCAAGTGAAATTAAAAAAAAAACTATATAAATTAATTAACACAGTCCCAACAGTGGCATTATTAACCAGCTGTCAAAAACAATTTTTAAGTTAATGAATTCCATAAAAATAAATACATATTTAGGTAAACCTACCTAACTAATATTAACATTGCTAAATGATTGTTTACCTACTAATATGTCACTTTACTAACAAATGTGATCCAATGTTGATTTAATTAAATGATTGAATGAATTAGCAAAAATTCAATATTAGCTAAGCTACCTAAAACCGAAAAACATGGCAAATGGTCTAGAAGACAAAAGTTTGAGGACCTAGGCACTAACTAAAGACTTTGCTCTAAAATCTTTAGTTAGAGGTCTTTTTGACTTAGACTTTAGACTAAGGTTTTGGCAGGCGGTGCTGTGTCGACTGGAAGGCGCGGAGGAGCTGGCCGCGCACGCCTGGGGCGGCGAGTTAGTCCGCGGCCGGCTGCCGGGCGAGGCGCTCGTGGCGGCGCCCGGCGCACGCCCCGACCCTGCTGACCCGTCCGTCCCCCTCGTGCTCTACGACACCACCACGCCGCGCGATCTTAATCTCAACCGCGAGATCGTGCACGACTTCTGCATCGCTGGTGCATTCGCGCTCACGCAGGTATGTTTAAACCCCACACAGACATATTATTATTATATACACATACATATTCACACGCTCATACACCCAGTGTGTGTACCATTCGGATGGACGCGCCGTCACCCGTCAGTCAAATTTCATTTTTTTTTTCAAAAGTCACGGCTCAGAATGGGGCGACCGAGGTCGCGGCACACCGCGCCGTTTTATAGGAATTTTTATGAAGACTTTCCGACGTAAGCGGCCGTGTCGCCCGGCCCAGGGCGACCTGCCTGCTCGCCGGCTGCCGGCCGCGACTGCATGCCTGGTTGAACTGGTTCACGAATATCCTTTGCATTCCTTATATTATTTTGTTTATTACTTTTTGTTTTTTACTCTGTAGTTGTTTGTGAAACATTATATACATAAATTATTTTTTTACTTACTGTGGTTGTGAGTGAAATAAATATTTTTCTTTCTACTTTGGTTTTATTACAATGCAATCTAAATAAGTACCTAATCCGTTGTTGCAGAAACTGTGTGAGGTGGAAGTGGGCTGCGTGACGGAGGAAGGGCGGGTGTGGGTGGCGCGCGCGGGCGGCGCTGCATTAGTACGCTCGGCTCTGGCGCTGCTGACGGGCGGGCCCTACCGCCGGCCGCTGCCTCCAGCGCCCCCCGCGCCCCTGCCCCCCAACACCTTGTACATCGTGCGCACGCTCGCCGGCGACTGGTAACTACTGCATTACCTACAGAGAGTAGAGGCTGTAAGCAGGTCACGCGGTGCCATTGCGCGCTGTTGACGACGGGCCGACGACACGCATTCGACGTGACCAGAGACTCCCCCTGCGCCGTCAGTACTACCGTGTCGTTTCGTGTAGCCCAATGAATAGGGGACAACAGTAGTAAATCGCTGAACGCTACGTACCAAAATGTACGCTGAACTGCCGTAAGCGGAAGTAACTTTAGTGATTAATAAGCAATATAGGTAACCAAAATTATTGGACTAGGGGAATTCGTTTAAAAGCTAAGCATAGTCATGTCAGTTTTGTACATCTGGAGGCAGAATATCAAGGCGTGTTTGGTTGCAGGGTCCGCTGCACGATCATCAGCGGGCTGGACGGCGAGGGCACGGTGCGCACTCAGCTCATCGACAGCGGACTCATCCTGCGCGCGCCGCTGTCTTCGCTCGTGCCGCTGCAGTCCTTCTCTATGGCGCTCAATGAGTTCCCGCCCCAGGTGAGACGATGGGTTTGCTTGTTTGTAGGAAGACTTATTATGCTATATATATCTTTCTAATTACTCTGGTTATATTCTGTTTTGTGTATTATATATAATAATAAAAATAATAGTAAATTGTTTGATGATGTATAGCAATAATTTGTGCGCAGGCGATGCTAGCGTCACTGGACCGCGCGGAGAGAGAAGCGGGCAGCATGGTTCCGCGACTTCGTGAGCTTCTACTGGGCGCGCGTGTATTATGTCGCGCACCCCGCGCCGCGCCCCCCTCCCCCTCTGGCAGCGGTTCAACACCCCCTCGCCTGGAGTTGTTCGTGCGCACTGGCCCGCAGAACATCCTTGTTTCTGTCAACCACTCTATACTCATCGAATACGACTATCTGCAGCAGTGAGTATAACCAAATGTACCTGCTTACTAGAGTTACTACTGGGCGGGTGTGTGTTTTGCCGCGCCCCTTTCCCCCGGCGGATCAATCCCCACGCGTCTGGAACTATTCGTGATAACTCGCCCGCAGAACATCCGCAGGGTTAGAGTTGATTAATATCATGACAACACTAGACTACTATAGATATATATTAATAAATAAATATTTGTGAACATTTCACACAGCGCTATCTAGCCCCAAACTAAGCAAAGCTTGTACTATGGAAACCAGATGGCTAATAGAATACTTATATGCTTTTTTTACTTATAATACAGCTTACTACAACAAACATCCAAACATTTCTCAGCCCAGTACTCTCCCGTCACGCCACTGAGGGCGCCAAATAGAATGATCAGTTATGTATTTTCCAAGTAAAACTTTGAGTCTGATTGAAATAACAAGAACAGCTTATATTTTAGAGTTGCCAAGTTAGGTTTAGGAAAGAATGAATAGACAGCATCGTTGTAATTGGTTTTTATGCGACTGTAGCATTACCTTTTGATTCAGTCTCGAATCCTATAATATTTTTTACTGTGCAGCGGCAAGGAGAAAAAGGAAGAGGCTACAGTGGACCATGTGGAGGCTCTGAACAAGAAGAAGGAGCGTGTGTTCCGCAGCCTGTCATCAGGGGTGGGTGCAGGGGCGGGGGCCGGCGGAGGGGCGGGGAGCGAGGACAAAGCTCCGCCGAGCGCTCTGCCACCGCCCGCGCTGCCCACGCCGGGCCAGTACTTCGACGTCAGCGTCGCAATGGCTGCCAACCCCTGGAACTTTGTCGTAAGTGTAGTTTGAGACTCGACTTGTTGACACGTTGCAAGTTTAACACAGACATTGCTTATGCACACTTCATGTTTTTATTCAACATTTCAATAAAATAAACACTGCAATGACTTGCAATTCGTCATCCATTCTATAACATGCTATCTTTCTCTCTATATGCCCAAAATATGATGTACTCGTAATTGCCAATCTAGGGTCCCATTTTATAATTTGATTATGACACATATCATTAGGTTCAAATTAGGAAGTGATTGTGTACAAACAAGTCCTAGTAATGAGCTCCCTTTCCTAATTAGGTTCAACCGATCACGACGCTGAGTACGCTCAACTCCATGATGTCGTCTCTTCAACGCGAGTGTCCGGAAATACCCGCCGACGAGGCCCCGCTGCAACCGGCCAGCGGAGAATTGTATACGGTGCTGTATGAAAAGGACAACATGTGGTACAGGTAATACATATCAACTTAGGTGCCTACTGAAAAAGGAGATGCTGTCTTTCAATGAGAACCATGATGGCGTTTTACAGCAATACCCGAAAGCCATAGAGATCAAACGATCATTTGATTGGTCCGTTTTACTTCACCATAAAAAAAATCTGATTGATTTCTGGTTCGTTCATTGACTATGCCTATGATACATCCTAGCCATTTAGGGTGCTTAAACAAAAATTTCTTGTTAATAATGTTTGTAATTGCATATAATGAAATGTTGTATTTCAGAGTGCTGGTAGCAGGGTGTGTTTCGAATGAGATGGTGTCGGTGTATTTCTGCGACTACGGAGACTTGGCTCTGTTCGCGCGCTCTCAGTTGCGGCCGGTACCAGCTTCTGTGCCGTTGGCGCTATCACTGCCGCCTCAAGCTCTCAAAGCTCGCCTTCATGGTAAATATATATTTTTTCTATTGACATGATGCAAGATATGATGGAGCTCTTTAGGCAGCCTTAAAACTCCGTCACAAGAGTTGGCCACTAGCTCATACGAACTTACTCTTGACATACTCTTTTCGCTATTGTAATTGTTATTATTTATTTTACGCAAATTTACGTTCAAACTCCCTTTTTCTCCTACGCCGTGCCCACGTGTCTATGCAATGTTTAAATAACCAATGCATTTTTTCTCTCTACAGATGTTTGCCCTCTGCATCAAGACTGGACTGTAGAAGACTGCGTTAGGTTTCAAGAGTTGTGCGTGGAGCAACTGTTTGTCGCGATCTGCACGGAAGTCGGCAAGGACCCTCTGAACCCCAGCGAACCACTCCTCACCATTCAACTCATCGACACCTCCACTGATGACGACTTCTACATCAATAAACAATTAGTCAAAGAAGGGAGAGCGCGTCTTGTCTCTGCCTCTTAAAATATTGGTTACGCTCTTGCACTTTGTTTGCGTTGTTATGAAAATGCGGAGAGTGACAATGAATTACAACAGATTGGGGTCTGGAATGTAAGACTGTATTGATAGTAGTTAGTAGTTTATTATCTTTTTTTTTTAATTTGTTTCTATTGTTTCCAGAGAATGATTTTGATGATCATTCCTTACATTATTATTACACTTTATATCTCAGTTACTAAATTAATATGCAGTCATTACATTGGTTATTAATCGTTACATTCCAATACTTTGTTTAATTTTATTTTAAATAAGATATTCATTCTTTTTTTTTAAGTAAAACGGTTGATGTATTGTGTTTCTATCAAATGGCTTGTGGCTTAAGAAAGTTTAGGGTAAATATGGGGGACACCATTTCATCCAACTTAGATATCATAATAAAGACAGTCTGATTTGTCTACATACATACATATTATCACGCCCATATCCTAATGGAGTGGGCAGAGCCACAAGTAAACACAGAAAACTTGCTGCCGCTTCTGATTTAAAGTCCTAGGATGGATATGGTGAACCATGGTGACAGGTGATCAGCCTATCGCCCTTAAAAGTGGTCCATCATTTTGGAGAAGATACTATCCCATAGTCGACTTTTACTATATTCTCGGGGAGAGAAGCAGCTGGGCGCATTCTATGCTTTTTTCTTTACTGTTTTGTCTGCTATCAGAATACAGTTAACTAAAATCATTGCAGTCTATAGTTCAAGCTAACGATGATGGATGGAGGATTCGGCGCTTCTTGTTATTATGTGCCTATATACATGTTACTCATTTTAAAATGTTTTTATTGTTATGCTATGGTTATGTTTTCCTTTTAATTTATGATAAAAGTAAAATACTCTTTAAGATTATAAATACCAAAATGTAAGTGCTAAAGACATTTCTGAATAGCACATGTTGAAAATAATATTTATATTCCATCTTAAAAATAATTCGTTTAAAGACTTATTAATAACTTGTGTACTTGATAGTATAGAATAGAGTGTCTAGTGATAATATAGAGAGCCAATATAAAAAAGGCAGCAATTGATCATGTATTAACAACCACAAAAGCTCTAAAACAGCTTAAAATAACTATCAATTCAACATTATTATTTTGAATGCAAGGCCACATATTTTAGTCACCACTTGCTTCAATTTATTGAAGTAGGGTTGGTAAACTAGATTTTAGCTGACTGGTGCCAGGTAAATGCACAAGGGTCAAACTACATAGCCTCAAGCAATTTGACACCACTACACATTCTATAATAAACACACTGATTCAGCTTAGAATAGTAACTATGCAATTCTAGAACATGCAATATTATGTAGCTCGACCCAGACTCACATTTATATTGCTTTATTTTTATGCATGGCTTTATAAAAATACATGAAAATTAAAAAAAAAACGAGATTACCTACATACATTTCGTTGCATGTTTGTTTTCTAGGTAATGGGTGTTTTTTTAAGTAGCTACCTACGTAAATTGTTTTATTCAAGCAGGCACTTGAAATAAGTATTTATTTAAATAATTTGGCAGTGGAGTGTCCAAAGTGGAGAGCACTGGTGGTCTAGTTGGTAGTGACCCCGCCTTCCGATCCTAAGGTCGTGGGTTCAAATCCGGTCGTGTACCAATGGATTTTTCTGTGCGAAAAATTTATGTGCGCTATACCAGTACTCTCAAACGGTGAAGGAAAACATCGTGAGGAAACCCGCGGCTTAGTCTGCTCCACACGTATTGACCATGTCTTTCCTGTGGACAAGGCCGACTAAGCTGAGAAGATGGAATAGGTGCTGGGCAAGCCTACTCCATCTTAATTCGTTCCGGGCACTACAGCGTCCCGCTTGTGAAGGTAAAAGTTGCCTCTTGACGCTGTATAAATCATCTATAGATGGTAAAAGGAGTGTCCAAAGTAAAAATATCATCAGTAGTATATATATGCCATGTATGTATAAGCCATGTAGTAGGTAGGTCGTAGTTTGAATTGTGGCATTTTTCTAAACTATACCTAATTTGGCAGTTCTAGGCTAAAACCTTTGCTGTCCCTTTCTTATAAATCGAAATAAGGATAAGCTATAATTTTAGTCCTGCCTGCCTAGCCAAGTTTAGTTTAGGAAAATATAGAACAAAATCAACAGCATTACATTTCTACTTAATAAGATCTGTATTTACTATACTTACCTAACCATAATAATCTCTCTTCCAATGTTAGTGTAGGTACTGCATTTCCCTTTGACATAAACATGTATTTTGAAAATGTCTTAAACTCTGGTTTTATTTACTCCTACTTTCTCCTTGGAATGTTCCAACTACCAAGGAGTGTGGCTGATCCCAGCTGGGTCACAAAAAAACTGGGAAACAGACTGTTTGACTAGGTATCTCGCGTTTGTCGCCAAGTTTCAGAGTTTGCCAGTCTCTCGTTTAGATGAGATGTGTGGCTAACTGAAACAACGTATTGGCCACTGAGCCAACTGAATCTCTAGAACGAAGCTACGGCGACGTAGGGAAAATCTGATCACGGTAGTCTGGAGCTAGTCAAGATTCAGAGTTTGTCAATAGGTACATACCTACCTACACACCGTTCCAGAGTAAGAAGGTAGGTACCCACCTACCTAATCTTTTTTAAGTTGAATAGTCATAGTAATTGATAGAGATCTCTGTTAGCTCAACGTATAAGGGATGCCAATACTTTTAGGACTCTAAAAGTTTTGGCATCCCTTATACGTTGAAAATAGGTACACAATAGAATCGACCGGTATAGGTATATTATTTCCTTGGTTTTGGTCTATTTGTGTCGAAATAAAGGAAAGTTGGTGCTAAAAACATTGAAATATGGTCGAAAATCATTTGTCCACGAAACAATCCTTTAGTGCCTTGCGCTGTCTGTGGGAGCGCAGCGCAGACCAATTTGCAATCCTTTGAATAAGACATGTCTAAAAGAAATCTACACCACCCCAAGCCTATTAGGTGACAGGTCCACTCAAAAGAAACAAATTCACAACTTTGTATGTAATGTATGAATAGTAATTTTATACTAGAAACTAGTCTAGGTTGGTCTAAGATAACCACACTAAACAAAAGGTCATCATCCCTTACTACACACACATGGCGCATAATAAATAATAAAACAATGAAGTGGAGATTGATAATTTCTTAATAAAGTTATGTACCTATGTATTTATTGTAAATTTGCACTTATTTACGAAGTTCATCTGTAGATATGCCATATTTCTTTTTCAATGCATCAATTTCTTCTTGCTTCTTCTCAATATCCATGCCCTTGAATGCCTTGTTGGATCTGTAGTACAATACAACCAAATATCTGTTGCAAACATTGAAGCCTGAGAGGTGATCACATGCATTTTTGGCATCAAAGATATCTTCATAAACCACAAAAGCGGTTCCCCTTGTTTCTGGTGTGTTACCTCTGAAAAAATAAGGAATGAGTTTATTTCTAATGTAGCTATTCAGTCATTCTAACATACTCATCATAATAAACAATCACGGGTATGTAGACCACATTAATTGTGTTTTTCAAGGGTTAACAACAGTTATGCTTTGAATATGTACCAGTATAGCATGTTTAGCATAGGTAATTTAATTGACTTACACACGAATTTGTCTGATTGCACCATATTTTCCGAAGATATCATACATTTCCTCTGCAGATATTTTGTATGGCAAGTTCCTAATGTATAAAACTCTATTTACTTCTGGAGGAAGCCGAACCTGAAAGAAATTTGGTAGAGCTTTATTAATTTATGTAGAGCATGAAAGCTATAGTATGAAGATAGTGAAACCCATAATAGCAATAGCAAGTGCACGCGACCGGATTAACTAATAAACTACTTAGGGTAGCTGATTCACAACATGAAAACTGTTCGTGGGTTATACTTACATTGGCTCTTCTTTGAAGAGCTAATGCCATGATACAAAATGACAAATATAAGATTATTAATCAAACAAATGGAGTGAAAGCTTTAGTCATATGTAGTGTAGTTCTATTATTTTAAATAGATTGTTGATATATACCAACACAATCAATTATTTTAGCCACAAAGACCGTGATTCCGCGAGCGAAACCACCAAGCCAACAAATATTATCACACACACACAATGTTGCCATGTTCAAAATCCGGTCTACGGTGATAACGCTCATAAATTACGGTAGATTCTAAGATATTACGGTGATTGGGGCTGGAAAAAAACGGTGTCAAAAACGGTGTAATAATTTTAATAAAACAACCAATAAATACTACAAAACTGTTTATATTGAAGAAATTAAACTTCGTAACATAAGTTCGACTGCAAAAACAAAAAAGAGCAACAATATCATAACATTACCTAAGTGTAACTGACTCTAGAACTTACTAATCTGAATCCGATACTAACATCTCCTCATTTTTATAAATATTCTGATTTAATCGTTTGAGCATTTCATCATCAGGGCACAAATTATAAATTGTACAAACTTCCGAACTTTGTTTACTTCAAACTAGTGTTGAGTAGGACATACGTGAGGCACCTCGTTTGTCCCATACATTCGCTCAGAAATGTCATGGACCTCATTTTCAATCGCTGTACCACCTCACAATTCGTGTCACACTCACCAAACGACGTCACGTGCGAGCGCGAGCGGGACGAACGAGGGAAATACAAATGTTTCATTCGAGCGAGTGAGGAGTGAGTGAGCTGATGTATTGCGTGATCGAATGACAGATCGTACGTTGAAATGACATCACAGTGGCGTATGACGTAAGTAGGTAATTGACGTAGCTAAAAATTGAATGAATTTCTTGAAGTTGATTGATAGAAACCTACAACAAAAGTCCATATAAGTAAAATTGCTAGCTCCTAAATAATTTTCATCATAAAAAATTAGATCCTTGAAGATAACGGTAGATATCATCACCGTTGTCATGCTTCAACGGTAGGCGGTAAATTTTTGCTGAGAACGGTGAAGTTACCGTAATTACGGTGCACATGGCAACACTGCACACACACAACCTTTTTTATTTTGTTTTTTTTAGGTTGTCATAACTGTCACAATGTCAGTCTCCACAGATAAAATTATAGTCTCGTAACCGCTAACTTTTTCGGAACTCTCACCGGTATTTTTAAACCAGAATCAGATATGACCATCTCGACAGAGGTAATAATCATCATTTGATGATGATTAATACCTGATTGATTACTTATTTCCATAGGTACTAATTTATACATAGATACGAAAGTAGCTCTCTATTACATACCGTTCACGCCTTAAACACAATATATTTCGATAAAACTCAGCAAGGAGATAGAATGCATTCTGGGGAAGGACAATTGCTACCTTAAAAACCCCTAGAAGCAAAATTTCAGCCGGATCGATGAAACTTTTTTCTTATTTTCTCGAGTTACCAGATATTATTCGTTCTGTAGAACAAATGGGCTAGTTTTCGTTTCAATAGTCCTACCATTGAACTACAGGGATAAAAAAGTTTAACAGTTCTATGACGTAACAGTCCTATAGAACAAATGGTAGTTACTGATATTTTAAACATACTAATTATATAAAATATATGCAGGTATGTAACTTCAACATTATTATAATAACTTACCTAATTTGTACTATCAGTTGTTAAATAAAATTAATGACTCATTTTTTGTAGCATCAACTTTACAATCAATCACAAGCGGTTTAAGTGGTGCTATTGTTAAAAATATTTTGTTAAATTTATATGACAAATAAATAAAAAGTAGTTAGTTAAGTAAACATACATTTTCATAGATACACATATTTTATTACCTAAAAAAATTAATTCTGGATATCTTCAGAAACCGAAAACCTTCTCCGTAAACGTTGCCTGTGTAGTAAAATTGCACTTGAGCACAACAGCAATAGTAAAACTATTGCGACGCCACACATTGCGAATACACCACCTCGGAGTCTTCCTTCATCTAAAAGGTAATAAAAATATACCTATGTAAAGTAGTACCACAAATATTGTGCGCCTCGGCAATTTTTGTCTAGCTTCTGAAATACGAACTAACGCGATGATGATAATGTACTTACCTAATATAGAAATGTTACAATAATTATGTAGATACTTATTTGTTTTTAAGGGGTTTGTTCAGTTATTATTTTAATTATAATAGGTACCTATTCGGTTTTCATACAGAGCACAAAGTTTCCCGAGGCGCACAATATTTGTGGTAGGTACTACATGGGTAGGTACATGAAAACCTAATTAGGTAGGTAAGAGTAGGTATACTCACTTAACCTAAAGAATTTTTTTTTATTGCCTTTACTTACTTTCTTCTGATGTAGTCAATTGTTCTGTTTGTTCTAACGTTTTGAAGAGATTCGACATTTCAGGTAAATATTGAAGCCAGAACTTTATATCATTGTTGGCTCTATGTGGTAAGGTGTCTTCGACAAGGATTTCAAAAATTTGGGCATCACCGGGCCTATATCGTTGCCATATATCTTCTGATTCAGGATACCTAAAAAAAAGATAATTAAGTATCTACCTATGCAGGTCATGGTATCAAATTAACTTTTCGTCTGCATCTGCATACAGTGACATTGTGTATAATTATCCTTTAGGTAGGTAAGGTACCTAAGTAGGTAACTCCTTTATAATAAGCATGCATTAATAATCTCACCCATTTTTGACAAAATTTGCAATATAACGACGGAAAATGGATGAATATCGCCTTTCTTCAGATATTGCTGGACGTCGCGCGATTTGAAGCATTATGGAATCACCAAGTAAAGAAATGAGATCAGATCCATATACAGCACCTTAAAATTATGAATATTATGATATTTAATTATATTATCAAAAAACTAATGATTTACCATATCTAATACTTAGATGATTTATACAGCGTCAGGAGGCAACTTTTACCTTCACAAACGGGATGCTATAGTGCCCAGGATGAATTAAGATGGAGTAAGCTTACCCACCACCTATTCCATCCTCTCGGACTTGTCCACAAGAAAGACATGGTCAATACATGCGGAGCAGACTAAGCCGCGGGTTTCCTCACGATGTTTTCCTTCACCATTTGAGAGTACTGGTATTATAGCGCACATAATCCATTGTTACAAGACTGGGTTTGATTGAACCCACGACCTTAGGATCGGAAGACGGGGTCACTACCAACTAGACCACCAGTGCTTAAATTATTAAGATATAATTATAGTCATTTAAGCAGTTAGGTAGGTTAGGTACCTTTAAATAATCAGCTTCGCTGATAGATAACACACAACAATACCTAAGGAACAAACAGCGTAGTAAAAAAGAAGAGTTAGGCGAATAAGAATGTCATGCTTGAACTGAACACTGCACACTGCATACCGGTGTGATTTAGACGTCTTCCTTCTAGATCCACGGTCGATGGCAGTAAAAAGCGATAGACATATAATCTTGCAGCGTGACGCGCCAGCCTGGCTGCCAGCAGAGCCCCTCCCGCACCCCATCGCGCTGACGTCTCCATTCTAGCCAGTTGTTCAACGGTCTCAAGAATATTGCCTTTATTCCTATAATTATTAACATTGTCCCAATATTCCCAACGTACCGCACGAACGAGCTAAAAGTCACAATCAAGACTATTATGTTATTGCACATACAAAAGTAAGTACCTACTATATAAAAAGTACCTACTATATCTATAGGTACAAGCAGTAAAATAGGGTGTAACAAAAGTACTCCCGGAATCTGAGACTTTCACTCAGACCATGTTTACGAACAAATCAGAGATCAAAGAAATACTTTTATCGACTTTTCTTGAACTTTTATTGATTAATATCGGTTGGGCATAAAACGATCACAATTAATTGCATATTTTTTTGTGCAAATTAAGTCGAACAACCAAAAGCTGTTTTTGGGTAGCTGTAAGCAGGTACCTTTATCTTCAGAATTCGGGTGTAGTCTTATTACATCCAGTTTACATTACCAAAATATTTGTCATAGACTTGCATCTCAGAGAAAAATTAAACTAACCATTGGCAAAACTTCTGGTCGATACAGTGAAAACATCCTCAAGAGCTCCGGTATAGCTTTACTGTTTACGTAGTCGAACACGTACGTTGCATTATATTTCAATAGATCAGAGAAAGTTTTATCTGTAATAAACAGGTGTTTTATTACTAAGTAATTTAGTTTTGACCTTGAGAGTATTTAGACAAAACACGAAATACATACCATTGTAGTTTAATGCTTCAAGGTCGGTTGTTCCCAAAAGTAGGTCAACTTTCATGACGGATTCTTTTGTATCAGATAATGCTGTTAGCAATGATTTGGGTAAATATTGTTCCGATTGTGGCAAATATGTTTCAGGCACGGGTTGCATCGATTTACTCCAATTCATATTCTGAAAATAATATTTGAACTTATTGCACGTAGTTGCACTTAGATCGATCTTAAGTAGATACTAGATACCTGTTGATATGATGCATTAATACTGTTCTATCAATTTTAAAATAAACTCTTTACCGTATACACCGACAGAATATCGGCAAGCGAACGAGTTCGCATACAATTCAAAATTTCCAAGTCCAGCTCGCTAGTGCATCCTAGAGAGAGCGCAACTACTCTTGACGATTCACCAACATTTATAGCGCCTCTCTCCCTTTGTTCATCTATTAACTTCCAGATGTCCATCGGAGACATTATTACTGCCCTTTGGAACAATCCTATAATAAAGTCACCTGAATTATCTATTTGATTATACTTGAAGAATAATTATTATTTTGTATCTCAACTCTACGAACTTACCTTTAGAGCGAGGAGAGATCAAATGATGCAAAACACTATCGGCTCCAGCAGAGTGCCCGAGGACCGTAATTGCGTTTGAATCACCTCCAAATGCAGCAATATTATCCCGGATCCATAAAAACGCTAGGTACTGATCAAGTAATGCAAGATTACCGCGAGCTAATAGTGACCCTAGTGTGAAAAAGCTAAGCAAGTGGAGACGATATCCCACCGTCACAACGACTAGGTCTTCAGCTGCTAAATCCTGGCAAGGCAAAGAAACTCCACCTCTAATCCAAGACTCACTATACAAAATTACTAATACGGGTAGAGGTTTTCCATCTACTGGCTACCTAAAAAAAAGAAATGTTTATAATTTGACATAATCTTCAATCAATTTATTAATATTATCTTAGATAATATATACGAACGAACCCGTGGAGTCCAAACGTTGAGAAAAAGGCAATCTTCGCTGTAGTTGGTGGTTTCTGAAGAGATGTCACCAATATGTGGGCAATGTGGTGGAAGCCGATGGGCATAAAATGTACGTCTCCATCCAGTGTGTCTCTCTGGAGCCTTATAAACAAGTATTAGTTATGTACCCACCAACTTTGCACATTGTGCCTTAATAATATGCTAGAAATGATGAATAATACAGTCATCCTCGTCACTTCTGATAATTTACTAACTATAATTACCGAAAATCTAAACCTGCCAATTGGTGGCGTCGCATATGGTATTCCGTAATAAATCTCAATTGGTATCAACGATTTGTCAGTGTATACTTTGGTCTGGAAACGTGCAGAAAGATTAAATCAGTTACGATCATTATTCATTGCAAAAAAATATATAAATGGGTAACTTACTCCAACGATTCGTCCTTGAGGCAAGTTTACAATTGGATCTTGAGCTATTATGCACAAAAAGCTTGTGATAAAAATAAAGCCTTGAAGTTTGTTGTTCATTTTACAAAAAAAATAATATGACTTTTGTTCTAACTCAAAAATTAAAATAAAACTAAAATATATTACAACAGACCGAACACCATAACACACGCTAGCATGCAAAGGCTACATGTAATAATACTGATGTTTATTTACCACTCTGTATGGCATCCAACTCATATGAGATCGAGATCGACACAAAAATTAGATGATACAATGACTGTGCTGCAGTCCATGACGGGGGCACCGTAACGATGAATGATTGTCATTGTTCTTATTTCACTGGCAATTTTGCTTTGTGACTAAAACACTCGAATTAAAAGGATATTTTAAATGTAAATCCATTTACTCATAGTACTGATAAACAAAATTTGGACCGATCACAACGGATATAAACAAAATATAAAACGAATGTAAATCCCTTATATTGTATTATAAGTATGTATCTAAAGTAAATAATAAAACTATCTAGTTATATTTGCATTAACATAAAATTTAGATCGGGCATGTTAAACAATTCACCAAGGACGCTTGCAACATCTAACTCTAGCCATCATACTTTAACAGAGCTATAAGCAATATCGAGTTTCTTCAGTAATATTTTGTAGTAATAGTGAATAGGCTGATTATTGGCGAAACCAATCGTTGCCAACATTAGCCCGTAGCCTAGTAAAATCGATAATAGTTTATGTCTAGACAGCCATTGACGAAGACCTCCAGCTGAAAAAATAAACTTAGTAAGTACTTAGGTACTATGCGATTTTAGAGTTTAACAAGAAGCAATTTTGTATTCACCTAGTATGTATGATGTTTTACACTATTTAGGTACCTAAAGTCTTTTACCTAAGTAGGTGTTTCTTACTATGAATAATAGAAGTTTAGCTAAACTCACAATTTCTGTTGATATTTGAAGTGGGAAACCTCATCGAAGCCGGCTGTTTCGCATACACCAGCATGTAACGAACTCTTACTAAATCACAATTGGTGACAATGTATTGCGTTAATGGTCCATCAGTAATTTGCTCTGTCAGCATATTGTTCTTCTTTTCATTGTCTTCATAAACTCCATCACCTGTTTGAAGATGATCGTCGAAAAGTTCCTTGTTGAAAGTGCCTACATCAATTAGACTTATCAATCCAATTATTACCAAATAGAGGCAAAAAACTAAAAAACATCTTAGAAAAAAAAAGATTTCAACTACACATACCCTCATTCGACACTGGCTTCTGGTAGTTGATTCCTTCCGGGGCATCGATGACCTCACACATTGCTATACAAGACAAATGTCCTCCGATACAGCTCGCTCCCCAGCCAAACCCTCCGTGACTGTACGGCAGACTCACGTTTAGCTCCGGCGATAGATACACTCCATTTCCAAGCATTGTATTCTAAGTAGAAAAACAACTTTAAATAGATAGTAAAAAGTAAATATGTAAGCAAGTAGGCTCGTATGTGCTAGTGGCGTTTTTAGGCCGCCTAAAGGCCTCCGTCATGGCTTAACGACTTACATTACAAAGTAAATATGTAATTAATCATTTTATTAGGGTTCATTACCCGAAGGGTGCTACTAACAGAACCCTATTACTAAGACCCCGCTGTCCGTCCGTCAGTTTGTCCATTCGTTCGTACATCCGTCTGTCAGCGGGCTGTACCTATCTCATGAACCGTAATAGGTAGAGTTGAAATTTTTAGAGTGTGTATTTATATTGCCGCTATAACAACAAATAAAAAATGGGGCCCCAGACAGGAAACATTTTATGTAGGTACATTTACGATGGTAAGGAACCCTTCGTCTGCGAATGCGACTCGCACTTGACCGGTTTTTTAGGTACCTATTCATTGTTCCTCGAATAATTACAAGTATAATATAATATAATATAATGATATTACTCACCTTGTTAAGATGCTGTTGCAAGCCAAAATTCAATATTGTGTAGAAATTTTCTAAACGATTTCCGTGAAATGCATAGAATACGTTGTGATTTTTAGATAATTCCTTCCATTTCGTTTCAGCATTCGATTTGTTTGAACCGATCACTTGAAAAATGTACTGTGGCTTCGGAGCAGGTTGAATATAGCGAGCGTAAGATAGGATTGTATCGTGCTGAAAATAATATCTAGATATAAATAGTAAGCGTAAAACAGAATAGTATCCATACTGAGTTTAAGCTAATCGCACCGCCCGGCGCTCTTTAAATAACTTCAATACAAAGTTTGATAACCCACTTCAACCCTTTTTTAAGGCAGTTTTGAAAAAAATCTTAAAAACTTGCCTATTTATTTTGCACTTACAGTATCCGAACCGAGTTTCAAGGAAAGCGCACCACGCGTTAAAAAATTAAATACAAACGTTTTCACCCCTTTAGTGGTTGAATTTTGAATCCTGCCTTAGTGGGTTGTTTTGCTATAAAAGGACCTTCCAATGGTCTTGGCTCGGCAATGAGGAATCAGTCAGTCAGTTTAAGCTTTTTTATAGGTATAGATTTTTAAATTATTGAAGTTCAGTGTCCTCCCTTTATTAGAACATTTTAGTAACAATGATCTTGAAAAGTATTGATTAACACGCCCATTAAAAGAAAATTATGAAATACGTAAACAAAACCAACCGCTTCAACTGGAACAGTTTTCAGTGTTGGTTCTTTCAACCTTACTAGAACGTAGAACAGCAAGTCGATAATGTCACTTATATTTGGAAGCTCTTCTAGATTATCTAATTGCTGTAATACCAAGTCTAGAGCTGGCACGTCAGTTATGACGCTAAGCTGAAAAATAATAATAGTTTTTATTTATGAATATCCTAATACGTATAAAGAGATAGGTACTTTAAAACTATTAAAATGCATTTTAGAATAGGTACTGTTCTTGAATCACCCTGCGCCGTAAAAATAAGTAGGTACATACTAATACGTCCATGTCTTTTATTCCACATTTCATGAAGGCAGGAGGAAAAGGTCTGAGACAGCTCTCATATCTAAAACTAAATGCTGCTGCAACGAACAGACTCCATTTTATGTCAGCAGCTTTGAAATCTTTTTCAAGCACCAACCTGAAAATGTAAAGTGATTTGCAAGAATACCTATTTTACGGTGGGGTAGGTACGAGTAGGTAGGTATCCACTTATGTCTATTTTTTACCTGAATAAAATTTTACGCATATACCTACTATCACAGTCTACTACGTAGGTAAAATATTTCTGTAGATAGGATGGTAAGTAAAAAATATATAGGTATGTATATGGTAGGTAGGTGCTTTCATAGAAAGAGAAAGGTAGGTAGGTACTACAAAACATATTACATTGTCCTAGCCTACTCGATTTGCTTAAAAACCCAGCGCTTTTAGTGAGAAAAGTATGTACTTAATTAGGTACCTACCTACATATTTTGTAAACAAAATGATTTAATGATTAAAATATAGGTAGGTAGGTAGTAGGTACGTAGGTAGTAGGTATCTAGGTATATACATTGTAAGTGTCTTTGTCCATTTCCTCGTTTTAAAACCAGACTGTGACAGGCCCAGCAGTCTGCTGTTATGAAGCTGTTTTGGAAACGGATTAGGTAGTAGTTGTGCATAAGTACAAACCTTAGGTGAACTGCTTTTTTTTCTAGTGAATCCAGCTTTGCTTGGTTGTTATCGGATTGAGTTTCAGACGCGGAGGCTATATTACAGTTTGTAGCTGTATCAGAAAATACTTCGGGTTCTCCGTCCATGGTTTTTGTCTCGATCTAACAGTATTTATATAATTATTTACGGAAACTTAAAAATTGACATAATTTTGGATGATTATTTCTAATTCAAAATAAACATGTCACTTTACATTTGTCACGATGATTTTGTCATAAAAAAAACAATAAACGAACTATTTTTATAGCCAGTCCTAATCCTTCACTAATAAGTTTCTTCTAATGTTTACCCGCGCGACTTAGCTCGCTGGGTTAAATGACTCCCCATTTTACCCCTTTTTGAGGTTTAAATTGAAAAAAGCCCTGAAACAATGTAGGTATCCGATTATTTTATATTTTAAATTTCCAGACGAAGTTTCAAGTAAATCGCACCACCCGTTTAAAAGTTCCCATATAAAATTAACTTGAAATAGGGGCAAATATAAAACACAAACACTTCACAAACATGCTACATTAATTATTGTAAAGTTTATTCGTAAAGAGTTTTGAGCGTAATGAACCAAGGAATAAAATTGTCCATAGTTTTACCACCCTGTTATACCCTCTTCGGGGTTGATTTTAAAAAAATTGATTATGTTAGGTATTTGAACCTAAACTATTTATATTCTTGATATCATCAAAATCGGTTTAGTAGTTATGGGGATTTACACACACAAACTTTCGCATTTATACTTTATGTAGGAAGTTGGATTTGGAATGATAGGATTGTTGAGTAAAAAATCGGAAAAATCATCAATGCACCCTACTACTTTACCGCACCTCTAGCTCCAGCTAATCTACCAAGTGTAGAACTCTATTTCACCGTTATTGTTTTAGAAAGTTGGTGTGCTTGATAGGTGAAGTAAGTTTATCTGTCACTTTGTAGAAAAGTGCTGCCAACTAGATCGAGCCAAAGGATAGATCTGTCACTTTTTGAAACGTTAAGCCTGAGAGAAAAGAATGGACTGATACAATAGTTACACACATGTAAAAAGATTATTGCCACAATATTATTTTGTGATTATACTAATAATTTGAGTAAGCACGACTTTTCGAAAAAAATATTGCTCATTTTGATTAGCTGTATCACCGCAACCAATAGACCTAGAGTACTCGGGTTGGCTCAAATTGTAGCAAGTAAGCTTTACATAATCATAAAAAATACCTATGAAACGGTAGTTTTTTTTTTCAAAAAAAAAACTGAGAAGAGGGGATTAATTTTCGCAATATCTCAAATTTTCAGTGTTGAAAATTTAGGTATAAACTACTCTCAAGAGACCACAAAAAAAACGCGTTTGCGATTTTTGCCTATTTTTGTGTCGATATTGAATGGCCTAAAATTATAAAGAGACACCAAGACAGAAAATGAATATTGAATGAACGTCTAGTAAGCGGCTACTATTCTTTTTTAAGATCGTTGTTCTAACTCGTAGACTAAACACGTATGGCACATGCGGCAGGCAGCTTAAATTATCAATTCAGATGGCAATACTGTCTAAGATTTGATTGTTGGTTGGTTGGTTTGGATATTTTTTGCTGCTCTATGTAGTATGGTTTGGTTGGTTTGGTTGGATTTGGATTGGATCATGGGCCGTCTAAAATGGCGTTGTATTGAAAATCTGTAAACACACAGTGCTTTGTATAATATAAGTTATCTTGTTTTCTCTTGAAAATTACTCTTGTTGTTTCAATTATTGACTAGTGGTAGTTTAAAGTGGACTAATGAGTTTGATGACTGATGTCTGCCGTGGCTCCAACTATCCCCGGTTCGTATTGACTAAATACTATAATCTAACTCCTCAGTTCTACCATCAAATAATCATTTACTATTATATGAAACAGTTTACTACTTTAGAATTACAAGATTATTGGTAGTTGTATGCCTTTTATCAGTCGTTCGTATTTAGATGATGTGTAAGAAAATTCAAACAGGCGACCTATTTTCTCTCTGACATTGCTCCGCGTGACGCGTTGTTGGTGATTATTCAAAGGAATGTAGATTCAGCAGATTTATCGCTGATTGAACGTTATGAATAAAGTAAACCATTCAGTAATATATACATAAAGTATGTAATAATAACATTTACAAGGACAACTCTATTATATTATTAAAATGTTACCCTTTTATTTTTATGTAAGTTTTCACTCTGTAGAGAAAAATCCTTAGTAACTAGGTAGGTACATAATAAATCATTTATTAGCATTGATGTTGGGTACAAGACTGAGTTCATTCTATTTCATAAATTAAAAATATTATCTATTAACTGCATAAAAAATAGCCTATATGGCTGGATGAACATCCAGCACATGTACTATGTATATTCCAAGTTTCATTCAAATCCGTTCAGCCGTTTAGACATGATTGAGGCACAAACATACAAACATCCTCACAAGCTTTCACATTTATAATATAAGTAGGATAAAAATAAAACCAAAATTTATTGTGTTAAAAACATTTGATATTAGTGTGTAATAAAAAAAAAATATAACTGCTCTATTTTGTTTACAATACATATAACCGGGGGGAGAAAATATGTTTAAAATAAGCTTCTATAATAAACTATTATTTGTGCAGGGGCTGACCCAACAAAGGATATACAAAAACGCCGTGCTGGCAGTGTTGGGTGAGTTTCATATAATTTTTTTAAATGTGTAAGTTTTTTAAACATATTTTCTGCCCACAAACACCAAAATGCACTATAAATTCACTAAACAATGAGCACCTGGTTATTTTTGATTGTGTGTGTATGTATGGTACATACTAAGTTTTCTTATGACTACTTGTGTGTCTGTCCACCCCATTTTAAGTTAATGGGGTGGACAGACCCACAAGTAGTCATAAGAAAACTTGCAGCAACTCCTCATTCAAAGTTCCAAGATGGATTTATGGTGAACCATGGTGACAGGTGATCAGCCCATCGCCTATATAGATGGTCCATCATCTTGGGGAGGATACTATCCCTTATTCGACTTTTACGACATGCACGAGGAGAGAAGCAACTGTACACATTCTATGTTTGATCATACTAAAAGAACTTTATACCCTGTGTTCTGTGCTGTAATTTATACCAACAAAGTTCATTTTTAAGGTCACCATAGCTTGATTTGTTCATTGACCAAGCTGTCTAAAGCAGGTAACTGAGAGAATAAGTCAATGGCTTACCTTTATTGTACCTAGAAGATGCTATAAAATTTTAACCATATTTATTTTAGTGTCCCTTTCATTGTACTGTCAGATCCGATGAGGACGACGCTAGTGGTGGAAAATACACAAGGATGGAGGAGGATAATATTCAAGACAAAGAAAGGTTTGCAAGGTAAGAAAATTTGAGGCATTCCTCAAAATCTACCCCCACCTGATACATAGGTTTGTTTTTATTCAGGAGGACACTTTAAAATTTAAATTCTGTAATGTATATGACTCAGTGTCTTCTTAGTGTGCTCACTCACTGTACCCACCATGGACTCACCATTTTGTGAGCCACCACATCCATGCTCCCTACCTTAGCATTATCACAATCAAGAAAAAACTAGCCATAAATTGTGTATAATGATTTCACCCAATAGATACACGAATGAGCCAGAGTCCCAGAGTTGAAGAGCCTCTTCGATTCTTCTATAGCTAGCATTTTGTCCCCTTACCTTAATATAGTGGAATTAAACTTCTCTGCTGGACTGGGAGTAAAGAAAAAATATAGAATGCGTCTAGCTGCTTCTCTCCCCGAGCATGTCGTAAAAGTCGACTAAGGGATAGTATCCTCCAACATGATGAGATACAATAAGCAAGTATTCCTACGGAGGGTTGACGTCAGGCAGGCGGCCGGTCATATAACACCTTAGCCAAAACTCTTGAGAGTTGCATAATCCTAGGATCATGCTGTGTCGACCCCACATAGAGTGGGATTAGGGCAGGAAGATGATGATGACCTTAATATAATGGAATGGAGATTTCTGTATTGTATGTTCGGGCTGTAATGTCATGTGTTACACGGTTGTAAATGTGTCTACACTCCAAAAGCCACCGGCCGGCGTGACATTTTCCATCGCACGTTTAATAGAAGGTTGTAATAGAAAACAGTAGAAGGGTAGATCACTCCTCTAATAATAATAATAATAATATAGCCTTTTATTCCCAAAACAAGTTTAATTACATTTAATTTTAAATTCACTACTTAAATACTTATTATAATTCAGCTTTATTACTTACTAGCTTTCGCCCACGGCTTCGCTCGTGGTACCCGGAAAAAAAGTAGCCTATCTGTTATTCCAGCTTACATACTATGTATATTCCAAGTTTCATTCAAATCCGTTTAGCCATTACGGCGTGATTGAGGCACATACATTATATCGTCACATCCACACCACACATGCTCACACACTTTCGCATTTATAATATTAGTAGGATGTTTGTTTTATTTTCGGTTACCCGTTTATGAGCGTAGGTCTCCTCCATCCTTATCCAAATATGTCTATGTTGGCCTAGGCGTGTCCATAAAGCCAGATCACTCCTCTAAATTTTAATATTCCTGGAACAGTATTCGCAGGGCAATACCCTTCTAAATGCCATAAGGTTAAGTTTGTGGATTAAGTTCCCACCTTCCTATAAAATACAATGCTTCATTATTATTCAATAGACATGTTGATTGTAAAAAGCAAGATTGATTATGAACCTTGGCACATAAATGGTTATTATTTTCCCATAATCTTGCCATTTCGAGCAACAAGTTCCCGACAATGTGATTGAAAACGTGTCTTATCTAGCTGTTACGCGCACTTTCTTTAAGAATATTTAAAACGATCTCTTGATTACTTTGCATAAGACAAATTTTGTCGTTTCAATAGTTTCAATATTGTTTTACAAAGGCGTAAGAAATTAAGGAAAAATATGTATTTTAGCCGTGAGAACCATTGTGAGATTGAGCGGCGCAGAAGAAACAAGATGACGGCATATATCACGGAACTATCTGACATGGTTCCAACATGTTCCGCGCTGGCGCGAAAACCAGACAAGCTCACCATACTGCGTATGGCGGTGGCACACATGAAGGCTTTGAGAGGTACATTTTGTTTTTGAAAAAAACCAGACAAGCTCCACATAGCTATAGGTATGCTGATTCTGAATAAAACTGTGCAACTTTTACTGATCAATCATTGGTTATAACTTACGACATGATTTTATAGCCTATTTCGTGAACCAAAATTAAATAAATAAATAGGTATTTTCCATTCCAGCCGCTCGGCGTTTTATAAGAGGCACGTGTGATGAATAAATCAAATAACTTTGCAGGTACAGGAAATACCTCTACCGACGGCACATACAAGCCGTCCTTTTTGACTGACCAAGAACTGAAGCATCTTATTCTTGAGGCAGCTGATGGCTTTTTGTTCGTGGTTAGCTGTGATACTGGCCGAATTATTTACGTTAGTGACAGCATAGCTCCAGTACTTAACTATTCTCAGGTTTGGTAAAACTCATAATAATAAATTTCTTAATAGTTCCTTATCGTTATGTGAGTAATAAACAATGAACTGCGCTTTCAGGGAGAATGGTATTCAAAATGTCTATATGACCAAGTGCACCCAGATGATCTGGAAAAAGTTCGGGAACAATTGAGCACTCAAGAACCCCAAAATACAGGCCGTATTTTAGATCTGAAGACAGGCACTGTCAAAAAAGAAGGGCATCAATGTAAGTTGCTCATGCATACTGGAAAAAAAATATGTTCACTATAAATCACATTATCATCAAACGGACGCGGACGCCTGGACCTGATTTCTAATCAACAATAATTTACTATGAATATTGTCAATTCTTAGGCAAAAAATAAGCTTAGCCCTCTATCCCTTGCAACTTGCTAATCCACTGGACTGGCCATGATTTTAAGTGTTCAAAAAGATTACACGACCTTTTGCTTGATGTCTTACTGACATAACAAATCCGGAAATTTATACCTCAGGACACAAACATATACCTCAACAGCTGAATGAAACTTGGAATATAAAAAGTCCGCGATCTGTAATAATAACTGTAGTAACATAATTTAGACTTCTTGTTAAATGGCATTTATCACTTAAACTTGCTAATCCTCTGGATTCAATATGATTGGCGGGTGACAGGGGTTCAAAAAGCTGACACCAGCTATTGTTTGATATTGGTAATGCTCCAGCGTCGATGCGGCAAGTGATGGGGTCTCGGCGCGGCTTCATCTGCCGCATGCGCGTGGGTGGCTCGGCGGAGGGCGCGCACCTCGGCCGGCTGAGAGCGCGCAACTCGCTCGGCCCTTCGCACGACGGACACAACTACGCCGTAGTGCATTGCACCGGCTATATCAAAAACTGGCCGCCTACAGGTTAGTATGTGGTATAAGCAGACTAACTGATTCCTTTTATTGGACTACTTTTTCTTTAAGACCTAACTGTGAAAGAGGATATTTATTTTGGTTGTATGTATGTCAGTCCCATTTGCGCTAATTATAAATTATCTATCGTTTAAGAATTTTTCAAAGTGTGAACTTAACTAATTTTAGACAGCTGGATTCGCCATTCTGGATTCTTAAGTTCATTTAACTTTGAGAACTAAATGTTACTTATGTCGGGACATTAGATCTGTTTCCAGGCATGCAGATGGACCGGCCGGTCGACGACGAGCTTCACGCGTCGCATTGTTGCTTGGTCGCTATTGGCCGACTGCAGGTACGTATGTTTTCAGAAACCTTCTCAACATTGAGTCTTAGTGTTTCGTCACAACTCACTTCACACTATTGTTAGCATGTTTACGGTCCACTCAAGCGTGAATCTATTTTGCGTAAGGCGTACTTTGCCGACATAGTTCCATCAAAAATTTTGTTCTTGAATACGAGCCTTTGCATTTAACCCTGTGGCTGCATTCAGTGGACTTAATTGTCGTGTAGAGAAACATTATGTAGCTGATGAAAGCTGTATTTTTCACAGAATTAACAAGGACACAAATCGTGAACTTCTACGGTCTAATAGAGTAGCCGCAGGGTAATTGCTGCGGTTATGACGTGTAAATGGTTATTCGCATTAGACTGGGCAGGCCGCAAGCTGCGTCCGAAACTTGAACTTTATTGATGGGCACCTAATGTATTGTAAACCTGCTAATACAATAATGCGAAACTTTGTGTGTGAATGTTTATATTTCCGTAACTACTAAACCGATTTTTATAATTAGTAATTTAAAATGTGAATAGTAACATAAAAATGTTCATTAGCATTTTCAATCCGTACCACGGCTCGCACTCGCGACGTTCTTATGTGAATCATCCCGTCTCATAGGTTTTTTAAGGGTCGAATAGAATTTTTGAAGATTGGACTCGAATCTTTATCAATTTGTGTTAACACGTGAGGTTTGAAATGGTAACCTGCATCGGATCGATAGGTGACGTCGACTCCGAGCGCGGCGGAAGGCAGCCTGTGCGGCGGCGGCGCGGAGTTCGTCTCCCGGCACTCAGTAGACGGACGGTTCACGTTCGCGGACCAGCGCGCGGCTCAAGTGGTCGGCTACGCGCCCGCAGACCTGCTCGGCAAGCTCTGCTACGAGTTCTATCACCCAGAGGACCAGCAGCACATGCGGGACAACTTCGACCAAGGTACACATACCTCCAAACTATACATGCATTCAGCCGACAGACGACGAGCAGTTTATATTCGTGAAACAGCGCGTCGCACAAGTGGTCGGCAAGTTCTGCTATACGAGTTCTACACGGATGACCAACAACACATGCGGGACAACTGTCACCCGGATATACATATCGATGGAATCGATAACACCCAAAGTCGAGTGAGCGATAGACGTTTGAGCGAGTACGCCGTACTTTGGCTAGACTATTATGTTTTGTTGACAAAGTTTGCCTACATAACCGATCGCCGAGCAACAAGTACGACATACGTGCTCGCACTTCTGTCAGTAACATGTTTATCCAACTTGCAAAAAAGTCACAGAGTAACAGTGGGAACGGTTGGGAATAAAATCCCAACTAGTTACTGTGTAATCGATACCGCCACTGTTCTTGAGCACTGAACTCTTTAACGTGCAACTTACTACGCGTAGTATCTTTTACATTTGTCTGCTATATAGCAATAACATCTTAAAAGTATTATTTCTTTGTTACAGTACTGAAGCTAAAAGGCCAGATCATCTCTCTCATGTACCGGTTTCGGACAAAGAGCAGAGAATGGATATGGCTACGGACTTCCGCCTTTGCCTTCTTGAATCCGTACAACGACGACGTAGAGTATATTGTTTGCACTAACACATTAGCTAAGTGAGTATGACTTTGTTTTTTTTTAACTATTTTGTATCAAAAAAAAAATAAGACTTCACTAAGATCACTTTGCTTTCATGTCATTTCCAGGCCTGTAGCAGTCTTTACGTCTAGCCAAGTCGCAAAACGCTACTGCAAAAATGTATATGATTGACAAAAGCGTTAAGCGATCGCTAAGTCACGTATTCAAACGAAGTCGCTTGACGCTACCTCAAAATTGTTTGGAACTGACGAAGTTGATTTGCTATTCTGAAAGACTGATATACGTAAGCTATAGAAACACCACAAGTCTTAGCGATTGCATAAACTCCCAACACAAACATAGTTCTCGCCCCTCACTGGGATTTCCTATGTCGTGGATATCAGAAACTACGAGTACCATGGTACCACAACACCTAGACCCAGATGAAATATTTGCATAACATCCAAACGTTTCTTCCGACGACCGACGTTCAATCCGCATCTCTTCTCATCCCGCATCTCAGTCGAGCTTTCGCCACAGAGACTGTCGTTAAAAAAAACCTGTCAAGTGCGAATCGAATTCGCACACGAATGATTTTGTACCATCGCACATCTACATAAATGTTGCTTTTACCCTTTTATTTATTTTCATTATTTATTGTTATAGAGACAATAGAAATACACTCTGTGAAAATTTTAACTCTACCTATTATGGTTCATGAGATACAACCTTCTGAAAGACGGACGGACGGACAGCTGAGGTTTAGTAATAGGGTTCTGTTGGCACCCTTCGGGTACGGAATCCTAAGAACAGTATTTCTTTCTTTGACCGTGGTAGCACACCTACGAATTTAATCTGGCAGATATCTAATTTTGCCATGGGTATGGTTTAACAGAGCACTGGTGGTCTAGTTGGTAGTGACTCCGCCTTCCGATCCTAAGGTCGTGGGTTCAAACCCGGTCGTGTACCAATGAATTTTTCTGTGTGCTATACCGGTACTCTCAAACGGTGAAGGAAAACATCGTGAGGAAACCCGCGGCTTAGTCAGCTCCGCACGTATTGACCATGTCTTTTCTGTGGATAAGGCCGACTAAGGGCACTACAGTGTCCCGTTTGTGAAGGTAAAAGTTGCCTCCTTACGCTGTATAAAACATCTCCCTTTCTTTCTCTGCTGGATTGGGAGTAAAGAAAAAACATAGAATGTGTCCAGCAGCTTAACACCCCGAGCATGTCGTAATAGTCGACTAAGGGATAGTATCCTCTCCAACATGATGAATCTATATGGGCGATGGGCTGATCACCTATCACCATGATTCACCATAATCTATCTTGGAACTCTTGGATCGGAAGTGGCTGCAAGTTTTCTTATGATTACTTGTGGCTCTGCCCACCTGTTAGGGATACGGGTGTGATAATATTATGTATTATATGTATCATCTACTATAGATGGTAAAAGGCCTTAGTATGGTTTAATAGTGTATTATATGTTGTTTGTGCAGTCGGTCGCTAGGCAGCACGGCGGGCGAGGCGGCGACGGAGGAGGGCTACGACTATCACATCCGGCACCGCGATGTGTACCAGCCGCCGGCGCCGCCGCCAGCCTTGCACCAGCAGCAACACCACGCGCCGCCAGGTCACACACATTCAATACACTCACTATACGACACTAAATCACTTAAACACAGAAGACCAGCGCCAGCAGACGCAGAGGACCTTTTCTGAAATAGGGATGTTGACATCAATCATAAAATCATGCTAAGTTAAATGTTTTAATTTCATGTATTATTAAATCATCCGCCATATTGGATTTTTTAACACACACATGATGATGAATTTATACTATTTTAGTTCATTCTAAAAGGCTTCTTAAAGCCTCCTTATTGAGTTTTTTATACTTTAACTTAGCCTATGATGACTAGAGAGCCATCCAGAAGAATCCAACGACACTTCATTCGTTAAATTCCGTCCGTTTGGACTACAGCTTCAGCCAATGGAATGCACATACACACATACATACATGCCATCCAAAACACATTACCCTCTATCGCAGTTGGATAAAAATGTAGCCGCGATAAGTAATAGTTGTAATAATCTGAGTATGTTGTCTTTGCAGCGGTGAGTGGAGGCGTTGTGGGGGGCGCGAGCGCGCGGTCTCCGGAGGCGGGCGTGGCGCCGCCGTACGCGCCGCACTACGCGCCGGACTACTCGCCGCACCGGCCGCCCACCAACACGCCGCCGCACACCACCTGGACCACGCTGCGCCCCGTCAGTTACACACACACTTTCTCTACCTAACTCTTTACCTCCCCCTCTTCCCTCTGGTGATACTTCAATGAGAACTGCTCGTCGCACTCTACTCACATCTCTGCTACACATCTATGCAGCAGAGATGCCTTACGAGTATTTGAAAAATAAGACATCTCCCTCTTGAATCGCGTCCACCGTAGCTACACGGAGAGGTGTCTGTTTGGTTGCTTACAAAATTGGTTATTTATTCTGTGCTCTTCTCCGCTTTGGTGAAAATCGGGCCTTATTCTTTTATTTAAGGTGCCCTTTCATATTACGCAAAAACGCAAGGTGCAACGCTAAGTTGCTTTGTAAATGAGCACTTCCTCCGCGGAGGTAATTCGTAGGCGCCCTTAGACAGTCTCTTGTCTTATAGTTAATGTCCGAAACGGAATGTTTGTTTATTTTTCCCTTGTTGATTGTGCAGAGCGGCGGCGCGAGCGGCGAGAGCTACGCGTACAGCGGCGAGGCGGGCGCGGCGGGCGCGCCGGCGGACGGCAGCCCCGCGCGCTCGCCGCCCGCGCCCGCCTACCTGCCGCCCGCCGCGCACTACCACCACAACCACCATCCGCATCCCACGCACGGTAACTACATCCTATTCATATTATAAATGCGAAAGTTTGTGAGGATGTGTGAATGTGATGACGTCCCGCGTTGGAATTTATTGTCCTTACATAATGTACCTTTCAATTCAAATATTCCTACACAACATTATCTTTGTATTGAGCGTTTCTTCATTGGACGTCTCGACATCGTCACGGCCGCGACATGAACAGTACTGAACGCATACATAGAAACCTCATGTGTAAGTGTATAACGATGGCGGAACGACATGAGCACTTACTGTCGACGACATGACGTCGCCGGCATCGGCACCGGCATATGAGTGTCATATCGTGCCACGGCCCACGACGTTAACGACAGCGTGCCGTACAGTTTCATAGAATTATGCGTCGTCCGATGAAGAAACACCTTCATGCGGCAGATTTGATATAGATTTTCTGGGGTTCCATTGCTTTGCTTTCGGTTAACAAGCGCCGCGCGTCGCTATTAGTAAGCGATGGAAAACCAGTTTTATAGAATTTTCCTCATCATCATCATATCAGCCCACATCCACCGACTGCTGGGTATAGGCCTCCTCTTTAGCACGCCATTCTTTCCGATCTTGCGCTAACCGGATCCAGTGCATTCCTACCGTCTCAACAATTTCATCAGATCTCATACTTATTTTCGTGAACGTCAAGATGGAAGAATCATTTGTCGTATTCAGTTCTGTAATGAAATACGAGACGTTGATCTGGACGTTCAGTAGTTTCAGCATGGATATGACCCTCAGTTTGTACGCAAGGTAACGGTAGTGTATTATAATCCAGCAGGCATGTGGTCGTGGGGCGGCGGCGCGGGCGGCGCGGGCGCGGCGCCGGCGGGCGAGGCCGCGCACGCGCCGCACGAGCTCTCCGACATGCTGCAGATCCTCGACCAGAGCGGATCCACCTTCGAGGACCTTAACATCAACATGTTCAACTCGAACTTTGAATAACACGAACGCGCGCGCGCGCTCGTGTGCGCCCGGACTCACGTGAACCGAGTGCTGTGCTTGACTATACGGTGGGTGAATTTGCATCTGCGCATATCTTGTTCTCATGCGCGAAACGGTACCAGTATACAGTTGCTGTATAAAAGTTTACTTTTGATATATTTTGAATATGAATAAAATTATGATGGATTCAGAGATACAGATATAATGAAGGTGTATTATAACAAAATAATATCTGTGTATAAAGCTTATTTTGTTTGTACCAAAAATCAAATTTAAAAATAAGTTTCAGATCTTGTACCCTGTAATTTGGAATTAGCTTTGGAGACTGGTTGAAATCATTTGTCAGCCTAGGTCACACTTGAACATACTGTAATAAGTTTTACTTAGAGTTATATTTGAAGTCTAGTAGAAAATGTATAGTTTTATTTACCAAGTTTTATATTATTGCAAATGTCAATCGATGATTTTGCTAGTTCTGTAGTTTTTGTTATTCAATTTCAGTATTTTTATGAAATCAGAAACTACAAAATGTATTCCATTTTTTGGCTTATAAGTGCACACTTATAAGTACATTGTCTTATAATTTAGATTGAATTGATTTACTTAAGTAATTAGGTTATGTACTTATTTTATACTTTGTCCAATAATTTATTTTACTTTGACAGCTTAGATCTGAGAGTTTGAGAACGTATTTTTATCCATGATTTAAAAGTAAACTTTAAAATGTGTGGTAACAGAAAAAAATGAATTGTCTAATCATATTTAGCAGCCTTATTCATTACCCAATAAAACATTAAAATGGCTTAAATGCTGAAATAAACAAAAAAATATTGCATATTATAAACAGCTGTTACATTCTATTTTGATATTACTAATGGTGGGAGTGACTGTATTTGCTGCAAATTACTGAATCAAAAGTAATTGTTTAAACATATCTTAATTACATCACCAAAATAACTTTAGGAATAAAAAAGTTGCCATATCATATAGCAAACTAGCTGACCCCTGCGGTTTCAGTTTCAGGAGGCTGGAAACGAAAATTTCATAAGTTCAAAAGTTATTTCATACATTTGATTATGTTATGTCATTCGTTTGCTATATCAAAATTAAGCAAATATTATTTTATTGTATTTTTAAATGGGGCATAGTTCAGAAGTAAACAGCATAAAAGTGATTTTAAACTTTAAGCATAAAATTAGACTGCGTGTTTCGTTTTGGGATTTAATATCTACAATATAATTAAACATACAAAGTGTTCAGCAGAAATCAAATATTAATATTTCAAATCGATTTACTGTTTTTCTTAAGTAGATTGCTATAAAAAAATCTAATTGGTAACGCTTTAAGACATCACAAAAATGTCTGTCTGTAGTCACTGTCAAAGTAAATGAAATGGTTGGACGAAGTATAGTTAAAATTACATCAAAAAAAATATTATTTTGATTAAGTTATAGTAATGCATTTAAGAGTACATTATACATTTCGTATTTTGATTATTTTCGATAATATCTAAGAGTATCTGAATTTTGTAAAATGTTTTTTTCATTTAAATATAAAGGATACAAACACTATATTTCATGTTTGATGTTTTGAATAACCCTGAACAGATTCTTCCTTTAAAAAATAATCCTTATCTCTTAAGTTCACAAAGCAAAGAAACTGAAATAAAAATATACCTAATACCTAATGGTATTAATTACTTGCATGAGGTCAACGCACTTTTGCGCACCAAAAAATTAAATATTTCTTATTTCAGTCAATCAGAACCTATCAGACAGAACACACTCCCGCCAACAGTAGCTAGCCAGCTTCCTAGATCGTGCTAAAGATGACTTTTAGAGACAAACAGGATGTCAGACGGGTAGGCACTCTTATTGCCTCCTTATTGCACAACCCCGTGCAAGAAATTACGTAAATGACACAATTATGCCTAGGTACCTCCCTAAGTACCTACTACAAGTGTTCATATATTTTCTAGTTACTAATATCGAATACGAAGGATGAATATAATAGGTAGTAGAGTTGTTTTCACAGTATGCCGCTATGATAACAACTAATAAAAATAAATTAAAGGAAGGCCAATACAAGAACATTTTTTTTTATGTACGAAGATACGGAACCCTTCGTGTGCGAATTTAATTCGCACTTGACCGGTTTTTTATTTGCACTTAACAGTGCAAGTCGAACCGCGCAGAAAATAGCCACCACGCTCACCTCAATGCTATTGCCCTAGGCACTGCACACGCGGCCACCCGACCGACGGCGACGTCCGATTTGGCGGCTTCTACTCCCGACAGATTCTAGGCGACACGCAGAAAACTGTATCCAGGGAAGAAACTAGGGTAAATAACACCAGCTATTTACCCTAGTCATCTATCTTTAAGCCATGACGGAGGCCTTTAGGCGGTCTAAAACTCCGCATACATACATAGCACCAGCTAGAAGCCCTTACCCATAGCTCTGCAAGAAAAAGAGAGCTGCTGACGACCCTATGCTCTGTGCTGTGTTTAACAAATTAAAAAAAAAAACTAAAAAATACCTAAGCTTCAAGCTAAGCTTGGTAGAATAAATAAATATTTATGCTACGCATTCTGACATTCAAGTAAAATAAGTCACAGTCAAGGTGACGCTTGTCAGTTTTTTTGTCAGTGTCATTGTCATCACGAAAATGCAATCTAGTCTAGCTAGTACAAATAGGTTTTGAAAAATGCAAAAAGTGCATTGCCAAAAAAACAGATTATCGCTCTCTGTATTTCTGTAAGATGTTATAAAGTTGAGTAGTTTTTATTTGGTGTGAAGTGAATAATTATTTTTAAGGCGCAGTACATGTAAATAGGCATTCCTCATAAAATATCGCCCTTACATAGAGATGGCTAGAGCTGGGAAGACAGCCCAAGAATTTATAAAAGATTCGTTTTCACCCATCGTAGCTGTTTTGTGCAGCCCAAAAGTAGACAATGTTGTTTCCAAAAACAATCTTACGTTTCCTGAGCTTTTGCAGCCGTTCACAACAATGGAATCTGAAGGTATGTATGATAAAATGTAACCATTTGGTAAGACATTTAGCAAAATAGCAAGCTACTTGCTTCTTTATGCCCTGTTTCTATTAAAGGTCAGCTAAAAGAACCTGGTGGAAGTACATGCATCATAAAAAATTGGAAGATTATCATTAGAGATGTGAATTGGAAGCCCCTACAACCAACTGAAGCAAGGAGGCAATTGAACAATGCAGTTTTACACAATTACAATGATAAAACTGTTGCTATGGAATTTGGTAAGATTACTTGTATTTATTGTCTTTATAATTAAGTGTACCATAATGGTAAATACTAAGTAATTGTGTGTATGTGAAAGGAGTGAAATGATGAGTGATAATAGGAGTAGATGGAAGAGGGAAACATGTAGTGCAGACCCCCCCCCCCCCCTAGTGGGATGGGACAGGAAAATGAAGATGATAAATGGTAAATACAAAGTCACCTAATACAAAGCAACAAGTCAATACTTAGTTTTTGAGAAAAAAATTAAATGGTTTTTTTACAGATGGAAGGAAATTTGACATTCCTCAATCAACATGCTGGTTTGATGCCTGGAGGGAGACTTACCTAGAAGTACAGTTCCCATCAGATCATGAGTTTACTAAACATTTCCTGTCTTGTATAATTGTCGGAGTGGCTCATGATGAGAATGTCATCGACAGCTTTAATGCTCTGAACCAGCAGTATGCACAGTTGCAGAATGTTACACCACCTAAGTTACCTAAATGGTTTAACAATGGGGTTTTAAAGTCCTATTTACTGCTACATGATGCATCTATTATTTCAAGAGAAAAGTGAGTTTAATATATATTTTTTTATTTATACTATACCGTCCCACTGCTGCTGGGCAAAGGCCTCCCCCAAATGCTTCCACTTATGCCGGTCTTTGGCAATATCCTACCACACCTTGTCGAAGCAGTCGATACCAAGAAGATGTTGGCGCCACAATCTTGAGTTTAAATATATTGTAAAAAATATTTTCATTTAATTTAACTTCTGAAACAATTTTTCATTGATTATTCCAGAGCTGAAGTTACATTTGAAACACTTAAACAGACTTTTGGAGCAAGCAACTGCTTTATACTGACAATCAATTCGAAAAGTGCTTCAGATCCAATTCTTACTGATTTATGGGCTCCATACATAAAAAGAACTGAAACAAATGTAAGTGCACATGAGTTGCTCGATTACAAAAATGCTGTAGGAGCTACACAGACACATAAACAGGTTGATATCACCACCTTTCATTATTCAATATTTTAACTGTTAGCCCATGTAAAATCCTCTGATTCCTTTTGGTTCATATAAACATTTTTTGCTACTACAGAATGAAATGACATCATCAATGACCCAGCCTACGACTCCAGCCGAACCTCCATCAGTGTTTGTTTCTACTAGCACCAACATAGGTAAGGCATTGACATTTACGGACATGATAATATTAAAAGTATGTATTGTTGAAAACATTTATTAATTTCTGACAGAGGAAGTACCTGGTCTGTCTACTTCTGTGCAAGCTGATACCTCTCATCCACTCACTTCTCCAGATAATGATTTTTATGACAATGCAAACAGTTTACAGGTAATTTAATGTAACTTATGCATACAAAGTTGGTTTTCATATTGTGCTTATAAAATTCAATTAGCAAATTGTTTTATGTTTTCAGACACATTCCTTCTCTGGCAGTTCTGAAAGTGTCAGTGTGACCAGCAAAGGTTTAGATTTGTCAATGGAAGTCCATGGTTCCTCATTGAATGCAATTGATATTGATGACATAGTTAAATTTTTACAAGACTATGCTCTAAAAACACTATTGCCATATGTAGAGAAACAAATATCTCAATTATCTGAAGCTGTAAGTAAACTTACAGTATTTTTTTTTAATGTGTGATCAGCCACTTGGCCATGAGTAGATGTGTTGAGTGCTGTTTAACTTGCAGTGAATAACCAAAATGTATAAGTTCTAAAATAATGAATTACACATTTAGCTCTCATATTTCAGGTTTCAAATAGAAAGGGAGTGAGTAGATCTTTACTCTCAGCTACTAAAAGATGGTTCGGAACTGGAAAAACTGGAAGTACAACTGCTAACAATGCTGTAATGTAGGTACACTTTATCTTTCCTACATGTTTGGCTTCATTATGAGCCAGGTAAAACATTGGTGAATTTTGTATAAATAATAAAGTTAATTGATTGTTTCAGATATACAAGCGATTGTCCAGAGCTACAACTGCGTCGTCTCGGTGATCTCTGGTTCATGTGCGGTCAGTGGCAGCGCGCGTTCGATGCCTACCACACCGCAAAGCGCGAGTTTTACGCAGACAGCGCTTGGCTCTTCTACGCCGGAGCGCTTGAAATGGCGGCCATCAGTGCTTTCATGGCCGGAGACGCGAATAGGAAGACTCATGGATACATGGAAGAGAGCATTGTCACTTACTTGAATACTTGCAGGTTTGTTGTCATTATAGTTTTAAGTATGACATCAAAGTAGTTACAGAATTTTTATAATGCCTGAATGACTTTCACAGAATGGTTCAATATGCTGTAAGAGCCTCCTTGCTCTCAGTCCTATGCCTTAGCAGCACCGGTCAGCATGGAGAAGCAGCTAAACAGCTCATCCGGATGACGTCAGAAGACAGTGATCTCCGCAGCGCTATGCTACTAGAGCAAGCGGCGTTGTGCTTCCTGTCCGGGCCGGGCTCTAAGGCCATGTGCAGAAAATATGCATTTCACATGGTCCTGGCTGGGCACAGATTTTCGAAGGCGGGACAGAAGAAACATGCGCACAGATGCTACAAACAGGCGTTTCAGGTAAGTGATTTATTCATACATTTTTGTCATGTGTTTGAATATAATTTAATAGAAAATATATTAGTACTGACTGATAAAATCATGAATTGTGGTTGATTCAATTCCTATGTGAGAAACAGCTCTGATATTTCTCTAATCTGTGGGTGTGACATTGGAATTTCAAATGCGTACCTATGCGGTCAAATAAACCAACAACATAGACATAATGTCTTGATTGCAGTTTATAGTATAAAACATTATGTGTACTTGTAAGTCTTATTAATGAAAATTAAGAGGGTTTTTAATTTTGATGAAACTGAGGGTTAATCATTCCAGGTGTACGGGGCGAGTGGCTGGCGGCTGGCGACAGACCACGTGCAGTTCGCGCTGGGGCGGTTAGCCGCCGCTTTGCGCGACTCGCGCGCGGCCCTGTGCTGGCTCGCGGCGCCGCTTCACGCCGCGCCCGCGCCCGCGCGCCACCACGCCCACCAACAGGCTGCCTTCCTACGCGAGTACATCACCGTGCACCAGGTATATTTATTTACGTTTACTTATCCTGTAACGTGACCATCGAGTGGCAGCTTGATTCGTCGCGAAGGCGACGCGGCAGACCAAGATGGAGATGGCGGGATTTATAAGACTTTCTAGCTGAATGGAAGAGCACAGCGCAATGTCGTGAAGGAATTGTGCAGAGATTTGCAGTGGGACAAAGGGCTGTAATTTACAAAAACATATAAGTGGACTTACAGAGTGATCAAAAACGCCTAAATGTTATAAAAGTGATCAATGTTTATAGGTGTAATGTGTATAGGTTTTTAGGATCTAAATATTTGCGGCTGTGTAGCAAAATTACCGTATGTTATTGTATAGTCATTCGATAAAAACTTCGTCGGTTTTGTATAGCCCACGAACATGGTAACGCCGGTGTGGCGCTTCCCGTTTGTGTACAGTTTTTGGGATGAATTTGATGTTCATTTACAAATTCGCTATTTAATAATTTCCCCATCACTATGAAATTAGTTACATCTAAAATATATGCCTAGTGCAAAGTAAACACAATAAAAATCTATTCATTGATAAAGTTAATTGTTCCACAGCAATGGATAGAAAACTCGGAAGAATTTAAGGACCGGCACTGTCTGCCAGTGCTGCCACTGCCATTGGTGGAACAACGTGCCACGTGTGTGCTTTGCGTGGGCCACGCCCCCCTGTCTTCGCCCGGCCGCAACGCTGCAACCTCCCTTTCGCTCACAGACTCAACGTCTGATCAAAACATCTGGAATAGATTGGAAGAAATGCTGCTGCAAGTTGCTCAGGGCTCAGTACCGATGATCTTTAAACCGACTGTCGATTTGTATAAAGATTCTACCGATTGCGACCCAGTTGTGCCGCAAGGAGGTGAGTCAAATGAACGTTCTTTTGGCGTGCTTTGTTTATTCTTGTTAAAATCGTTCAGGTGAACTATGACAAATCTCATTTCATTGAAAGAAATAACTCAATAAATAAAACGATCACGGTAAACACGCCCTCTCAAACGTAAATAGAAATAACACATCAATCTTTCTTTCAGAGCCTATCCAGATATCAATTGTCTTATCAAATCCGCTCCAGATCTCTCTAGTATTGAAGGAGGTGGAACTACTGTGGAAATTTGTATCCACTCCCAGTGAGGACGCTCCAGAGGAAGTGTTGAACAATGAGCCGGCGGTGGCGTCAGGCAGCGCTATCGAGAACAACGCGATTTGCGGACAGAAAATAAAATCCACGCTCATTGAGGGGGATGCTAAGAAAGTCCTGACTTTCACTTTGACTCCTCTACGAGTCGGTCGACTCTCTATCCACGGCGTGGCCTACAAGTACGTTAAAAACTACTTAAACGTCCTTTTAGTACTTTCGTTAAAATAACCACTATGACAATCCTACTAATATTATAAACGTGAAAGTTTGTAAGTATGGATGTATGGATGTTTGTTACTCTTTCACGGATTTGAATGAAACTTGTAATATACATAGTAATAAACTACTAAGGCCTTTTACCATCTATAGTAGATGATTTAAACAGCGTCAGGAGGCAACTTTCACAAACGGGACGCTGTAGTGCGACGAATTAAGATGGAGTAGGCTTGCCCAGCACCTATTCCATCCTCTCAGCGTAGTCGTACATGTGCTGGATTAATAAAATAGGCTATTATTTATCCCTGTACCAAGCGAGCGAAGCCGCGGGCGGCAGCTAGTCTTCTTATATTAACAATCTTTTGAGTATTAAAACTGGTGTTAAAACTGTATGCTTTATTTCCTCAGGTTAGTCAATGTCGGTGAAGGAGGCAACGAAAACGGTAGCGGTATCACAATATCCGGCAAATTAGAGCTTTTATCTGGAGTAAAAAGCACGGACAGGCGTCTACAAATTACAGTAATTCCTGAAGCTCCTTGTTTACAGGTACAGTGATCTACATGAAACATTTTCAGTAATAATAAAATAACACCCAACATTCACAACATTCAATACATAGTTCTTCTGACCACACAGATTCTCCGTGTCCAATATAATGTTAAAATGTTGTTTTAATTCTCGGCTTAGATTTCGTGTTCAGAATGAAAAGAAGAAAGTTGTCAGTCGCCAAGATAAATAAAATAACTTCCAGCTGTTTCTTGCATATTGCGTATGAATTGAATTTATAATATTTGAAATTTTTCTATAGATGACATTCTCTGACACGAATCCAAGCATAATAAGCGGAGAGATGCGAAGCATAGACGTGGAATTCACAAACGTTGGTCCAGTCGAGATGAAGAACCTGCATTTAGCAGTGTCTTACCCCGACTGCATAAGCCTTGTCTCGCCCGATGAGAATGCCGAGGACTTCAAGCTACTCTATGATGAAAAGTATCGATTGCCGCCTACTGATCTTGGTAAGTTAACAATCATTTTATGAGTCAAAGTCAATATCAAAATTGTTTTATTCCTTAAAATCACGAGGTTCATTTGGACACGTCTTAAGTCTTCGTTTTTCACATGAGGATAGAGGCGTCAAATCGTTTTATTTTTAGAGCTCCACAAACTATGTGCTTATAGGTATGTTAACTTCTTTTTTTCTCTCTACGTCTATTACTCTATACAACACAATTTCGATAAAGTAGCCGTGGTGTTGTAACAGAAACAGTAAATATTTTGTCTCCCCTATCGGACTCTACTATGCGCAGAGTGACACATGCAGCCCTTATAGAAATAAATTCAATAGAGTTTTAATTGGAGAATTTATTGATATTATGTCTCTTTCTAACGTTATTTTCTATCAAGCACAACTTGCATTGCTATGTGTGTTAGTTTTAAAAATGCGTGTGTTTGACTTGGCTACACCGGTTCTCATAGTAAAAAGTCAACATAACAATTCTATTATAAACGAAGTTGATTTACTGTCCTGAGGTGCAGCCGTATGATTTGTCCCGGGATAGACAAGGATGCAAAACGCGTATCCTCACATTATCGATCTAATGTAGCCATAGTTTATTTCAGACCAGTAAAACGCCCCACTTTTCCGCGATGAGTTTTTTTTTCATACAAACTTCAGAAGTTGAATGTCTATATGTTTAGACGAGCGTTCAGCGCGCACTGTGGCGTGGCGCGCGCTGGCGAGCAGGCACGTGAAGGCAGTAGGCGGGCCGGGCGCGCGGCGCACGCTGCACTTGCGCGCGCACTCGGCCGCGCCCGGACTGCACCTGCTCGCGTACTACGAGACCGGCCTGCGCGCGCGCCCTTACCGCCTGCTGAGGCACGTCTTCAACCTGCAAGTCAAGGTACAATGCCTTATTCATAAATATCACTAGGTACCTTTTGTATCGTCTTAAATCTACGTTGAATTACGGTTATCAATTTAATCTGACCAACCTCATAGTTTAGCGCTCCCTTCTGCGCTGTAAATTGTGTGATGAATATAGATGTTTCTTCTGTCTCTGTGTTATATTTGTGTATTTATAAAAAGGTATATCAATATTGTATCAGCAATCTGACTTCCGTTGTACAAGCATTACTTAATTTGGATTTAGATGGCGCTGTGGGTAATGCCCACCAATATTAATTAATATGTATTTACATTTTACAGCATGGTAGGTATAAAACGCAATCGACTGCACTGATTTCTGTGTATTATATTGACTCATCATTATTTCAGGATGCAGTTGAAGTATCGGTGACTCCGCGAAGAAATCTCAGCAACACCGGCGGTCAAGTCCTGGAAAATATGAGTTTGGCTGTTGGGGTAAAAAACATTTACACCGAGAGTGACGTCACTGTCGAACTTCTCGAGGCGTCGCTGTTCAGCCGACAGTGGCAACTGACACATTTACTAGCGACGGGGTGCAGGAGTGAACCTCTCTTGCAAAGGGAAAGGCTTCATCTAGTTCTAAAGGCCAAACGCATTCTCCAAGAATTACCTGAGGAGAAGGTGAATCACTCAGTTCTGAAGATTACTGACACTGACTTCAGAAAATTCGTTGCTAACGCTCCCCCTTATTCCAAATTTATAATGGGCGGCGCACCCACATTCCACGAGACCAACGACAACCTTCTCAATCAAGACACGAAAAAGCAATCTGGCCTGATAGAATCTATGTTTGTTCTAAGATGGAAAGTCACCGATAGAAATAACGGAAGAGTAGCCATTGGACAACAATGTTTGTGGATGGACTGCTTTAAGAAAACTTTGTCTAGTGAAATTATCCGAACACCCGCCGATAACACAACATTACAACTCGACGAATGTGATAACAAACCAGACTATCCTGAAGCTAACAAAAAGGCCAAGAAAGATAACGTCGTCATGTTCGACTTGGAGCACTCAAACGAAATCCGTCATAATTTCAAGGAGAGGAAGATATGTCTGATTCCCATCACCTTGAACATAGTCAACTGCTATGGAGTTCCTGTTAAAGTATTCATCGATATGACGAAGCAAAAAAATAGGTAAACTTCTTTTACCACATAGTCATGAGAGTTTTCGGTGAGATTTTATCTTTTGGAATAACCCAAAATGCTCAAATCTGCATTGATTTTACTACATGGTTTATCCTACTCATATTGTAAATCTGCAAGTTTGTGAGGATGTTTGTGCCTCAATCAATTTGAATACAACTTTTAATATGCCTAATAACATGGGCTGTTTTTTTACCGGGTACAAGCGTCGCCACAAGCGTAAGCCTAAACCTAAAATGCTCTTATCTGCAGGGCACTAATTTTATATTTGATATTGGGTAGTAGTTATTAATTTTTATTTCAGAGAGTGTTCCGGAGACCTAGGCTGGGCGGGCGCGCTGAGCGGCTCGGAGGACGGGAAGGAGGTCGGCGTGAGCGTGAGTCTCGGCCGGTTCGAGTCTCGCCGCGTGTGTGTCCGCGGGCTGTGCGCCGCGCCCGGCACCTACCTCGTGGGCGCCGCCTTCTCCGCGAGCGCGGCCGCCGGCGACGCGCCGCTCGATGTCGCGCGACCCTCTGATAACACGTCCCTGCTAGTCGTCCAACAAGCTTGATCCATTCATCCTCGAATTGTATGAATTGGAAATGACATTTCGTATTTTAGGTTTATAAAACGGGTGTTTATCGCGTAACGAGAAAGTTTAAAAAACCGGTCAAGTGCGAGTCGATTTCGCACACGAATACATTAAAGTGTTTCTTGTATGGGGCTCCCTTTTTTCTTTTAATTTGTTGTTATAGTGGCAATAGAAATACACAATTTCAACCTGTAATAGGTAGAAAGATAGGTTCATGAGATACAGCCCGCTGACAGACGGACGGACAGCGGAGGCTGTCTAAGCACACTATACCGAAGTTACGTGATCGAAGTTCGGTTGTACGCCTAAACGTGACGTAATTTCGGCAAATGTGTTGCTAGTAATTTAAATAGCAGGCGCAATCATCCTGAAGTTCGGTCGCGTATCTTCGGCATAGTGTGCTTAGGCACTTCGTAATAGGGTCCCGTTGGTACCCTTCGGGTACGGTACCCTGAAACTGATATTTCGTGCCATCTGCCTATTCATAGGCCCAGAGCAAAAATCCAACATGATATTGCCAGTGCTAAGCGCGACTGCACTGCGGCGTACGCAGACGATTGTTCACGGCCGTGGGGGTGGCTCATATCATCGTGGTAAAAACTTACTTACTTTTTTTTATCGTCGTAAAGAATCTGGGCCCTTTAGCTGAATATACAATGCAACAACCATGTTTAGTCAGGTCTAGCTTTGTCGCCATGGAGACAGCACTTGAAATCAAGCTTCTATTCTATAAATTTGATTTTAGGCTCTGCTCCTGTGATTAGGTATTGTTTAGTTTTATTTTATACTATTTGTATAATATTTTGTTATTTGCAAAAATCAAATCAATATTTTTTGTTGCATAAATACTTAGTTGAAATATTTTGGTGTTTATTCTTGTCAGTACCTTTTAGTTAACAAGTCATATCTGCCTCCAAAACAATTCAGCTATTCGAATTTACTGAATAATAGTGATAAATCCACACTGCCATAATTTCTTTGGATTTATATATTTTTTTACTACTTTAATGTAAGTAGATGAAAAATCGTAAAATCTTTTTTATATTGTTACCTATTCATGAGTAGGTAAAGGCAGGCACTGACTTTGTTTAGCGCTGTTTGTGAATAGGTATCATACCTTGATCAAAGTAAATAAATAATACATAATTAAATAAAAAAAACTTAAAGTCAAGTGTGTGCTTAAAAACTAAATCTGTGGCAGCTCTGCTAGTTTAAATACAAAAGTTACTTTACTGAAGTCGTGCGATACTAATAGCAATGTTTGTAGCAACCACATATATTTTTTGTGGTAAGTTCACAAGGTAACAAGTTCATAACAAGTAGTGGGAGTGCCCGGCTAAGACGCGAGAGATGCGGGTTCAGATCGGGAACAAATATTTACAGATCACGGGCAGCAAATATTTTGTCCCGGGTCTGATGTTTTGGTGGGTAGTACCTACCTACCTAGTTGAAGTTTCTAAAACCCACGATATCGAAACGGAATCTTGGTATAGGGTCAGTCATAACAGGTAACACAAATCTGTACGGTCAGGACTATGTTGTCTATATTGTTTGAAATTTTGCGGTGACAGACAAACCAGAAGTTTAGAGGAATCCTTTAGGTGGTACATGAAGATCACTTCTCCAAATATCCGCTTATATTTTTTTACCTATTGGTCAACTTTCCCTGATGTAAAGACTGGTTGATAAAATGTCAATCTCAGAATGGCTACAATTTAAATGCTTTTAAGTACTAAGGCAACTTCCCAAATGACCGTTTTACCCGACTGCGAAGGGTTATGGTTTTAGGGTAATTATGTATGTGCATTCCTTTTACTGAAGCTGTAGCCTAAACGGCTAATACAGATTTCGACAAATGAGTTGTCGTTTGATTCGTCTAGATTAAATGCAATTACATAAAAATAAAATTGTATAAATAATCAGTTGAATGAATAGTACCAACTTCGTCAGGAGATGGATATTTTGTTTGTTGAAACTCTGCCATGAAATAAAAATAGAACCCCGCAAAAGCAGACTTTATTCAAAAATAATAAGAATCCTTATTTTGTTTTACTAGGGTTCCTAACAAAAATGGTATTAAAATTCGACCAAGTGCTTATCGCACCTTACGTATAGTCTATAGAGTACTCTACTACTGCCATATTCTAGCCATAGCACAACCTTAGGTAGATATGTAATTTAATTAAAGTACCTAGAATACCTTAAAAATAAGCGTAAATTTTGGAAAACGGATATCATGGGTATAGAATCCGCGCCACCAGCACCACTGACGTCTTACGGCAAAAGCGCGAACCAAAATAATACAGTACTAAAAATATTACTTATTTTAAAGTTCTGCGATAGCAGCGCTGCGTCTATCGGACTTCAGTGGTAGCGCGGACCATACATACATTTTGGGAAACTGATGTTTTGGAAGACTGACGGATGTGGGTATATTGTTCACCGACGTTTTGGTAGGTGGTCGTTGTATCCTTTCTTATTTTCGCACTTTAGTTAAATTACTGAAATAAAAGAGAATAGCATAGCATAGAATGATTGTTTATGAAGAACTAGTGACGCGATTAAATAGAAGCTTTGAATAATAATTCTATGCTGGCTCCACATGGAGTGGGCAGTAAGATGATGATGTTGAATGCTACGTAAGAAATTTTATAAGATATACACTCGCACTTTTGAAATCTGGAACTTTTGAAATCAAAGATCTAAATGTGCCTCATGCCATTTATTATTTTTACAGAATCTAGAGACTAAAAAAAAAGTTATTTTGTGATCTGTGGTAAGAAAAGTTTCTTTATCTGTGGTATTTTATTCTTTGGTTGGCTGCACTGAAGCGTAAAGAATAGTGTTGCCATAAATAAGAACCAATTTTGAAAATAAAGCAAACTAAGCGCTTCTAATATTATATTACTGGGTGAGATTATAATAATCAAGCAAACATAAGTATATTTTCAAAATGTGTATATCTATGATAAATCCTTAAAATCCCCCGAGAAAGAACTAGGATTAAACTGTGTTTATGAGATAATGAAAATAATATAGGTTTACAAACAAAACAATCATTGACATATACTCGCGACTCTTTTAATTTTAGAAAATATAAGCATAAATTAAATTAATTTTGGTAAATAAAATACGTTCAATTCATTTTATATAATATTTACAAGTCCATCTGTACTAGTAGAAAATAGCGAGTTATTCTTTATACCATTCAGCGCTTGAAAGCTTTCCCCACTGCGCTGTACACAGTTGGCATTAGTGGAAAAGGAGTGGTAGTTGTAGTACATGGTAGAATAGAACTGTGGCTATGTGGGCGTCCATCTTGAAATTTTACTGGACTTGAAGCCGGTTTTATCAAAAGTGAATTTTGTAGTTTTAATTTTACGACAATCGTTAATTTTCAATAAGTTTCATGTATGCTGGAACTACGTATTTATTGTTTAGATTAGGACAAACTACAGTTATGTTTTAGGTATGAATGTCTACTCAAGCATTTGATCATTTGACTAGTAATGGCGTGCGTTTTTCTCTGAAGATACTTTCATAAATTATAATCATTTCGTCAGATCCTTCGAACAGTTACATTATGTGCATGTGGACTATGTTTATGTGGTTACTCTTGAAGAAATGAACATCCCATCACATTAATTTTGTAGTTGAGAAATAGTGAGCTGGATGTCGTTTTTAGGTTATACATCACAATACTGTAATTGAATAGTGACTCGTAATCTTGCGATTCGTTTCGACTGGCCGAGAGAGTTTACGCGTATAACAATTGCCATGAGTGTGTGACATTTGCTGGTGAAATCGAAAAAGTGATAAAAAATATTTTATTTGCAGTATCATTACTCAAGACATACGCTATTTCCGGGAAGACTATAGCAGATAAAACATTCGGTTGGCAGAGGTACAATACGATGGCAGTACCTAGTAGAGCGCGGGTATATGCCGATGTCAACTCACAGAATCCAAGAGAATATTGGGATTATGAAAGTTATGTGGTGGACTGGGGCAACCAAGAAGACTATCAGCTAGTACGCAAACTAGGACGTGGAAAATACAGTGAAGTATTTGAAGCAATAAATATAACAAATAATGAAAAATGTGTAGTCAAAATATTGAAGGTGAGTTATAGATATTACAATCATCGACCAACTGTTTATCCAATTTACATACTATGAGTTCAATTTTACCAATGCCTGATACAAATATCTGCCATTAAATAGCTTATGTGATATAAATTGTCCTTGGATTCAATGCATAACTGTGAAACTTAGATCATGAATTGTTTTACTCATGTAAAAAAGAAATGCTCTAATCTTTTTAGCAGGCCCGCCTACACTAGATTATGTTACCATTTCCATTGTTCTATAACAGAATTCAAGTTTAAATCTTACAACCTTTCAATGCCAGCCTTTTGTCTGAAAAGCAGTTACATTATTTGACTGTGAGAGCACTGGTGGTCTATTGGTAGTGACCCCGCCTTCCGATCCTAAGGTCGTGCGTTCAAACCCGGTCGTGTACCAATGGATTTTTCTGTGTGAAAAATTTAAGTTTGCTATACCAGTACTCTCAAACGGTGAAGGAAAACATTGTGAGGAAACCCGTGGCTTAGTCAGCTCCGCACGTTTTGACCATGTCTTTCCTGTGGACAAGGCTGACTAAGCTGAGAGGATGGAATAGGTGCTGGGCAAGCTTACTCCATCTTAATTCGTCCCCGGTACTACAGCGTCCCGTTTGTGAAGGTAAAAGTTGCCTCCTGACGCTGTATAAATCATCTACTATAGATGGTAAAAGGCCTTAGTTATTTGACTGTACAATTGAAGACATAACTTGTTATTTCAGCCTGTGAAAAAGAAGAAGATTAAACGAGAGATAAAAATATTAGAAAACTTAAGAGGAGGCACAAATATAATAACATTACAAGCTGTAGTCAAAGACCCTGTTTCGCGTACTCCAGCACTCATTTTTGAACATGTGAATAACACAGATTTCAAACAGCTCTATCAAACCTTGTCAGATTATGATATAAGGTATAGTATTAGTCTCTTTCTCTAATATCCTGTGAATGTTTATGGTTTATATCTAATACCTGTCACTGTTGTAACTACATTCTAATATATTGAGAACATACATACTTTTTTAAAGTGGCACATTGGACTGCATTGTAAATAAAATAATTATTCCAGATACTACTTGTATGAACTCTTGAAGGCATTAGATTACTGCCATAGTATGGGCATAATGCATAGAGATGTAAAGCCCCACAATGTGATGATTGATCATGACCACAGAAAGTTGCGTCTCATTGACTGGGGGCTAGCAGAGTTCTACCACCCAGGACAAGATTACAATGTTCGAGTTGCCTCGAGATACTTCAAGGTAGAATTATGAACATTACTTGTGATGTAGGATAAACAAATATCGGCAGAGCTGTTCTTCTAAACATAAAATTCCTTTTTGTTAAATTTTTCAGGGTCCAGAACTCTTAGTGGATTATCAGATGTATGACTACTCATTAGATATGTGGTCACTAGGTTGTATGTTGGCATCCATGATCTTCCGCAAAGAGCCCTTCTTCCATGGTCATGACAACTATGATCAACTTGTGCGGATTGCAAAAGTGCTGGGCACTGAAGAGTTGTTTGAATATTTGGATAAATATCATATAGAATTAGATCCGAGATTTAATGATATACTTGGAAGGTAATAACGCAATAACACACAATTATAAAAAATTAACTGTCAAATAACTTGCTAGCTTCGTCTTCACTGAATATTTTTGAGACAAGGGGTAGCCTATGTCCTTTCCCAGGATTCATTCCTTGCCAAATTTTATCAATACCTATTTAGGTGTGAAAAGGTAACAGACAGATAGTTGCAAATTATTATATTAGGATATTATATCAAGATTTTGTCAATATGTGTGACTGTGAACCCAATTACATAATTATTGATTACTTTAGCTAATCACCAAATAAACCTTCCAACAGGCATTCTCGTAAACGATGGGAGCGATTTGTGCACTCAGAGAATCAGCACCTAGTGTCCCCGGAAGCATTGGACTTCCTGGACCGCCTTCTCCGCTACGATCACTACGAGCGTTATACTGCGCGCGAAGCTATGGACCATCCATACTTCTGTAAGTTTTTTCTTCATAGTGTATTTTTTTCCTTCTCTGTTGATCTATAATCGGCCTGTTGGCCATGATGAGCAGATATGTTGTGTACTAGCATAGCGTGTCGGGCCCTACTCTATTGAGCATGGCTCTTTACTTCCGTTCTCTAAGTAAGCCTTTTCTGGGGAATCAGTTCAAGTAGCCTCACATCCCAGATTTTAGGATGACTTGACAGCCTGCTCAAATTCACACTGTTATAGTTAGAGTTTAGCTGCAATGCATATTGCATTTTAAGTAGTAATTCTTCATAATCCTACTCCTACTATATTATAAATGTGAAAGTTTGTAAGGATGTTTGTATGTTTGTGCCTCAATCACGCCTAAATAGCTGAACAGACTAATCCGTTGTATCACATGTACTATATATATTCCAAGTTTCATACTAATATGAAACTTGGAATATATATAGTACATGTGCTGGACTAATATATAGGCTTTTTTTTATCCGGGCACCACGCGAGCGAAGCCGCGGGCGGCAGCTAGTAAAGCATGATTTTCTTGCCCCTTCCAGTCCACTGGGTGGTGTTGGCACATGTTCCGCTCTTCCATCTTCTTCTATCACTTGTCATATCAGTACTTATTCATTTAATGAGTACCATAAATAGATTTTTTTTGTTGCCACATGGTTTGTGACTTGTTTAATTTTTCTTCCCAGAAGGAATGCCTAAACCTAAAGTCATTTTTTAAGAGTCGCAACAGGACGTCCTAAAGCGCGCATGCTCGAGGCTACTAATGGAGTTAATAAGCAATTTAAAAGTCTTATGAATTGTGTCTTATAGAAAATATTGGTCCAGATTTTCGTATTTCTGCTTAAAAAATATTATTTCCTCATTTTAGCTGCAACACCTTCTACACTTCGCACTATTACTCTATAATAACAATACTTGAGTGTATTGTATAAGTAAATGACTTACGTAATTAAAAACAATATCTCTTTTACAGATCCCATTGTGAAGGAGCAAGGACGGATGGTGTCTTCAAACTCCCCGACTCCTAATGCATTGCAAGGACCAATAAATAATACAGAATAATATTTACTAAAGAGTCAACAACTCTTAGTAATGCTATTATATTGAGTATATAATGTGAAAGATTCTGAGGACGAACTGTTTAACTCACGCTGTAATGTAGAATATGGTTGGTGTAAATATAATGCAAAACAAAACAGTGAATAACCATCTCAGTAAAACCTAAATCTCCACAAATTCCACTGTTTTAAAAATATATTCGGAAAGGCAATATAATTTAGTGTTATCTAGTAAATCTTGTTTATTCATTGTTTTTAAAGTGTCTTATCCTCCGACATGTTCTGTTAAAGAAACCTGTGGAAGTGCAAGTCTACTCAACTCTCTGAGTAATGTATTTGGTGGGTGGGGTTACAGGAATTTCACAAAATAATAAAGCAGTTTTGGTTCATGAAATTGAAATAGAAACATGGAATTTCATTGCACTTGATCTTTTGCATTTATTAACCTATGGTATTGATATTGTAATTACTTGTAAAATATAATATTGATAACACCTGCATACCATTGCAAATACTGGTTAGCAGCTTTTCGTTGGTACTCTACTTTAAAATTTTGTATTTATGTAATAGAAGTAAAATGTAGATATTATGTGTGATATAAATACAAAATTTTAAGATAATTAATTAATCGTTTTCTTTTATTACATATTTTATTATAAAAGAGACCAGTAATTTTTTAATTATTCTAGACAATGTCGAATTAGAATATTGTTTCTATTACCTAGTTTATTTCTAAGTTATGTTAGCTGTCTTAATATATGATAGTACCTAGCTAAATCAAATATCTTCAATTTGAAGGTGAGCCTCATGAGTTTAATTTATTTTTTAGTGTGATAACTCCAAGTTGTTGCATAAAACTTTCTTAAAATAAACAATACTAACTTTGCCTGGATATGTTTTGGATTTTTTACATAAAACTTTATTGTTTTCATATATACTTAAACATTCTAAGTTATGTTCTTAGTTCTGTCTTTTACTATCAGAACTAGGCAGGCCCTAAGAGATGCTTTGACTTTTGATAGACCACCTGAGTACCTACCTAGTAGTAAAAATAGCGCAGTAGGCGGGCACCATTCTACCGTTCCTTACTAGGGAAGTAATTGTATGGATTACAAAGGTTGTACGAGTGGGCATAATGCACTGTAGTACTGGGTGCATGGAAGAAGTTCGTGGCGCACACTGGTAACAGCTAGGCATGGTAACGCAGTATCTAATCAGGCTAGTATTTCCAACACAATGCTTCATTCAAACAACAGATCTTCTCAAACCCAGCCTCTTTCAGCTCTGAAAGTTATCTCAATTAATACCTATTGAAGGTTTTTCTGAAAAGAAATCTGCTCTTTCAGAACTTAGCTTTTCAACACAATTTGATATTTTGTGTGTCCAAGAAAGAAACACTGTGGTAGCAATGAACACTTCGGCTAGCTAGAGATACCTGGAATAAACCTCATAACGCGGAAATACCACACGAGAAGTACGGTAATGCTATCTTTGCCACATAAATTTAATATAAGATCATCGATATCCAGATGAATCCAACGACACCTCATTTGTCAAAATCAGACCGGCTGTTTGGACTACAGAGGACTACAGCTTCAGCCAAAGGAATGCACATACTTACATACACCCCAAACACATTGCCCGCCTTCGTAGTCTAGTAAAAACTGTTTGACTACTATTCATAAACTTGCAGGTAACCGACCTCCTCCTAAGAACCTTGGCTTGGTTAAGTACAGTTAACATCTACGACGTGGAGAGCAGCGCCAGCGTTTTACGTATTACTGCTGTGTTCTATGGTCTTGTTGGCACCCTTCGGGTAGGTACGCTAATCCTATAAGTCCTTGGCAATCCCTTGGGTAAAGTAGGTAATGCGTCGCTTGACAACGCGCCTCCCTATGGTTGTTTTTTGTCACAGCGCGCCTGCATCTAGTGGCTGAATCTTTCTTTAGCTAAGGAGATCGGGATTCAGGGAAATAAAATAAGTATTTTTACATAAAATAAATTAGTATGTATTTATTTATATAAATATAATGTAGGTACTTATCTACTAACACCTAACTAGTACTTGAAATAAAATTGAAACCAAAATAAAACGTAATGTTAATAAGTAATTTAAATCACAAAAGAATAAAAATAACAATTTTTCTTATAAGTACCTACTTATTCTAGTTTCAATCAACTTACACACTAATAATATAATATCTTTCGTAAATACGACTATATCGTCACATCCTCACAAACTTTCGCATTTATAATAATAGTAGGATAGTGATTATTTGCTCAGTGCATTATCTTAATTTGACAGTCCTACAAATGTTGTCCCTTTCATATAGATTGACCTAACAGGAACATTTATAATTTTAGTACAAGAAAATCTCCAACAGGTCATTCTACTACATAAACTTTGTATTTTAAGGTGCAACAATTTAAAATCGTACATATTAGATTATTAGATGAATCTAAAATGATGAGCATGTTGTATGCATAAGTATATTTTTTATATTATTCATTTTATAAAAAAATGCATGTTGACAAGATATGCGACACTCAAAAGCCTAATGTAATTTTATAAGTCTTATTTCAAAGGTCAAATATTTAAAATAAAATACTTTTAGGATAGACTAATTTAACTGTGCACATAAACTTGCTGGTGATGATGATGGATAAGTCATCATTAATGTAGATAAATAATTAATTAATTAACAGATACTACTACTAGTCATTATAGTTTTTTCGAATCAGTAAGGCGATAGGATTTAAAGTGCTCATCAAAGGCTCCTTTTGTGCACTTGTCACATGTTTTCGAACCTTGTTTGGTACTACAACATGCAGGTTCTTAACTCACAATGTATTCCTTCACCGTTTGTGAGTACTGGTACAAACACAAATAACCAAAAGATACGACAGAACTTACTTATTACGATTTAAGTTCTCCATAACATAACCTTTATCACTATGCTTCATTTCAGAATAAATTCTGCTACAGCTATAACATAGGTGCTCATCGATGAAAGGAAACATTGATTCATCATGGTTATATGAATAAAGAGGTATTCCAAATGAAACAGATCTTGAAAAGTTTGTTGCATCCATAGCAGAAAGCTTGAGCTTCCTATCATTGAGAGGATTCTGAAAGCAAATAATAAATTTAAATAAAATTTAAGCAAATTGCTGTGTGGCCAATATGAGATTCTTCAGCAGAAGATTTAAAAAAATACTGAAGTTCTCTAGAAAGGACAAAGCCAGGAGACATTGTGTGATTTAAAAGATATTTACCGCACACATTGAACAGATTTTACATTCTTCATTGACATCATTTGTGACTCCAATCTTATCAGCAGTCTTGCACACTGTGGATATGGTAGACTGGAAGTTGTCCTGTAGTTCTGTCACAAAAGTACTAATTACCATCTGCAGACTGTTATTCAAGAAATCTTTACAAGCATTTGGATTCAATCCTTTGATTTTTATGTAATAATCTAGCTCTTCCTGGCTGATATCCTTCATTGGCCTTAGGATTTTTACATTTTGATCACAGGCATCAATGAACCCCTGAAAAATTAAAAAATAATTAGGTTATATTACGTACATTAGGTAATATTAAAATGATGTAGGATTAAAGAAGGTAACATGTAATTACTAACTTACAACATCATTTTGCACCTGAGACCCTCTCCCAATAGCAAGGTTTGACAATAAATGAATAGCTAGACTAGTAGTTGTTTCTGCTGTAAAAACATATTTGCAGCTTAATAGCTCTGCATATTTAATGAACAGGCTTCGTTTCACTTTCTTGATGAAATCATTACAAGCTGTTGCTGGCATGCTTTTCAGTATAGATTGAAAATTTTGACTTCTTTCGGGATCTTCTATTGGTATACTATTCACATTTGGTAGCTGTCTGAATGGTGAAATTTCATCAGACATATGAACAAAGTAAATGTCAAAGTTGTATAATCCACATAGTTCTAACAAGGAATTAGCATTTGTTAGCTCGGATACTCCTGAAACGAAAGATTTTTATTACTCTGCAACCACTAAAATTTACTAGCTTGTATAAAGACAATGTTGTCGATGAGGTTCTTCTCTTTAGGGGGTGTGTTAACTTCACCATCATCATCTTTCTGCCCTTATCTCACTCTATGTGGGGTTGGCATAGCATGATCATGCTGTAAGAGTTTTGGCTAAGGTGTTTTATGACCGGCCGCCTGCCTGACGTCAACCCTCCTTGGGAATACTTGCTTATTGTATCTCATCATGTTGGAGAGGATACTATCTCTTACTTGCCTGTGATGATATGAAGAATACATGGGATAATTCTTAGTTTTTTGTTCATATCTAAGGAAAGTCCGTTGTGAACTAAATCCAACAACACTGTGGATCCTGGTCCTCCTGATGCACCAATAAGAATTTTATCATTCTTCGATAATATTTTGTTCTTGCCAATACAAGCTCGAAACTTATGGTTAATGCCAATTATAAAACAGTTGTCACAGTAATGGTCTTTTTTCCTTAATACAACTGTGCTAGCAGAAACACATTTATTGCAGTTCATCTTAGATTTATATAGAGCTTTTGTAATAGAAATAATAAAATGTTTTTTTCGATTCGACAACGATGATCGACGTATTTATTTGTGGAGATTTGTGTTGTTGGTTGAGGTTATGTTTTTCAGTGACATTGACAAAACAATGTTTTTAGTTTTTTTTGTTATAATTGGAGAGGCGATGGTAATAAAGAGCTTATTGCCAAGTCTTAGTTCATTTAATTTATTTCGTATTTATCTGATGATGATAATACTTGTCCATTAGTGGAAGTAGGTAGTTTTTAAGGTAGGTAGAAAAAAAATTAGTTATAATTTTGCTTTCCACGTAGATAGGCTTTAAATACTAATTTTCTTTCAAAGATTACCTATTCAATATTTCTTTCATGAAATAAAGACACAAAACAGTATTATAGTGACCAAATTCGTTTAGGAGGAAGGCAAAGGTAAGGAGTCAATTTCAAAACAATTACTTTTATAGCCAATAATTATTTTTATTCTCTTTAACAAATAGTAATAAAAACATTTGTACCCTGCAATTACATTTTTTTACCTATAATTACACTTTGTTGAAAGCTGCTATGTCAATACTTTGCACCTGAAAAAAAAAACAATATATTTTAAACAAAATATGCTTACTCACGTCTACCCTAGACATTGCCAATGACTTCATTCACATTGGATCTTTTCGACACAAAGGTAGTCTTCAGGATGCAATCTATTACTTTTCAGAGTTTTATATAAAAATGGTAACAGACAGAAAGACAGACAGTTGGTTATTTTTGTACTGATATAAATTAGCCTGGATGCATGGAGGTTACAGTTAAATAGTGTAAATTCGTACTTACATAGTCCTCAATTTTCTCAAGTTCTTCAATCAGCCAGTCTACAGAAACTTTGTCATCTTCAACAACACAGGAAATCTGCAGCTTGTGGATGCCGTAGGCCAAAGGAACAAGTTTTGCAGCACCCCACAGAAGACCATCAGTGCTGACAGCCCTCACAGCTTCTTCCATGGCTTTCATGTCAGTCTCATCATCCCAAGGCTTCACATCCAAGATTATGTTAGACTTTGCAATGAGGACAGGCTCTGTAACCAATAACAAGTTGGATAACAAACCAATTTTTATTCTTTCAAAATAATATACTAAAGCTGGTTTCCTTCAATAGATAAAACAAATTAGTTGCTAACTGAACCTATCATAAGTAAGGTACAGTCAGCAACAAAAGTAACTTATTAGAGTGTTGAAAAAAAGTAAAAGGGTCTTTTTTGGGTTAAGGCAAATTTTAGTTAAAATTGTGTTTTCTGAGTCAATGTATGTACTTATGTAAGTTCGTATGAGCTAGTGACCAACTCTATTGATGGAGTTTTTCAAAAGGCCTCCGTCATAACATAGCTTATTAAGTTATCAATGAATATATTTTTAGTTGTTTTAGTTTGAGTAACTTACTCTTGGATTTCTTGGCATTGTATGCAGCAAGGCGCTCCTCACGTATTTTTGCAGCTTCAGCACTTTCCTCTTCATCATCAGACCCAAACAGATCCACTCCATCATCAGAGTCCTGGTCTGCAACTGGAGCTGGAGCAGGCTGAAATAGACACAAACAAGATTATAACTATTTAAACTATCTTTGTAAGGGTTGCGCCCTACAACTTTAAATGATAATAATGATTTGATTAAATGATAAGACTGATTTATTGCTCATGGATACACGGCGAAGGCTAAACATGTACTGCTTTATTTAACTAAAAAGTGCACAGCATGCACTGTGCGAATTGTGCAATTTGCTTATAAAAACAATAATTGTACAATCTTGGTTATAAACATTATTAGTAATCATTGTATCATGGTAAAGAAACATAGAATGCGTTCAGCTGCTTTTCTCCCCAAGCATGTCATAAAAGTTGACTAAAGTATCCTCTACAACATGGTGGACCATCTATATGGGTGATGGGCTGATCACCTGTCCTGTCACTATGATTCACAACATCAATCTTGTGACTTTGAATAAGGAGTGCCTGCAAGTTTTGTTATGATTACTTGTGGCTGTGCCCACCCCATTAGGGATATGGGCGTGATGATATGTATGTATGTATAAATCATAGTAAATATCCTGTTATAAGTGCTAATGAACTAGATTAATCATGTTAAATATAAAAAAATGCTTATTTTTCCTTTCATCTATCTATCCTACTTCCTATTATAAATGTGAAAGATTGTGAGGATGTTTGTATGGTTGTGTTATGGACATGCTGAAGCAGCTGGACGCATTCTGTGTTTTTTCTTTACTCCCAGTCCAGAGAGAGCTCATATGGCGATGAACTTAATAGATCCTCATTAGCTTACCTTTGGCACTTCTCTTTTAGCTCCTCCAGTTGACTCCAGAGTTTCAACTCTGGCCTGTAGGCTGATCACTAAGTTGCGCAAATCATCAATTGCTTTCTTAAGGTCGCCATTTTCTTTCTCCAAACTACTGATTTTGTTGTTGAGCTCAGTGTTAGGAACTCCAGTCAGAGAGGCTACACTTTCCATCTATAAATTACCATAAAAATGTAAAGAAAGGGTTAAACATTAATGTTTTCGACTTTCACAAGACATAAAACGAACAAACATTGAAACGTGTTAAATGAATTATTACATGTAAACAGAACAATTAAAAAAAGCTTTGTGTAACAGATCACATTAGCAATGATTAAAAATGTGTGAATTTTATAGAAATTTATTACTCACACATTCTAGAGAGTTTTTAATGTGCTGTCTAGCCTTCGCAACTTCATTGGCCAGAGATGACCGGGCCAATGAAAGTGGAGACCCTTGAACCTACAAGAATAACTCTTTATAATATGACATTCATTATTTTTTTGAGCGATTACAAGAAGTTGTTGTGAGATAAGGAGAACAAGAGTAGGTGCTATTAGCTGACCTTAGACAAGGACTCATAATATTTTTTCTCAGCTTCAGTGTAGATTGGTTTGTCTAGCCAAACCTTCTCGTGGATAAGGGCAGACATGATCTGAAAATGAAAATATGTATTTTAGAGACATAAATTTTATTATACCTACAAACATCAGTACCTAGGTATTTGAGGTATGATTGTAAGTCCCTACCCATGTAAAATACCCACTGAACTTATTTGTAAATTTATTTTAGAGGTGAGTACCAGTCAGTGTCTGGTTGGTTATAATAAAATTCGTTGACGAAATGACTGAATAATCTTGATGTATCAATCTCACTAACTTTAGGTTAGGATTAAATACCTACACCACCTATTTTAAATAACGCGCGGCTTTATTCCTTCACTTTGGTAAAGAGTTCTTCTAATTTATATTTCTCGCACTCGCATAATGCAGAAAATTTACTTACTTTTTCAAAAGTTTAGATTGGTTCTATGCCACGAATAAATTTCCCGCACATGCACCTATGCTTCTTCGGCCTCCACGAATATAAAGAAAGTCAGTCAGTCAGCTTGTCGATGGTTTGTCGTCAGTTGACTTTTGATTTTGACAGAACAGTTGCTATATTATTCTTCCAAGATTATGCCCTTTGAGAAGGCTAAGATGACAAAGACCTTACTGCCTAGACCTTTCGTTAATAATTTTGTATTTATTGTTATAATCCGTTCATTAAGGCGCCATTTTTTTCCGGACTGTACTCTATCGACTTCTCAGAACAATAAATACAATCGACATGAATCTTTCATTCATTTTTCTTTGTTCTTCAATGTAGGCCATTAGAAATAGCCCGAGATAGGTATATAATCACAAATTGAACATGAGTTATGTAGGTAAGTACTTTTACTAAGCTATATGGATTTTGAAAAACATTTCATGAAAATAAATGGCGATCCGTTTACTAATTATAATTATAACGAAGTTTTATGTTGGTACTTACGAGTAGCTTATGTACCCAAAATTCATATTATTATGTCAAGAAGTTATTTTCTAAATAATGTAAGCAAGTAATAGAGGGTAGAGAGGTTTCAAAAAACATAAATACAATATTATACGGCCACAAAATAGATAATAGTTAGTTTGACTCTGTAGAGTGGGAGTGGGTGTTACCGAGGTGCGGGAGGGGTTAGGTACGTCTAAATGAATAAGTACATGCTTCAGGATTTTTACAAAACGGTCCTTAAAAAATGTGAAACGGGGTACCAAAGTATAAAAGTAATCTAACGCGTACGAAGTCGCGGGCAGGGTTAAAATCGAGTGTCCAAATGTACCTACACCACGTGAGCGAAGCCGCGCGTACTACTTACAAGTTTATACCTTTTGTAGTTAAGAATATTTTAATTAAGTAAGTAAATATTAGCTGTAATTTAAATACCTGCATAAGCAAGACTTGGTAGCTGTACAGTAGATTTTTTGTGTGTATTGATTGAGCTGTCCAGGATTTCAAGGTCCGTGTTGTGTCAAAACTTGCAACACAGGACGAACCTTGAAATCCTGAAAAGTCAGTTGCACCCATATTTGAGGGCGAAGCACCTATGCACCTAAATAGGTAGATATCGTTTTATATGCAAAGACAACAGGCATAGAAATATTATACCACCTACTTCCATCTTTAGTGATACGCGGACACCTGTGTGGAGCTTTCACCGCTCATATAGACAATTCGTGGAAGTTAAGTAACAGCCGCAGCTCCATGGCTGCATTATTGGGTTCGAATAATTTAAGAAGGGTTCATCAGTCCATTCGTTAATACTTTACGACCACTGTGCGCTTTCGCGCTGCGGAGGGCACGTTGAATTGTCGGTCCCGGCTTTTAAGTCGTTAAGCTACGACGGAGGCCTTTACCCCAGACAGATTTTCATCAAAAACTGTCAAAAAACCGTAACTTGAGACGTGCTCAACTCTGAGTCGCGTTTGAGTATTCGAAGGTTAGGCGGTCTAAAAACTCTGTCACTAGAGTTGACCTAGAGTTGACTAGCTCATACGAACTTAGGTACTTACTTCCTGTGGAATGTCAGTAACATGGACAAATAACAAAAAATATGTTCTATAAACATGTACCTAAGTAAGGTAAAGGCACCCTATTCCGAGGGGTTTTAAAAATGGCACCATAATGCGATGTATTTAGAAAAACGGCGTTTTCAAGCCATTTACAAGCCTTTTTTAATTGCAGGATACATTATTCAATTAATAATATACCTGGTCCTGGTCGTGCTTACGTGAACATAAGTATGCTTCAGTTGTGTTTACTATTTGAAAAAAAATCCGTAAGTTTCAAGCGCAGTTAGCAGCTTACCCGAACGCACGTTTCATACATTTTGAACCTTGTGCACGTGTGTACTAATATTTATTAAATAGCGTTTTTGTTAAGTGAAGTGTTTTCGTGAAAAAGTCTATTCGTAGGATTATATTTTTTCACGAAAACACTTCACATTTATGTATTTGTAGCTGACACAGCTACTTACCTGTTTACCTCACTATCCATACCTTACCTTACTTTACCAGTAGGTAACTACTTAAATAGGTATCTTTTAGAACACTCTCTTTTTCTAATATAACTTTTATGATCTCCTTAATTTTAAGGTTTTTAATTGTAAGCTATTTTATATTTTTTACGGAGTTAATTGTTAATTGTAAGCTTTTTAATTCTAACGCATGCTGTGGCATCCATTAATTGGAGGAACACATAGTTCTAAGATTGTATTAATTTTATTCATAATTTTAATGTGATTTATTCGTTGGGTGTTCTCAATAAATAAACACCAGGATTACCAGGAAGAAAGAAAACACATATCCAGGAACCAAGCACTTTATTTCACCAACGCCACGACTTTTATTGCCAAACGAATTAGGATGCGAATGACAACTTTTTGCCTTGAAACAAGAACTGCACATCACTGATGAAAATACGTTTCTAGAATACCACGGCATTAGGTGCCAACTATTTTAGTTCGCTCCTAATTTCCGATGTATACTGCGGAGTAGTGCATTCAATCCATTTTACAATTTAAAATGGATTTTTTTCACTTATTCGTCTGTAATGAACATCAGTTTATGAGTTAATAAACTAAATCTGAAACTTGTAACTTCTGGATGAGAGTTTATGAGTTCTTACATTAATTACTATGAACCCACTTCAACAAGACAACTCCTAGATAAGGTGCATACCTACTTACATTGCCTGTATTAAGCCTCATTTAGGTACCTAATTCTATAATTTGAATTTAAAATGCACTCCAGGAAAGTGTTAATACTATTAAAATAATATTGTATACTTATGTTTTTCTGGTAAATATAAAGAACTTTTATTACTTCTCTGCTGGACCGGGAGTAAAGAAAAAACATAATGCGTCCAGCTACTTCTCTCCCCGAGCATGTCGTAAAAGCCGACTAAGGGATAGTATCCTCCAACATGATGAGATACAATAAGCAAGTATTCCCAAGGAGGATTGACGTCAGGCAGGCGGCCGGTCATAAAACACCTTAGCCAAAACTCTTACAGCATGATCCAAGGATCATGCTGTGTCGACCCCACATAGAGTGGGCTAAGGGCAGGAAGATGATAATGATGACACACATAACAACTTTTCCAATAGTCCTAAATGTATCATGTTAAACTACAAGAAAGTCGTAGCACTAGGAGCGCGTTTATGTCTTTTGTAAGTACTGTGGTGCTGGTGATTTGAATTTGGTCGGGAGGTTATTTACAAAAGAGCTGATGATCTTCAAAAGGCTGAACAGATTTTCTTGAATCATAGCTATGAACACTCGAGTAAGTCACCTTTAAAATAAAACTGAATCAAAATTGTTGAATTGCATTCAATTGGGAGCTACCATGCCACATACTACGACGGGACTTCTTTCGTGAAATGGAGTCTTCTTACCGCTCGCAACCACCAAGCCGCTACCATCAACAGTTGCATATTAACACGTGTTACCACGCGACGGAGATAATATAGAGTATCCATATTAACAGCAGTATGGATCAAGCCGAGGTCACAACATATCCCATGTAATTTCTAAATGATTATTTCTAACTTAAGGGTCTGCGTATCTATCATTCTCTTAAAAGAGCTGAGTTCTAATCAAAACTATGTAATGGAACCGGAACGTCATAGAAGCAGAAGTGGTAACAGAAGCGGAACCGGTAAACACTTCTTCCCTCGGATACCGCTCATACCCTCCTATTTTTAATTCCGCTCCGATCATCAACAGAGCACAGGAACAGATGCTGCACATCACAGCCGTTGACTTCACCAGGTGCATCAGCTACGACCTGTACATTCGCCTAACATAGCTCATTCACGAGTGAGAGGTGGCAGAAATATTTTGTTCATGCTCCAGGCAATCTAACTGATAGCATTGTGTACACAGAAGCGTTATAAATGGCGTCGCGAACGAAGTCGCGGATACAGTTAGTTATAAATAAGACTAGAAAGGTACATAAACTTATCTATAACATAATATATGAGTAGCTTATCATAACGAAGGATACTTATTTCTAACGAGGATTATCCTTAAAATTATCCTTTACAAAACCGTTTGTTGAAATCATAGTTGTTCATGATAGGTATACAAAAACGTGGTCTTAATCCTTGAATCTTTAAAAAATGGTCTCGTGAGTGGTAAAACAAAGAAATACACAACAAAATTTAAGCAACACGAAATAATGTTGATGTTTCGATGTATTTTTGGGTTCTGCTCTGATTTTTAATTTTAATTGTTATGCTGTGACATCATTTTCAAAGCTACGTTGTGTATACATTTCAACACAGGTGACTGTACGTTGGTTTAATCCTATATCATTTTACTATGATGATAGATCATTTTACAAATACATTGCACTTATCTGTCACACATTAAAAAAAAAAACACTAATAAAGCTCTGGTTTGGCTCAAGAAAAGAGAGGTTATGGTCTGTAACACTAAAAAATGCACTGTGTTGCTTGTAGGTATATATTATATTGCACGAAAGTCCAATAAGGGAAATTGCGTAAAGTTGAGCAACTGCATCGTCAGGTCGCATATTTTGTAACGGCTGCAAGCGACGGACGTGGTCCACAGGCAGCCTCGCCTCGGGCAGTGCCGCCGACCGCCCCACTGTGCACTGCCAGCCTGCCTTGGCTTGCAGCTTGTTTTCTTACTTCACAATGACTTAAGCTTTTTCGTCACCTACTTAATGTACCGATTTCATACTTTTAAATCAATAAGATTCATGCACGTTGTTTCCATCATTTGAAGCCTTTTCAGATGTATCTGAAGCTTTAAAGTCAACTCTTTCAAATATATAATAATAAACATAAAATATTTAGTAAAAATACTAGGTACTTTGTTGCCATAGTGGACTGAAACTTAAGACACCTTCAGATGATAAGGTAAAGGATGCGAGGCACCTTGGCCAACGTCCTCGGGTGGAGGGTCCGCATTCAGTATGTTCGAAAGATAAATTGGTCGTTTTGGTGCGTGCGAGAGCGGAGGCGAGAGGCGCGCGCGGGGAGGCGCGGAGGGCGGCGGCGCCGGCGCGCGGAGGCTGCTGCGCTCAGAGCACCTGCGCCCGCGCTCCGAAGCGCCGCTCGCCGCGCGCTCGAACTACCGCGCCCGCGCCCGCGCCCCGGCCCGCGCCGCCTGGCGTCGAGACGCCGCCCACGGTATGTGAATCGCCGGTGGCGCGTCGGGGTCGGGCGGCAGCGCGTCCGCCACTGCGCTGCCGCCCGCGCCTGCGAGCCGCTTGCTGGCGCTCTCGGCTGCGCCCGCCCGGCCGGTTTTGTAATTTTGCCGGGCAGGCTGTGACGTCACGAGACTAGTTTGACTCGCGTGCGTGACGGCTTGTGCCAGGACGCCCGCGCTGTCGTCGCCGCCGCCCCCGACCTTAGTACCAGTGCATGACGTGTTCGCTTGTCTTCTCTAACAATACAACTACGAGCATTGTGTGACAACATGCTGCTTACACGTCACTCGATCATTAACTTGTATACTGACCGTTTTTTAAAATAAACCGAACGTTCTATTTCGAATCCAACTAGACACATTTTCGCTGTCTATCATGCAGTTATTATTTGTAACTAACCCCCTTGTGTATGCCAATTGCCGCGGATGAAATAACTAACAAGATCTTATAGTAGGTGAATGTTGACTCAAGATTTACTTATTGTATCTCCGGTAAGCGTATGTGCGTTCTTTAACGAGACGGTATCCTTAGAAGTTCAAGGAGTTTTTTCACTTGTTTATTGTTCGAAATCATTTCGATTTTCGTCCCAGTGTACTGAGTTGAGCGTATTAATAGTTCAATTATTTCATGCAATTATTTTCTGCGTATGCGTAAATTATGTGCTTGTGTCTTATAAGGACGTAGTCCCGAGCTTCACTTACGTCTCTGTGTGCGCACACAGCGAGAGCACACAACCGGCTCCGGCGTCGGCCTTTTTGTAATTTTATTTTTCCTCCTTCAGTTCGAACCCAACCAACGAAGCAAAGGCGATCACAATCATTGACACTCACCTATACTTACTTTGTTTTTGTTAATAAGGCAGTCTTTATGTTACCAACAGTAGATTATAATTTCTTCCTGGAACGTGATTGTTCTCCAAAAGTTTCAATACCGTTATGCAGATAATTTATACCTACCTACTTTGTTGTGTTAGAGTAAGTCTAATACTATAGCTGTTTCAATTTAATACAATAATGTTTGGCACCTGTTGAGCAGTAATGTTTTTATCATGATACTAAACACATTTTTGAGAGTCGATAATGCACACACATAATATCTAGATATTTTTTGTACTTTGTAGGTAGGTCATGGTTTAGTTACCTGAAATCTTCTATTTTGTAAGTTAATTTACACACCCATATAGTTTAGCAACATTATAGTACCAATAGTTGTGACTTCTCGCTTCACTTTATGATCAAGTTATGAACGTACATGCTTACTTAAATTGTTTGAATTGCTTGCGTCACAAAATGTATTTGAAGTCGAGCAATAACCTCGTCATAATCATAAATAGATACACGTTTGATACATAGGTACATAAAACTTCGGTAGGTACCTGGTTATGTTTATAGTCATGGAAGATTCAATACTGCTGTCTCTACGGACAAAGAGCCCATGGCTTTAAATCGTGAAATTCCTAAATGCACACACGGACAGTGTATGGCTCGGAGGAGTTGACTGGGCTATAAATATATTTCTCTTTCGAACTTGCATGACAGCCATATTTCTGTCCCTGTCGCACGTCCGAGATGGAGCCTCAGCCTCCGTACCAGCCTGACTCAGTATCGCTTCTGAAGCATTAAACACATTTTCTTTTATTTTTAAACCCGATCAAAAAAGGAAAGTCTGTTAGTGATGCCCAAGTTAGGCTTCTTGTTTCTAAAAATATGTTGCTAGGTAATTACATACATGTCGCAGCGAATGACTATTCTCATCTCATGTAAAAAACTACAGAATTGCTTTTGAAATACAATCGTTAGAATGTACTGTGTGATTATATATTTTGCCTATGTTCCGCAACTTCTCACGGTATGAGATGCATTATGTTTATATTTTCATGCGTTGTTGATCGTTTATTGACAAGTTTGGCAGGCACGTGTATACAATAGTTACCAGTTTGTACCGTTCTATGGTGCTCCTCGTGGCGGTGAGCAGGGGGCTGCTCAACGAGTTCGGCCGCTTCTCGCCGATCAAGTGCCACTTGATACTCGTTCTTTTCTAACAGGACTCGAATCAGCTGTTTCTGCGTCGCCCTTGGGCTCTTGTTTGTGTGGTTCTTCTCAATGAAAACATTTATCAATACTATGTGGTAGGCAGTGAAATGCATATAATGCTTTTGTCAAAGTTTATGCTTCAACTTCTGTGACAATCCACAACAAGCGAACACGTCCTCATTGCTGTCCGTCTACTTGCCTAATACTTTAAAGTACTTGTAATTTTGTTTTGTGAATACTTACTAAAGGACGTACATTTTGTTACAGAAAGTGAAGACAAAAAAGCGTAGAGCGGGGTGCTCCTAAGAGGAGCCTCCGCGCGCACTAGGACGACGTCGCCTTTTGGTAGCTTGCAGGGCGCCATGTCGGCGTCATCTGCGTCGCCCGGCGGGTCGCCGCGCGCGCTGGGTTCACCCGCGTCTGCGCCGCGCTCGCCAGCGCCCGCGCACGCCGTGCTCGCCACCATGACCCCCGTGCAGCCCGCGCACGACTACTACCCGCACAAGGTGGAGATGGACTCCGACGACGGTTACCCCCCCGAGGCGCACTCGTACCGGCACTCGCCGCACGAGCTCGCCGCCTACGCGACCGATAGCAAAGTGCCCGTCCAGCCCGACGTCTACGACCAGGGCATGGAGTCCATCGACGAGAAGACTCCCATAGACCTGATATACGAGGACGACAAGCAGACGGTGATATACACTACGACGCCGGACCAGAAGCGAGTGGAGATGATCAGCGGCCAGCTGGAGGACGGGCAGCTGGTCGGCAGCGAGGGCCAGCTGGTGCACCAGGACGGCGGTGTGTCCGTGGTCGTGGGCGCACCCGGCCAGCCACCCACCGTGCTCGTGCTCGCCGACCACGTCGTCGACGAACTCGGACAAGTCATCACCATTCCCAGGTAAACAAACACTTAACATCCTTTGCTTTTTGTTTCGTTTCGATAACCATTAGAAAATGATTGAATGGTTCACATTATCTGGAGCAGTTCAAATTTCGTGGGATTCTAAAACATCAAGTTTTTTGAGTAGCATTATGTTTCATATAAATATTATAGATTTAATTACAAAAAAACCATAAACGTTAAACCTGAAGATAAAATTGGATCTTATACAGCGCATCTTTTACCGGTCGAGATATTTTATTATCTTATTTCCCTAATGACAAAATCATTTGTAGGTATGCTGTGTTTTATAGTTTTAGATTTACAAAACGATAGGTATGGAAATGATCAAGCAGCCCATGTTACAGAGCGAATGTTATTCAAATCGTCGTCGTGGAGAATTCCATCGCTGACGTCAAAATCTTACAAGATTAGGTTTAATAAAATTATTTTATTTTATAGAAAAGGTTTCGAATACTGTTGAGTACCCATACAAACTATGTTCTTTAGTTATGTTATGTTTCATGATATTATTAGTTGATGATATTTTTCATTTCATCATCACATGGTAATTGTTATTTAAGTACCAGCTTGTTACCATTTCAATTCCATAATTGCTATTTGAATGCATGGTACTTACTAGCTCGGCATCGTAAAGACCTGACGTAATTAATTCATTTGCGTGTTGGCGCCTCGTGGACTCGGAGATTTGGTTTGGTAGTTAGAAGCAATCGATTGTTTGTGTAAATGAGTAGTGTTGTTTGTAAAGAGGAGCGAGAGGAGTCTGTGGAGTGGTGTGGTTGTGGTGTGTAACGGTTATGTGCTAGGCTAGCAGCGGGTGAGCAGTGCGCGGAGTGGCCGCGGTTGTGTGGGCGGAGCGACGCGCTCACCTTGAACTTGCCGCGAGAGCTGCCAACGATCCACGCCAGCCACCGCACCCATACGATCCAACATTCGATATCTTATATACCTACCTATCAGCCATTACCAACATAACATAGCACAAAACGCCTGCGCACTTTACTGCCATCTATAATATATCCTGTTCGCATATATCCCGATAGTAGCAGAATTTTACAAATAAAGCTAACGAAACTAAAAGGACGATTGATCAGTAAGTAAAATGGTAAGCACCTTCTCATAACATGAACACTTCATAAGTCATTCATATCTTACGAGTTCATGACGTTGACTGTGCATACGCAGAGCACGACAGTTCGCTGCAAAGTTATAAAATCGATGGTTATCCGTGTTCCGTAGTATGGTTTGTTACGACTGTTTGCTGTTCAGACGAGTTTATAAAAAAGAAATCCAGCCATTAGGAAGAGTCCGCACAAAGTAGGTTTGATTGTTTGTATGTTAGTTTGATATTTTAGTATCAAGTATGAAATTGTTGGTAGGTAATTAGCTGATTTGATTTATACCATATTCGTTTGCGAATATCATGAGATCATGATCATGGTTGGTAGGTACCGACTTATAAGATCTTGTGATATCATTACAACATAGTATCTCTAAATATAGGCATGTGACACCTTTGAATCCACATTTTTGAACTCAACTTTAAATAAATTGAAGTCTTTCCCTATAATCAATAAATAACGATAAGTTATCTTTGAAAACCTGTTTTTGAATACATTAAGAAAATGAAGTCCAATGTAAGATGGCAGTCATCTCGGCGGTATCACACATGAATAGATATATACTATTTTGATAACAGAATGCTCACCATAGAAATATGTTTCATCCTATGTTTCACGTATAATCACATACACTTTTATATTTTTGAAGAACTGTCATGATATCAGAATATGTTTCACATAAAACCCATCATGTCCGGCCATTCGGACGATGGAATTTGGACTTTATTTTGATTACATTAAGGATAAATATCTATTCTAAAAAAAAACTGTAGGTAATATGAGAGACCATTCAACTTTACGATCTTAGGTTGCTATCCAAAGTGTTTTTCCATCTAAAGCGCCTCTAATATTATCTTTAATTGAATACTGAAGTTATGGCCCTAGAGACATAGATAGGTACTTTTAGAACTATTTTTATGTGATTAGCCATTTTGTGCAAACCATGGGTTTAATTAAAAGTTCCGTTCTAGTCGTTAAAGCAGTATTTAGGTAGAATGTTCACAAATATGGAATTTTATTACAAAGTGATAGGTTAAGAACGCGATGACATCCAATGCGTAACTACCTCGGCACTAAAGTAGATGAGAATAAGCTTTTACGCATGTAATCACGAAGGGAAATATTCTAAGATATAAAATTATACAAATTTATGCAAAGAATTTTCTATCTTTACATCGATGTGAATAAAACCATTATAGGCGTATACGCGGACTTTATTTTAGGAATTCTGTATATACACAGGTGGATATTAATGTTGATAAGAGAATTTCAAATGAGCGGGTTCTGAGTAAAACTGTATAAGAGCGCTCGATATGGATTGGTACGAGGTAAAAACTCGGCTGAATCGTTTAGGACGCGGCCGCGGCCGGGAGGCTGCGCGGCTCTCCACGCCGCGCGCCGCGCCTCCGAACCTTTAATGATCACTTTTTGTTGTACCCTGGTACACACCAAAAGCGGTGTGCCAATTTTAATATACTTACCTTGTTTAAATTACCTGAATAGTTCTTGCATAGTAAAAACAAAACATATTGTGTTGCGTATAGAATACTAAGTTATAACAGACTTTAATCATTTTGAGGCTGGTTTAGTTCCTACGACGAAGGTAAGTGGAACAGATACATATTTAGGTGGATTTTGGAGTTATTAAAAAATAACCTGCAATAGACCTCTCACATTCTTTTAGTCTTACATCGCCAATGACAGCATCATGCAATCTTGGGCTGAGGCTACTACTGTACGTACTGCTCATTGCGTACAAAAGCCTCGCTAAAATAGTCATTAATTTGTCACCGATTAATAAGCTGAGAAAAAATCATAGATACGACAACCAACATTGGTTGATTTTTTATAATAAGTTAGTGTACCACCTGTAGAACGCTGCCTCCTGTGGCGCGGGCCGAGCGTTGGCCGCGGCCGAGCTGCCTCCGCGCCCGTGCCCCTCACCCCCGCCCGCGCTATAGCCTTATTTTATTGCCTCGCTCACTCCCTGCAGCCAGCCATTGAGATGAGCCAGCCGATGCTGTCGCGATCATCGGCTCTCGCCCCAATCATTTCTTGATGTAATTGTTTGGACGGTAAACAGCTTTTTTTTGGAAATCATAACAGTTATACAACTTTTTATTTGCCGGCCACATCTTTAACTGATTTCACGACTTGCATTTTTGAATTTTATTATCGTAGAACTTAAATAAGATTTGTATAAAACACTTAAACGATTACAATGTTTTAATGCGGTTCACACTTAAACCCTTATCGGCTTACGATGGTCGTAATTAATAAAGAAATAATTGGGTAACGTCTACTGAAGTAATATGCTTTATTTATATAGGTTCATAAAGGTATAAAAATTACGTAAGCAGCTCATAATCGCCGAGTGAAGTCAACAAACTCGTGAAAGCGCGAGGCACTAAAGCTCTTAGCGAAAGACATCACCGGAGCTTGCGTTACGACGTTGCCCGGAGTCGCGGCAGAGCGGGTGCGGGCGCGGCCTCGCCCATTGGTGACATCGGCCTTTCCATCTTTATCTCTCGAATAATATACACTAATTAAAAAACCAGTTCCTCAATAAACACTTTTGATTTGGGAATGAGGTTCGTATTCATAGCTCTTCAGTTGCGTTTGGGGAAATGCTTCTACGAATGCTGTTACTTATACATACCGTAAAATCTTATTTTTACTGCCTAGAACGCTAACGCGCAATAAAATTAATAAGCGGCAATTCCAGGCATTGCTTCGGCTACCAGTCAGAAGCACTTGGTAGTAGAGTGGTTGTTAGTGACAAGCCCTGACTTACAAAAACAAGAGTCTCTAAAATAGGTTCCCGGTTTATTTTGAAAATGTAATCCTAATAAGAAAGGAATTATCCTTACCAGTCGATTGTCGAATGTGTAAACTAAAAGCTTAGAGTGTCCTTTAAAAATTAACGATCATCCTTTCTACCTGGTGCCGCTGTCCGAGCGCAAATAAAAAACCGTTTCCCGCGTAAAGGGTTCACTTCCCATCACATGGAGGTTGAAGGTACTCACGCACACATACAGAAGCTTCACACATACGTCTGCCTGTGTATAAGCTTTTGGTACCCAAGGGCCAGAGTCCGAAGAAATCTCAACGGGGGATAAGATTTCCGAATGACGAAAGAAACGTGTGGATCAAGCGAGAATAATAAAATGACGTTTTATTAAAATGTTAAATCACACACGGTTATTTTAATACTTAGTTTTTGTACGTGGTTTTTTTTATGTCTTTTCCATAATTCTAAAATATTAAAATACTGAACATTTTATAATCGTCCCTAAATTCGTTAGAATTCTCATAAATAATTTGGACTGTCGGTCAGTTCTAAGAAGCTACGATTCTTAAATATTTACTATGAAAATTGTTGCTAGTTAACTGCTTATTATTCTAAATGGGTACGATCATTTTGTTGCGTCGGGCAAACAGATGGGCTTTGCAATATGAAATGCGTATTAAATGGGATCATTTTACCTTACAAAAGTAAAGATGTTGGTTTATTCGCATTATAGTTCCACATGGGATATTTAGCTAATTTTTACTTCTTATATTTATAATTAGGTAGATAAATTGAAAAAAAAAAGCCACCACGGTGTGCCTCTGAATAGACAACGAACTAGCGGCAGACCACGGCGAAAATCTCCATCTTCGCCGTGGTTTGTCGCGAGGTCGAGATTGAAGAGATGCCTGCCTAAAGGACTGGTCCACAGTGGTCAAGAACAGGGATGAGAGAAGGAAGCGAGGCTTTGCCTTGCAGTGGGACACTACAGGCTCCTAATAATAATAATATTTATTGAAGTATAATGAATATACATACTTATTTTTCAATCTTTTATCAAACAGGAAAAACTTATACGCTGAAGAATAAATGATTAATTAAAAAATAATGCCAAGTCATATCCACTGTCAGTTGTTTGTATTTTTTGTTTCTCAACCGCAACCATACAACGGCAAATCCATTATAGGGTTTTATTATCTTACATCAAAGTTTGGAATCGTAGACATCAGACTAAAAGGGCAGCGGGCGTACGATTGAAAATATATTCTATAGCACATGAGTATATGAGTGAAAATGAAAGTACACGTGTTTAGGAAGTTAAGCATTCATAGAGACATGCGACTTTTTTGTGTCTTGGGGATTCCTTTGTTGTTTGCTTTTTGAATAATTCAAGATCAACCTGTTACCGTGTCATTTATGTTTTGTTAATTTAGGAAAATATTTTCCAATTCGCTGCAGGTTCTGAAAAAAATAAGCTGAATTCAAATATTAGAAAGGAATAAGCTGAGAAATGTTCAAATGTTTTTACAACTATACCTACTGATACTATATCCAGTAATAAGTACAAAAGAGAACATGAAACAGTAATTGCCATCATTTTCACACAGTCATCCTTGACTTAAGGCATTAAATCGGTATTTGGTCTCCCGTTGAGCAATAAGCATGTGTAAAAGTACCTATTTGATTCGAATCAATCACTGTTTTTATCACAATTCAACATCCAGTGCTGTGTCTTTGGCGAACATGAGGTCTGCTACGAGCATACTTGGACAGACCTTTGATTCATTTTAAGACGAAGATGAATTTTATCAAAGTTATACATGTACATTTTCTGTGATTTAGTGCATGAAATGAGCCTTTGAAAAATAACTTGCTCATAAATATATATTTATTTTATTTTATTTTATTTGAGGCGCAATTTAAATCCTTTCACCACATCGGTTTAAAAGAACTTCTAGATAGTTAGATCTTTTCCCTGTTTCAAGTAACTAAGGTCAGGAGGTAACTTTTACCTACACAAACAGGACGCTGTAGTGCCCGGGACGAATTAAGATGGAGTAGGCTTGCCCAGCACCTATTCCATACTTTCAGCTTAGTCGGCCTTGTCCACAGGAAAGCCATGGTCAATACGTGCGGAGCTGACTAAGCCGCGGGTTTCCTCATGATGTTTTCCTTCACTGTTTGAGAGAACTAGTATAGCTCACGTAAATTTTTTGCACAGAAAAATCCATTGGTACACAACAGGATTTGTACCCACATCCTTAGGATCGGAAGGCGGGGTCACTACTAACTAGACCAGCAGTGCTCTCAAGTTTTTCAAGTAACTAGAGTTAGTTAAATTTAGTAGGAAAATAATACAATTACTTTGTATTGTTACCTTACCCTGTCACAACATCATACAAATGAGTATTTTATTTATTGCACAAATCCATTTAGATATTTCAAAATCATTAACCAACTTAGCATAGATAGGATCTTTGGTCAGTGAATCGTAAAATCGGAGAAACTGTTTATTCATCACATTGACATCACATACATAGTGATACATTGTATGTGTGCGTCAAGCGTACGCCTGTATTGTTGCTTATTAGTGTGATAAAGACAGCATATGGTACAGATCTGTGCAACTGAGAGGGACAGACGACAACAAGGCTAGCTTTACCTTATAAGTATATGAGTGTACGTTTTTATTAACTTGATTCATTATACGGTCTGCCATTATAATAATATATGAGTACAGATAATCACATTTCAGACCAACTTGTAGATTACGGTCTTAAGTTTACAAAAAATATGAAAACAACAACTTGGCATTTGTATTTTAGAGCTTGTGGTGATAAACAGCGTTATGAAGTTTTATCTAGTTGACAGTGAAGGTTGTATCTATGTTATTGTATTTTATGTTAGTGTTAACTTGATTAATCCGAAAAGTTTTATTTATCACAAAGATAATTTGTCTGTTAGTTCAACAAACTACCTTAAAATTAGACTTATTTAGAACAAAGTGTACTTACTAATTAAGCTAAATAATAAATAAAGTACCTACATAAAAAAAGTTTTTCTTAATCTAGCCTAGTTTCTGTTGTACAAATTGCCGATCCTTCAAATCGTGGCTTTGTATGAAACTTTGCAAGGAAAAGGAGCGCGTTGACGTCTTTTGCATTAAAAAAATGATAGCGCATCCATTGAATTGAATTGATTGAATTGAATCGTTCAAAAAAAGTCAGCATGCAGTAAGGTCTTCTGGTTTTTTAAAGTTATTTTTTTGATGTTTATTGTAGGTAACCTAATATTACCGAATACTATAATGAACTTGCCATGTTACTTTGTTTTGTTTGATTTCGGAATTAATGTATCAAACACGTACTAAACTACTGAATTAGGTGTCTGTTTTATCTATCAGACATGGCTTTATTTCCCGTTCTATAGGCAACATTAAATTTAAACTGTAAATTATAGCCAATTCATTGTTTGGTATAGAACATAACTATAGGTAATAATTATTGCGATACTGATACTACCTATATTTACAACTAGCTGTCACTGTGCGGTTTTACTCGACTCGCATAGGAATAAAATATAGCCGATAGCATTCAAGGATAGTGTAGCTTTCTATCAGTGAAAGAACTTTCAGAAGCTCTTCTGTAATTTCCAAGATTACCCTACAAATAAACGTACGAACAAACTTACAAACTTTATCTCTTCGTATGAAGAATTCTCTTTATGTGAAGGTGTAGATTGCAGTTAGAGAAGTGAATAAAATAACTTGCTGTCTTTGTAGTTAGCAGTCGATACTGATTTAGATAAGATACTTGTTAGTGTATACTACTGTACAAATAGTATATTTCCATGGTTACCTTGCTAAAGATTTACCTTTGGGTTTTCGACGTTTGAGAGATAAAATCTAGAGTACAACTTACCATAAAATTGTTTTATTTGTCAGGTGGTATTCAAACGGCATTGAAAGATTTTACAGAACAAAAGCTTGACCACATCATAAATTTGGATAATGCGGACACACTGCTCGGTAAGGTAGTGCCGGCGATCGTTGTTTATTAACGCGAAATGTAACAATTGCTATAAATATTAAGTTTCGTTGTTTTTATGTAAATAAAGTGCTCGAGGCGGGTGTATATAAGGACTTTAAAGGTTAAACATTCTCCGTGGTGGAGTGGTGATTCGTGGTACGTCCATTTGGATCGCGAGCAGGGTGTTCAGCAGGCTGCTCTTGCGACGACATTGCGGCAAGGAGCTGCAAGGGCGCGCCTCTCACCCGCACCTCGCACGCACCTCGCACGAATACGTTTTTGGATGCCGATGTAATTATTGCTCTTAATCAGTACCCGCTTTCGGACCACGATGATAGAATACGACTGAATGACCTTTAAGCAAATTGCTGAGCAAAAAATATGCTGCATGTTTATCTATATTTATTGTAAAGAATCAAAAATCATAAAGTACCTATACTCACCTATATATGCAGTATATTTTGTGATTCTCAAATAAAAACTAATTATGATGCTTATTTATTTTTGTCTGTAGCATTATGTAAATTTTTATGATTATTTAGTTTCTTTTTTATATATGTGGATGAGTATAATAGAATTGTGAAGTGATTTTTTTTGCTCTTCTATTCTATTCAATAATAGATAGATCATAAGCGCGAAGAACAAAGCGAAAGGGAGCATTTGAGTTCTGGTTTAGGTTACATTACTATGAGTGCATAATATTACCTAGGTACTTTTGCCTACACGACACGTGGGTATAGTAGGTATTTACGTACTTGTCCGTACTAAGGTTGTATGCACATGCACATACTAAGGGGTTTGCTACGTAGCTTCGGTTAATGGTCATTAATATCGATAAAACCAATATTAAACACTCAATTTAACTGATAACTGTGAACAATTCGTTGCCTATAATTAAATGTAGTAATATACATTCAAGTCTTTCAAAATGTGCCAGAATAGTACAATTAGGAAATAAAAATAAAACATATAATTGTAACATTAATACATTACATACCTACCGATTCAATATGATTCTGTGATATATCTACGACTGTACAATTATGTTATTGACTAAGTCACAATTGCAGCTTAGGTATCGAACATATCGTAGGTCATATTTAATTGGTGATATAATTACTGCCAACTTTAAATTACCGAAACAAAAAAAGACAGATTTTTTTACTGAAAACCCCTTATCTTTTTGAATTGAATGCAATCTATGGCCGCTGTTCGATCATTAAGCGAATACTTGGCGTGCATTAAAAAAGAAAGGCTCAGGCGATATGGAAGATTGTTTTTGCGGTGCGCAGTGGGTTCCGGGCGAGCCGCAGCACATACAAGGCGACGAGCTCCGCCACGTCCGCCTCGCTGCGATGTAAATGATCCCCTTGAATAATGTATCCCATTCTCGGCTCCTGCTTCTGCCGATGGCGTATATGGCACAAGCAGACGACCGTTACTCCTTACCGATACCGGCTACATATTCAAAGAAATAAACATAAATTAACAACAGCTTTTAATACAAACGTCTGTGGCTTACGGTAAAGCAGCGTTTTCCATTCATGACTTATATTAGCACTAGGGGATAGATTCCAGCCGTTTTCATACAATAGTTAGGTTTTAATCTTTTGTCAAATAGTTTTGCATAAATCTAAGTCAAGACCCGACCAAAATAGTCATAAAAAGATCTCTTCAGTTGTTTCTCAAAACTTCCTCATGAATAGATCAATAACTAGATAGTTTCACATTAGAACAGGCTGTCATTATAACTGATCGTTACATCTGGCAGCCCGTTTATGTGTTGCTGAACTTTAGCCTTAGAAGGCATATAGACATGAGAACTTACAGACGAAGCAGTCTGTAAAATGTACCTACGGACGCCTTCGCATGTGCGCGTGCATTTGCACACCATCACTTCTTAATTAGGAAGTGAAATTTCCATGTTTAGAACAACAGTTTAGAACAAAGAAAAACGAAAAACAAAACGATTATTTAAAGACTAGGGGAACGTCCCGCGACTTTGTACGCGTTAAGCGTTTTACCCGACTGCCAAGAAGGAGGGTAAAAACATAGACTAAAATGGTACAAATGCATCACCATCATCATCATCTTGTGTCACAAAATCAAATATGTCAGACCTACTATGCTACCTAAGTTCTACGCAGTCGAGTTTTTTGTTCTTTTAAATAAATACTTGTTTTTCTTAGAAACTTCATCTTCCCGCTGCGTCCTTTAGTAGTTAAATTTCGGAAATTTCTTTCTTAGTGACCCCTACATCATAAAAGGAATATCCTCCAAGTTTCATGCTGCTAGGACTTATGGTTCAGGCTGTGAAATGACTGTCTGTCAGCCAGTGAGTAATATTTAAAATGAAGTATCTACTATAACCAACGAGATAATAATAATTACCTCAATTACAGTACCAACTAATAATTAGCTATCGTTAGTTTTAAAAACTACAAAAACATTGCAATTTAAAAAATATGAACGCCGACGGACAACGCAGTCATCTAAAACATTGCCAATAACGATTCCACTAACAATGCGGTATTACGTAGTCACGATAACTTTGTTTTGTTTGCCTCGAGACGATGTAAGCGGGTTCACGGCCTCCGGAGTACACATGCATGCCGCAGATACGTATACCTACTGCGGCTTCTTCCGCATGTTTTTGTTCCGGTATTCAAATCATAAAAACTTATGGTAACAAAACTAGTGGAATATCTATGACTTTGTTTACGTAGAGCTATAAACGATAACATCCCGTTGGACCTCTTAGGGGTTGAACTTCTAGGCTTGATTTCTTATGTACCTACTTCTAGAGGATCCAAGTTTCAAAGGAGGCAGACCGTTGATTGTCAGTCACTCAGTAATATTAATTTTTTTAATAATGTACTTATTTAGATGATGATAGGTAATTAAAATTACTGGAATTTTTGTATGAGTAATACAATAGTTCTGGGTTCCGTAAGTCCGTAGTGTCAATAAAAATATGGTGGATAAGTCACAGACTAAAGGAGAGTTAAGCCCTGTATTCGAGGTAAACATTTGTTGAGCAACAGTTGATCAACATAGTGGATCATCTGTTGCTGAGTTGCTGGAAACACTGTTTAAATCAATATTTCTTGTCCACACGGGGCAGTCTGTGTCAAAATGTTGCCCGGGGAAGTAGTGTTGTTGTGTTCTCTGTGTCTAATTGTAAAATGGTTGCAAACACGTCAGCAATTGTTGATAAACTGATGTTGGTTGTCGCTCTTGCTCGTGGAGCGAGAACTTGTAACATGCCGTGATCAACTTTGCAACACACAGTGTTGCCAGCAACTCAGCAACACGCTGCGAAACAAATGTTTCCATGAATATGGGACTTAAGTAAGGATCAATATATTATACATACCTCCTATGGGCAAGCTATTTTGGTTGATTCATAGGTACTTCATATTGGCTAATCGATTTCTGATTATTTTTCTTCGATTGGTTTAAGGTTCATGTAGTGACCTAATCCAAATCTGATAAATCCTATCATAATATATAAATATAAAATATCGACTTATTTGCCTTGGTTTATGTAATAATATGTGTCCCAAACTAAAATGATAAATAGTTTTTCCTGTTTTGAGTACCAACCTAACAATCTAACTTATTATATGAATGATGATATCAAATGTAGGAAGGCGTAGGAAGGAAAACGTTCACGGAATAACAAACAAACCCAGTGATTTAAGTAGGTAGGTACCTACCTAATGTCGGATTAGAGAAACTAATGTCAAAGACAAACTTATGCAAATAAGTATCTATATGGGTAAATCTTTAGGTTAAATCTCACTTAATGTTTTCCACGCGGTTTCTTTAGTTTCTTCTTATTCAGTTCAGGTGACTGATAAAAAACCCCGTAATAAGTACCTACCTACCATAAACAATGATTGTATTCTCAGGTAGGTATCACACCTATAATTTTATCTGAGTTAGATTTTGTTTAATACGTCTGCAAAAACAAGAGGCAAATATTAGATATAAAATAAAAACTTCGAATTGCTTTATTATTATTCGGTATTTTTCAGAGAAATGTAAAAAAATCACAAAACTAGAAACTAGTAGATTCTTAGCGACGGGCTAGCTAGAATACCACACACCGGTGTTACATTAGCAGACACAGGCTAGCGAGACATTGTGGCCAAGTTAGCTTGGCAAGTAATATTGAGCTTTATGGCTATTGTGATAGGTGTGAGAATGCAGTGTGGTGCGGATCGGGTAAGGCCCGCGAGCGGGTCACGACTGACGCGCACGCGCGTTCGTGACCTTGCGCTCGCGCCTCGCAGAGGTCACAATCTCGTGTAGATGCGCTGCTCGCACTGCAACCACGCTTCCAAAGTTCAAGCGCGGAACCACCAGCCTAGGTCAACCTTTCTGCCATAAGGTGCCTCTTGCCGAAATTATGCAGTCCTCATAAACAAAAATAATACTTCCCCCCGAATACTCAAACGCATCTCAGAGTTGAGCACGTCTCAAGTGACGAGTTTTTGGCAGATTTTCATCAAAAACTGTCAAAAAACCGTGACTTGAGACGCGCTCAACTCTGAGTTGCGTTTGAGTATTCGGGGGTTAAAATCATAGAATTATCGGCTACTTAGTAGAATACGACGGTCAGTTGGGTCACCCAACTAATAAGGTAGGTACTAATTACGTATGGTATTAGGTGTAAAAGGTAAACATGCGATGGTGAACTGTTTTTTCCACCACTATAAAGTTGTAATAACTTTACCTGTCTACCTGTGGCTCGCAGGTAGCGGTGATGTGATATTTTAATTTGATATTTGAGATACGTAGATAGATACTGATATGTATATGATATGAACTAATAAAAGCGACTGAATATGTTCATTCAACCCGGAGATTGTCAAATACCTAAATACATCATAATTTTCATGATATCTTTGTCATAAATAAATTTTAATTTAAAATTTACGGGTGCTTGTAATATTTTGCTGTAAGTTTAGCAATAAATTACTTCGGTGTTGATTTAAAGTCAATTAGGTATTCGATATTATTGTCCTCATAATAGGAGAAAAGGTATTGAGGACTGAGAATGCCGCCTTAAGAGGGCGTTGTTGCGTGCCTTAGCGCACTTTCTCCTGGAGACTCTCTCTCAGTGCCAGCACCCTTTAGAATGCACAGTTATTTTCAACCCAAACCAATTATTTTGTTAATGCATATCTATTTGTTATAAAATACACAGTGCCTTTATAATACAGTTAAGGGTCAATTGTGTGATTACTTAGTATGAAGATAGCACATTTTAATAGTTCATAACGGCTTTTATCGAACAATTCTGCAAATAAGATGTGCTAATCATAAAGAAAAGTGCTCAGCGGCTATTCCTTACTCGGTGTGAAGTTGTAACGATCGCCTCAAATGGCATCTTGTTCACAGCTTGCACACGCTAATGTTGCTCATTATTTACTGCAACAACAATTTGTACCTCTGCCACGTAGGTGACGGAGAGGAATACGCTCTGATCGGCTTTTAAAAGACCTAAGAAACGCAGTACATTTTATTGCTGTCGTCCACCGGGATATCTTTTTATAGCGAATTAAAAAGGATCTCATTTTATGTTATTATAATATTTTAGTCCTTGTAGACGTAAAAGAACCACATTTAAGTTTATCTCATCATCATTCGTTTGGCTAATAATATTGTATGCAATAAAATTCATTGCCTTGTCTATGTGCAGAAATAAAAACAAGATATGTCTACTCGGTACATAAAACAGTGCAGTTTTAATATAGTTTGGTATCAAAACTAAAGGCAAATTAGTAATTTTGAAGAATGCCCAGTTAACTGAAAAGATCTTCGTATATTTCGGAGGGAAATAAACACGTGTCGATGTGGTGTGTGCTAGTTTAATATCTGTATTATGCAAATTGATTCATTTATTAGATCTTTGATTAACGATTAACTCAGTGTTGGAAAGATCAAGGACATTCCGTTTGGACTCGTGAAATATTTTATATTTTTATTCAATACCAAGTGGCTTGACTGGCAGATGGTGCACGTAATGATGATGTAGTGGTTTCTTTTAATTCAATTGCTGCGTTCATTATAAACTGAATATTTACAAAGAATAATACAAAAATATACTAGGGTTTGAACAAGCGTATTCTTGTATTTATATTTTAATAAAAAAACAATGGCGCTATGGTGATATCTAATGATAGGTAATGAGAAAAGTAAGTGATTGTGACAAAAATAGGAATCCAAGTAGTTCATTGCAAATTACACTTGCAGCCATTAACACATTGTAAATGAAACATGAGGCAGTTATCCGGTCAAGTCGCTTAGCATTTCCACTGAACTATCTAAAATTATATTTTATTGCCACCTTTGGGTGTATAATGCGTGATTTATATTTATGTTTTCTGTGCGATATAAGCAATTTAAAATTTATTTGTGTTTTTGACGAAGTGGCGCGTTCGTAAATTTAAAAACATTACTTTTTTTTATTAAATGTGGTGTTGAATATTTTATGTTGTTGTTTGACTTGTATTTGTATTTATATAAGCTATTATAGCTCTTATACACGGTGAAGCGCACAATCGTGAAGTCGTAATAGTAAACCTATTATAATACTCGGTATCTACGTGTATACCTAGATTGAACTGATTATATACTGCATAACTAAGACATTTTCAACACAACCTAATTTAGCCGTGTTTAGGGACAACATTGTCGCCATAAAGTAGATTATGCAAAACCTTAATAACTCAGCTTTATCTGTGCAACATTACCTATAGTTAGATAATTCATTCACATAGGTTCAAATCGCTGGCAATGACTAAAGCGAATACCTACATTTTATGCAAAAGTGTGTACCAAATGCATTTTTCATTCCGAAAAATCTGTGTACTCAAGCCGAGAGGATGGTATAGGTGCTGGGCAAGCCTACTCTCATTTAAAAAGGTCTTGGGCACTAGAGCGTCCCGTTAGTGTAGGTAAAATAAAAAGTTGCCTCCTGACGTTGTATTAATCATCTTGCAAGCATAGATGGTAAAAGACCTTAGTAGTAGAAAGGTGCCTAGGTGTGTTCAGTGTGTAACATTTATAATAATAAAAGATGAAATCATACTAATATTATAAATGTGAAAGTTTGTGAGGATGTGTGGATGTGACGATGTTTGTTTGTGACTCAATCACGCCGTAACGGCTGTATGGATTTGAAGTATGTGTGCTGGAATAACATATAGGCTACTTTATGTCAGGATACCATGCGAGCGAAGCCGAGGGCAAAAGCTAGTAAATGTATAAAAATATCAACATGTTGAGAGTCGTTCATAGAAAAGATATAAACGCGCTACCCACAACTTTTGAACCTGAATTAATTAATTGTAGTAAAACTATTTCGTTCAATTTATACAATCTACATCCATGTATATTTGCGGTGAGGTAACTAAAAATAATTAAAATAATAAGACCTCATGTCAGCGCACATTTTACAGCGCGGTTACTTTAATAAAAAATATGTTTCTCTGGAACTTGATTGATGAATGAAGAGTGAGATTCTTTGGAAAAAACATCATGTATGTAGTCAATGTTAATGAGAAAAATATTTATGCGGATATGTTACGCTTCGAAATTATAGGGGTTCATTAATTTTGTCACATCATCGGTAAGTTTAATTTATGTGCCAATATGTAAAAAAGGACAAATACCTACAGTAATTTTATTTAATGACGTTTTTACTATGGGCTTGTATACATGTACGTACTTCTTACGTTACTTAAGTTCTTTATATTTATTAAATATAGGATACTTTAAATATAGGATATTTTATTTTTTATTTATTTTTCCCTTTTCGGGCAGGCTATAGTCGAAGCCCTTACCACGTCGTCTTACGTTAAATTTTATAAAAAAAAGTATATTTACCTGACTACGGCAAAAAGGAGGATTTTGATTTTGATCGGTATGTACGAGTGTATGTTCATCTGTTCCCCCCTCATAACTTCTAAACTACTGATCATAGTTTAACAAATGAATCGTTGGAAGCGTCTCGATTGTCCGCTAGCCCCTAACAAAACAATAACTACATTTTAACAGTTGTTAGCGATCATAAGCTTTAGAGCAAAGTGGCATATGAACACGGCTATCCTTAGACTACATAACCATTTCAGATGAGAATATTTTCTTATTTAATACCTTTTAGCCATAAATAAATAAATAACAAATAATAACATCCAACAGTCACATACATAGTCCTGACCCCACACTAGGATTCCCTGTGTCGTGGGTATCAGAAACTACGAGTACTATGGTACCACAACACCCAGACCCGGAAGAAATATTTACAGATCATGCAAACATTTCTTCCGCAGCGGGAATCGAACCCGCGCCTCTCTGCATCTCTGCCGAGCAATCGCCCGCCACGCCACCGAGGCTGTCAAATCATCAAAACATGCTTTTCAGTAGTCGTGTTTTAGTTTTTAAACTTACTTATTATCACGTGATATATTTTTTTATGGCACCAAGAGGCACCTTGAAGGTTGATGTTTTCGACTGTCAGACGAAGTGGCGTACGGCCGCGGCCGGGCGGAGCGGCCCTGGCGGCGCTGTGGTTTGGCGGCGCGACGAGCGCACACGCATAAAAGCTCCATCCTTCTTAAGAAGTTTATTATGTATTCAACAGATGTCGCTACTAGTATCTTACTGGAATACTGAATAATTTGAGTTTTCAATCAAAAACAAAATAATTAATTGGAAAAAACAATGATGTGAAATAGAAAAAGCTTTTGAATGTTCGTTGGTAGCTATCAGTTTAATGAATAGGTATATATAATTAGTTTTTTTAGGAAAATGGCTAAGGATTTATTTTACATAATTTAGCTCGATCACACAGTAAATTTACTTCAAAGGACCTAATCAAAAGTTTACACAAGTAAGTACTAATATTTTGCTAGGACCTAAGGTAATAGGTACTATAATACTAAACAAAGGTGTGTCAGGATATTTAATTTTAAACAAAGGGGTAAACTATGTAATTGGTGATCAAAAAATTAAATCGAATGAATTATAGTTCAAGATCAGGAGTTATGTAGCTGCGAGAGAAGCTGCAGGCGGTTACTAGCTAGGTAATGCGTCGACGTACCATTAGATACTTTAGTACTCATAATGCGCGACTGCTCAACAAGAATATTAAATGGACTCTAGCAAAATCTTGTCATTTCCTTAACATAATGAACAATATTAAAAGGTTCGCTAAGTGTAATTGGAAGTTGAGCAGCAAAGTGCTCGGTTTATGCGGCCACATAATTACATATAATAGGCAACTTTTGCAACGTACGCGCACTGAATGTAAAACTCTCAAGACTGAGGCACAAGTTTTAAAACACTATATAATTATTATGACGGATAAGGTGTATATTAAACGATTAACTTAAAAAATATACTGGGCTTTTTTATTCAGCAATCTTCTTAATATTCTCGAGCGTGTCGCAATATTTCAATATTAAAAGTCACTGCAAAAAGTTTTAAGTCTTTGCCTAGTTTTGTAAATATTATATGAGAAGTTTATACTTTAAAAGAACAATAAGAACAAGAGAATCCCTATATTATAAATGTGAAAGTTTGTGAGGATGTTTGTATGTTTGTGACTCTATCACGTCTAAACGGCTAAACGGATTTGAATGAATCTTGGAATATACATAGTACGAGTACATGTGCTGAGAGAGAGATAATGAAAATAATAATATAATATAGGAAGATGATGATGATAATGATGTGCTGGATTAACATATAGGCTATTTTTTAACCGGGTACCACGAGAGCGAAGCCGCAGGCGGCAGCTAGTGTAATTATAAAATACTGGCTGCTCGCTAAACAAACTATACGTTCGTTTTATAAAATACTGCACTCTTCCAGATATCACGTGTCCAGCACACGTGATATCTGGAAGAGTGCAAGTTTTGAGTGAAGTTTTGAGTATAAAACCCATTATTTGAGACTTTCTGTTACTATAAAGTCATCATCTTCCTGCCCTTATCCCACTCTATGTGGGGTCGGCACAGTATGATCCTTGGATCATGCTGTAGAGTTTTGGCTAAGATGTTTTATGACCGGGCGCCTGTCTGACGTCAACCCTCCTTGGGAATACTTGCTTATTGTATCTTATCATGTTGGAGGATATCCCTTAGTCGATTTTTACGACATGCTCGGGGAGAGAAGCAGCTGGATGCATTCTATGTTTTTTTACTATTAAGTAAGTTTACTAAATTCAGTTTAATTTAGATGTAGGTACGGGTACCTATGTTTTGGATTCATAGAACGTTTTTATGTATAAATCCTGACCCAGTTCAGGGAAAGCTTAGGTATATAATAGGTTCGTAGTTTGGTGTAGGTACACTATGACATAGTGAACCTACGTGTATATTATTAAATGAAATGAAATGAGTTTATTTTTTTGCGAGGTTATTGATATTAAAAGAATAAAGATGATACGTGATTTGTTTTTGTAACGCATAAAAGAGAATGGTTATTTATCGGTGTCCTGTAAAACTGAAGTTGAATGAATGACAGTATTCGAGGGGTAACGAGATGGCGGCGTGCCCCGTTTTTGTGTCCTCGCAGAGATAGCATTTTAAAACAATAGTGGACGTGGTCAGCATACTCTTCGACATCCCTGTCTCTGCCAATCAATGGCAGCTTTATATCCTTTACTTTATTTATTTCGCATTTACCATTTATGTCTTTGGAATTCTGTGTGCATGGAAGAAAGAAATAATGATAACAGCACCTACTGAATTAATCGATATTAATAGTCAATATGCTAAAAGTGTTTGTTATCATTATTATTTCCGCGGAATATTGGTTGTTACCGGAAAAGCCCCAAAGAGTAGGAAACGACTAGCTAGTTCCAATGTACAAACCGAGATGGCGCTGCGTGTTCGGTTCATTACAAAGTATCATGGTAATACATGTTCATATATTTGGTATTCGGTTTCGATTTATAATTTCTTGTACGGTTAGTCAATTTATTACTTTTTATCAGTCAATTTCTTCTTCTAGAATTTACTTAGGTAATTAATAATTTACCTAGGCACTTTTTATAAACACTAAGATTTTCAACAAATTGCATGTTCAAAAGCTCCTATCAAACTAAGCTGCAGTAGTGTTTTCTTGCAGTTATCATATTCATCGCGCTATTGACCCTAATCTTTACAATTTATGGTCATGGTATAGGTACACAACCATAACCGTTTTATTGACAGTCGTTATTGAACCCGTGGATAGGGGCCAGCGCCCACTGCAGCAAAGTATTATGTTTCTTCTCAAACCGTTCTATTATTTTATGAAACAAGTTAATGTGCCAACAATATGAACATCTATAAGATCGAACAAGCAACTATACGAACCCATTTTCTTGTCTCGGAAACAGATCTGTTTTTGAATTTATTGATAGTCTGATGGCCGTAGACAAGTTTTTCTTGCATTGGAGCCAGTCCACAAGTAGGGTATTTATAGGCCCGATTTTAAATGGGAATTGTGTGTTTTGCTATAGGTAGGTACTTCAGGTACTGCCATCACTTCAGTAGGTGCAGTCCCTTATACACTTTTACTGCAATTTGCTCTTAGTTTATTTGTGGTTGACGGAATTTAAACTACTCAACTTATAAACATGCAAAATAAATGAAATAAAGCTTACGTGATGTAAAAATCCTTAAAATTGTGTAATAACTGGACATTATTTATGAATATTTAAATTGAATGCAGTACTTATAAAAAACGAATAAAACGTTTATACTTTTCCGTAAAACGTGTTATAGGGTTATACTGTTGAGTGGGTACCAATTTTGCAATCAATAAAAGCTTTAGTTGTTACAAGCTTTTATTTAACTTTACTTGTTAGTATCCTAGAGGTATGTTTGGGACAAAATACTAATCTTGTAACTGAATTTAAAACTAGTTCCCAACTGAGCGAACTGAAAAATGTTGTGTTGGAATATGTCAAGTTCCAACACAATCTAATAAGTAACAACGCCCAGATCCGATGAAGGAGTCAGGAGCAGTTTCACGGAACTTATAAGCAAAGAAAAATATGGTTGCAACAAAAAACTTTAACCTAAGTTTTTTGATTAAAAAGAAAAGGGGTAAAAACTCTGTTTTTTATATCAGTTTAATATTTTGCTTTCAATCGAAACTTCTAGACAGATATCAGTTTAAGTTATTCCCACTAGGCCCAAGCCCAAACTTCTCCTTTGTCTAGTAAGTTCTATTATTATGATTTAGGAGACAAATGTAAATAAAATGACTTGTTCATAGCGTTTATTAAAAATTATTCCTGTATATTTATTATAGAAATTTCTTATACCTACTTTATTTATGATAGCTGTTTTTACGACTTATTTGTTTTTCTTAGAAACATCTTGCATTGCATCGAGGATGCATTGATAACTTTACATTTTGGTTACCGCAGCGACCGTTACCAAAGTAATGGTTGCTGTAAAGAAACGCGTTAAGAGAAATAATGCGACAACTGGCGGGCGTAGCGCCTCGCATAATATTCTTGATTTAAGGAGTTTCCTTGAGGGCTATCAGGTTCCAATCGTTGTTTTTTAATAAATAATGCTTCGATACTTCCTTATCATGTTTATGTCAACAAAACGTAGGAAGTCACGCGAATACGACAGAATAATAAGAGCAAATTCAAAAAGAAGTACTTACGTAGCTATTAATATAATTTATTACGTACTTGTGTGTACCGAGTGTATTTCCCAGTGTGAAAGTATCGGTCAGAGAGCAGAAGGACGCAGGGCAGTAATCCTACGGTGCGCAGGTATGCAAGTGCAGTCACGTTTCCATTGTTTGTGGGCGGGAGATAAAAAGCTCAAGAGCACCTACTTATAATTAGTTTCAGGGATCGGCTAAAAAACAAGAAGCCCTATAATTATATTAGCAAGACCAATCGGAACGATTATTTTTACCTTTAAGAAATCAAAAGAAAAAATGTTAGAGTATTCCTTTGCCACAATACTTTACAGCTTCATCTACACTTCTGAAAAATATACTCCCCTTGTCACTTCTCACACGTGATAATGGCCATTCATGGCCAACTCACGTGTGTTGACCATGAAAATAGCTGATTTCGGCAAAATTTTTTTTGATGCTTGGCAAAAAAATTACTATCCTAAAATTGATTTCACAAAAATGAGCAAATGGTTTCTAAGACACTTTTCTTGTATCTCTTCTGGGTTCGGATTTCTCCATATTGTTCCAGAAACACTCTGTATAGATAATATAGATATAAAATAAATAAAATCATATTGTTTGCTAATTCCTGCTAATATTATAAATGCGAAAGTTTGTGTGTGTGAATATTTGTTACCATGTATCTCCGTAACTACTAAACCGATTTCATTGAAATATATATACTCGTAGTAGTTACGGCTTAGAATAAATAGTTGAAATTCTGGAATTTCATTTTCGAAAATCAACGTCAGGTGGTAAAGTTTCTATGAAAAAAAAAACGTTTCGTGGTTCGGTTCGCTCAAAACTCAAAACAAATAAACTTTAAAAATAATAAGTGAGTTCTAAAGTTTGTATTGGAACTTTTTAACAGGCGGTGTGATTTACATGAAAAATCGTCTGGAATTTTAGAGTACATAAAAATAGTTTGACATGTGTTTCAGGATTTTTCTCACTCGAAATGGGATGTCAAAATTTAAACCACGCGAGCGAAGCCACGCGGGTAAATTAGTAGTTAAGTATTATAAAAACAAAAGAGTTATGGTCTTGTAGCCACGCCACTCGATCTCTATCATGCCCTCCACACGACTTCGGCTCCAATTGTATGACATTGTGGGAGGTGCTATTTGTTATGTCGAGCAAAGTGCATGCGCATGAGTTTGTCGCTTATCAAGCAGATTGTAGAGATAGGTCACAAGAGGCACGCGAGCTGTGATACTCTACACGACCTCTCCGTCTAGAGCATTTTCGCTTCACGCTAATTCACCATGAGCCTCATCTCTCTGTGTGTCATTTGAAAGCAATGAATAGCACAACTAAAAACCAAACGTGATTTGGTTATTACAAACCACTAAACAAACCACTTAACGGGTCATTATTTAGATTTATTCCTTTGGTCAATTCGATCCGATTGCAAGTCGCTCATTGGGCAAACATTGATTAATAGGTTTCATGGTGAATTTTTAAACGCACTTTCGGAAATTTCGGTACGGTTAATTCAATGTAGGCGTCGATTGATTATGTGCAAATTATTTGTAATAGAAATCTCGAGATTTGTCGCTGGTTGTCGGGCCGTCTTAGCCCGCCTGGAATAATTGCGTGACTAAAATCCGAGACCGTAGGTTCTGTATCTGGCTCGCAATTCATTCGCGTCGCACCAACGCTGTAATTAATGAGTCGATATATTAGAAACAAATTCGTTTTGGGTCAATAAGTAATTCTGTTGATGTAAATCTAGTGGATTTCTATACAAACGCTATAACTCTTGTCATTGATGTAGACGATTTATTTTTCGAAGTTAACTTAAGAAAATATTTTACAAAAAATTAATTTATTTTAGCTATAAACAAAATAAATGAATATTTGTGGACTGAAATGTCCATTTCCAAATATTATTTGATTTAATACCTATAGATAATATGAGAGCACTGGTCTAGTTTAGTTGGTAGTGACCCCTACTGATCCCTAAGGCCGTAGGTTCAAACCCAGTCGTGCACTAATGGATTTCTGCGCGAAAAATGTATGTGCTTTATACCAGAACTTTCAAGTGGTGAAGGAAAACATCATGAGGAAACCCGCGGCTTAGTCAGCTCCGCACGTATTGATCATGTCTTTCCTGTGGACAAGGCCGACTATGCTGAGAGGATGAATTAGGTGCTGGGAAAGCCTACTCCATCTTAATTCGTTCCGGGCACTACAGCGTTCCATTTGTGAAGGTAAAAGTTGCCTCCTGACGCTGTATAAAGCATCTCTATATAGATGGTAAAACACCTTAGTACCTATAAATATTGATAATAGTGGGTACATTTAACTTAAACTAAATTTACTCTCTACAAAAAAGAGAGAGTCTTTAGTATAGAGTAAATTTCGTTTTCACTAACATAGCAGAGAAATCTATTACTTTTATAGAGCGATTGAGGAAATGTCGATCATACGTTGAGAGACTTTTCCTATATATTTGAACTATGGATTTTGTATTTAGTACTTTGACAGCCCTACTCTTAAGACATGTATCAGTGATCGTTACTTGCAGTCAACACTAACTACCATGAATAGTTTCCGTGTGTCCAAGATAAGCGGCTTGACCGTGCGCGCCGGGTCACTATAAATATTGCTGCGTTGAGTCCCGTTCCTTGGTATTGATTGGGCTCTAGGATCATTAACGATTGTCCTACCTAATCCCATCTGAAGGTAGGTAAAAGAGTCAGGCAGGAATATCTATAGTCCTGTCATAATGTTTATGAATATAAAAAAAGCTCCTGTAATAATTTTTACGAAACAACAAAGCTAAAGCATTGTGCCCACATCGGTCGGCACATTTGCTTCTCAGACCGTATATTTGCTCTCTCTGGACTGACTTTCAAATAAAAACAAAGTGACATTGTCCACAACAATATGGGAAAACTATATCGGAAAATCGTGATTTCTAGAGATCGTGATGTTTTTTAATTTTTATGGTAACAATCCCTTATAAAGAGATGTCCCTTACTTATGATGTGACATGACATTCTTACATACAGTTGGTTAAAGAAAGAGAATCGATCTGAAAGCCTCGGCCATCTTTATTTATATTATTTACTGATTAGCTTGCATGAGTACTACTTACTATTTTATGAATTAATTACCATATACGGTTTCTATTTATACTAACCGATTATAATTCATAATTTTGATTTAATAATATTGATCGTTACATTTATAAGAGCATTTATGCAAAATTCAAACAAGAATGATAACCAAACTTCCGATGTAAATAAAAGTTCGTGAGACAAAAACGTAGGTGTGAGTTCTCAATTTAAAAAAAAACTTTGATTACACACAAATATTTATAAAAAGTTCACCAGTATTATTTATGGTAAATATGACAAGCAAATTCATAGCATTTCCTCAGAGTCGTATTAATTAGCGCCTCAGCTGAGGTGTTTACCATCGTATTGCTGGATTATCTAAGTGTTGGCATTTTCCAATTCCGTAGCAATATGAAATCACTTCAATTAAATCTTACTACTTTACAAACTTATCAAAGGCAACATAGATGCTAATTATACTTAGTATTAGTACCTACGTTTCTAATTACTTCTGTCTGAGTTTTATCACTCTCTCACGATCGAAGTTTCTAACGGCCATCACTATTTTTTTAATTAGCTTCCAAAATAGAGCCCTCATAAATTTTATAGCTACATGGAGGTGTAATGCAGAGCCGGGGAGCGGGCCGAGCCGGGCTCGCCGCCGGCGTTCATTTCGGTATTACAGTTTTATGATAGCGTTTATGATTGATTAATCAGTAAGCCCAAAGTTGATCGCTTCCGCGCTTATTCACCTAATGGCGAAACGCACACTCTGATATGATGCCTACAATAGAGACACATCTTGAGATTCTTGTAAGATGTCATAAAAGTCGGTTTGATTTATAAGCTTATGGTCAGATGTTAGTTATTATGTTAGAAAATAGAACTGCTGCAGAATATAAATCCTTGTTATGATTATCTTTTTTTATAAAAATAGGAAATCTTATTCTTTGCTCTTACATGTTACTGTATGAAATATAAAAAAGATTGAAAAACAAAACAGCAACAATTAGTAATACATAATGTAGTTCTAATAATATCAAAATGTGTAATAATCGAAAGTAGTAAACAATATTTGACAAAAGGCAAGCTTCCAAAACGCGAAGGTGTAGAAACGTTTCATTCGACGACGTGATAAATGTTTGCATGTTTTGCACATATTTCTTACTGGTTTGGTGTTGTAATTGTGAAGTTTAACATCGATGGTGCGAGTATTGATTATTTGGAAGACTTATAAATAGCAGCATTTCTGCTTTTTATCCATGCTTAAATATATGTATTGATTTGTACCTATATAATGAATCGTGCTTACAACATGATTCTTAAGTTTTATAATGCAACTGTCAAACGCGTAGGTAACTCATAAGTAATTGAGTTCAAACATTGCTTCCGCGATAAGGATCTCAAACTGTAGAATACAAGCATGAGTCTTAAAATTCGTGTCTACATACTCGCATTACTTTCGAGTGAGCGGCGGCTACCGAGAAGCTTTTATTGTACTCATGATAAAGAACTCGGAGCCATCAATCTGATGTCCCATTTCTATTAGAGCAATGGACTTATATTGTCTTATGTCGCTGCCAATTCTAATCGCTATCAGACCCATTATAGTAAACTACTTTTTCACAAAACAAAACAACTTTGAAATAGTGGAACAAAAGAACTCTGCGTCTATCGCGTTTTTATGGGCTACGATAAACACTAAAATGAGATATAAAACGACAGGTCTCGTCGGAATGAAGCAACGTCCTCGTTTTCTTAGAAAACTTAGATGTCTGATATACGGCAAATGTTAGGCATTAAGCTATATGTCCCCTACAATTTTCTTTGACCCTGAATGCGGTACGTTCCGTGGACCAAAATTACACGGTAGAGAATATGCTTATATCACTCCGAGATCTGACCGTATAATATTGCAATAGCCATTACGGACAAACCATAGCATCTTCAAAGTGGCTCGTAAACGCGTTACACGGCTACTAGAAATGTAATTTAGCGGTACTGAGAAAGAAACGATGGCAATCTGCAGATGAATGAAGCAGCGTTAGTGCACCGACGCCGACGCCGTCACACTTTTTTCCGGTTAAGGTGTTCTGGAAACTTATCTCTCAATCGTATGCTCGTAACTGCATGTTGCGCTCATATTTTCAGATCTGCCCGCCTCATACCTGCTCTATAAAACTTTCGCAACGCATTACACATAACATAATATGTAACGCGTACCTAAGCAACTTTAAACTTTTTCCTCAGATTGTGTGTAAAGCTTAAAAGCATAAACATTCCAAAGCAAAGCGTCGGTAAATAACACTCATAGCGTAGAACACCGTAATTACTTAGTTGCTTTCGGATGGTGCTATGCGCCTGTAGAATAAGCTATTAATATCACCTAGTAAGGATATCAAATAATATTGTATTAGCACCCGCTAGTGGCGGTGTTGGTGATATACCTACTAATATTTGTGATGTTACATGCGAGATTACATTTTTTGACATTTAGCCGTAGTAATCGTTCATTACAAAATTATATTAAATCGAGTTTTAAATACCTTATACATATAAGTACCTAACTTGCCGTCTGAAGGAGGCTTTTAATTATTAGAATGCTAAACAACAACGGCAAAGTCACGCGAAACAAAAAGTACTAGTGTGGTATGCAAGTATGTTTTAATTTTAATTTAATTGGTTCAGGCGAGAGTGACATTCGAGGCTGTCAGATTTAAGTCGTATTCAAGGTGACAGTCTCTCTCGCATCGGACTAAAATGGCGACCGAGTTGGCATTTAAATGCCATGCATTTTTAAATTCATGCAACGTACATACATACGCATAATAATTAACAATTCGACTTCGATTACTTTGTCATAAATGTGCGCGTATGTAGGTAGGTACCCATGCCCGTTAGGAAGATGATTGTGCTTGCATGCCATTATTTACTTTATGATTTCTGTGGATACTGAAACATTGGCGACAAAGTTTACGAGAGAGTATGGTCATCTGCATTCTTTGAATATTAATATTTACTTAACAGTAGCTAAGTTTCTGCCTGCTAAATGCCTGCTATTTAAGTACTTATAACAGGGTGTATTAGTACCTTATTTTATATTTTTGTCAAAAAAAAAACAAATTAAGTGCGAGTAGGTTTTGCGTTTTGGGGGTTCTGTACAAACGATATTAGGTAGATAGTTCAACTATTTTGTGAATGGAGGAGTCTTGATGATTTTTGTCTGTTATTGGCAGGTCATTTTATTGTTGTATATATTTTTTTAATATGTTTTAACTACAAATTAGTCGGATCCATTTTCCTTTACTTGTAATTCTTTCCTCATGATTACAAGTCATCCGGAAATACCTACCTGTAGGTTTCGATGAGTAAACATAAATGGCGATGACTTAAAAGCTTGAATGTGCATACATATTATTATCACACCCATTATACATATTATTACCATAAGTAAACATTAGAAAACTTGCAGCCACTTCTGATTAAAAATCTTAAGATGGATAGCTATGGTGAACCGTGGTGACAGGTGATCAGCCCATCGCCCATATAAATAGTCCATCACGTTGGAGAGGATACTATCCCTTAGTCGACTTTTACGACATGCTCAGGGAGAGAAGCAGCTGGACGCATTCTATGTTTTTTCTTTACTCGCAGTCCAGCAAAGAAGTAAGTATTAGTAGCTTGAATGTGCCTTCATTATTTCAGTTGATTATTTAAAACAGTAATAAATAAATTATATTAAAAATTATTAAATATTTAAAATAGTAATAAATTTAAAATCACGAATTGGTTTCCAGTAAGAACCTTTGTTAGAACCCATAATACTTTATCAAACTACTCTTAGTTGATAAGTGTTTTAGTAGATACTGAGGGTCGATAATGTAAGTTTATAAAATAAGGTTTCAATTGCAATCTAGTATCAATAAATATCCTTCAATAAACCTTTTAATCTCACGAGATATCGTATCTGTAGCAACGTATTCGATATTTACATGGATTGTGTCTCAGACAGATACATAGAGCGTTGACGTAGCGCACTGGATAATATTGTCTGGTAACTGTCATTATTTAACCCATTAATTTAACTGACAACATACAACATTGTTATAAACGGAAACCTAATTGCATTAATTCAACATCAGTCACTGAGGTCTAGCCTTAGGGTCCTATTAGCTTTTGTTATTACCGTTATAATCATATATGTTTAGTCCTGCGGTTTTAGCTTCGATATGTTTTGTAATCGCTTGACATTTTATACATCTTTAAAATAGAGTACAGAATAAGCAATCGATTTTGTTATAAGGAAAAGTTTAGTATTGTGGTAGTTGAAGTGTAAAAGCATTAAAATGCAAATCTGATCTAAAATGTAGTGCATGGCTGCATATCTGGGCAGTGGCAGCAGCGACGACGCACACATTCCTCGCCCACGCGGCAATCAGCGCAGCACTGGCACAGAACTGCTAACAGTACCTACTGGCCGATGTCGCAGCTGTCACGTGTTGTTGGACTGTGGATTAATCCACCGACCTACACTGTGTACTAACATTTTCGTTTGATTTGGGTGTTGTACAATATTTTATTATTTAGAAACTAGCTGCCGCCCGCGGCTTCACTCGCGTGGTACCCGGTACATGTACAATGTTTTTTCCTGGACTATAACAAACATTTCAAAACAAAAATCAGCTAAATCGGCCCAGCCGTTCTAGAGTTTTAGCGGGACAAACAAACAGCAATTGATTTTTATATATATAAGATTATGGTTTCTGAAGAAAACCGTTAGCTTACACCTGCAGCTTTAATCTTCTAGGCGTACGATAACACCATATTTCAAAACTATGCATGTACCTAATTAATTTCCTTTCTTAACAAAAATAAGTTGCATATTATTTTACCTATATATTTTTTCATTATAACTCGTTCTAGTTATGTCTTCGAAATATATAATATAAATCAATTGAGTATTCTTTTTTATATCACTTAGATCAAAAAAACAATCTATCGTTTATATGGGCAATATGATCATAACATTATAATACCTAACTCTACATGGTATACGGTAATCTGTTTGTATCGTCGATACTCGAGTCAAAAGCCGGAAGTCTCTAAGTATAATTCACTACTATTATCATATCATTGGCAACACTTTACTCAATTATATCAAGGAGAGCAATACACTTTACACTTTATTGTATGTGCGATCTAGACGGCACAACTTGCCGTTCAAAACGATCTTGCTACATAAGCTTAAAGATATCGCACTAAGGTTTACATTTGTAAGGAAAATGTAAAGCAAGCAAGTGTCTGGTTGTTTTCTATTTTAGAACACTTATATGTCTTAAAGATTTTAAGAACGATATGCAAGTAGATAATCTGGTTACGTATTCTTTGTACCTACAATGTTAAGGTATTTAGTTTAAAATAAGAATGTAAAGAGAAAAATATTTAAATTAAACCAAACAATAAGAAAACTGCTAATCACCTAAGTATCATACACAAATATATATGCTCTATGTATATAAGTACATACCGAAACCACTATTATTTGTCAATTACACTACATTTTATCCTGCGATGTTTTAATTTCCATGTTAATAAAATAATAATTCCAATAAATAAACATGAACGCATCTCTGTGACTAATTCAAAAAGATTTTTTACTTACATTTTAATAAGCGTCTGAGTCACCAATTATTTCCTTGTATAGTAAATGCAATTTATATAGTATTTTATAAATTGGAATGACACTCCAACATTAATAGTACTGAGTTAGTGCCTTGATGTACAGTAGTACCACAAATATTGTGCACTTCGGCAATTTTCGTCTAGCTTCTAAAATACAAACTAACGGGATGACTATAAATGTAATATAGAGATGTTACAATAATTGTGTAGCTACTTTTTTTAATAAAGGGTTGGTGCAGTTATAATTAGTTGACTATTAGTTGCATATTCGGACAAATTCGGTTTTCATACAAAGCACGAAGCTTGCCGAGGCGCACAATACTTGTGGTGCTACTGTACACCATTAGTTGGTAAGCATGTGCTATGTATGCGCGTAAGTTTGTAGGCTGTACGATGTCAGTGTAATTTAACACGCAGGAGGATGGCCGCGACACATCCCGTCTCCGACAATCAATTTATCCACCGTCCATAATCACGAACAATTAATTTTTTCTTGAGGCAGTTAATAGGACTACGCTTTCGTCGGTTATTTTCTCGATAAGGGTCAAATTGTACCGCCCGCGGCCTATGTGAACAAAACGAGCAATTTGAACCACTCGAAATATTACTGTTGTATTCCACCCCGTTCCTTATCTCGTTATAGTGGCTTGCGGCTCGCAGTAATGACACAGGGTAATTCGGAATGTGTACAAATTATTGATGCTTCTTTTATTACACGAGATCGAAGATTCCATAACGGTTTATTATAACAGCTCACAAGTGGTTTCATTGTACCCTTGCGGAACTGCAGAACAATAGCATCAACGTTGGCCAATTGACCCTTCTATGACGCCGCGAACATAAATGGGATATTTTTTGATAAATCTACAAAAAGAAGAGAAACAAAGGGCTCATAAATTGATCGTCGGCGAACAGTTTATCATGATCCAACTTTCTCTGAGTGCCGATGCACCTCGCTGCAGCACACACGCGCCGCGCCCTGCCTCCTGCAGCCGCGCAGAAAGCTGCATCGGTCCGAGCAATATCACCTAACTGTTATGGCACTGCATTCTTACATAGATACATACTTTATAATCCCTACTTTATAAGAATCAAGTTTCAAATCAAGTCAACTATAATAAGTAGTAAGCAGGTAATCATGTTGTTCATCAAGTTAGTAAACTTCTATCCGTTTAATGAAAAGTTTAATCTACAAAGCACCTTTAAATTTATCTTATATAATGTCTACACTTAGATGCTAATTAAAAATCTAGACAAACCTATCAGAATGCCTATAAGAAAAATAAAATTGTCATCATGTTTATTACAAACCATTTGTTTCCAGAAAACCGCTGCTGATCAAATTGACTTTCAGTGATAACGTGTAGTGTCCGTTACAGTCGCATAACTGCGGCGCATCGTTCTCAGGCCGGCTCTCTCCGCGCTGTACGCATCTACCTGCCTGCTACACCAGGCGTGCCATCAATAGCCTTTTGCGCAATTCAAAGGGGTGTCACACAACTAAGCATTATCTTTAAAGCTATTCAAATGAAATGGGACGTACTTTAGGGAGCCGATTAAACAAAGCTTTCGATGACCGCCGATGACCAGTAGGTACCCGACGAACGGATGACCAGTGTGGGAAGCGACATTTTAACCTTTGTGAAAGCTTGACCCTTCTTTTATGAAGCTATAGATAATGTTTAATTTTTATGAAAAGGGTCACTTTGAAGCATTGAAATCTGGTCTGATGTGATTACTTATTTTTTTGCGCGTTTCAAACGGTAACTTTAAATGAATGAGATAAAAATGTTCTCTCACAAACTTCTCATGCATGTATTTTTCTACCTATAATTACGCGAACTCGGCATGGACTCCTCGAGATATTTTCGTGCGCACGACGTGAAGGGCTTGCACAAGAACTTCGGCCATTTCGGAGAACAGAAATATGATAAATCGGACCCTCCAATTATTATTGCATTCGGTAAGAAGGCACTCACTATACTTATGGCGATTATTGACCAAAATCGGTACCTGTGCTCGTTACGCCAATCATACACTCGCCGAGCAAAGTCTTATTACTTTATGGAAAACCACGGTCAAATTGGATTTTTGGGAGAACTTGACTGTTTATGGGATTGGGAATTGATAGTTTTACTAAACATTTCAGTTGGCCAGTTACCTAATTGAAAGAGAATATAGAGTGGAATCAATTCATTTTACATCAAATTAGTAGCACAGCCGTACAATTGCTAAGATCGTTATTTAAACCATAACAACTCAATGTGGATTGGATGAAGCATTTGCTATTTGTGTCTAGTTAATGTTAGTTGAGGAAATAAAAATACATAAATAATTAAAGAAATGAAATATGACACATTATTTGCGGCAATCCATCTCTATAGAGCTTCCTTTATAAATATATTCTCAATCTAGAGTGGGCGCGCCTTTCGACTTAATACTCGTAAACATAATTTCGTAATTATGTAAAACGGTAAAAAAGCCAAGTCTCAAATCGTTCACTATATGTAACGTGCCATAAATTAGTAGCCGTTATAATAAAATTTGGAGACGGTGAATGTTTTAAAGCCATTTTGGTTCCAATCAATAGACGTAAGACAAGTGTTCTACTTTTATTTTTCAATTACTTTATTTATGCGGTTATTGATTGAAGTAGGCGACAAGAGTAGGTAGATATAATTTTAATAATGGCCTGGTGCAATTAAAACCGTTAAATCAAAATAACCTTTTTGAATCGTTAGTAGTCACAGATAAAAGAATACTATAGTTAGAAAAAGATGTAAAGTGTGGTATAATATGTAAAATTGTAGAATGAGTTGCCGGCCTCTGTTTCCGTTGACGTAGGTATGACCCTGCACTGCACCTTAAAGAGAGTTAATAGGCATCTCCTGTGAGAGCTTGCTTGATCTCATCCTTGCTAGGCAAGCTTCGAGGTCAAGAGCTTTCTCATTCTTAAATAAAAAAGTTAAATGTTGTCAACAAGGTCACACCTGGGTCCTGGGTTGTACACTACAACATTAGACTTGGAGTATAGACGGCACATTTTCACACGACATTATTTATGCAGGTGTACTAATATCGATTTTTAAGCTTAAAAATCTTAAATGAGCTTGGTATAAAATGCAATGACTTTGACTTCCGCGTCCGTCTCCACGCCTCCCGATTTCACTCAATTTCGACTAATTACCCCACCACAGCCGACGTTTTATATTTCCTTAGATCATTATTTTAATTAGTTCTAAACATTGGTTTAAGATGTTCTCACGACATTTTATTCTAATTAATTTCAGTATGTTAAGGTAATTACTTTGACCATGTAGCAAGTGTTGCGGCTCATGCGAATCTTTAACTGACCATAAAGTAGTGGTTATCTAGTAGGTTTTGCAGTACCATCCTCAATTATAACCCTGACTTTATTAACCTGTAACTGATAAGTCAGCATTACCTATCTAGCTTATAAGATACTTAAACATGTAGTGTGCATTCATTATACATGAAAATATCGCATCTTGTGCATATATTTCGTCTTTGATTAACTGCGTAGCTGTTGTTTTCATACTAATACAAATATATTCAAATTATACCGCCATTTATAAGGTGAGCGTTAAGGAACAAAGAAAAAAAGCTCCTTTGTTCATCTGACCTCTTAGCTAAAATAAGGGATAGTTGAAAAGAACCCCGAGTTTAACGCTCATCAACCCTTTATGGAGTCGGACAATGAGGAAGAGTGACGATGTCACCCTTCTCCGAGCGAGTGAGCGTTCGGCGGCGCTGCGTGTGCGTGTGGGGCGAAGGCGCCGGCCGCAGCAGTAGCGAGCGACGCCGCACCCGGACCGCACCGCCGTCCGCCGCGCACTGAGCCCGTCGCGAGTCCAGCTCGCCTGCCGACCTGCTCCTTCCAACCCCGACCGGAGCCAGGAGCCTGACCGGACATCGCATTGTCCACCACTGACCCCTATTGGACGAGCCCGTCGACTGACCGGTACCTGACCGCGTCATGCAAAACGCCCTCGGACTTTGATGCGGGGTTGCCCGGTTGCCCCCTCCGCGACCAGTTTTCGACTTGTTCCACAGGTATTTTTGATTATTGCTATGACCCGTTCATCTTGACCAAAGCTTGAACAACATAGTGATTCATTCTGATAACATCATCAATAATAGTGGTCCGATATGCAGCAGATTTTATGATGAGTTGATTAATAAGATATTTTGAAGTCACCTAAGTGATATGTTTTTTTAATGTCCTATATTTTCAACATTAATGCGATTTAATTATTTATATTTTTGAAGAAACTTAATCAATCCAACAAAATACTGTTTTGTTTGACGGATTAATTGCTCATATTTTTGAATATAGCTATCTGTCTACACCTAGTATAGTATCTAGTATCTGTCAATTTAGTACATTTTTTAGGAATACTCGAAGTCTTCTAAAATAATGGTATTAAGTACAATTAATACAATATATTGTCCTTGGATTGGAATGTTTGATGTATTGCTTTAAGTAACTCGACCAAAAATAAACACACCTGTAACCTATTCCCAGTAGCTGCTAAAGAATATGAATGTTTTCTAAACCCGGCCCGGCTTTTGTTGCCTGTTACCTAATTTTATGTTGATCTACATAGTACATAATTTTCAAAAACCTGTTAAAGTTAACATGCTAACACGTTTAGGAAAATATGTAGAGATGTGCAAAATTAGGTGGATTTTACCATATATTTATTAAAATAATAAGTCCAAATTAGTATGATCAACTTTAATTCCGAAATGATCATATTTCCTACAGTTTATCACCCATAAAACTAGTTTTTGTTGAGTAGATATAAAACGCACAAACAAACTATTCTGATAGTGGGTTATTATAGATAATTAGGCGGTAATATCGCAGTAACATTATTTCCGCGTTCGGCGGCGCAAGCGGCGGGCGGCGCGGGCACACTAGGCATTCGTCAACAGATTTATAGCAAGTTTGACCGTGAGACCTGAAGCGTAGCCATTTTTTGCCTAATGCGTTATTTATGAAAATGTGATTATAAAATAACCCAAGCAAATACAAACCAACCTAACGTTGCTCACGTCAAAAGTTAAGATTATAACGCATAAATACGAACTTGTATTGATCGCCTCATGAATATATGATAATATAGTGTTACTGTATTTGTTTATTCATTACTTGAGACCTCAATTTAACTAATTACACTATAAGATGTTAATAAAAATATGGAGGTTGCTCGTGACCGTACCTACATACTCAGGCTGCCTACGTACGATTTTAGGATCTGTTATTGTCCAAAGTTATTTTATGTTTTATAACATATTCACAATAATACAGTTAAATCAGTTAATATAGAGTGATTCTATTATATTGTCTGTATCATGTTTGAAATAATCGTGTTAATAATGTATTCAATGTTGATAAATTTATTTAGCACAATTAAAGTATGCGATACTTGAAAGCGTAGACATTATTTTTTACAGCTTATGTTTAACGTAGAAATCTCACGTAACATGGGCCTGGACTAAAAGAGCCGCTAAAGTGCCAGATGCGTGGAGTAAAGTCCCCCGCTATGTACCGCGACATACATTAGAATAGTATTTTCGAATATCAAATATTAGTTTTGGCGGCGGTCGTTGTGCACACAATTCATGTTTATTTCTCTAAAACATCGCCGCACGCCCGCTCATACATTTGTTTAGATAATAATTGATTTTTTATTTACTTTTCTAGTGTTGCCGTACGAAGAACACGACAAACATTTTTAGGGACATTTTCTCACGACCGTCCTCTACCATAGTTTACCGCTATAGTTTTCTTGCAAAAACCTTTCATAACATTATATTGACTGCAGAGCAAATCGGTGACCGCAAGCGAGCGGCCGGCCGCCCTCGTGTGTCACACGTCAGATCAAATATACGAGATAAAACTAAAACTAATGTACATTGAACTCAAAGCTTTTCACAATCACCGGTGTGGGCAATAAATAAAGCTTCGACGAAGAACGGGAGCAATTAATATGGGCGCGCCCGTCTCGCGTGAAAGTAGCAGACTCAGGCCACATGTGTACCGTCTCTATACATATATGGCAAGAATATAAATAAATACTTAAAGGTAACGATATCACTCACACACACATTTACACCTTCTGGTAAGAAAAATGTTTCTGTTTATGTAATTGATACAAGCAGTCCTTTCGTATCGTCGCGTGTGGAACATTGAGCTTTCTTTTAAGCACTGAATAAAAGCTTACTAATTTAAATGAAGACTTTTATTGAGTTTTGATAAACCATGGTAAAAATTATACGGTCAGATGTATTCACTATACAGAAATAATTTATCTTTCTATATTGCGTTTAATAAAGAATAAATCAAAATCGTGTATCGTAATCACAGGCTTGGGCAGAGTATATTATAAATGTTTCATAGGTGTACAATTACTTCCACGTCCAATTACTAGAGGCTGAACATATATTCGGCTGACCTACATTTAGAAACATTTTGCGATATAACCTCCCACACATGCGGACATGTCGATATTGCATATCTGAGATTTGAATATGGCCACGGCGAACGATAGCGAGCGTGGCTACCAAAGAGTATGCTAATACCGGCCTCGGGCGATGAGGCGCGGGCTGCGTCATACGTGTCTACAATGTATGACTCTAAGGCTTCTCGCTTTGCTTTAAAACTTTCCGCCACGATATCTAAAACATACTTGAAAGTGCATAGATATACTAACAGGTTAATTATCTATCATATATGTAAAGCAGAAAGTTTTAATAGCATTTCTGTGAAGAACGGTTACGGGGACTAATTTGATTACCAGAACGGATATCTCGGTTCTCGTTATGCGTTGCTACAACCAAGTCAAATTGCGTCGCAATATCCCAATGGGCGATAAAAAAGTTCTAATGTTTTTAACTTTTCAACGAGCTTTTAAATACATATGAGTATATTTTCTTAATATCTCATAGTATCGTTTAGCTACATTTTGAAAGATCATAAAAACTTTGGAGATGTAATTATGTCTACAGTATCCTAACGTGGCAGTGTTTTTTTCTTTGTTTATTTAGCGTGTTCCCGAGAATCCCACGCACGTTGTAAGTTTTTCTAGGTATAGGGCGTGAGTGCAGCGCGGAATGCGGCCCGTGTCCTCCACTGCCTCATGGACGTATTTAACCGTTGTGGTTAAGGGCCGAATTCCTCGGCGTACAACTTTTTTATATTTACTAATAGTCAATATGAAAATTCATTTTTTGTTGCGTTGATAGACTTTAAGTCGCGAATACATCAGGTACAATCAGCTTAGTGGGAATAATGTTGAAGAAATGCGTGCGTAGTGAGCCTCTCCCATACCTACTCGGTGTAGCTACGGGCTACGCGCCGTAGATCATAATCGGGCGAGTATTTATTGGCGAGCGCGCTTTCTAAAGCCCTGCGCTTGCGCCTGCGATGTAAAGCTGAATACTCAAGAATGTCAAATGACACGCGATGTGGCCAGGCGCACTTTATTGCCAACTAGAACCATCATCGTCAACATAATTTTGAATAAGTATGTGCAGTTGATGTTTAGATTTAATGTATTACTTGCCTACCCACTGGTATCGTTTTAGGTACACAATATAAAGTCATGCTTAGTGCTCAGTAGGTAAGGCACTACCACCTAATAAAGTGTTTAGTGTAAAGGACATTATGCATACATTAATAAAGAAGGTTTGAGATCAATTCATATTTTATATTTAATAATAAACTAAAACAGCTAACTGGATATACTATTATGTAGTATAAACATGTAACAGTTAATTTTAAACTAATAAATAAATGTAATCTGGCGGATGAACCTCCGGTGTAACGGCGTGGAATGTACAATTTATTGCGTTCTTTTACTTAATAGCTTTCAATTCCCAAACACGACAATTCAGCTCTGCAGCAGAGCGATAAAATGGTATATGTTCCTTATAATCACTTTTATTGATACTTTAGGCAGGTAGGTACTTTAAAAATGTTGAGGGAAGTGTATGATCAAAGCCGATGAATCGTAAAAATATTAATACGAATAAGTTAATATCAACTAAATACATCAATGTTTCGACTAATAATATCCATATTATTAGCAATCGCGATGTAAGCACAACGCTACCCGTCCATCAAAGTAGTCGGAGAAACAAGTCTTGACACTTGCTTTTTTGACGCTTGTTAATTTGATTTGACGTAACGAACGCTGAGCACATACAAAGCGCGTTGTGGATGTTTTTTTTATTATTTATTGAAAGTGTGACGTGATTGAAACGGATAGCCAACATGTAGTCAAATTGTGGTTCAAGAACGCATTGGAAACGGCACCTCGAATATCAATTGAAATATAATCATCATCATCATCCATTGTCTGACTTCATCTACTGCTGATAGATTTGTTTCTTTTAGATGTGTGCCTTTAGAAATTCTGTGCTAGTTTAACACATCTATTAATTGAATCTAAATAGATCAAATGACTGTCTTTCAGATGACATGACATAGGTATACAAATGGTACTTCCTGAACAAGATTTGTTAAGTGGCGAATAACTTAATATATTTCATCTATAACTATTTACGCCAAGGTAAATTAAAAATCAATAATGATTTTGCATTGATTTATCAAGTCCATTAGGTAGGTCGTTGTAGGTTTTTTGCAAGTAAAATGATATGAGACTATTTACCAATCAACCAACCATTAAGAGATAAAAAAGTGTTATGATTAATAACTATTTAGATACAATCAACTTCGGGATAGAATGATCATTCTATCATCCGGCATTTTGTCATTTTTGTTGCTTTTTTCTTGCATTGATGTAGATACGATTAGCCCAACAAAACCAAAATACAAAAAATAATATTAAGATTTCTCTGTAAGTGAATATTAAATTCTTAAGAGAAATAAATTATCTTTAACCAGATTCTATCTCAAAATTGGTTATATCTATGGAATTTTGTTTAATTGAAAAAAGGAGCCTTTGAAGCATACTTTAAATCCTCTCAGCGCACTGGTTCGAAAGAACTAGTGACATGACTAGTAAAAGTAGTAGTATTATTTCTAAAAAAATTAAATGAACTATCAAAATGTGGTAATCGTAGTAACGGTAGGGTATGGCGCGGCCGCGGGGCGAGCAGGCTGCGAGTACCTGCCGAGAGCGTGTGAAGTCCGGCGCAGGCAGGGGGTAGCGCTACAAAGAAATATTCAAATGCGCTCTTGGACGCACCTCGCATGAATGTACATTACCCTATGACCATATTATTTTTAACATGCGAAGATAATGGCTCATCGGGGCGATTCTTAATTTTTTTGTCGCTTTCTTATACGAGACCTATTATATTGCCCGCAACGCTTTAGGGTTTTTGTGCAACCGGTGTATTTTGTCATTAGGGAAAAAGTATAATTAATTATATTATTATTTTGCGAGTTCGAATTTGTTTATTGACTTTTGAATCAGATTTGAAATTATTTTTACCGTTACGAATATATTGTAGCAATAAACATCGAATAATTATTTTATATTTGTAAAATCTTGTAACTTTACTATGTTAACGTCGGTATTTATTTGTTTATTATTGTAGGCACATAAGAGATGTTGGAATTTTAATCCTAAGGTGTGAATTGGGTTTTTTTCTTATGAAAAGATTTATTATAGTAAGAATTCCAGAGTCTTGGTGCTTATGTATTTACTATTCAAATTCAATTACCTAAAGACTGCTACTGTAACCTAACTGTCTGAGATATACAAGTAATGGTAACTTATAATTTCTCAGTGGTGTATTTATTAAAACGTTAAGCAACAATAACAAAATTATATTAGATGTGGGTCCATAACCGGTGTTTATGACACTTTACCCTGTAATTTGGCAATCAGTAGTTACCGCTGGAGGTTGCATTGTGCTGTGTCGCCCGCTGTGTTAAAGATCCTGTAATTTTGCGGTTACCCAGAGCACTTGCAGGTGTTTACATCACGGCCGCGAACTAACTAGTTTTGTATTGGGAATAACCCGACAGGATGCGTCAATTAGGATTGCATCTTGACGTGTTCACTTGTGAACCGTTGCAGTATAGTGGTAATTGATGTCTGCACTCAAGTATTGAATTCAATAAGACAAAATTTCAGATAACGATCGTTAATTAAACTCATACCTTTATCGGGATGATAAATGTTATCATCATCATCATCATCCACAAAAAGATTTGACACGCTGTTGTGTCTCTCTTTGTTTTCGCCACTTATAGCTCAGCCCCAAATCAAAAAATCAAATAACTCTAAACTTATATCAGAGTTAAGAAGGTATCTGCGAAATAAATGATACCAAATAGCTTTGTGCATAGGTGAATAAACAAATGATGACTTTAATTTACAAGAACTTAAGTAATATGAGTTTGAAACTCGACTTTTTGTTGGCATTCGTCGTTCGAGACATAAAAAACTATTAATTTATTCTGTTGCTTTATAAGACGATCTCGCATCTAAATTGTGTTCGTCGATTTCACACGCTGAGCGCTGCACTGACCATTGTCTCGTCAGTCACAAAAAGAAAATTGCGAGCCGCATATTGTGTTTAACCCTTCTCGGCCCTGTGTCCATGAGCGTCGAGGCCTACGGTATCTCACCGGCCGACAATGTGCTGACGGGGGACGCTCATTGTTTCGCAGCATCCGAGGGTCCTGCCGTGAATTTATGCTCGCCTGTCATAACAGAATAAGCTTACGCATTGTGAATCAATATAATGATCTCATCTATACACGCCTTTTGTTTCTGGGTGTTGGCCTTACGTAATGAATTAGGTTTTGACATTAAATTAAATGTAATAAGTAAGTGGATACTTTAAACAATGGGTACTCATTTATAATGTAGTATATTGATAAAAATCCGGTTTGATTTGAAAGTCGTTTGTCAGCTCTTTATGGTTATAAATATTTGTACGATAGGTACCTAGTGAGTATAATAAAGCAATTTGACATTAGAATTATTATATAAAACAAATTACATTACTAAATCGAAAGTTCAAACATTATGAATGAAATGATTGAATTTATAATAAAAACAAAACACACAGATAGCGCGTTGATGTCTTTTGTTCTAAAGGGTCTTGTAGTTGCGTGGGAGTGTTTTTTTTCATAAACAGTTACGCAAATTTTAGTCTAATTTTTTTTACGAACAAAATTACTTGTACACTCTTGTGTTTTAAAGTGTCGGCGTTCAGAGAGAATTGAAAGTAAAGATACAAAATGATAAAATCCGAAAATTATGCTATTTTTTGATAATATTTTGCTATTTAATCAATATAAATGCGCAGAAAGCAAGTTATGTGGTTTTTTCAGTTTATTATTTGGCACCACTTTTACTTATAATATAGGATTGCTTTTAGTTCTGTAATCCCCATTAGGATATCAATAGTTAATTTCATATTTTTTAAGTCTTTGTATTGTAAATGCGTTTTTTTTGCTGTATTATAAAAGGCAACTAAGAGTAAAAAAAACCTTTTTATTTAGTGTTCTCTGCAGCTCGTGTTTACACTCGATACTGTAATTTCATAATTCAAGCGTTTAAATGCATAGCTTTTCGTGAGTGTACGCAAAAAGCGCAAAGCCTCGCTGGAACGGCGATTACGGTCCTTAAAATAACATCGTACGTTTAAGTTAATGACAGACACACCGACAAAATGCACTTATAATTGCATATACAAAGAGTTTTGGTGAAAAATTATCATGCGTATGGTATTACTGTGGCGTTCTCCCACGGGCTGGAAGGAATAAGCGCTTAGGCTACGTTCCTTTCGAAATAATTGCACAAGTGTTCATTACACTCGTTCATTACGCTCTCTCTTACCGCGTACAAACTTCATATATATCGTAAATAAATATATTTTGAGTAGTAAAGTCAAATTGATCAGCATCAGCATTTTGTTGAGAGATAGCGCCTTAAATCATTTATGTAGGTAATGTAAAAAATGTGGCGCGGCAATTATGGTGTCTCTGTAATATTTCTTGGTTGCGAAAGAAGAATAGCATCTTAATTGACTAATGACAAGCATGCAACCTCTCGACCAAATATGTCCAACTCTTGAGGCCGCCATAGTTGAGAGAAAATGGATAAAATTACTTATTATTCTTCTTACTATTTATTTAATTTAGGTGTAAGCCATTCTGAGTAATGTATTTGGTATGACATTTTACGAGTGCTTGCTGTTATTATACATCCCTGTTAGTATTTGGTATTTCATTGAGATGATTAGGTTCCCCTCGAAGTCAGGAGGCGGCTTCACCGCGGGATGGTGGGTTGCCTATAAATTCCCGTGGCTCTGACTAGCCGGTGGTTACTAGGCAATAATTGACGTTGCATATTTGCATAATTGTGTCCGTTAAGTGTCCGTATCTACATAAAATTGCGTCTTTTTCAAGACTCCTCTATATTTAGCCATGATGAAAATCGCTTCAATCAAATATTTCCTCTGTAAACCTACCTAGCTCTTAATTAATATTTATTTAGAATAAATTTACTATCAGGTGTATAACAGCGGAATCATTTTAATATCTAATTTATTTAAACATTTTGTATAATTAGATCGTTCTGCCTAAATTAATGTGTCGTTTCTATCTTGAACGATATCTCCCAATATCATAGAAAAATAAATAGGTACATTTTTGTTGTTGTGATATTATTTGAAATTTATACAAAGTGTGATACTTTTGATTATAAATTGACCTCTATTTGACACTACGATATTATATTAGTAACTAAATTTCTAATTTCACATGTGTTACGATAATCTAATAAGATTGAAGGTAGAGCATCTACCTATAGTTCTTTTTTTTATATACTTAGCAAACAAATAAAAAATACGTTTGTCAACGTTTGGGTATTTTGGGTGGATCAAAACAGTAATTCAGCAGTTAAAAGTGAAACTAATTAAAGTACGCTATTATTGTAGGTTTAAGTAAGCAGCTAACATATAATCAATAATAAATAAGACCGCAACAAGTTATCAATAAAATATTGTGAGGCTTTGTTAAAAGTTGTTGTATCAACCAAGTTGAGAATACATATTTTTTTTTACTGGAATTGTCAAGAAACGTTAGAAGGTTCGCGACATATTTGAACACTGCCCATAATTGCTAAGGTACCAATACATAGAGAATATGTTAATGTTGACAATGACATCACAAACACGATACTCGCAAATGCGAACGGAAGAGAAAAAAAGTAATACAGAAAACATTTTATTGCAGAGACATTTCCGTTCGATTGTAGATAATTTTTAATCTTGTGAGCTGTGCACAGCTAATCTAGTTAGATTCCAACTAGTAGAACTAGTCAATAAACATGGGTATGAAGTCCAAGTGGACTGGGCATCGCTACTGGGTACTTGCGACAATTACGCACCCCTATCTGATTGTACCTCAGTCCAACAGAGCTTTTATGATTCAACGCTAAAATATCTACTCACCAATGTCCCTTATTAGACCTTGTCATAGTAAAGTCGTCGAGCATGTCCGTTTTCCATAGATTTTATCCATATTTCAAAGGGATATTTTGTGAGGCTAATTTTCAATGTCTTGTGGTAGTAGGATGGAGATAATATATATTTTTATAAATTGTCGTGAAAACCGTTAGATGCTTAGTGGTGGGCAATTAGTATTCGTTTCTGATTTCCGTTCCGCTAGCAAGGCTTATCGACAGATAGCAACTAATATCCGCAATAATTTATCTCTATGACAGGCTATCGTGAGATTAAAATAAAAATATTTGTGAAAGCTGATATATTTGTTTAATATATTTTTAATGAGATCTCTGTTAATTATAATATTATTTGTGTAGTAGTAATATTTCGAGGAAAGAGGAACTATCCGTAAATCACTTCTATAACGATAAATTCGGAAGTGTGTGTGAATCAGCGGGGGTGCGTTTGTACGTTTGTTTCCACTCATCTTCATCAACGGCTGATCGAATTTGGTTGGAACTTAGAAAACACATAGTTTACGACCTGGAATAACATACCTATAGTACAGAGTACTTGTTGTCTAGCCTAGGTACCACAAAGTAAAATATTGTAGCTAGAGCTAGATTTATAAACACCTTTATGTGTAGACGTTGTGGTCAAAGGTTCACGTGGATTTATACATAATTCGTTAATGTTAACGTAGGCAGTTACAGTAATAGATAGGCAGCGGCTCTGGGACCAGCCAGCGTCCGTCCGAGCTTGTACTACACTAATGATAAATGATTCAAGGGATTGCGTTTCCTAAGCACCTTTTGCATTTAGGTTTATTTCAAAGCTTTTAAGAGCGAACATAAGTCTCACGTCAACATTACCTCGGCTAATAGACGAGTACGGTAAATAAACATTGTTATAAATTACCGCGCTAGGTATCATGTTATTTGCTCGAATATCCTTGCTTGTGAACGTTAAGGGCTATTTGTGTAAGGTACCGCAAACTCTCCATGCAGGGGCTGATTTTTGAAGAAAGATTATTATACACACTTGATCTTTTTGGAGTAGAGTGTACAGTACATACAAGTTCGTATTAAGTGTTAAATGTTGGAATGGAGTGCAATGTTGCGAGGTTCATACGTGTCGCGCCTTTGGGCGGCTGCTGCGGGATAACGGATCGTAAGCCGTGAGGCTGATTTATCGTGGACATCCACCGAACCTATCCGATTTGCATTTAGATAGTGCGGTGGCGCGGTGGCTCGGCGGGCGGGTCCGCTGCGTCCCACGATGAACACCGCTTTACTCTATCGCACGTAAATTAACTATAAAATTATCTCCCTGTTAAAAAAATGAAGATAGCTTTGCAACCCAATAATGAGAGATTTAATCGAGCAATCATCGAACCATGTTAGCTTCCATCCGACGCCGGATGACTTTCGATGGACAAAACCGATGATTAGCATGATTGAAGCCCATTATCGTGTCTTCTGTGAAATATTTTCAAGAATAACGTTATGAATTTAAACAAAGCTAAATATTCTGTCATTACTAGGCTAGGGTTTCTTGTACACTGTAAATCGGTTACGTGTAAATAGGAGTCAAAATGATTAGTATAAGATAGTTAGGCCGCTCTGGCGGAAGGCGGGTGCGCAGTGTCCACGCTGCTCGTAAATATCCCACCTCCGCAATTAGAAGGCGCCAATTTGGCGCATTATAAGTTTCCTATAACGATATAAGTAGTAGGTGCTCGAGGTCAAAGGGAATAGCTGCAAACTCACGAGGCCGACTCGCGCTCCAATTGTTTGCTGATTTACCACAGATCAAATTTAAGGCAAACATTTTGATTATATTTGAAGGCTATACAAGAAACGTTTAAACAGTTAGTCACAAGCATCATACAGATTAAACAAAAAATATTAATTTTGATAGCTTACCAATAGGGCGTCGAAGTTTGTATAGGAGAACCATATTTTAATGTCGTATCGTATTGAAATTCAAGTTATTATCCGTCGATAATAGATAATAACTTGAGTATATATAACCGTACAATGAACAGTTACATTATAGGCAACCTTAAATTACCCATACATGGGGTGCCATGGGGTGTTAAAATAGATTAAAAGGTTTAAATTTTAGTCTTGACTTAAAATTCTGTTTGAATACTTGATTAACCGTATAATTAATACTTGCACTATTGGATTTGTATAATGACACCCTAAAAAGGTGCAACGAGGTGTCATAATTACTTTAAGGTATTAAATGGTCGCATCACGTTGAAATTACAGACGGTAAAGCATAATATCAACATTTGCATTATTTGTTACGTTTGATGACCCCCTAAAAAGTGCAACGTGATGTCATAATTACTTTAGGATTACATTAGTCGTATTGAGTTGAAAGTCTAAATTTAAACGTAAAAGGGTAACGTATAAAATAAAAATAAGCAGTATTCGTTTTATCTATTGACCCCCTCAAACGGTGCAACGGTTGTCACAGTTACTATTATAAGAGATTAACTTTTCGTATCAGGTCGAAATTCAAAATTTATCAAGGATTACACATGAAATCAAAATTTGTTTTATTTGTTATGTTTAATGACCCCCTAAAAAGTGCAATGGGGTGTCACAGTTACATTGGGAGTTTAAATGTTCATAACTGATTGTAAAACGTTATTTACCTTAGGGTAATGTAAAAAATTAGCATCTGCATTATTGCCTATGTATAATGTATGACCCCATAAAAACGTGCAACGGGGTGTCACAGTTACTTTTGGAGATTAATGGTCGTGTCGGGTTTAAAGGCTGAATTTACATAAGGTAACGCATAAAATTCCAATTAGCATTATTGGTTTTCTTTAATGACCCCCTCAAACGGCCCGAACGGGTGTCACAGTTACTTTAGGAGATCAACTGGTCGTATCGGGTTGAACGTCTAAACTTACGAAGGGTTAAACATGCCTTTTTTGTTATGTTTAATGACCTCCTAAATCTAAATCTAAAAGGAGAAGGAGAAGGAGTCGCAAGTGAAATCGCGCGGGACAGCTAGTAGTTGTAATAAATAACTCTATTCGTGCGTAAACATCCATAGACATTTAGGATCTATTTTACATATTAATGTATTAAATGCAAATTGTTGTTATCTCAAGTACCTTGTAGGAAAATGACAAGTCTACATAAAATATGGAAGTCGGTAGTTTCTTAATAAGTTGAATCACCAAGTCTCATGCGCAGCGTATTGCAAATTTTCCTTGAAGGAGCGTTTAATCTTTCCGTCAAACAGATGGTATCCGCGCCACGTAACAAACTAACCACTTCGCGGTGCAAAAGGAAGAAGCACGCCCCTAATTGCGATATATCCTCGAGTATCTCCTACAATATGTAAATAGGAGTCCGCGGTAATTAAAGCTTATCTTGCGTCCTGCCATCCCGGTCTCGCTGATTGCTTCGTAAAATGATTGACATGCTATTTTAACAGCGTTCCGATAATGAAAACGTTCCTGTACAGTTTATTCATATTTTATTTATTGTTGACAATCACTATTTGCACAGGATAATTGATCGCGTTCTCACAATTGTCAGGTGGCTGATGAGTTGTTTGCGATTTTTTTAAGAGGCCGTGAGGCGCCGCTGCCTGTCTACATACTCGGCACTCGCGCGCGTTTCACATAAGAGCTTTTATTATTTTTTGTTGCAGAGTTCCCGATAAATTATCTTAATACGACAAATATTTACATTGGTCCTACGGATCTTATTGACTTGTCTATCGGCACACAAGTATTTCTTAATCGCTCTGCACATATCAAGGCGTCATTGTGAGAACGGTTTTCGTATTATCGGTAATTGACGATGTTTGAGTAGCGGTACAAGCAAATGGATTTTTCGACTTGAGAGAGCTTCTCAAGTAATCTGTTTTGCACAGAGCCTTTAAAACTGTATTTCTATGGCTTTATTGGTAGAGTTTATAGGTCTATAGACAATAATAGGTTCACGGTTTAATTACAGTCGCAAGGTTTCACATAATCGGACATAAATCACAGGATATAGATACCTGCCAAGCACAACCTGTTTCAATTCGCACGACACAATGCTCGTAGGGATCGAGCACTCCATTGTGCGCCCGCACAGGCGACATCTTTCTAATTTATACCTTCATGCTTGTTAGAAACATCAGCAAATCCATCCAAAACTATATTGTATCAAAAATTTAACATTCGGTTTTTAACTGAATTGCAAATTCATTTATTGTGTTCTCACATTTTTTTACTGCAGAGCTTTATAAAATTTATAGATACTACGTTCTCTTTGTTCAACTCGTAGTTCAGTGAGTATGAGTATCCCGTTTAGCACACAATTGAGAGTATTAACATTTCCATTGAAACGTGCCCGCTATAATCAGCCGATCCAAGTCGCTCAGCCCAAACATGACTTATCCCGCTGACAGTATGGCAAAGCCGACTTCTATTGAAAATGCTTTTTGTCTCGACTCGGATATAAGCTAAATAAGTGTGTGTTTTACACCTGTATTCCTTTATTTGTATTATCATAAGTTTAGTATTAGATTTAAAAGGATTTTTTTTCTATGGGCTATTAAGTAATGTCGTCTCAATGAACACGGACCACACACGGGCATTCAAATTAGAAAAGTCTGACAAAACGGAAATGATGCATTTATTCTGGTTTTAGTGAGCAGCGTGCGCCGCGGGCGTCCCTTCTTTCTAAGCTCGTAACTCTTCTAATAAGACACTTAACGCGAGCTTAACTGGTGCTTTATGTGCAACTTCGATTTATATATATCATTTTGATTTGTGATGACCCCAAAACATTTTATATTCGGTCGATTTAAATTTCCTCAGTTAAGGCGATTAGTGTAATAGTTTTCTAAGATTACTGTGTGCTCTGAATTTTATTTATGCAGTAAATAATTCAAACATTTTGAGCATTGCATGTTGAATGCTCGATATAGACCTTATAGCGAATATTTACATTTATTTATTATTAATGGTAGTTAGGAGACAATTTGTTGTACAACTTATCAAGCACTGCACGATAATGTTTTTTGCGCGATTTACACCGAGACGCCGACGCCGTCCATTATGCGATTGGATAATTGACTAATGGGCAACAACGTGAGGCTGCGAGGAGGACAACATGGTTCATATACATACAACATACGTTGAACTAAACCTTCTGTTGTTACTGATGTGGATATGTCTTCTGATTTGGATGAAACTTAGAATGTGCATACCTATGCAGCCTGGATACTGGACATAAGCTGCTTTTATGGTATCATGTGAGCGAAGTCGCAGGCGGAACACAGTAACAAAATGTTTATGCCTAAGGCCTATGATTAGTTAAAATTTACCGAATGGCAGGAGAACAATACTAACGTTTTAAGTCCTATTGTTCCGAAGCTTAGATCATATTAGCACTTAGCTAATCTATTCCATGCAGTTCTCTGAAAACAATGCTTGAATAGAGTAATACATACATTGCTTTAACTTTAACTTAAATTTGGATTTGAGGAAATAATTACGTCAATTTACTGCTCGTAGTCTGACCTCGCATAATTTGTAGGTACCGCATTATTTCCAGTTTTTATTCAAAACAATTTGTTTACTGTTTACGTGTTCGTTAAAAACGGCTTTTACAACGACATCAAAACTTTATCAATAAATAACCAGAGTTTCAAGTTCAGTTCCAAAATTTCCTCATAAGACTCGCGGAATATGTATTTTCTAAGTCTAAAAACATAACCGTCTTGCTGACACGAAGTTGCTTTTTTACTTATCTAACAATCACACATTATCAGAGTCACGGACGCGTCCAGACCGCCACAAAGGCCGCCACGCTATTCAGATCCGGGAGAGCACAATACAAAGACCACTTCATATAAACGCGACTTTATATCGCTTTTATTGAGTGTGTCAATCTACTGAGTGGTGTCACTCAACGGTCAGACAAGGATAATAATATCAAAGAATATGAATAAGGATTTTAAGCGTCTTTTATAAAATTTACGTCCTTATAAAAATTTTGAAACTTGTAATGAGTTATTGTCACTAAACTTATGGTCCGTTACACCTTTTGAAGATGTGCAAAGTTGTAACGGCTTTTTTAAATAATTGCAATAGCAATACAAGAAAATAAAATTCATATTTTCCTCTTCGTTATGCAGCCTGGTACAGAATGATTTATTACTGTTAAATTGCTTTGAATTAATGTAAGCGATAAATTTAAAAGCACAATTTCAGAAAAAAAAACCATGTAATAATTAGACATCGACGTTTTCAAATTACCCCAGAGCTACTAGTTACGCAGACAGGGAGACATGACTTATTTAGTGCCCATGTTGCGTTTCCATCTTTAATCTGCGTGGGCGCATATTTCTGCGAAAACATTTCTTGTTGTCCGTATATAATGCTGCCATGAAAACAGAAGTAATAATGCTGGCCATACTTGTACGGCAAAGAACTCCGTAAATGAATCATCGCATATGCGTTCCTCGCCAGAGCGCAAAAAGAGGTTTGTCGAAAATGCTCATCTCGTTTAGTTCGCTCCGTGCGGCTCGGCGCTGCCCGCTGGCCGCACTCATCCCTTATTTATTTATACTGGTATGAAGAATGTGCATTTTTTGTGGAGCCATAACAACGTAGTCCTGCAGTCACTCCCGGCACCAACCAACAAGCAAACCTGCCACAATCCACCCGCCAAATTCTTTAATTGACAAAATGCAGCGACACCACATTCCTTTTCCAATCATTACTCTTAATGTGGGAATTCAATACAAAATAGATTAATGCTAATAGGCATATTTTCACTGTTGCAAAATAAACTACAAAATGTATAAGGCAAAGACGACAACGTGATGTTAATTTATTTTATCTGACGGTTACTGAATTGAAAATAGTTTTTGTTAGCTCTTAATTAATATAATTGGAGAACAATTTATAGTTTCTTAATTATTTATTTGACATTCAAGTATAATTAAACCAGACCATGCTTTGTACAATAAGACAGAATCTATATTGTGTTAAACCTAGATAAGGTTTAACGAAGTCGAGGTTCTGTCCATATTGAGGTAGGTATGTTACATAAGGGATATTAACGAGGCTAGAACGGAAAAAATATTAATATTATAAATCCATTATTATTTTATTTTTCCTCTCCCATAACATAAATAACTTAATCACCGGGAAAATTGTTTTTAAGTGGTGTTTTAGCTTGATTATGAGTAGTTTGCTGGGGATATTGCAGTTTCTCTTATCAGTGATGATAAAACATGCGTGTGGTGAAGCCGCGCCCCGCACTTTCCCTCAAAGCCGCGCGCACCTGCCGCGCGCCGCCGCCGGAGCCGCGCAGCCTGTTCCATCGCTAATGCGTGATTCAATATATTCCGCAATGCGACTCCGACGTTTATGGATATGTATCTACGTGAGGTTATTGCACGTGAGACAGGTTAAGAGATCCACGTGAAAGTTTTACTATAGGACCCCGCGACTCGATTTAACTGATTTTCAATGGGTTATGGATATTTTTCATAGGTTCATACTCTCATGCATATCCGATCGTATTCAATAGGAAGTTTATTTACTAATTTATGCTCGGTTATCTCTGCGCTCTCGTCGTGTTTTAATTAAGAGATTAATAATGAAGCAACAGAGACGAGGCAACGACCGATGGGGATAAGCACGCCAGGCGGGCGCACGCAACCCTACGCGACATGCGTGTTGCTCCGTTACGACACCTACACCAAATTTTTCCACATGCCCGGGCAGGAGATAAGCGGCGAGCGACGTCGACGTGTTATTTATTAACGAACCGAATGATCGATAGTTGGACGCGTCACCGGACGTGGACGAGCCTTTCGAAACTCGCCGCCGCCGCCGTCGCTCCCGCCGCGCGCCCTCCGCACCGTGGACCACAGATAAATCTATCGCGCAACGTCTGCGACTCACTCAACCACGAAATTCATGTTTAGAGATTACTTTACCATCGAACATATAATTAAACTCTTCTGACGGAAATTGTTATTAAACGTTGCTTTATGACGGCACCAGTGCACCTTTGCTACTTTACTTAAAGCTCAGAACATATTTTTTTTTACAATCTGCACAATTATTATTATAATATTATATTATTGTAGCTGACTAAGGTATGAAGAAATACCATACACAACATTATAGAAAATAGTTTATCTATAAACACCTTCATCCTTATGGATAGAATCTGAAAAAAAAACGAAAGAAGGATGTTATCTTCCGTGTTTCAGAAAGTAATTAATTTAGAGCGTAGGCTTTGATTAAACATTTATTGTCATAAATCCTCGCGAATGAAAAATCGGGTTTTTTACAACGCTAATACTTATCTAGTTTAATCTTATCTAATTAATCTACTGGATCCCACTTCTGAGTAAAGATCTGCGTAGCTATTTTCCGTTCACCCTGATCCAAGGATTTACCTACTTATTTACCTATTAAGTAAAGTTTTTCATAAAAACATAGCAGTATTTCAACTATCGTGCACTGAATAGCCGTATCGAATGCATTGTTTGTGTAACCGAGGCTCCTTCAACCCTTTGCTCGAAGCCATCCGTTCCGCTCTAGCATACGTCACGTCTCGTCGTGACAGCTGTGCGAGGTACTTTCTAATCGCGCCATTCAATATACATGGCAAACAAACATGAGGCACCCTTAGCACTACTTTATCTTTATCAAGTCGCTAGGCAGCCGCAAAATGTTTTACAAAGCTAGTCGCTTTGTCTATGACCACGTGATTTTAGCAAAGTGATTTATTTCTTACTAGATTCCTCCTGCGGCTTCTCTAGCGTGTATATCCGGATTAAAAGTAGCCTTTGCTATTCCCGGACACAATGTCTATTCCATGTTTCAACCAAATAGGTCCAGCTATTAGGGCGTTATTGAAACTCAAATAATATACAATATCCAAGCTTTCGTATTTATAATATAAGTAGCACTTAAAACTTTTGACGTTGCCGTTAAAAGTTCGATATGGTATTGAACCAGTGCTTAGGGTAGCACTTGCGAAACATTAGATCCAAACAATTACCAACGAAGAAAAGAACAATCAATTTAAAAGCTGACTAGAAACATCGTCGAAGTCGTCTTTGAGGGCTACATTAGATCGCACATTATAGCTCTGTCAGTTTCAGGAGAGTTTTTAGTATAGATGACATGTGGTAAAATACTTTTCAAGAGGATTTGTAAGGTGGATTTTTGAACTAACCCATACGACTTTAATTGTCAAAAATGCAAAATGTCTTGGTCAAACATTAGGTATTGTGAGTAAACAAACTTGTGTGTTTACATGTGTCGGTTCGAGGCAAACTTGATAGGAAACGGTCGGAAATTCGAGGTTCAGCTGTGCAGGGCAGGTTAGACCAGTCCCGGTGGCCTCGCAAGGACCCCAGCAAACCTGTTAGATTCGTTGCACGATTTTTACGTGCGCACCTACCGGAATCTCATTCACGTGTTGCACCCGCGCCGCCCGCGCCCCTCCTCTGCCAGTTAACTCGTCAAATGACTCACGCTTCGGCTGGTTAAATGCCAGAAGCTGGCTTTTCCAGTTCTCTGATCCAATTCGCAAAATCTATTCTTACTTGTCTATAATACTTCATTTTTAGACCGTGTTAGGTACACCTTGTGCTACAGGTTTCCGGTTTAGGATATTTTTCGTTATAGGTAGGCTTTAAAAAACCAAGCAGTTTTATTAAGCTCAATACATCTGTTGGCTCATAATAATCACGTGTTTTTATTGATAGATCCAACCTAATCTCAATCGAGAAACTGATCCTGGAGGACACTATAATATATTCTTGTTCAACCTATAGACTTATTTTCTTAAAGATTAATGGCTGTCGGCGTTTGCGTCTGTACATTTCATTTCTTGTCGACTGTCTGACATCTAACAGCAATGTGTACCTGCTGGCATATGTTATACGGCAAATAATAGCGAGATATCAACACATGACCAGGAACAGGAATCAGGTAGAACTACGATCCGGTCAAACCCGTCCGACGCGTGCTTCCAACATTTTTTATTTATTTGTCTGCATCGTTGGATACCGCTGGGCGTGACGTCAGACGACCTAAACTGGTTAGTGAGGGAGCAGGGATTTGCCTCGTATCCTTCCGGTTCTGCAAGTGGTTCGGACCTGTTCTACACCAGGTCGCGCGGCAGCAGGCGCAGCGCGCGCCACGTGCCGCTGCAGCGGGCTAACCCGAAACTGCCTATTTTGAACGCTCTATCCTCGCAAAAGCCTGTTCCGATGACTACCAGTTTCACTCTCGCACTGGCCACTCACTCCGCTGACTCATCCCATGCAAACGCAACAATTAGCAAACGTAGCGTCACAATACACGATGACCGCCTGTTTGTGCCATCAAAGGTCAGTATCCGTACCAAAATGGTCACGCCTAATAACTGGTTCGTAAGTTGTAGCAGACCGGCACGTGAAACTCGGTTTGGAGTACCAGTATTTTACGCTATGTTTACTCGTCGAAATCATGATGGGATGAATGAGAACACTATCTACCGTTAGGCACGTTTACAAAAAGTTTTAGCTTTCAATTATTTTATTAGCGAAAGTAGATCTGTGCGTAACAATAATGATCCGGCGTGGTCGTGGATGAATATTGATTGTCTCTTTGTCAACAGAAGACGCAAGGAGGTGATGGAGGTCGGCGGGGAGACGTGGCGCTACTACTCGAGCGGGACGGAGCACCCGCTCAGCGCCGCCACCACCGCGGTCTTGGGGATGGGAGACGAGCAGTCCGGCACGCTCGTCACCGAGTACTACAAGTTGCCGCCGCTCAGCCAGGACGCACATCTGGCTCCGCACAAAGACGCAAAACTCGTAGACGTCTGGCCGTAAGTTTGCATTTTTATGCTGTTTCATAGAACTTGCTTTAGAAATTCGATTCGGAAGAAGAAAATACTTGCAATTCATATACTCTATCCTATGTGAAAATTCTACGAAAAACTTGGTGTAAGGAAACATCATATCTATGGCACCTACAGGCATAAACAAATACTAACTACATTTATAAGTACAATTACTTAGTAAACGTAACAGTAAACTGGTCCATCGTTGTTTATTGAACCAGCCCAAAGTACAAACCAATGTCTCTTATTTATGGGTAGGTACAGTTTTGTTAACATACATTTCATCCTTTTTGTTTACATAAATGTTATTTCATGCTGTTGTTATACGAACATCTCTCACTCTTTAAGAACATCTTTACATAAAATAGGAGTTCTGGTAAATTGACATATCTACTAAAGTTCCAAAACCAACGATTCCTTGATATTATTGTATATTTTTATTAAAAACTAGCGACGCGCCCCGGCTTCGCACGGGTGCAATGCTGATACTAAATATAATACAGAATGTCATCAGAGTGTCATCTATACGTCATTACATAGCTGTCATTATACGCCAATTACATAGTTATCATTTGCGTTTTGTTATTCCAAGTCTGATTCTTTTTTCTGATTTTTTTTTTCTGATTTTTTTTTCTGGTTTTTTTTCGGGATAAAAAGTATCTTATGTCCGTCTCCTGGCTCTAAGCTACCTCCCTACCAATTTTCACCCAAATCTGTTCTGCCGTTCTTGAGTTATAAGTGGTGTAACTAACACGACTTTCTTTTATATATATAGATGAGAAAACTCTCGTCTTCAGCCTGCTTAGGCAAGTTAAAACAATCATACATGAAATATAATCGAATATGCAAATTCAAAATAAGATAACGATAGAAAACAATCAAGAGGAATCAGTAAATGATCGCGGAAAATCAATAGTCGATTCTCACGGCCGTAGATCAAATCGAACATTCGTGTATCGGAACAATTATCATTATAATCGCTTGATTTTGAGGCACGGTGAATACAGAATGAATTCGCGTAAAATTTATATGTAAACTATGATAATATGCAATCTTTTTGTAGTGGCTGTTTTTGTATGAAGACGGATAGAGGCGGGGTTGCGAATGTGTTCCCGAGTCTCACGGACGAGTACACTGAGACAAGACGCCGCGTGGCTTCCGGCCCTAGCGACGTCTAACAATAACAAATAATAAAAATGTTAATGTTCCACTCAATAAATCATAGGTGCTCATTTGAATACCTATGCAGGGATTAACGAAATATCAGTTCGCAACTGCAAGGATCCGCGAACCCCTTCATAGCAGTGTGCATATCTTTGTATAATTTGCATATTTATGCCATTTGATAGCTTTTCCCAAAGTTCGATTTTTTATCAATATGTTTACAATATTTATTTAAAAATGTACTCTAGGTGTACCTTTATTATATGGACTCACTGGTGGTATGAGTGGGTTAGATTTTTAAATAAATTGATCATCAGTTTATATTTTAAACTATCATTTTTTACTTCTCCTTTTTAAGAACAAATTATGAAAATTTTATTCATTTTCATTAAAATATGGTAAAAGAAACTAATGTGAGTTTATATTTTTTATTTACAAAGACAAACTCGGTAAAAGTGTATATTATTGTCGGTTCATTCAACACATTCCCATAGAAATGCTACCCCGATCAAATTATACTCGCTTTTTGAAAGAGGTTGTTAACAGCATCCTTTCAATAGCGACGCAAAAATGAGCAAACGTGCCGTGTCACATTCTCAACACAGGCAGTGCATATTGTTAACTTGACCTAATATAAACCATTTAAACTTTTATGTTTTATTGTATTCCATAAATACTAAATGAAAACTAGTTTATATCCATGAAAATGTAAATTTTGTGAATTCATATAAATGGACAAGTATTGTTACATTCTTTGTTATATTTTGTACAATATCTGCTCTTGAATTTAAATAGTGAGCTGAGTAGGTATTGAATCATAGTTTAAATGGTAAATAGCCTCCTACGTTTTGACCGCACACGTCGCCGAGGCATCCCGCGTTGAGAGTTCTTGAAGCGTCACCTCTCAAAACATTTAGTCCAGGTTGTGTGCAGCGGCAGCGGCGATGGCCTCCTCTTCACCGTCGCCTTGTTTACGGGAGTGCATAATACAAATAATGACAATAGACGGATGTGGCTGGAAGCGGCTCACATTGACAAGGACGCCCAGGACTTGTCTCGAGTCATTGTCGGCACGCGTCCCACGCGCGCGGTTCAACGCGCTGCTATTGCTCATTCATACATTCAAAATAATAACGAGCGTTTCACTCGCCCGCACCCATCCGTGAGTTCTGTCTCTCCGAATGTGTTTGTATGCTAATCGCTCAGCGCCAGTGCATCGTCAGGTTTGGAACGCTGTATTTGTTGCCTAAATCGTTCGCATTATTTGAATTGAATGCTTGATAGATGTAGAAATAAACTAGTTCCGGCCGTATTCCTCTGCGGTCTGAAGACGTAGGCGTGAAAGTGTTTCGTAAACGTATTGCGTAGTGCGCGGGCGCAGCCAATCTGTCCTATAAATACCTACGGCAGGACTGCTGATATTAAATGGAAACTGCGGCTATAACCATTAATAAGTTGGCGGAGGTTGTCGAATGCTAACGCTAAGATTAGCATAGAAATGCGCGGTGGGATGCCTTCGGGGAGGGCCTCGCCCTCTTGACCCTGTCACTGTTCGCACTTGCCTCACTAACGGGAAGTTGGTTTCTCTACTTAGGTATCTTCATTTTATGAGATAATGATAGTGATAATCTTCGTACTTAATTATATGAACTCAGTTACTTTAGTCGACGTATGTAGGTAGTACGTACATAGTTACTATGCGTAGTTGTAGTATGCAAAGAATTACTTTCAAATCGTGTCAGATATAACATATAAAACGCTGTTAGATTATGCGACGTTGGTGTCGCGGTGGATTAACAAAAACTCAGGGTGCTGGAACCGTGTGACCCATTTAGTACTGAAACCGGTTTCCTCTTGAAGATCCGACGGTATTGTTAATAGCATAACAGTTAAATCTATTCAACTCCCTTAGAAACACCCGACCCTCTTACGAAGATAATGCGTAAAAAAGACAGTTAACATCGTTATGTCCCCGATAGCGATGGTCAACATGTAGCGAACTATGAAAACGGGGTTTGACCATTCATTCTTGACCATCTTTTATGCGAACGTCTTCCATTGAAAGGCCAGCTGAAGAAATTTAATTACAATCGCTATTATGCGCAAATAATCCAACTGCCAGATGCAGAGTTATTATTACTAGCTTTGCTAATTAGTTTTAATAGGAAATAACCTAACGGAACATAAATCTCTTTAAAATGGTTATGTGCAATGAAACTAACGCAACCTTAACATTCGGAGAAACCTACAAATATATACGGAGATCAACTAATAGTACTTACCTACTCATTTAACGTAATGTCTTAGACAAATGGCGAAATCGTTTTCAATTAAAGTTTTGATAATGTATTAGTTCCGTGAGAAAAGTAGCAATAAACCTACATTTTGTCGAATGATATATTCAAATAGAATTGAATTACGTTGTTCGCATCCGTTCCAAGCACCTCCTCTGACATAGCTCGATAGCTATCATTTTATTTGATCGTCAAACGTTTGATAGACTGATTTCTTTACAGATAGCGCTCTGATTACCCCAAGCAAGTTGCGCTTCGATTGATGTTACATGTCTACTTATTAAAGCAATAAATAATTAGACTGCTAAATAGAAAAAAGTTTTAGGTTTTTAATTCTAATATAAAGAATTACTTGATAGAATTGGTAAGCATTCGTTGTCTAGATATTTAAAAAGTAACAGTAAAATGATATTCATATTGTCATTCATAAGAGGCATTTTGAGAAATTCGTAGAGTGAGGGTTCGATGCACCCCATGCTTCGCTTTGTCGAAGTCTCATCATGTGTGAAAGGGTGTTAAGTAAACATTGCAAATAATTATAATAGCAATTGCATCTCAGTGTATTCGCAGATTCAACTTGGATAAGAAAACTTTATTTTGCATGTAAGACCGTAGCAACAGTTGCGAGGTCGTCGTGATTATTCCTATCTTTTATTACCTGCAGTGTTATGGTAATTGGATGCAACATGACACTGATACTATCAGATTAGAAGCTTGGATATTTGAATATAGCTACCTGAATGTACCTACGCGAAATTATTGTGATGTACCTATACTTTTTAAGTACCTACTTTAACATATTTCTTGATATTAATCAGATTTATTTCTACACAATTTTCTTTTACGTGTGTGTAAAGTTGGTACTAATGTAAATTATGAAAAAACACCATAATTCTGTAGCAACTTGGAGTAACAAAAGTTAAATGCAGATGATACATCACATTTTTATCCTAGGTTTTGACACTATCTCTTTTAAATGCTCTAGTAATTTAATTATTCTATTATTAGGAACCAGTAGTGTCCCCTGCATGGCTTTTCACAAAGGTCTTTTTTCTCTCCAGTTATCCTATTATGTTCGAAAGCACTTTGGACCAGTCTAGTAACTTAAAATAATATTTCTACTCGTAAAATAGAGTGGAAATAAAGTCAGCGAATAGCCGCGAGCATAAACAGAGCGCTTGCACATAGCGACCGAAACTTCTCAGCTGTCAACGAAGATCGCTTTGTGTGCGTGTCTTTTTTGAGAGCGACAAGCAAACATTGTATTGTATAGGGAGCACATGAATAACGATATCTACGCCGCCTCGTCGACGACGGCATATTGAGCTCGGATTAGCTCCAAATACAATTTACATACTACGAATAGTCACATCTTCAAAGATTTTGCGAAATAAAATCTCCACCCTTTGCAAAATATAAATTACTTTTAAATTAGACTCACTGTTCAAGTATGTCAGGCATGGCCGCAAAAATTAGTCGTATTTGAGTACCTCGCTGAAAGAATATTATATTTTCCCGTTGCAGCAGAGGTTGCGGTCTTTTATCTTATCCGATAAGCGATTTCACACTCGTCGTGTTTCTGTTGTGAATTGCATGCATAAATCTTAAGGAAAGAGCAGAGTGCGAATCGCAATCGGACACGGGCGTTCAATGCGCGTTGGCAGCGGGCGGCTCGCAGTCGCGGGAGGTCGCGCGATCCTACCAATTCGGACGCATGAAATAGTGCCGCAACACTCTGTTATCTAAAATAAACATCTGAGCGCCAATGAAACATGCTTTCAATTATCATAAATCGGCGCGCACTGACATCGACCGACGAAAGCCGCGCCCTGCGCTTCTCGCCGAGGTGCCTACGCTCACATGTAAACAAATCAACTGACTTTAATTTTCATAAATCTCATCGAGGGATATTGTGTTGACATTCGTTTCTTGCTAAAAGACAGTGTCTGGAAAGTAGGGCCTATTTTTGCTTTTTTAATATTTTAAATTAGATCTTAGAAGAATGTTTTTAAGCCCTAAGACACCTACTATGGTTTTATTAAAGTTATCTGTACCTTAATTGGAGAATATATAATGCTTCAAAGTACAAATACCTACCCATAATTTACTTTATTTTGTTTCAATTCCTATTCTCTACTGGACTGGGAGTAAAGAAAAAACAGCTCCAGCTGTTTCTCACCCCGAGCATGTCGTAAGAGTCGACTAAGGGATAGTATCCTCTCCAACCTGATGAATCTATATGGGTAAAGGGTTGATCACCTGTCACCATAATTCACCATAATCCATCTTGGAACTCTTGAATCAGAAGTGGCTGCAAGTTTTCTTATGATTACTTGTGGCTCTGCTCACCCCGTTAGGGATACGGGCGTGATAATATGTATGTATGTATGTATTCTCAACAACACCTAATATGATAAACAAATATAATTATGATAAACTTAATTTTAGAAGAATCAATATCTGAGAATGAGATACAGTTTTTTATTAGGATTGATAAATTAAGTTTAGTTTATGCATGACAGAATCGAAACAAATTATAGCTCATAAATATTTACTTTCCATCACTGATATCTATGAATAATGGTATTTTGTCGCTCAATTTAGTAGCTTAAGTACATACCTACTCATTTTATTTTGCTATGGCTTTTGAAGTATACATTTTATGAAAGCTAAATAATAGTGCTACGTCGTAGAGTGTTATGCGTAGAGTCACGTAGAGCTTCGTAGACATTGTGATTGATATCTAATTCTTCTGGCATACACTACTGGTCAAAAATGACGAAGTCATTCATATATTTGTGTTTTGTTTTGCAAGTGATTATGTATTTTTTTGCACAAATAATTTACATTGGTATAGAAATAAAAGGTAAAATCCTTTTACAACATTTATAAAGTACAACATTTTCAGGAAAGTAAACGCACACCCACTTTGCCAAGGTAGTAAAATGGGATGTATTTTATAATACTTTTAATAGCAACATAACAGCAAGTTGCTCACGTAGGTACATCCGTGGACTCCATGTAAATCTTTGAGAGAACAAACATCTAGTACCGACAACTGTGCATAGATGGCGTGAAATTCAATATCTATAGAATCAGTTTCATAGTTTCAAATGTTTATTTATTATGCATTGGTAGCTTTTTTTTGCAGAAGCAAAAATAAAATAAATCAGGAAAACTATTGGCTTTATTCATGAGTTTTTTAAAGATGCCTACTGAACGAGATGTGTGTTGTTTTGTTTACATTCCAATTATTTGTACTAACTTCTAATTTATTGACTAATAGAAACAGGTAGGTACGAGTACTATATACTAATGCACCCCGTAGTGAATTAGTTTCATATCTTCCTATCTAATTTACAAGTTAAAAACAAATATGCATAAACCGTAAAGTAGTTATGACTTATGTACTTCCTACTTGAATTTGTGGAAAACATAACCAACCGCAATTCATATGGTAGTTTTATTTTTAATGTTATTGCTAAGAGAATAATATGCGACAATTTGACAGTATGTAGCACATTGAGCGAGAATGATAGCATGAGGAGTTTGCGCGCGCACGACGAGTTGAATCGTAGAAGTAGGTGCGCGCGCGCATGTCGCCAATCACGCCTGTCTCCCCTCCGCAGGGCCGGCGGCGCACTGAAGGTGGTGACCAATGGCGCGCACGGGGCGGAGCTGGGCGAGCTGTCGGGCCTGTTCCACGCGGGGCTCGTGAAGCGCGAGCCCGAGGACCTGAGCCGCAAGGTGGTCGACGAGCCCGAGCCGCACGCGCTCAAGCCGCCGCGACACAAGGTGCGTCACACGTCCGTACGCCGCCGCCGCGCGCGCACGCACTCACACACTTACTTTACCGGTCACTCATGTTTTATTTACCGCGGTTTGCGTACGATGCGCCGAACCTGGCGCTCGGTACGCACTAGCCGCGCCCGCCCGCGCCCCACAGGCCGGCCAGTGCCGCCCGCCCTGACCGCCGATACCGGCCACCTCTAAGGACCGCTATATCCTGGAATATCTTTAACTCTTTACCGTGCTCGTGTCTCTGAAGAACCTAGTGTACGTGAAGCTGTGAACTGTGCTTATCGACGCGGCATGTACGCGTCGACGTTGCGAAGCGGACAGTTGTCGTGGGAGAGCGCGTGTAATAGGCGCGTGTGTCCTCAGGTGGCGGTCGGCGAGCCCGGCGAAGCGGCGTCGCCCTCTCCGGTGCCGTCGCGGGCCTCCTCGGCAGGCTCCCTGCTACCCGACGCGGCGATGTACGCGGCCCAGATGTTCGCGCCCCCGGGCACCCCCAGTCCGACCCCCTACGGGGATCAATACTCGCGCCAGCCTGCCACCTTCTCTAGCGAGCCTTACTACAGAGAGTACTTTGTGGGCGATGGCTACCAACAGAGAGCTGCGCCTCCGTACGATGGCGAGCCCGCTTCGGCTTCCAACTTCAGCGATCGATATGCTACTCCTCGCTACCACAGCAAGAGCGTGATCGCAGCTGCTGGCCTGACCGTGGATTTACCTTCACCTGACAGTGGGATCGGAGCGGACGCTGTCACACCCCGGGATCACACCACTGTCCAGCAGGTCGGTGTATGAACCTGGGCGCGGGCGGGCGGGCTTCACAATATCATCCACTAATTCACACACATACACACAACATACACAAATATTACATTATATACGTAATTTTAACATACTCTTGGTATATTGAGTACCTGTAGCATCTTGTTTTTGGTTTAGTCAAATCATAAATTCTATTTTTACTAAGTACATTATATAGGCACCAAATCAATTACAAGACGGAACAGGTACTCAAATCAAATTCTATTTAGGTACATTCATACATTCTTCAGTGAATTAAATGAATATGGCTTTATGTGCCAGCAATGTTTATTTACTTGACTGACATCAAGTACAAGCAAGCACCACTTACAGGTTGTGTGACGCACAAGCTGGAAGCCCTCCCCCCCGCGCTCGATCTATTTTTTCATTCCTTTTTGTGCATGTCAATATATTTATGTTCGTATATGTACCAAAAAATGTTGCTGTATCAGATCAGCTACTTTGTCATATAATATTAGTTAATAAAATTGTTTAGTTCTTAACGGGCATGGATTCATTTACTGCCCATTGATTAGATTTGAAATCACATGATATTATGGCTACGTACTTCTTGAAAGTTAATTAGCCTTAAAGTACTTAACTTATGCAGATGACAAACCTTTCAAATATTGATTAAACGACATTCTTATAACTTTGCATGTAATTTCAGTATTTCTAGTAACCTATAAGTTTTTTGATAATTGGACTTAGTTACTCATGCAAATCTTATTAGAATATTAGTTGCCGACAGTCATAAGACTAGCATAATAACTAGGTTCCATTAATTGCACCTCCATTGATGTGCAGACAATGGAGCTCGCCACGCAAGACCTTCGTACTAATCATTGTAACACCACGCATTTGACTTTAACTTATGAGAATACATATTAAAATGACAAATTAGCATGATTAAAAGCTGCCTAGTCTAGGTCTAGAAGGACTTCTTGATCCAGGGTGTGGCGATCACGAACAATGTACTCGGGCTCGCCTGCCTGCCTGCCTACCCGACTGATCTAGATCGGACATTTAATAATTCGCTTTTGTTATCTTGACGTAAAGGAACAACTGACTGACGCCAAATAAATTTAACTCGACATCTGGCTACTTTGCCGCCTTTTGTTATGTTCCATTCGAAGGTTACTAAAATGATTTCATTATTGTCCAGTCCTGTGGAAATCAAGCGCGACCCTTGTGCCTCGTGTACATTTTACAATTATTTTTCTTCAAATTCTTATTAGATTAAAAGAATGTATCCATGGAAACTTATGATTACGAAGTTTACTGCAAGTCGTTATCAAATTGATTGAGATATCGAAGCCTTAAAATATACCAATTTCTAAAGTTCCAATTCAAATGAATGTAGTACCTAAAATGTGACGTAATTTCAATGATATTTTAATGTGTAACCATTATCATAAATTAGTTGGCAATTAGACGTAATTTATGGAATGTTACGACATAAAATATCACTTTAGCTCTGTTATTACGCTTTTCTGTTTACGAAAATTGGGAAACGGAATATCGTAAAATTAATGAATATGTAACATCGTTGGAGACCTACTAAGGTACATATAAGTGATATTCATTATATTCAAATGTACACAAGGACCTACCTATAACCATCTTATTCATTATTCTCAATAGCAATGTTTTATGCGATTTAACAACATTATTATTTACTCGATAAAGGCTAGATTGTATTTCAAATTAAAAAAGTATTTGGAAATCTTGTTCTTCGACTAGTAATCGTATAAGCAGTTGACTTCACACAAAGAAGGACTTAAGAAAAACATATTAATTTTTTCAATGTGCCTGAATAAAGCACGCAGAAGTGCGTGTGTAATTTGTGTAATACATAGCTAATTTAGCATAACTTTTAATGTATCAATGCTTGAACGTGCTTACGTAGGCATTGATACGAAATGTGGTTATGTATGTGAAATTGACATTTGTTGTGGCCGTGCAGTCGTTCGACTACACGGTAATTTGCCAGCAGCCCGGCGTGGTGGAGGACGGGCGAGGCACGCCGTCGCACCACTCGCCATCGCAGGCGCCCCGCACCCGGCCCTGGCATGACTTCGGTCGCCAAAACGACGCTGATAAGATACAAATCGCCAAACTGTAAGTATTCACTTATGACACTCATTCCGGTCCAAGCACCTTGCGTCAAGTCATAATGAGCTGAATCCTTCCTTCCAACATACACTAGGCTCTTTTCAGAGCCAACCTGGGTGCTATTTTATGTAACTTGGATGACCACCTAATAGCGTCATTTGAACATCAGTACGAACTTCTCTACGATAATTTTGTACGGATGCAAACTGAAGTTTGTCCTCACGTTCAAATTATGTAATTGCATGGCCATCAAATTTACAAAATATAGTCCCAGGTTGGCTCAGAAAAGTGTGTAGCCGTTGGGAGGAAGGATTAGTGCGCTTCGCCTCTACGAAGCTTATCGAACACACAAACATCATGTCTTTAGACTCTAGACAGTCAGTTTCCTCATGGTGTTTTCCTTCGCGGCTAGCATAAAAACAATAAGTAGCTGCTCACAATTATAAGTGGTTCTCAAGGACGTAAATGTCAAATTTAATGATAAAAAATTAGGTAATATGTTTTTGGAGTTTCGTTATCAAAATAGGAAAATAACTACATGTCTGTAGTTATTTTAAGAAACTGGGAGGAAAAATAATTTTAAAATATTTAATTTACACAACACCTACATTGTAGGTGTTTATTTTTAATCACAACGAAACCCTCTCGTCTATGAGTCTGTTTCGCACTTTGGATGAATTAATTCTAATTAAGTAATTTGTTTACACACCATGCTAATTTCATGGTGATTTTGAATACTTGATCAAAATGAGAAATTTATGTAAAACGATATCCAAATATCCTTATCCATCCGTATTGATTTGAGGAAATAAACTACTGAATATTATTCCGCAAATAAATCCTTATTTGTGACATGACATATTTAAGCAAAACATACAAAAAATATCATTATAATAATACTGTATCAACAACGACTTCCGTTAAAGTAGGATGGTTGAGCACCCAACTGTGAATCAAAAACAAACACATTGCCACAAATAGGAAGAATAAAGAGTAAAGTAATTTGATTAAACCTATTTTTTTCTACTCGTAAGTAATTTGCTGGTGTGAGTGGACCCAAGAGATGTTGACCAACCACTTTGCACCTTCCCGCTTGACGGTTATAGCGTGGCCCTTTCTAGGAAAAGCTTTTTGTGCCTAATGTTTGGACACACGCAATGCATTTTAAAGTAAATATAAATCTATTAAAACATTGTTTAAGACACTTGTGTGAATAAAGCTGAAACCAAATCCAAAGACTAAATACATATATCCAATTTCGCTGTAGAAAAGATTTCAACGCGTTCGGCAATTGTGTCGATTCATTTTCCTAAACTTATTTTAATTTATCATCTAAAGAATTATGGTGGTCATTGTTTATTTGACCTATAAGATTTTGATTTGGACTGATACATTTTTAAGATATCACTTTAAACTAGTGCTGCGTACATTAAGCGCCGAAAATATTGTTTAGTGCTTTTTGGCAATAAACTTATTTTGTATTGTATCAAGTTAAAAAAAGGCCTTTTACCATCTATAGAAGATAATTTATACAGCGTCACGAGGCATCTTTTACCTTCACACACGGGACGCTGTAGTGTCCGGGACGAATTAAGATGGAGTAGGCTTGCCCAGCACCTATACCATCCTCAAGTTTAATATTACATAAAGATGGTATTTAAATGCAAAAAGGTAAATAAGAAATGATTATAAGCACTTCATTCTGAAACAAGGCAACGTAATCAAGTTAAAATACATACACATCAAAGAAACGTGAAATATTGTGTTTGTATGAACTTATAGCAGAACCCGTATAGTAAGGTATTAAATCAAGTTAACAGTCATTACCTGTCGTCGGGCAGCTCCCGTGGTCGTGCCTCTTTTGTTGCCATTACAAGGCACTTTTTCAAAAGGTGCTAACTTGTACTTCGTGATCTCTGAATACGCAGGTAAAAGTGGACGTAAATTAACAATTTCCTAAACACACAAGTTAATTGCCCTCTAAAAGTCTAATACGGCTTAATTATTCCACTAAATAGTTCCAGGGATACTAATTGCTCGGTCGTAGAAATATTTTGATTGATGAAATTAAGCTGTATTATTTATTACGTAAAATGATATTTACTAGCGGGAATTTTGTGTTTAAGCATTGCGTCATCAATTCAAGACGTTAGATATAGTTATCTGCTAAGATTATAGATACTTCCTCTAATAATTCCTCTTGTAATTTTTCAAGCAGTCATAAGGATAACGCTTCATTCGGTGTAAGTATTACCTCACGCTATGAGTCATAAATTATAATTTGTATTCCGCATAATGGTTTAATGCATTTTGCTTTTAAACTCAATGAAATAGTAAAGTATAAAGATCCACCCTCGCCTCGGAATCGGTTGAAAGTGTGGCGACGACTGCGGTCGCGGCGGAAGCACTCGTCGACATGATAAGTGCATTAGCATTATTATCTCAATAATTACTCGCTTGCATTTGGCCCAAATAGCTCGGTCGCTTCTACCGTCTTAAATTACCTTTGATGCCGATACGCGCTCACTCGCAGTCCGATTACTAACCCTACCGTGAATTCACGCTATATTCGGAAGCATGTTTACCTAAACGAGATTTTAAAATTAAGATCATGCTTGCCGTCTTAAAAAAAATTAACTGTCAGACTTTAGATTAAGGTGAAGTACCTACGTTTAGTTTTAATTCAGTAATGAGTAAGACAAATTGCTTTTCCATAAAGCAACATTAGTTTTCACAGTCAATTCCTGACAATGGCTTTTAACTTTTATTACTAGTGTTATAACACTAGAACAGTAAATATCGTACACTAGCTTCCTACCATGGCTTCGCTCGCGTGGCACTTAGATAAGAAATAGCCTACGTTATTCCAGCACACATACAATATTTATTCAAAGTTTCATTAAAATCCATCCATACGGTGTTTCTGGGGCAAAAAATCTGAAGTCTTCACAAACTTTCAGATTTATAATATTATTAAGATGGGATTTTCGAAGCATTTCGAGTGTGGAAGCACTCGTCTACCAACGCGTTAACGTGTATGTTTGCTCGACTGCTTACCATCCAGTTAAGCACTCGGCTAATACTCGCCGCTGGATGTCTCAAACATCTCTGTTTACATGTCGGATACTCACACCAACGGACTTTAAAAGGTTGTACTTAATAAAGTGATGTATGAGCTTTTGATAAACATAAAAGATCGACTCTCAAAACATAATTAATACAAGATTTTATTAACAATAAAGTTTAATACGCATTGTTTTTAAGCGTTCTAGAGATGCTGGGTATTTTAGTATTTATAAACATCTATAGGAAACCGTAAATGTGTAATTGGATAAAATGCCGTTATTTCTGTAATGTCTTCTTAATTTACAAGTTCATTATCGGCGTTTATTCTTGAGGAGTAGTATCGCAATGCTACAGGATCGCAGGCTGCACGCGAGCCTAACATCTGTCCGCTTTAAGCCAAATGAATGTAGGTACTTTATAACGGCATTCCACCGCCTCTGTGAAATACTAAAGCGACAGTTCCATTTCTCTGCTCGATTACTTGCAGAGCTATACCTTTATCTGCTTTATCGCTCGATGGATTGCTGACACGAGCAACTTTATTCAGTAAATTGATAATTACATACCTATCACAGTAAGAACTTCGAAAACTTAACTTTTCGATTTCTTTGAATTTTCGAATAAATGTGGATTTCAAAGTAATTTTCATATAGAAATAAAAATTATCTGAGTTCATAAAAGCTTTCAAATATAAGTTCAAAATGGGCACTGGAATCCGTTTAAATGAGTTCCATTTGTAATTTCCTAGGATTGTTTACAAGTAGTAGCAAATAATGGCGTTGTGGTGATGATACGGTTGCGCTCGTGCGTGTTAGCTGTCACGGCACCCGACAATCACGGCCCCGCCATTACGCAGCTAAGCGTTCTCATTTACCACCAGCTTATACTAGCTGTCTGCTAAGATGCGCCAGCGTTCCATTCTAATGTGCGCACCGCCCCTGAGTATTAAAAGATACCATCTTTTAATTTCAATGAAGTTCCGCTAAACCCTAATCTGAAGCTAGGGAGTTACTAGTAAAGCAACGTGATATCTTGAGAGATGCCGTAGAGATTGTAGGTGATGTAACTCCACTCATCATTTCGTATCTCAAATAAAATATTTAAACATTTCACTGTCTCACATTTAGTTGATACTTATGACGCTTAGTATGGTAGTTGAAACTATAAAACTCTGTTTTACCAAAAGTAAAACTTTTTGGATTTCGAGAGAACAGAATTTGTGCAATTTTTTGCATGCATTTACATGTAAAGGAGAAGTTAGAAGATCGTATTTATTTATGCGCATCTTCTTAGTCCCGGTGGAGTGTCTCTGCGGGACACTCGGCTGGTCCCTTATCGCGGCATGCGTTTTTACAGCGAGCACTTTGTTGTCGCTGCGTTCTGATGCTTTTTGCGCACTCATCAATTTCCGCGCCTCGCCAATTGATTTATTCATGAAAGGCGAGGCCCTTGTCGTCTCTCAGGAAGTGAGTTTTTACGGCTTGGGTTCGCTAAAATTTGTAATGGCGTTCATTTCGGACGAACGCCACAACAATGTGTTATTTATAGCCGCAAAAGAAGAACGCGTGTATGTACTCACACCTAAACTTTTAGGCATAGGCATCACCACAGAACACTATGGTTCTGTGGTGATGCCAAAAGTTTGGGTTTATTAAAATTTTACGAAACGGAAAACGTTTTCAGTGACTTCTGTCCAGCATTAGTAAACAAAGGAAAGGGGTAATCTAAATGACAATACAGAGCGACGTCGCAAATGTAAATTGTGGTCGGAATCACTTAGAGAGCATCAGATAGGCGTGCGCCGCCGCGACCGATCCGTCAATGTCGGCCTGCGTTTGCATTACACGGCTTTTATCTTCACAGGCTCGGTTTAAATCGCAAAACATCAGCGAGCCTGTTTACCAAATTGTTTTCAATAAGCCCAATAATGGTGCAACCGCAGGAACAGAATCGACGCAAACTGCTCGGCTGACATTCTTCGCAAAGATTTATTAAAGGATTAAATATTTCATAACGATTTATTGCTTTTTATCAGGTTACATAAGCTAAAGCGAGGGTACGAAGTAGGGACAATCAAGTGGACAGACTGATAATGTCGTCACCATTTTAGTTTGGGTTCTCTTTGTGCGGCTTCGAGCTGGTGAGTGCCGAGTGTGAGTGGCAATCGCCGCGCGACAAGCGGCTGCTCGAGCTGTCGCGCGGGTGTCGCTAACGATGCGAGGCACGCGATCGCTGCTAAATTAGCGGGGTTTTCCTTCCGTCAATCCAACGCTCAGGAAATCGCGAGAAAACACATTTTTTCATTGCGCACTACGAACTGGATCTCCCCGCCTTTATGTAACAACGCCGCTGACAAGCTTTACTGGCACTGCAATTAAGATTTCCACTTTTTGCACACTTTTATTGCTTCACTTCATGGAAACTTTATTGTCGAGAACGTGTATCCGTAGATAAGTATCTCAAAGAAGAAATCGCATTTTTCTAAATGTTTTTGAAACCAGCTCTTGTTACGGCTTTTATGTTCCGGTGTCCGTTTTCAACGACTTGCCTACTGCGCTACTCTGTATCGTGCGAGTAGTTTCCTTTTTATCAGGAATCTTCAAAATGCAGCTGTCATTATGATAGTCGTAATGTTTTCTGGTACTAAATAAGAGTTGTTTTTGTCAGGTTTTCCCCGTACGGTTTCAAGTACCACCTGGAGACGGCGAGTAGCAGCTCTCAGCGACGCGAGGATGACCGCATCACCTATATCAACAAGGGCCAGTTTTACGGGATCACGCTCGAATATGTGCACGATCCTGACAAACCGCTCAAGAACCAAACTGTCAAGGTGAGTCTTACTACATAGTATAAAACAAAGTCGCTGCCCGCTGTCTGTCTCTCTGTATGCTTAGATCTTTAAAACTACGCAACGGATTTTGATGCGGTTTGTTTTAATTGATAGAGTTATTCAAGAGGAAGGTTTATACTGTATAATACATGAATAATATAGTAGAAAAACACTGATAACTTTAGAGGTTTCTAATGTGATGTCGTTAATAAGAACATTTTTTTGCACTTACATTGCAAACGCTGGCTGAACCCTACGAGATAGATCAAAATAATGTACTACAGTATTGTACACCTTAAAAAGGTCTACAAAAAAGTCCGCGGTGGTATATGTCTATCTCTTATTGCACCCGTGCGAAGCCGGTGCGGGTCGCTAGTTACTTATATATTTGATTTGACTCTACATCAGTGTCTGATGCTTTCATCAGATATTAAATATCAAAGAGTTTAACTAAAAGGTCCAACACCTAATTATGCATTTAAATTTACCGAGTTTGAAGTAGCAAGTAGTTATACTTCAATAAAATCAATATGGTGAGTACAAGTAGCTACGAAATAAGGCGTTAATAGCTCCAGCCGGATGTTTACTTGTAGTGCACCATAGAAAGCTGCGCCGACGCACTCGGCGTAGGGAATCGTAAAACACGGCCGCAATCAACAAACATCTCAATTTATAGCTATTGAGTGTAACTGTAAAAATTAAAGGAGGAGCGGCGAAGTTGGCTCAGAATAAAATAAAGGAACATTTTATTTATTTCTTAAACAATATAATTATTAGTATTATTTTAAACAGTATGAAATTCTACTACCGGAAAAAGAAGAAAAAGGAGTTTAAAGTATGGAAGTATAATGATTTCGAAGCCACTAGAAGTCATTTTGTCATGTCTCTTTCATATAATGATTTCTATAAATGTCAGAAGTGTGTGCAGGAATGTAATTTATGTTCAAAATTTACGAGTCATAATCATAACATTTTGTCGTAAATCACTAGTCCTTTCTTGATCACCCAGCGCAAGGTCAATAGCTAGGTTGCAGTACCTATGTACCTACGCAGTACTGTTACCTACTTTTGCTTTTACAACCCTCGCCTTGATTGCTTGGGTTTATTAAAGGAATACTAACTAAACGAGTAAGTGCTTACCTACTCAACGTATGCAATAAAATAATGGTAAACTACTAACACTCACTCTATACTCAACTAAGTATGAATATTCAAATTTTCATCTACTTTGGTCCAGCCATTATCGGCTTAGCGATAAATGAATAAATTATAAAAGACATTATTTAACAACTTTGGTAATCAGAAATGTTTTATTAATTGGAAATCACATTGAACGTAGACTTTTTGTGGATTTTCGTAGCAACGCGCGCTCGTTGAAATCTTTTGTATGTGTGCATAGCTGGTGCACTCAATAACTCAATTAATCGCTTGGGCTGCAAAGCTATATATTTTGACTACACTGTTTTATTTTTCTTTGTGGTAAATAGTACATGAAACGACCACATTTTTTTGTTAAAACCTTTATATTTGAATAAATGAGCAGGTACTCAGGCTAGTGATAACTATAATGCCGCGTTACTGGTACAGAGCCGAGGCGGACTGAGTGTTTATAATAATACACAAGTAGCAAGTAAAGCTAGTTGTGAAGCAACATAATTGCGAAGTTGGCAGGGTTTCGCGGGAGAGCACGCAAGCGCGCAAGCCTGGGGCAGGAAGCCGACCACAACCCGTCTCGGTTTCACCCGCTCGCTCCCGGTTACCGCATTTTGCTCACTTGCTCACCTTCAAGTATTCACTTTCATCATATTTCTTATAATCGTGGTTGACCACTCAAATTACAAAACAAAAATATTCATGTAACACTATACAAAATAAATTGTTAAGGAATCCGTGAATGGATAACGTCATTGGGTAAATTAAATCATTTGCAACTTGTCACAGTAGGTAGGTGTGATTATTATATTACATTTACGCAAAACTTGATTATGCGACAGGAAATCTGATTGTGATTGAGATAAATCGACTATTATGTGAATTAAATTCGCGTTTTTCTATGTTGGATGAGTATGTCACATAGCCTTTAGATTATTTACTATAAATCTAAGAGCTAAACCGAGTAAAACTTATTTCGAGTAAAAATCATGCCATCAACTTCATAACAAGAAATCTTGACTTGCTAAAGAACAAGGGCAAGGTGAATATTTTTTCAATAATGGTACATTAGCGTGACTTAACACGCCATTATCTGCTGGGAAAATCTTTAAAACAAAAGAATAAAATGGTCGTCACCCACGTGCGGGTCCGCGCCGCCGCCGCCGCCGCTCTCTGTGGAAATCGGAAATCCCTCCATTTATTATTTCCTGACACTTTCGTGGAAAACTAGAATATTAATCACAAAGAGCATGGAACCTAACACAATGAAATTACACCATAATGATCAAATTACTGGGTATTCTTGAAGAACGAGAAAATCCACTTTCGGTTAATCTGGTTAATCAGGTTTAGTCATATAATTGTTGTATTTGTAGTACGCATTGTTTTGATCAAATTATATGCCAAGTTCTCTCAGGTATCCGTCGTTAATTACGTTATATTTAGTTTTGATTGTGGGTTCTGGAAAAAAACGAGGCTTAAAAATTACTTTGCATAAACCGTCAATTTCGACTCACTGAATAAATAGCAATTAATTGACTCTGTTTTTATAGGCAGGTAACATTTGACTATAGTTTTATCTCATTTCAATGGAGTTCATCGGAATAATTAGAGATACAATGAGGCATACATTTGAAGTTATTATTACGGCAACAAGTGAGCCTCGGGTCCGGCGCGGATCGCATTCATCGGGACCGAGCCGCGCTCCGGAGCAACGCTTATCGCGCCGCGATCGAGTCCGCATTGTATGGCCGCGCCCGATAATTAAGACGACGCTTTTGACATTCACCATATAGGAACACAATGACCGCCCCGGGAGTCCGAGCCTCTGCTCGGATAATATCGTCCCTTAAACAATAACCGTTCTGCATTATGATAAAACAATTTCAATGCGGCAAACATCGTGTTTCTTAACGAGAATTCCTTTATGTTTCGGACCGGGCTACAAAAGCAGCTAAGATTCCGATGTATCTATATGTCGTGCGAGTCGAGCGCGATATGGAAGCCACCGATATTTACTTACATTTAATCAACGACTCGAGAAAACGTTTCAACAATACTTCTCGGTCGTATTAGGCATATTCATTACCGCACATATATAATTGCAGTCACGCCGCCACCAATTGATTTTCTTACGGTGAATTTCACTAAGGGGATTTTATAAATACTCTCATAGTTAGTTCCGATATTTATTCTATAAACAAGCAAAAAATTTATAACTGCGTATACTTTGGTACGATTTCATGTTACCATGCAAAACCGTAGCCGAATACTTTTAATTCACACGCGATTGGTAAGTTACACCTACAAAAGTTTTGCGTGCCAAAAAGCTGTTACGATCGGCAGGAATATTTAGTAAACAAAAATTTGGCTTGCGAGTGGAGTGTTTTGCGGGATTGTAATTACAGTGGGTACCGCCCCTGTTTCGGCGGGCTTTGCCTTCGGCGCAGATACCATCGCCGCCCTCGCCATTTCCGCACCAAGATCACAACTTACAAACACAACACGAATTCGAGATTGCAACCTAATTAAACACCGCGGCTTGTTCCCACCGCTGACTCACAAACTCTCAGCCCGATCCGGCGGCGTCGCAGCTTTATTTGCATCTTAAACATATTGACAAATAGATTTTTAAAATGTTTTATTTAAAACGATCTTCTATTTGCATAAACTTTAAAATGTAGATGGTTGAATAGTTTTTTACTGAAGAATGTAAAGAGTTCGATCAATCACTAAGTATGAGGGTAATTAATCATCTCCCCAGCAAAATATCTTCGGTGTCGGTGATCTTCGTCATTTTGAGGGTTACTGGGCAAAGTAATAATACTAATAGTAGTAAGTTATATTACCAGTAGCAAAACAAACTGTAAAGTAAAATATGCGAAAAAATGACCTAAAATGTATTTTTTTTAGCATATTTTATTTTACAGTCTGTTAGTATTCTGCAAGAGTTATTTTAATGATTTTTTTCTTTTTATGTTATGTGCAAATAATTTCTATGTTATAAGCAATTATTGCAGGATAAAAATGTATAATTTATCAGATTAATAATTTTTCAATCGATCGCGATCTTCCGTCCTATGCATTATTTATTTATGAGAAGCGAGTAGACTGTGTCTTGCGTGTGTTAAGCGCACCCACTCATTCAGATCATTTTTTGCAGGCGTTTTTACAGCAATTCTGACATCATTGTGTTCACTTTCGTAGCAACGGAAACTCGCGTAACGAGACAAGTCGTCTGTTTTAATTTCTTTTTGTAATATTTAGCAATTTTAATGATTGCTCCAGTTTGCCTTTTAAAGGCAATCGTTAATGATGCCTTTTACACTGAAGGTATTACATCTGATGAGGGATTATAACGGTCTCAGTTGCGGCTCTTGTAGCGCGCACCTTTTGGCCACCGCCGTGGGACAAGTGAAGGGCTGTCATACGAGACATACAGAATATTCTCACAGAAGCAATGCGGCCGTAATTTAATTTTCATTACTTGGTAGAACGGAAAAGATTCCATTATAGTTTGGACAAAAAATGTATGCGATTTGCATTTTTGATGTTTGTTAGTTGCACGTTGGAGTTGCCAATCATGCCTGCAATCAATCACGTGTTGAGATGTCTCAATTAAGCTTGCACCCTCGTCGCTTTGTGACGCGCCCCGCGCTCTGCGTCCCGCGCCGACCGCCGCTTCTCCTGTCGCTCCAGAAAAACGATAATGATTATAAATTGCGGAATTATACAATGGAAACCTTAATTTGAATTACTTGGACGGATATCTTTTAAAATCATGGTAATATACAAGATAAACATCACAGTCACACACTACCATAGTCTAAAAAGTAAATTAATTTTATTGATAATTCCCCCAAAGGGAACTACTGAGTCCAGATATAAGAGAGCATAGTATCCATAAAACAGTTCTCAACTTTAAGGTTAAATTGGTTATTTATCAATCTATCTCAGTCTCGCCTTGTCGTAATGTACTTTTTGTCTTTTCATGTTTTTACAAGTAATTTATGTGATTTTAATGTACCTAAATTACTTTTTTGATTTATTGACTATACCTTTTTGTTATTTTATTTTAAATTTAAAATTACGTTCCGTGTCATTTTGTAGAAAATGATCTTACGATTTGATTGAACAATTATTTTACAATCGGCGTTATAAAATATTGATTATAATGGTGAAGAATAGAGCTTGGACACATTGAAAAGTAAAAACTTGCTACCTGCAAATAACAAATATGGTACCTAGTTGTGTAGCGGTGGCTGCAAGTCCGCATTGCACATGGAGCTGCGTCGCGACGCTTCACCGAGCGTGAATTTTCCACATTCGGTTTCGGACTCGCGTAACTTCACTTGGTAACTATTACGCTTTCCAAATATTACGTACTATTCGGTAATCTTACACGTAATAGCTGAAAATATTACGCTTAATTAAAGCACGCATAATTGCTCTTTTTGTTACGGATTGCTGCAACTGTAAGTTATCAAATCATAGGCAATACACGACAAAGGGTACAAGTGCAGTCAGAACAAAAATAATGTCTTTGAAGCTGAACAAAGGGAAAGGGGATTTTTTATCTATCTAGGATAACAGCTTTCTCTCTGCTGCTTGGCTGACGCTAGACGTAAATGGCGTTACGTAATTCAAGTCCGTCATTGTCTCGATATTGGAGCTGTGACAGCGTGCGTATTTAGCGTCAATCCTCGATAGCATCGCCGCCGACAACTGGCCGTAATCAGCTGCATTAAGGTGATTCAAGATACAATTACACAACACCAGCTAAAACTCGATAGCTTATACTGTTTGAATGATACTATTTCTAAATATTGAACTAAAAATCAAAGAATATGGAAAAATGCTGTGGCTTGTATTGCGATCGGTCGTCTGCAAAATTACAGTCAAATTGTCTAACGGGATATGCCTCGAAATCGATTACCCGAATTTGACTCGTGTTAGTTCCAGACGTGTGAAGTAAGTATATAAAAACTTTTGTGAATGATGGAGAGAGTCTTGGCAATATTATTTTTGGTCTTGGTTTTAATTATGAGTCGCACAAACCGAAGTTATTATCACTAGTTAGGGCTATTTGTAACCAAAGAATAATTTATGCAAGAGTAGGTCGTAATTGAAAGCTCAGCGGTAGGTAATGCTTAAGCCGCATCACGTCCAGAGCCCTGCATTACAATCTGACGTTTCCTTTCGACATTTGAGCAGATTAGTGCTACGAGGCGAGTCCGGATGTTAATCTGACGCCCGATGGGTCGCGGGATTTGCTCCGATTTAATCTAGAGTTAGCGGTTATTGGGCTTTAAGCACTGATCAACGGTTATTGCTTTTATGCAACGTCCGAAGAAGCCCTTATTCGGCTTTAATAAAAAAAAAGTTGTTAACATAAGAAGCCTTAACTTTATTATCTTTAAACAATTTTACTTTAACGGAATCAAAGTCATCAATAACACGGAGAAGGGACTCTTGGATGGTGTAAAGCAATTTACTCTCAGAAATGTTCTGAAAAACTTTCAACATGCCGGTGACGGCTCATATTAAAGTCACGTCTCATTACATCGATCTAGCCATTTCTCCCATGAATTGTTCTCCATCATTGAAAGTAATATGCGTACGTAGGTACGTACGTAACGTATTTAATATGTATACGTATATATTACATGTAGATACATAGTTTCACGGCGGATGCGGGGTGCATGGGAGGAACAGTGTGCAATTTGTCCGGCGGCGGAAACTGCGCATCTCTGACGATCTGCTGTGCTCAGGGGCAGGCACATCAGCCAATAGGTGCATGCACTTAATGATATGCGGATTCTCTCAGAACCAATATCAACTAGGGACGCGACGTTTTGTATAGACATCTGAGTAACACGTGATAGAAGCGTGGGACTATCATGCGAAATGACTTATGGCATAATTAGTAAAATAACAAAACCGCCATTTAGGTGATTCAAATTACCGAAATTACCTTTATATATAGTAAATATAATCATGGTACTATAGTTTCTACTGTTTTGAAGGGCGGAGCAATTTTATTGAAACCATCATTTGATCTTAAATATTTTCTTCTAGAGTCGGTACAACTGGTTTTCACAGAGAACATGCAAATGCGTATGTTATTATGGCTTTGATTACGGGTCAAAAATGAACACTGATATATTTCACCTGATGTGAAATAAATACGGACACGTAGGCAACCGAGCAGCAGTTACACCCACAGTTCCGCACAGAATTTATGTCGAAACCGACATTCACTGAGAACACTCGCAGCAAATAACCTAGGCGTTAAAACAACTAGCACGGACAACTAGCGCACTTAACAAACAGACGTATCCGTATCAGATATCGAGCGTATCGAGACGGCAGGACATTACTTCTGCACTATCGATAAAGCTCAACTGAGAGCGAAATAGTTTTGCCACGCAGTGAACATAAATAATTGTCATAAAATAGATAGGAGCTGATGGATGGGGCGGCGCGTCCGACTTCGTGAAAACTAGGAAGCGTAACCACCGGCAAGAAGACCATGGGCGCAAGGGGCACTATTACTTAAGTCTTATGCATACACATTATCTACATCGTTTTTATGGACGCATGCACAATTGTGCGCCAAGCTTTGCATCTAATTACTGCACCCCCACCCGTAGCGCACACGAGCAAAGCATAAGATTGAATCTGATATCAGTAATTGTTACTATTACCAATACGTTAACGACCCCATTATCTCACAATTTATAGTCAACAATTAGACAGGTGCGTGGTGATTCCGTCTTATAGTCCGCCGACAGCGACTCTGATGAGATATCGCCGACTATATAGGAATAAAGTGAATACACGCCCGAGCACTGTTCCAAATGAGGTCATTTGTTTTGATTTCAACATTAAAATCTATTGATGTACTGTTGAAAGCATCCGGCCACGAGGTAGTTTAGAATCATTTCCTACTGTAGGTTTTTTTGTATAATGTATAAATCCATCTATCACACCTTAACGATGACGTCGAACCAACTATTGCTTGGCTACGCCTGTTACGGTTAGATTAATGAGCGATCACGGACTGTCACACTTGAATTTGAGATACAGATCATCGGATTGCGTAGCACCTAATATCCCTACCACATATGTGTTACAAATTATATGCAATTGGTTATTTATTCAAATAGAGTGACGAAATTAATGCGGTATGGCTGTTAGAACGTAACCATTGAGTGATACACGTCTCTTTAAGCACGTGGTAGTGAGAGAGAGTGATATAAAACTAAGAAAAAGTTTCAAATAAGATGACTATATCAACAAAATATTGAAGTCCCTATATTACAACTTAGACATTTCGCCATAGAAATCAGCTCAGAATTTTTTTTCTTTTATAAAACTCAAACTTTAAATTTGTCGTCTAGCTCCTGCACTACAGTAGGTACCGTGCATGTGTCACACGCGGGAGAGAAAGCGTGCTTGATCAGATAACTCAGATTGTCAACCCAGCTCCTGAAATCGGGTCGAATGTCGATACACTCGATTAATTAAATGACGGTCCGAAAAGTTGGTAAGTGGAACAAGCGACCAAAACTGTGTACATACTCTTACGAAACTTATAAGTTCTGTATGTTATAGATGAAACATACGAGTAAGTAACTCGTATCGCGCAGCAGTGCTCAATTTGATGTCTCACATTGCAATCAAAATTTAAAAGTTCTCATATTTGTATAAAATTCCAGAGGAAAAACTCTAAAAAAGGTTTTATATAATTACCAAGCAACAGTCGTTAATTAAGTTTAAAGATGATAATCATAAAATTGCTGTTGTAGGCAAAATTGGCATGCGTGGGCGTTTACACGCAGACCTTTAATATGAATGAATACTTATTTGCCATGACTTTATGTTTATTTTGTAAACGTGATTGTTTATGAATGGCAAAATGATGACTTTTTACAAACACAACACTAAGAAACGAAGAAGAAAGAAACAAAAGTTTTGGTACTGTTTTATACTCGTATCATTATCACTCTCCTGTCCTTTTGCACATTTTGAGTTTTTTACGCAATACCAAATAAATGGTTTCATCATCATTTCCCTTCCCCTTTTTGCGAGCGGTACAACATGTCCACAAAAAAAAAACAAATAAATGATTTATGTTCGATAATGTTAGATCGATTCCGGTAATATAAAATATGGTTGATGATCAGAGAAAAATTATATAGCCTCATATTTGAAAGCCTACGTATTAAAACGTGTACGTTCAAATATCAATTTTAAAGTTTAATTTTGTTACATTCCAAATATGATGCAATTCAAATTACAAAGCGTTTAATTTCTGATAGAGACTGTTTAGGTTGCTAATGAAATCAAAATATAACTTGTCTTTGATAAATAGTTGAAATGAAACGTTTAAGATTACCAGTTATAACAATGTATCTCTGTCATGCAACAATAGCCGACGTTGTTCGGTACCAATTGCAACTACAAAATAGGCACTAAATTGCGTAAACCATTACCAGTTAACTCTAAATTAGCTGGCAAGTGTTTATGAATCATTATTTCAATACAATAAACAAAAGCTCCTAGTTGAAACCAAAGTATTACGGTTATAAATTACAAAACGGTAGGTCGTTGCTACATAAAGAACAATAATAAATAAAAATATAATGGTGCCATAAACTCTACTTTTAACTCTTGCTGTTTGGCTCCAATTCGAATGTCGTTGACGCGATATATAGCTAATTCGATTTAACAGTTAGCTATGTATTATGTATTTTGTCAAATGCTTGCGGCCCGGGGAATTCTAATAAAGCAGTAAATGTTTATATTTATTTATACGATAAGCTATGAGATGGTCGGTTAGAGGTGGGGTGCACCGTTACAATTTTATACATGAGCTAACTATTAGTATGCGTGGTTCCGTTGGGTTTACGCGCCCGCGAATGCGCCTATGCTTATCTCCGGAGAAAGCCCATGTCCCGCTTATAGAAGTTCTCTATTGGTTGACAGATATTACTCGCAAATTCATAGATTAACAGTAAAAAAACATTTTTATCGCCTTCGGCCAACACTGTAACCGAAGTCCTTGCGATGTTTAATTGCAGTGCGAACGTAATTGGCCGATTCAGACGCCGAACACTTCATCTTATTTTAGCTTATCGCCTGCGATGCATATTCATGCCCTTATAATGACGTCTAACTCTAGAGTTAAGTTGTAACCACGATTTGCACTGAGTTTAAACCCCGCGTTAGTCGGATGACAACATCAACTTGCATAGAAAATAAGGCTGAGCTTGACTATATCCAGATTGTTGGTGCAAGTGAGCCTAAGTAATTATTTGTGTTACGGCTGGTTATGGAGCCACTCCTCGAAGAGTCGTAACTGAGCGACAACCTTTGCTTAACAGTTTAGAAGCTCATTAAACTTGCTTTAAAATTGCACTTGGTGCCAGAGTAGTTTTTACTTTACTGCTGGATCTGTTATCCCTAATGCCTCGCATCCTGTTTCCAAGTATATCGATAGCTGCATAAAGTTGTTTACCTCTAATCATTTTCAAGTTTATGAAGCATCGCATTATGTTTTGTGCGTGCGCTGGTATTCGGGAGCCGCGAGCGCGCGTCGCGGACGCGGGCTCGTCTGGCAGTGGCCATCAATCTGAAGCGTCGATCGCAGGTGCTTTCTCGTCGTTAGCCCTACAAGGCGCGGCGAGCACCACGCCTCGCATATACCACTTCTTTTTCATAGTATTTTCTAACTCGTCGATAGAAATCGACCGGACAGCATATTTCATTTTTTCAACTGAACGGAAACCGACGAAAGTTTTCACGTGACTTTTTAAGTCCATTTAAAAGCGTATGAAATTAAGATGCCCGCAGTAACGTCGTAATCGCACTCGTTTAAAGTAATAGCTGAGAAATGCGCGCCGGTAATCGCGTTTTGCGTATTCGCAAGATGATCGACTCACGGCACTTTGCTATTACTTTCACCATTAAAAGTTGGCAATAAATAAAGTGGAAACATAGATCTGGTCAAGTGTTTGTAATGACCACCCTCTGTGTCAATATATTATAAGGACGACATATCTACTTATTCACTATGCACGTGATAAACACTAATGGCTACTGAGACCTACTTGTAGCAAAGTAGATGATGTTATTGCCTTTGCGTTTTTAAATAAATGACAATTCTTAGATCATTTTGATGCCTTCGTGCAGTTTCTTGAAAATGTTCCTAAATTGATTTTTTTTTGTTTCAGAGTGTAGTAATGCTTATGTTCAGAGAGGAAAAATCACCTGAAGATGAAATCAAAGCGTGGCAGTTCTGGCATGGAAGACAACATTCAGTTAAACAAAGGATACTTGATGCTGGTGAGTACCTATTAATTGGTGACCTCGGTGGTGTGGCGGGCGAGTGCTCGGCTGAGACGCAAGAGGCGCGGTTTCGATTCCCGCTACGGGAGAAATGTTTGTATGTTCTGCAAATATTTCTTCCAGGTCTGGGTGTTGTTGTATTGTGTATTATAAGTATATATTTACAAAAAATAGTATATAATACATATAAGTATTCTATCAGCCATCTGGTGTCCATAGTACAAGTTTTGCTTAGTTTGGGGCTAGATGGCGCTGTGTGAAATATCCACAAATATTTAGATTTATTTAATTAAGGTTTAATTAAAATATTATAGTTGAATTCCAAATGAATATTTAAAATAGAGATAAAATATTGCTACTGTCACTGTGTAGTGGACTAGATATTTTATCTCTATTTTAAGAATTCTTCACCAAACTAGCAAACAACTATTAACTGTGTAGTTAATAGTTCGTTTGCTAGTTTCGTGAAGTTCAGATGAGTGCAAAAGGATCTTAGACACGATACTTGAGTGTATAAAAACGAAGTCGTGCTCGAGGCGACACAGAAACATGTCGATGAAGTTGCGTGCAGTGCGGCCCGGAGGCTGAGAGTCCTCTCGGCACGCAGAACCTAATTACCTGCTGCAGGCAGATAGCCGCCGCCGAGACGCACCCGCGCACCCCGCTACCCACTATTATATCTCGTTAGGACATTTGCATAAATAACACGCACGCCGTAGCCCACACCGCCCATAGAACCTATCAATCGCAAGCGGCAAAAATAATTCTTGGCGCCGCACCGGCACCGAAGCGTAGCGCAAGACGTTGTATCTAGATCCCTGGACGCTCGCATTACACTGGTCATAATGACACATTCCACCGTTCTAACTAGATCCGAGATAGGTACTAGCCGATGGGACGCTTCCACGAGCCGACGCCGACCACGATATAATAAAGATATCCGAGACGATGTAGCTCTACGAGCTCAGAGGTGAACTAACAGGAAATCGTTAAAATTCGTGAGAAATCTCCATCCTATAATGCACGCACCTGCCTGTAAAATTTTGTTGTTGCATACATAGAGGAATGTTCTACTAACTCTACTTCGGAATACGCATCTTTGTTTGGTTTGAAACGAAATAGAGGACAGAGATAAGTTAGCATACAATATAGTCGCAAGCGGACATAATTACGGTAATGATATCGGGGAGCGCGCTCATTAGCATGTTAATTGCGCGACGAGCCTCGGCAGCGTGCGCCCGCGCCCGCGCTACCGCTAACAACTACACCAAATTGTTTCTTTTGTAATTGATCCTATTAGGACTTAGTTTCATTTTCCATGACAAGAAAAGTGCTTATGAGTAAAATCACCATACAAACATTCAGCGATTTTGTTCATTTTAGGCTATAAAGTTATTTGATCACTAAGGTTTGGTGGTCTCGGTCATTATAAAATTTGTATAATTATCATTTTAATTTGAATTTAGATACCTATATCTTAGCGGAGGGATTAACCGAGCGAAGCTTACGTCACCGTTGGAACGGCTGCTTATTAATCGGTCGGCTCGAAGTAAACAGCGCTGATATATGACACTTTACACATTCTAACATTACTTAACTGAGACTCGTAGCATTTGTAATGAGTGACGCCGCGGCCACAAGCGGTGCCAATAAATTAAATCTCAAGGAAAATAAAAACATGGAAGCCATTAATTCGCGCGCCGGGCCAAGTTTAATGTCAAGGTTTTTTAGCTTATCTCGATGTTAGTTAAGTTTTATTTTTTTACGTTGCTGGCGATATTAAGTATGTAGATTGAAATAATATCTGACACACGTAGGAATTTTGTATTTTATCCAAAAATACTTTTGAATATGGATTTGATTTGAATGTTAATACTGTTACTATGCATATAAAATGGACTTTGATGTCAGACAAAACACAACCTATTTGAGTTTGCAATAAAAAACCTAGTTTGTCGTACCTAATCATGCTTAATTAAACAGCAATTTATTTGATGATAAAACCATCTTTGCATAGCCATAGATGTGAGAAATGCATGGGTGTGTATTGTATGGATGTGCAATCTATCTAATGCAAGAAACGAACTTGGGAGCATCAAGGGCGACATCGGACACCTGTGCGCAGGCGTGTGAAAGCGGAGCGGGATGAGGCGGGAAGCGGCGGCTGAGGGGGAAGGGGTCGCAACGCACTGCGCCTCAGCACAATGCCTTCTCCGATTACCTACATGTCTTCTTGTATCGCGTGTCCACCGCTCGCTGCAGCAAAGCCTCCCTGCCCCCACGTTTATTTCTTTTGACAGTTTTCGCTTGTAACACGCTTCAGCGATTCGACAGATTAATCTTTAAGTACGTATTATTTGTTTTGATTATGTTAAGTTTTAATCTGCAAAGATTATATTGGCGGATAACGTTAAACGTCGGTAAAGATTTTGATGACTGAAAGGCAATAAAATGCTTGCAATATATAAGCATTAAATTGTGCTTAAAGATTTTACAAGATTCAGAGATTTGAGATAAGGAAAAAACATTCTTTATGTTCGTCATTTCTTTATATACATTTTTACAATGTATCTGAAAGCATTTCCTCCAGGATATTAGGTATTCCACCGCGAAGGTATTCTAACTAGAAAAACCTACGCACCGATGGAACTGCGAGTCAATTACTGTTGTGCAAGTCTGCGTTTGAGTAGGTGGATTTATTAGTAGCAAGATGTCGGGTGGACTCGTAAATCTGCGCTTGGCTGTTAAGACAATAAGGCAGCTCGAGGGCGGGCGGGGTCCTCCCGCGGCCGCACTGCTCATAAACACTTCAGGAGACGCGCGCGGCCGTGCGGCCTGCCCGCACAGATCGCAGCCAGCCAGATAGCCTGCGCCCACGCACCCAGACTTTCGCACCGCACCATCACACGCGGCAAACATTAATCTCTACACGAATACCAACACACTGATTATACCGACGACAAACACGACCGCAACCTCTAAATAAGGCAGCAGAATTATCACAAACATCTTGTCCTCGTTATTACCGGTAGAGATTGCCAATTTAACAGTTAATTATACATTTAAATAAAGCGGAAACTTATTTATACTTTGGACTATTCCGCTCTCAATTGAATTGATCGATACAGATTAATAATTGACAATGTTTCGCATATTAGGATTGGATTATTATATTAAGAATTTTCCGATAAACGTCTAAAAAGGGCAGCGGTGCAATCGTCGTTATATCGATGGAATCAGGTTCACGCCCTGCAAATAAATTTCCATCCTGGATGACGTATTGTTCGTTGATATCTTAATCGAAATCTCCGACGGCATAACTGCACTCGAAGGCAAGATTAATGACAATTTGTGTTTGATTGCAGACACGAAGAACAGCATCGGCCTGGCGGGCTCCATCGAGGAGATCTCGCACAACGCCATCGCCGTCTACTGGAATCCTCTCGAGAGCGCTGCCAAGGTATGTCTCCATTTGTAATTTTTAACTATTATTACTTTATATTGTTTTCAGGGAAGGTGACTCTTTCGTACAATGAGGGATGCTTTACGAAAAGTAATTATATACAGCAGCTTTATGCATAAATTGTAAAAGATTAGCTTAGCTGTAAGTATTAAGTGTAGGTACCTATCCTCGAACATGATTTCCATAAGCCTTTGTGCATATTTACGTGCTCCGTTAAATGGAGTAATGTGTCTTTCTGTCAGTGCAAAAGTGCACCGACTAACGACATACCTCAGCGATGCAAAAATATGTGCATATTTAAAGTTAAATTAATAAAATGCCGTGGCTACACAGCGTGCCTTCCACTCATTGTACAAAATTAAAAGGCTGATCATGATTTTATTACGTTTATTAAAGCATAATTAAATTGGATCTCGTTGCCATATTTGGCTGAAGTAAATGGAGCAAAAACAGCAAATTGTGTACCGTTGCAGGGCGCGGGCCGCAGACCCGGGGCGAAGCGCTACGAGCGTTCATTAAATTAATGAATTAAAAATGAACGTTTTAATTGCGCATACTGCATTACACCGGCCCTATCCGTTATCACAAAAACCATTCTTCACTGATAATAACATGTAGGTAGGCATGCAAACCTTTTAATATTCATCAACAATTAAAAGTCCGCGTGAAATAGCCTCAATTCTATGACAGTATGCTAATTGAGCCAAGGGTGTAATTAACGTTTAACGACTCCTACTACATTGAGCCGCAATTTGGGCTGCGATCGTAAAATTGATAGTTCGAATTACTTGCAGTATTAAATTGAAACCGTTTCAAATACGTCATCTACGTTACTTTTTAGATTTATTTTATGGCCATTGATTACTCGGCTACTGGTCAGCAGTTATCGATATCTGTAATTATTTATTGTTGGGTAGTGTAACCGTAGCGGATACAAGTTGTTTGCGACGGATAATATGGGTATGGACAGTGATCGGTGGCGGTGTCGGTCGGTGGTCGGTAAAAACGCGAGGTGGTCATTTGCATAGACCGCGGTAATGAGCGGCCAGCGCCCGCGCCGCCCGCCGCGCTGCCACGGCGCCACCGTCCTCCGCCCTGCGCCCTGCGCCCTGCTCCCGCCAAGCGAAAACCACCCTTCGGATAATAAGCCGACAAACGACACGAATCAATGAACCTCAGCAAAATGAGATATGTCGCTTATTCCCTTTTAGAAATTCTCCAGCATATTAGATTAAAACATGTAGTCATAGCATGTAGTGTTCCCAGCGGGCCTTGGCGCCTGTCGCTGCGGTTAGAATGCAGACACACTTTATTATAGAGTCATTCTAACTTTATGTTCTAACTAATTTTCAGATTAACATTGCTGTACAATGCCTCAGTACGGACTTCAGCAGCCAAAAAGGAGTCAAGGTTTGTTAAGAAATTTCTTTAGTTATTAATCCTTAAGCGCTGTACCTAAAAACATCTGATATCTGAATTATTTGTTAGTACCTATTAATTATAGTCATAGTCATATCCATTCAAATTGCGTACGAGTTGCTAATATTAAAAAACATAATCGTTTGCCTAGCTAGATCATAAATAAAGGTTTTTATAGATTCTCATGGTTATTGAGACGGGACTAGTTAAGGAAAACGACAGCTAAGCTATTATTGTAATTAGTTCTAGCACTAAATGTGCGTAGAGCGTCAATAACCGAAGTAATTGTACCTTCTATTATAAAAAAAGATATTTTTTATTCTTTTGTCGATATTCCGAAAAACAAGTAGAAAAAACTACATTTAAATAAATTGAATCACATCTCATCTCATCAATAAATGATTTAGCAATAGAATTAGAATTAATAAAGGTAATAAAATTAGTATTTGATTATGAAGAGACTACTTAAAATACATACAATAGTATGCAGTATTTACTTGAAAACATGTTTATCCAACAGTACTGGTTATCTGTAAAATGTAAATGAAGCTGAAAGTACGTGGCTATAACGTGGTTCGACGTCAAGGCTCAATGGGGTCGGTAACCGCGTTGTCGTAAAGACGTTTCGATAAACTTAAATTGCCAGTATTCTTTTACAAAAACATTATATTGATTATTAGTATGAGAATCGACAAACAAGAACATAAGTATACTTCAGATATTGATTTTATTTTGGAGAAATTTGTTGATGTTTTCAATCTTAATCTCTTGTGAAGATTTTGAAGCCAACTTTAATTCGATTCAGACACGTGTATTCTCTATACCTAAGTGAATTTATTGCAATTAAGTCTTACCGACGTTTAAAAACCGTTTTTGCTATAATTCCGAGACGCTTGTAGACCTTATGCGTGAAATCACTTTACCTAAAAACTGTTGATTTTATATCTGTATACCTACGTGAAGAACTGTTTATGGATACGGAAATAAAGTGATGTATAAAATTGGCCAATTAGGCCTTCTTTTCCATTCTAGATAGTATTTTATATGGTTTTCAATAGACTCTAATTGACCCAGACAACCAGGTCAGCGCCAATTATTTAAATGTCGAAATAGAATGTACCTATACTCTAACTTATTTAATCGTTTTTTGTTTCAGGGTTTACCACTGCACATACAAATTGATACCTTCGAGGACCCTCGCGACACACAAGTCTACCACCGGGGCTATTGCCAAATTAAAGTGTTTTGCGATAAGGTAAGATTCTTTAACTAACTTTGCCTTTTGAATTGAATATACATAGAAAATAGTTACCTCATCGAAAAAGATTGATAAAAATATGAGATTTTATATTCCCTTTCTTTTATTGAAGGGCGCTGAAAGGAAAACTAGGGATGAAGAAAGAAGAGCTGCTAAAAGAAAAATGTCGGCAACGAACAGAAAGAAGTTGGACGAGATTTACCATCCTGTCACGGAGAGAAGTGAATTCTACACGATGGCAGACCTGGCGAAACCCCCCGTTCTGTTCAGCCCAGCAGAAGACATCGACAAGTTAGCCGGCATGGACATTCAAGGGTTCTACGGACATGATGACTCGACTCTGACGGACGCTCACCTCAAGGGCGCGTCACCATTTCTGCTGCATACAGCGAAGCCGCAAGCTCCTGCCCTCAAGTTCCACAACCACTTCCCACCAGACGCACCCGCGTAAGTGCCGTTTTTAATACTTAAGTTTTTCTAATAGTAGTATAAGCACCATATGTATATACTTATTTACTACTGATATAATCGAGGCTACGAGCCTCGGCCATTGAATATCTGCAGCATCACTGTTTCAAATGATATTGCACTAAAACAAAACGATGTTTCAAGTCATATCTGCTGTAGGTATTATACCTAATTGCCGGATATATGGAGCACAGTTTTTAATCCTAATAGACTACGAGGTAGGTACGAGGTTAGAGATTTATAAAATTACTAGCTTTTGCCCGCGACTTCGTACGCGTTAGATTACTTTTATAAGTATCGCACCGCTAGGCCCTTTAAAAAGTTCCAATACAAACTTTGGCACCCCATTTCACCCTTTTTAAGGGTTGTTTTAAAAAATCCTTAAACATGTACCCTTTTATTTTGCATTTATAGTATCCGAACGGAGTTTCAAGCAAATCTCACTACGCGTTTAAAAGTTCCATACAAACGTTTTCACCCCCTTTGTACCCCTTTGGGGGTTGAATTTCAAAAATCTAGCCTTAGTGGGTGCTTTTACTATAAAAGGAAGCTACCTTCCTAGTTTCAGCTTTCTAGCTTCAGCGGTTTCAGCTCGGCGATGATGAATCAGTCAGTCAGTCAGGTTAAACTCTTTAATAGGTATAGATATTATCATGATATTTTTTACGTGGTCATCTGACCACGTAAAAAATATCATGTAAATAGAGTAAACCTACATAAGGATATAGAGTTTATCATGGATGACCAATACGGAGTATTCAAAACCGAGATGGATGGCGTAAAAAGAGGGAGGCCTTTGTACAGCAGTGGGTCAAGTTGTGATGTGTATGATGACCGTGGATGATGATGGCGATGATCTATCCGAGTATCATCAGAAATCTACGGAATGCTTAAAAGAGTTTACAGAGTTTAAAACAATATGTTAATTATGAGGCAGAGATATTCACCATGGTTGGCCAGACAGTGCAGAGGTTAACATGAAGATTGTCTGTTTCCAGGTACAGAGACGTGGGCGGTCTGTCGCCGTACAGCGACCGCAAGGACTCGCTGGAGCTGGAGGGCGTGCTGGGCAAGCGCGCGCGCGCGGCCACGCCGCCGCTGAGCGAGCGCGTCATGCTGTACGTGCGGCAGGACTCCGAGGACGTGTACACCGCGCTGCACGTCGTGCCGCCCACCACGCAGGGCCTGCTGCACGCCGTGAGTACCACCCCCGAACAATAACCTTGGTGAACTCGCCTAACTGCCGAATGCGAGGGAACGAGCTGGACCTCGTTGCTTTCTCGGTTTCGCGCTGTGAAATGTGACATGTTTGATATAAATGGAAGGAATCGAGACGCTTCGTCCGGCGCGGACGGCGGCTCCGCGGGCGCGGGGCCGCCGCTCGCGGTGCCGCTGTAACCGAGTTGGCGCTTCATAACCCCGTCTAATACGACACACACGATCATCATAACTGCATGTTGTAATTAACACTCGCGGCGCTCCCGACCCCGCAGCCCGCCGCGCCGCGCCGCGTTCCGGTTACGCGTTCCGTTAGACGAGACGTCTCGGTTTTAGATGGCGAAAAGCCCATAGTAATTTTTATTTTTTGCTTATTTTCAGATTGAGAATAAGTACAAAATTTCTGGTTCGGCAATTAATAATCTTTATCGAAAGAACAAGAAAGGGTAAGTGGTTAATCATTGGCCTCAGATAGTTATTATTAGGGTACACGAGCCGGCCGCCTCGCGTAATGGAGCAACGCTTACCGAAAGGGCGCGCCACTAACTACGCAATGCTTTTATTATGTCCCTATAGTTAATTTGTGGATCAGCTTTTAATAAGTACCCGTCATTTTAATCACTGTCCTATTAAATACCTTACTGAACCCCGTATAACATAATAGCATCACGCAAAGCACTTGCACTACATAATGTAAAACTGTGCACTTAACAATTGGACCATTAAAATATTAATTATTGTTTAATGTTGAAGTTACTTTAGATTTTTTGGGAGTTAGTACACACCGAGTACTAAAATTGAGGATGGTGGATTGAACTGTAACCGTTTATTTCAGGATTACGGCCAAAATTGACGATGAAATGTTAGCCTACTATTGCAATGAAGACCTGTTCCTCCTGGAGGTGCGGCCGGCGGGCGACAACGGCGAGGAGCGCCTCTACGACATCACCTTTGTGGAGCTGCCACTGGAGCACTAGCCCCGCAGGCCCTCCACTGACACACTGTGACAAAGTTCTCCGCGAACTAATCGCGTCCATGTGAATAAGGACTATACAAGTAGCGAATATTTGCATAGCTGCGAAATTTCGCCTAGTTTTATACCTACCTAGACATTCCCTTCTGCACTCGAAAATATGGGATAAGATTGTGTCGGATAATAACGATCTCACATTGAAAATTACTTTTAAGCATTCCATCATAGAACAAATGTCACAATTCAATTTCTGGTCCTTGATCGACCTTGTGTACATAATGTTTTTGTAATCTATTTTAGTGCCGTATGGAAATTACGACGTAATTTGATCTTTGCGAGGTGATGGCAAAAAAAATACGATTTTATATTGCTCCAAACCTTTTAAGAAATACTTTAAATGACTTATCTGTTACTGAAAATATGTATATAAGTACATAGGTATGTGCCATTCACTCGGTTATCATACTAGGTTCGTTAGTTTACATTTCAACAGGTACCTTTTTATCTTGCCATGATGATAAAGTAAGAAATTCTTGTCAATAAATTGTAGGATTGATACCTACATTGAATAAAACGTAAAGTGCCTTTATCATAATAATTATTACGTTAAAATATTTTTAGATGAATAAGTGAGTTAAGTCACAATAAATGCCATCCAATTTTGTTAAGTTTTATCTTAATAATAAGCGTAAGTTTGCGATACATTAAGCTGCTCAATTCATTCGTAGAAGTAAATTTAGTTATAGTATGAGCATTCATTGCTTCCTCATGTTCTGCAAATATTTATTTTCAACAGAAACAACATTTGATATTAAAACAACTACCTAATTAACATATTGTGGAATGAATATCAAATTTTCGTAATCATAAACTTTATCACTTCGAAAAATAATTAAAATTCAAACCTAATGAATACATGGAAGCAATGAAATAACATTTTATGTCGAGACAGTCACAATTTTACATAATGAACAATAAATCTTACGATCGTAGTCATTTTGAATATAGTCACAAAAGTCGTCCATCTGATCAATAGACATTATCTTCGATGGGAGCGGTTCGAGGTTAATTTTAGGATTTTATAGAAATTAGCTTTTATTACTTTGAATAGTAGATTATCGGGCCATGACAACTTAGTTTATGAAAGTATTTGTGTCCAAGACTTATTTATGTTATAAGGTTTCGTGTGAGTAGCAAAACATTTTAGAAGGATAGGTTTTAAACACAATATGAATACTATTTTACAGACTCCAACGTACTTTTTGGCTGGCTTAATCTTCAAATTTGTATAAATACAAACGTTTGAATTTTGTTTACTAGAGTTAAAAATAATTATTTCGATGTCCGTGATTACCTAATTTAAGATTTTCCACCGATTTATTTTCAAAATTCAGAACAAGGTTCTGTTTCCTTGAAAGCAGTATGTAGAAAGATATGTGTCGCCCGAAAAATTGAATGTGTTATGTATTATTTTATGTATATGAGAAATGATGTGCCTTGTGCGGATGGTTGCATTAACTGCCATATTATGACATAATTTTGTAGATTAGATACTTATTTGATCTTAGTTATAAAGAATCTCAACAGTAAGTTCGTTTTACGTGTGACTGGCAGGTAGACATCGAATTCTAAGTTTTTTTTTTCATTGAGATACTATTATAATAGTTTATGTAATCTATTGTTTTGTTTCTTCTCTACTTCTTAGCTGCAATCTCAAGTCGTGATACATATTTGTTACAAATATTTCTTCCATTTGTTCGAGTAACATACACTTGTTAAAAACTTTTCACATCAAAATTGTTTTTTATGTTTTCTATTTGATGTTTGTTTATAAATACGAGTACTTCCATTGCTCAAAGTCTGCAACACTCGACACTCGGAGTGCGGCGGACTCTAACGTTGTTTATCTAAGCGTACACAAACGTGTATGTAATTGTATTTATTTATGTACTTATTAATATTAAATTGTGCAGCTTTAATATTTACTTACAATGATGTTAGATCGTGATTCAGAATCTCGTCATAAGTCACAACAGTAGCAATAAATACGTAAATCAGTTAGTTGGTATAAGGGCGCGGTTACGCTGTGTCGCCGGCGCCTCGCCGCTCCTCACGCTTGTGCATTCAATTTACAATCTTACTAAATTGAGAGCAGGCATAACGTTTGCTCTTTCTAAGAGTTGAGAATAGTGAGCTTTGCCCGCTAGCTATGCATAGAGACGCGGCCTAATTGTGTAACTGAACTAATCTGATAAACATAATCGGTTTCACCTGTCAAATTCCCATTGCGCAACTGCCAAAGCACAATGGAAATTAGTCAATGAAGCCGATTACTCGTATGTTTGTGAGTGGAGTTGCGCAACAAGTCCGCAGGCCGCCGCGGTGGCGGGCGCGGCGCCGGCGCCGGCGAGGCAGCGCCACCTCGCGGATAGTCACACTAGTTAAACACAACCCGAAAGTGGTAGCACATTTTCGTTATGAAAGTAATTAAGTTTTAATTGAATAGATGTTACGTTATTATTTTATAAAATATTTTGTAAGTTGTCATAAAATATTAATATAATTATTTTTATCAAAGTTTATAATCTAAATAAAAATGTTTTTCTTCAAAACGTAACTATAGTTTGAGTTTTTATTTATGTTGACATTTTGAGTAGATTAAACACAAATTAACTTTTAGTTTGTTTATTTTAGAGCACTTTAACAATAAATTGTTACAATTAAAAATATTTACACTACACTCAGAAAGCTTCTAAAACCACAAAAGCACTGATGAATAGATCAAATTTAATTTCAAAAATATCAGCGTCAGCCTAATTAGAATAGGTTAAACTAAAGTCGTAAGTAGTCTTAGTAGGACACAATATTGACTACATTCTGTTGATACCATCTAGTATTTTCTACTAAATTCTACCTTCTATCGTAGCTGTAGAAATCTGTATAATATACAACACAAAAAAATTACGAATCTAAAAGCACGCACCAAGCCTACTGAAATACGCATTACTTTACTAAAGCAAGCTAGTTCAAAGAGGAGAAAATCTAGTTGGAAGATCAGTCAATTTTCCACATCCACTTCAACACTTAGTACTAGTTTACATAATATGTATGAATGAGTGAATGAGTGTGAATTCATAATATGAATTCACAATATGAATTCACACTCAGCGGCCTTAGTCAGGCAATAATAACAATTTCACATCATCATATTTTATGGGTGAAGTGCAGAAAGGTGCTATAATGTGTAGTTGATTCTACAGATACATTGGAACTATTTATATGACAATCGTGCATAGGTATTATTGAGTAGATAAATGAAAAGATTTACATATAGATACAACCTGTCACATAAATTAATAATTCAATACGTGATAGTAGATCTACGATGAAGATACTTATCAGATTGTGTTTTCTTTTACTTACCTAATCAACATAATTTTGTATAATAAATCAATAAACGTTAAATTAGGCTTAATGAATGACACAAATAACTCTTTATATGTCTCTATAATCATACATTTCACTAAATAACACTGAGTGACTTCTGTAAGCTAAACTTCTGTTCCTTATACGTAAACCTTACAAATAAATAACTACATAATACTTAATTATAATTGAAAAACTACAACACTGAGATTCAGAAAAATATTTTGTATTTTTTTAATATTTAGTCAACTTAATAAGCAAAATCGCAGCAATTTTATATGCATACAACACTGAATTTCATAAATCTAGCGCAAGTTACATAGAAATATAATCTGAGTTAATGAATTCTTAATGGTGGTCGTTCTACGGGTATTAATTAGTGTGGGCACGTATAATCCAATTATAATCGTTTTTTTTACTTATAATCCATATATTAGTGGTCTAAATATTTATCGAATAAGAACAATTTAATATCCTTTGGAATGGTTGGTATTTTTCATAATATAAAAGTCTCGCTACCACACCATAATTATCTGACACAACATAAAACTCTATCCTACTTATATTGATTAAATTTAAACACCAAAATATTCTGACTGTCAAGAATAATTTATAACAGCTATAATATCTTAAAAGTGACGTACGTATTTTGTTTGACTCATAACCATAAGATACAAGGCCACTTCTAATGGCTCAAAATTATTAGTCAGATATGGCTCCCACGCAAGCAATTAAAATAATGTGAATTCATTTAAATTTTTTGCTATAAAATAAACATTGACCTTTGCGGTTATATTATTTTGATGGCCACTTCAGATTGATACAGATTCTTGTGTCAATTTTGCAAGAATTTTGGATAAAAACGCCACATGACAGCGGCGTATAGAATAATTTAAAACTGTATTTTGAACCGTTCCCCTTCGGAGCAGTTCATGAATGATTGCTATTGAATGAGCGGAGAGCTTTGGCTGTCACTGAAGTCGAGAGTGTAGTACATATCTGTGGTGTCGAGGGAGTTGGATGGAGGGGGGAAGTGGGACGCGGGAGGGGGGGCGCGTTTGTCCTGAAGCCAGTGGTGGGGCGGGCCGGGCTCCGTGACGCGAGACAGCCGCGACAGGAGACGGGAGTACGTTTTGTTCACGCGGCAGTGGCAAGCTGTCACCTGGAATTGAGAACGGAAATCTTTCTCACCGTTCATTTAGCTGTGAAGGTTGACATTGTGATATAGCTTTTATGAGACATTTTTGTTTTTTATTGTTTGCGTTTTGCCCCTTATCAATCTTATGGCGAATCACTACGCATCTAACATTTACTTACACAACTCATAAACTAACTTTAACTCAAAATGTACACCTTTATGCGATAACATTTCAGATATACAGAACAGTCAGGTACCACTGTAACGAAAACTAATGTTTCATATTTATTTTGCATTGTATCATAGTGATATTTCACAAAACATAAATCGAGGCAAATCTCACACTGTGTCTTTACAGACATACATGTTTTTTATCAAGTCAGTCATGGTAAAGCCTATTGCATTCGTAACCCACAAAGTCTGCGCCACGTCACTATCCCGTATGATTTGTAATATACTAATTATTATTTATTATTATTATTATTTTTAGCCTGTGTTGTCCCACTGCAGGGCAAAGGCCTCCCTCCCTTTTTTCCAGCGTTTTCTGTCCCTTGCCACTGTGGGCCAGTCTGGAAGATGCACATCCAATAATAATAATAATAATCCAATACACTAATGGTGTGATGTAATAACACAGTGACACGAGTATGGTAGTAATGGTGTCGATAGAGTATAAAGGCTAGTTACCACGACGCCGACTATAGCGATGGCCGCGCCAAGAGTCCCGGCCGCGATGTACACATTGTGAAGTCGATCGTGGTAGAGACCTAGTGGCATACGAACTTCACGAACAGAGCCACTGCCGCGGGATTCACTCTCCATTCCCTCGCCGCTCATTACCGGTTCAAGAATAAAGTCCTCTGAAAATGAAAAAAACTGACTTAAGTAATATTTAGATTACAGTCAATTACAAATAAAGGTCCCTCGCATAGTTAAAACACAAACGATACGAAACGATATCGTTCCAGTTTATTACAACACGACATAAAATCATCAAAATAATGTTTACCAATGAACCTTATTTTCTTTAGTTATAATATAATGTAGTATTCAAAATATTGTTCATTTTCGATCACACATCTAAGATCACAGTTAGAAAAACTCTAGGGTTACTTTTTTCGTAGCATAGTCTACGAAAAAAGAATACTTATAGCTAAATAAAGAATTTCCATAATCATTTCCAGACAATCACAACAATCAATCTATTTTCGTAGACCATACGTAGCACGGGCTACAAAAAAATTACAGAAAAAAGTGCATCTTTGGTATACTTACCATCGCATAGTTTCCCAGTGTATCCCGGTCTGCACGAACAATAGAACGAGTCGATATCGCTCCAACAAGTACCTCCGTGAGCGCATGGGTTATTGTCGCAAGCCTGGAATTGGAGACAAAAGCATATTCATTTCTAAGTAGGTATAGGTTTCAGAATAAAATAAGAGCTTCTTCCCCCTTAAAATTTTGTCGTATCCCGCCTCTTCCTATTCTAAGAACGCTGAACCGCTACTAACCCATATCTACAGTGTATAACATACATACATGATTGAAACTACATTTATATACGAATCTCGGAAGATCGACGTCCGAAATACACCTACCTACGTACATACTGTATACATCTGTATGTGACATCAAACGGATAAAAATCAAGTTTAGCCTTTGAAAAGGCAGGACTATTCAATATCGGATTCAGCAGTTACGGATTAACTTCCCAAGTTGTCGTGGAGAAGCTTAAGTTGGAGGGGCTAAGATTACGTAGGCATGAGCTTTATAATCTCTTAAAAGAAACTGATATTGGAGTTTTGCTACAGTATTTATCATCATCAGCCATAAAGCTACACTGACGTATGATCTTCAAATGAAGATCTCTGATCCTAATTGTCACTGATAGTTCATGATTTTATTGTATTGTATATCTCTATTTAATCTTATCATTATACTACCGTTGGTACAATGGTACTAGTCCAGGTATGCGCATCTATAATTCTGTTTATTATACCCACAAGAATAAAACAACGAAGTTATTTACCGATCTAGTTGGTATGTGGCACTCCTCCCCTGCGAATCCCCTCGGGCACTCGCAAGAGTAGCTGTTGCCGTGATCCATACAGTATCTACGGTCCGAACACGGGTTAGGAGAGCATAGATCCACCTAGAAATAACATGTTCCTGTATTTTCTACACGTTTTCCTTTGTTTGTGTTCTGTTGATCTATAAGAATCTACCGAATTTAAGACCGAAGTTTATAAGTAAAATTATTACACACAGAAAGTTTTTAAAGGCTTAAATCACCCACATAAACTGCGTAAGTAAACCACCATAGAATATAAAATGCAATTAAGAGAAGTAAATCGAAATTTATTTTAAAAGTAGGGGTTTATGACGTAACTTTAGTCGTAAAATATTTCCAGCAGATTTTGCTCAGGGTGAAATTACTAATTTCAGTTGTTTGCCAGACGGTGAAGGAAAAGCTAACAAGTCGTTCAAAAGTTCGTACATATTTTTAATACTTAATACTTCGATTAGACTAGTAAAACGACATTAATTCGTTTTTGAAATTACAGAGATTATTAATACTTGAATAAAATAATAACTAGTACAGAACAAGTTTTGTTCAAAAAATCTGTAATAAATCCTATTTTTCTATAGGACAAGAAAGTCATACAAAGCCCTAAGATAATTTTGTTCCAAAACTACGACGCTTTAGGAAGTTAGATGCGATACACTATTTATCCCATACCTAATGCATAACTCCCACTGTAGTTTCAGTTCTCAATGTTTGTATGTTTCCCCTGAGACGCCGCAGACTGTATGATATTATGCAGTTCTATGCACTATGGGTTTAATACATATAGGTTCCAATCACCTAAGCATATTGTATTATTAATGTACCTACTCTAGATAAATAAATAAAAGAAAATTACACCAATATTTACTAAGTAAGACGGGTTTTGGCCTTTTAACGGAAACATTTAGATTCGGTGTGAAATCTATCCTGTGACAAGTCATGTGGCACCTCTCACTCTACGCGACAAATTCGGAAGTGATTATGTAGCCTCAAGGTTACAAGCAAGGGCGGATCCAGAAGGATCATTTGGGTCATGACCTATACACTTGGGCTGGATCCAGGTCGACTAACAATATTTTTTCTAATCTCATAATTTATCCTGACCAGACTTCGACAATATAACCCCTAACCTAAACTATTTTAAATGCTGGATCCGCCCTTGGTTACAAGGTACCTTCAACTGGCATGTGTTCCCCGTATATCCACGTCCGCAGGAGCAGACGAACCCTCCGACGCGGTCGGTGCACGTGCCACCATTCGCGCACGGAGACGAAACACACTCGTTGTATTCCTGCTCGCATTGCTTCCCTGTATATCCTACGTTTAAAAACAAGAAATGACAAATCGATGGATGGATATGACTAAAGACGAGTCACGCTATTTAATAGAGGCTTAGAAGAAGTGGATGGTCTGCAGGAAAAACAATTTCCCAAGGTAATCAATAAACCGTTTTTATTTGTATTTTTATTTAATTTTATGTCAGTATTACAGAATCATGATCCCTCAATACAAAGTAGCAGTAATCGAAGTATCGAACCCAAAAGGGTATGTAGAGTGTAGGTATAGAATATGTTATGAACAGTAGGTAACAATTGCCGTATAAACATCGTCAAAGATCCTTATTTACATAGTCGCGAGATTAAACTTATTCACTAGGAAGTATTTCATTTCATAAAATTAATCAACATTATCATAAACAATAATCACTTTAGCTGTTTATTCGATGCGAAACATAACAAGGTCGAATTAAGCCAAAATATTTTCAAGTCGTAAATACAGATTGGCTGCGATAAAATATTTTTTTAAGTCTAGAATTCCAACAAAACCTCTTCAAAACAAAGCTTCATTTTCCCCTTGTAATTAAAAATACTTTGAAGATGTTTTAAACAATGCTGAGAACAAAATAATGTTTTAATTTCAGATATTGTTCCCTCAGTTTGAGTATCTAACAGAAGCAGCAAGTAATTTAATCAAGAAAAGATTTTCATTTATTATTTTATTGTTTACTCGCTAATTTGAACTTCATAGGTATCTAAGCGTAGCGCGTAGTGTAGGGCAGTATCAAAGGGCAAAGTTTGGAACTCCTTACGGCAAAATAATCTGGCCTGAGGGGCTGTTTGTTTGCATCCGTTCCGAATTTTCATTGGGCGACAGCCGTCGCCAAAATAAGCCACGATTAATCTATGAAGATTTATTTGAACACAAAAAAATCCCTTCTCGGTTTCTGTTTCCGAAGTGTCTACCTATTTCTATACTTAATGGAAAAAGAATGAGCTAAAACCCACGCTCGATACATCTAAATTGGATTTTATTCTTTTGAGAGAAAGAAATCTTTTGTTCGGGCCAAGAATTATTGTTCAGCGTCAGAGGAGAACTTTCGTAAATTGGTACAGAATTGAGACTTTGTTAACACTTCGTACACAAGAGATTATAACACGAAATGTTTGAAACAAAGTACCAACACATTGTTTAAATTAAGGGAATAAGTGTTTATAGCGATTAAAGTTTTAGGTGCCTATTAAATATCTTACCTAATTATAATTGCAAATTAATTCCAAAGTGCTCAATAGGCAGGTACTTTATATTTCTTGTACCAATCCTTGGTCAACGATAAATAAGCAGCATAATTGCCAACATTAGCAATTCTCATAACGATAAGGTAACGTTCCACTGGACACGGTAAGATAGGAGCGATCGAAGCAAGGTCGCACGTATAGTTGCGGGCTGCGGGCAACCTTCCAACTTCGCTCTATATAAATCAGCACCAGAAATTCCCTCGTGCGCCCAGCATTTGCAAACAAGATAAAGCATTGTTGAATTGACTAAGTTCGAACGATTTATTATGTAGGCAGCTTTTGAATAACTTCTGCCAAGTTAATACTCAATCATCCATAGAGATTCAGTATGATCTCAATCATTTTAATAAGATATCACCGCTGCCGTCAAAACAAATTCATGAATAACTTTCACATTTTTATTTTCAGTCCAGTAGAGAGGCCAGTTTATAGAGTACAAATTACATAATTCCATCGATTTATAACCAAACTCAATTCTTCGCTAAAAAATGAACCAAGGATAAATTCTACGAACAACTTTTCATAAGGAAAGGGAGCACTCTCGGTCGTTCTAATTAAACTAGAATCGTGTAGTTACATAGAATAGGATATTATAATGTTACATAGGATGGTAAACTTACCCGGCTGACAGAAGCAGCGGTATTCCTCGCCATCGGCATTGTCATCGACCTGCTCGATGCAGATGCCTTTGACGCAAGGGTTGGATGCGCAAGCGCCACCGGTTACGGAAAGCTCGCACTGCGCCCCAGCCCAGCCGTCCGCACAAGCGCAATGGAAAGTAGTAGAGCCATTCATGGCCATTGTCATGCACGTCCCGCCGTTCAAACATGGCGCGGAGAAACACGGATCCTTCTCGCAGTTCGTGCCGGTAATACCTGAGTTGGAAAATGCAGCAGTTACCATAACTACCTACATTTACATAACGACTCAGATGACGCCTAAAAATGGCGAAACCGCATTCTCTGCGTCATAGTTTAGATAAATACCGTGATTTAGTATCGAGACCGTAAGTATAATGTCCCCATTTCTTTAATTCAATGGCGCATTTTCTCTCACGAATGCGAACGAGCTCTACATAAAATATATTTTAGCTTTATACTCACTAAATCACAAAAAAAATGTTTCACTACCTAGTAACGTACGAATAGGAGTTAAATTTTTTTTGGAGTTGCTTTATATTTCATAGTCATTACAGAGCAACAAACTCATATTACCTATGTGCAAAGATAGAATAAGACTTTATTAAAAATGTAACAAACCTATAATATATCTACCAATATGCACGACAAATTTTCTGAATAATGAAAATCAACTGCTCATATAAAATTAATAACAGTCAATGTAGAAAATAAAAGCGACCTCGTAAATCAGCAAAGATATAAATCGAAAATTTCGATCTCGTATGAATTTTTAAAGCTTGCAAAACGGTTGGCCGGTTGCGTAACAGCTCGCTTCACATGGGCCCAACGCCAGATTGCGACACATTGATGTTTAATTGGCCAGAAAACGATATTTATCAGGACTCCATATGTGCGAAACATTTTTTATGAATTGCATATGTTACGAGGGACATTTATGACCAATACAAACCTACATTTTTTTATGCTATTCATACTCTTAGGTCTTGTGTTCATCTAATTATAAATCGGCGATTACCATTAAACCTAGATTTTTAAATCACCTTATGTGTAAAAAGCTGAACAACAGTTGCCGAACAACCGATTAATGTATTGGTTAAAATTACTGTACTGGGTCAGCTATTCTAACACACACAGACATGATAGAAAAAATAGTCAGTTTTTCCTTATTACCTTTCAGATGGAAATTACATACATACATACAGACATACATACATCATAACGAATCCCTAATAAAGGCAAAGTCACAAGTAATCATAAGAAAACTCGCAGCCACTCCTGATTCAAAGTCCCAAGATGGATATGATGAACCATGGCGACAGGTGATCAGCCCATCGCCCATATAGATAGTCCAACATTTTAGAAAGGATACTATCCCTTAGTCGACTTTTACGACATGCTCGGGGAGAGAAGGAGCTGGACGCATTCTGTTTTTTTCTTTACTTCCAGTCCAGATGGAAATTGACTATCATTTTCTTATCAAAATGGAAACTTCTGCTCGATATTTCATTGGTTTACTTAAATCAAACGAACGCTCCGGACAACATTAAGTATTAATAAATGAGCGCAATTTATCACTCGGAGCTTAGCCAAGTTTCCTCACTTAACATTATCCATTATAATAATTACAAGCCATTATTGTCGCGACGTTTTCATGGTAACTTTCCGTTGCCACTGTTCTATCATAGTTAAGTACCTACACTACATAATACTCAAAAGACAAAATAGACATCACATATTTTCAACTTGTTGCGGATCTTTCTTTAATTTAATCAACATTTGATGAAAACATTTCCATATACCTAAATATCAGGTACTCAAAAAAAGTATCTTGAAGTAAATAAAAACTGGAAAAAACGTAAGTATGTATTTGAAAACAAGTAATCCCATATGAATTACCTTGTTTTCACAGACGGGAATAATTCACGGATAAGGCAAATATAGAGAAAATTATGCAGGCCTCGATAAATAAAACATCCGTCAGTTCGTATTTACCGAATGTAACGATCGCCTAGACGAAATCTACAAACAAATGCGAACAAGCTTCGAAGTTGAAGATAAAAGAGAGTTTGTAATACTACTATTTATTTATTTTTAACTTCTAGCTTAAAAAACTATTACGTAATTACCGAATTTCTAAAACAAAGCTTTATCTACAACATATGTACATGCATAAAATCACGCCTGTTTTCCATAGGGGTAGGCATAGTCTACAGATCTCCATTTGTTACGGTCCTGAGATTTAACTCTCGGTATTTACACTACAAAACAACAATATAGGTTTCATACAAAGGTAGGTAACCTTTCCTACTGAAGCAAAACAACTAAGACAAACATTCAGAGATTTGCACTGTTCCTCAAGGGCAAACACAGGTATACCTACTTGCAAGTTGCTCCCAACTTACAGAACGCAAGCTGAAGCTCGATTTAAAATTCTAAACTAACTTTTGTTGGAGTATTTACGGATCGTGTTCTTCGTAGCTCGACAAGGGTGCTACAAATTCAGTCCGAGAGAATAGATAGAAGAGAAGAGTTGTTGCAAAGACCAGTTTTTCCATCCCATACATCATCAACCAGGCGTAGTGTAACCATAACGATACAATTGTGCACATCAATCAAAATACTGATCAAAATTAGTTATTTCCAAAACTTCAGCTGGAGGGAATACTTACCATAAGGACAAACACAAGTGTAGTTGAGCGAGTTGGGAGCCTGCGTGAGGTCGACACACACTCCATTGTTCAGGCACGGAGATGGATTGCAAGTATCGCGCTCATCGCAATGCGGACCCACATACCCACCGCAGCATTGACACTCGTAACCTTCCTGAAAATGGATTTTTCCTCAGACCTTAGAGTTCGTGGCATGAATTATATATTGACATTTTACCCTCTAGTATATTTTCAACAACAACCAGGGAGCTAATTATTCAGTGAACTAAAACGAAATTATCTGATGACCTAACATAAAAGCTCCTCGTTGAAGTACCTAGTGGAACAATGTTCAGTGGGCATTATACTGGCTCTATAAATGACATTGTTTGGTGCTGGCGGTTTGGTGATGGCACACAACTGTAGCCGCAAAAAGTTACTGACCGCAGTTCGTGTTAGGACAAATCACTCAAGCGCGACGGGTTAGGGCTTCATTTTCAGACATTTATTCTTGGTGCGACGCAGAGGTTATTTTAATGTCGTAATCGTTTACGGCAAAGGTCACGAAGTTGGAAATGATAGAGTACACAGAGATGATCTGCAGCGCAGTGAATGTTTAGGATATATTTTATTACAGCAGATATCTTACCATAGAAACGTTGGTGTAGCAAACTCCTTTACCGGAACAGTCTTGGGAATCTCCGCAATTATCAGATTTTACTGTCACTCTTAGCCGCACACATTGCGACTTCCAGTTCTCCGATACAACTACAACCATAAACGAAGTTTTACCCTTATTACGAGAAACACATTGAATCATAACAATTAGAGAATTACCGCGTTTCTGCGGTTTGTTGTGGCATACAACGCGAAATATGTGTGGAAATTCCAAGCACGTTTTATTAGATGTTAAAATATAAGAGGTTTTAAATTTTCTTCGCAATGTTTTTATTAATAGAACGTTGAACCTAGTACGTTTTATCTTCACGGCAGACATATTACCCAGTGTATGCATAAGAAATTCAAATTCCCACATCAAAAAATTATAAAACTAACCATTTAGAAAAATGTAAAAATACAAACGCGAAAATATTTTCGTATCACTGTATGTCGCGTTTAAATTGACATCTGAGTAGGTTTTTATATCTTACTAATTTGAGCTTCTCTATTACGTGTTCATTCCACGAAACTATTACAACTTCTTGAAACAATAGCAAGTCGTCACCTATGAGTAAGTTGACGCCGTCAGTCAAATCTTTCTCGTAGAGAGTGAAGATCTTGGCTCCGTGCTCGTCGAGTGGCGTGATGTCAAGCAGAGTGCCATCAGAGTCGTCACAGTGTTCGTGCCCCTGTCGCGTCACCTGGTACACGGCTGGCTGGAGGAGCGGGCGGTGATCTCTGAAATGTCACTTTACTGATGGAGCGAGCGAAGCAAAGGAAGAACTTAGTGGCAACTTGGCTGATTTGGCGTTGTATGTAGAAAGATAGATAACACTTTATTGTTTACCAAACAACATAAAACTTACAAAACAGACAAAAATTATGGTAAAAACAAAGGGCGGCCTCATTGCTAAAAGCGATCTCTGCCAGGCAACCTAGGATAGATTGGATGAAACAAAAACATAGAAGGGCAAATTAGTGCATTGGTGCAAATATGTATGCATGTTTGTATATTTGTAGTTTGTTAAAGCATAACTTTCGAACCGTTAATCCAATCTGTATGAAACCAATTTTCAGGCTAATAGATTGTAGTATGAAGATTTGCTGGGAAGCATTTATGAGCTTAATCGGTGTAGGTTAACAAAGGTAGTAAGTTTTACAAAAGTGCCATGTAAAAGGGCTTTATTGGAACATTCCAAAATGGTTTATATTTTTATCCTAGGATGTAGTGTTTGAAATACAACGAAAAAAATATATTTTAGGAAACGGTTGTAAACTGAGCTCCTTTTTGAGAGTTTCATTGATCAATTGAAGTTCAAGTTAGATTGGATATTAGTTAGATAGCGGTATCGTTGTGATTTGCAGCAGTTGTGTTTGCTACGTCTCCTATAACAAATTATGAAGACATTATAAGCACAAGATGATTTTGTAAACTAGTGTATTATGACTTTATGTTGTAAGCACTAAGCCTTACCACAATTGTGGTAAGTTAATTTTAATAAACTCGAGGAGATGCCTTTGCCCAGCAGTGGGATGATGCTAGGCTAGCAACAACAACTATGTTAACAAAAATGTAAATAGGCTAATAATACAGATATTATGCAGCCAAACGTCTCATATATTCATTCGTAAATGAACCCACGCCTTTTCTTTATAATCTGAGGTGGTCATAACAACTGAGCCTGCCTTCTGCTTTGTTCCAGCATTCTCTCCGAATAATTTAGTTTCGTAATGGCTTTTCGAACGGGTGCGACAGACACACTAAAGCCTTTTTGTAATATACCAAAAAGCCGGATACAAAGTACTTCCACACATTTGTCTAGTGAATGTGTTATGTGGGGAGAGTCCGTGAAAAATGTTTGTTTACTTCTTTTGTTTTGGACGGTTATTGCTTTCGCACACGCAACGCAATCAAGAACTAAGCTTGTGCCTCAATAAAAATAGCGTGCCTTTGAAATGGCATCTGAGTCTATTTGAGTCTCTCGTGCTTATTACTCGTGTTACTAGCAGACACCTGCGGTTTCACTCGCGTAGAGTACCTGGATACTGTTTGGTGCATCTCGTGTTTGAATAGCATTGACACACCGTTGAACTTTTTTGGCGTGCTAAACCTTTAAATTCGTTATATTTTTTAATTTAAAGAAAACAAACCTATGTTAAGCAAATCGTTGAAAAAATTCCATAACGGTATGCATACCCTCTTCCATCCTTTTTGAGGGGAGTTTTTAGAAAATAATCAATTAGGTTTTTTATTTGTACTACAAATATGGAATATTAACTCTGCCTACCCCATTAGGGATATGGGAGTGATAATATGTATGCATTAACTCATTTCAAGTGAAGGCTTTCCCGTGTATTCCTGTGTATAAATGTCAACCCGGTGGTATCCACTATAGCTGCTCTTATACAAGTAATTATTCACCCACCTGTCTCCATTCGCGTGTGAAGCATTCGTGCCAGGGGTGACGTTCTTCGGGTCGAAGGGGACGAGCTTGTCGAGCAGAAGGGAGTCGGCGATGCGGACAATGAGAATGTCTCCACTCTGAATGTCTGCGGCGCCTTCCCAAGACACGATGACCGGGGGGCATTCGTCGTCGCCCGGCGAGGTTCCACCCGCACACTCCTCAGCCATCCGCACGGCAAAGTCACACATTAATCCATTACCAAGTCAACCTCTCTGAATGCTAATTGAAATTGCCTTCCTTTCATTCCCTTACCGTTTTATTACATTAAATGTGGGATATGAAGCCATTATCCACCCTATACTCAATCTATCTAAGCATAGATACTACGAGCTACGTAAATCAATACCAGTAATTTATAGGGTACGCATAACAGACGTTATGTTTATTCAGTTGGTACTTTTCAGAATAACATGAATACTTATGTAGCTTTTAGGTATCTCTACGAGTTTTTTTGTTAATAAATTAAGATGAGAACAGATAGAAAGCGTACATCATGAACCGTGAAAACCTCCATTATGAGTTTTCATTCGGATATTATAACACAAAGTGGATGACTCTCGTCTCAGAAACTGAAAGCAATCTCGGAAACGGTGTGCAATCATATTTTTAAAAGATCTCGACCGACATTTTCCCCGACAAAATAATAAATAGAACTCGAGCATCAGAGCAAAAAAATCTCTTCCCCTTATTCAACTTCACTAAGACGATTTATGGTTTATATATTTGACCTCGCTGTGCTCGCTGCTGTCACGATCAAAGTTGTGCGAACAAGAATATTATACTTAGAAATAAGGGACCCGAGGAAAAGACATTCTATAAATTGCCAGCGGACATTAAGTTTAATGCATTCATGCCTGAGTCTTATATTTATTGACGTAAAATATTCACTGAAACCTAACGACCAAAGAGGACATATTTGCACTGAGACGTAGTATACCGCCTAGTATTATGTCCTATAATTCCTTTGCTTCGCTAGAAAAGGAATCTTAGTAATTTTTATGTAGAGACAAACTATTATTCCCATAAGCTTGCTCGAACGAATATTTTCCTGAAAATTGGAGACAAAATATTTCTAGACAGGTCATTCTTCGGTGTTATGGAAAACAACCTGTCAATCTGTCGCATCATGTGAAACGCGATGTTGATAAACTAACTTGTTTACTTGAAAACGTAGGCATGACACGTTTGATGTTACGCAAAAGCTTTCAGCCACCGTTCAGCCCACGTCAATACCTACTTAGCAACTTTATAAGCTGCTCCTGCTTATAAATATTTTTGTTTTTGTCAAACTTTTTCGGTGTTCCTCGTTCTTGCTTGCTTGTTCCTAAATTAAACTAAACTTAATGCGTTGAGTGAAACATTGAAAATCTATCGTGGTAGTAGTATATTATAAGATTTGATCAATATGACGAAAAAACTTTCGAATTATAGCATATACATAGATACTTACAGTGAGGGGTAGATTCAGTTCATGCGTCTCATTGCCCCGCCAGAGACGTGACTCCCGCGGCAGCACGGGCAGATCACAATCTATAGCCCCGAGGCGCTCTTGTAGCCGCGCTGGAGAATGCGCTACTGCTACACTAGAGCTACTGTTTAACTTTTGCCTTCTTGCACTTTTCACTACGCCTTTTGTGCTTGTATGCACTTTGGCTGAATGGCGCTCGGTGGTCGTTGAGCTCTCAGTCGCTTCGTACGCTTTTGTTGGTTTAAAGCTGCTCTTTATTGTTGAAGTTGCAGTTGTCGCCGTCACTGTACTTTTTAATGGATCTGCTCGCGGCTTCAAAGAAGTGAGCGTCGGCGTTTCAGAACTTGATACTCCTTTAATCTCGTCTTTAGCCGAAGCTATCTCACAGAAACCGGCGCCGACTAATGAGAGGATTAGCGCCAATGCCATTAGTAAATAGTGCGGCGTCCTCTTGCCGGCGCTCATATTGCTGAGGTTTACGAACATTGCTGCTACCTGGTACAGCTATATTCCAACTTAACTTTGTTTGGCACTGAATCAATTTGGACCTGTTAAAATAAAATTTGTCTTTCAAACTTATAACATAGGTACACATATTGTTTCAGGAACCTTTTGTTATAGGAAACTTTTATAACAATACAACAAAACAATATCGAAAACGGCTACAAAAGGGCTCGCTACCGATCCTCTTATTACCCATAATATAAAGGCGAACACCTCTTAGCGAAAACATCTATAATTGGACAAGCTGTAGAGCACTCACTTGGAGAGGTGACCCTCTTCAAAACGAGTGCAGCCCTTGGATCGGAAGGACCAACTCTATGTGGATAGCTTATTTCCATTTTAAATGGAACCTTATTTTTTTCTAAACATGAACGTTTTTAGACGTATTGTATTAATAGAGTGGGTCCTCGTGAGGTAGTAGTTAAACTTTAGACAAATCCTATTTCCTACTATATGTTGAACGGATCTAAATACTTATATTAAGTATTATTTATATTTAAAAAAGTATATAAGTATTCTATGAGCCATCTGGTTCCCATAGTACAAGCTTTGCTTAGTTTGGGGCTAGATGGCGCTATGTGAAATGTCCACAAATATTTATTTTTTATTATTATATTATTTATAAAAAAATAAATAGGTTATACTTATTACTTACATAATTAAGTATTGCAGAAATATTATTTTATGTTTCTCAGTGAAAGTGCGAAACATTATACACCTTACATTCTTGTTAACTAGGAAATAAACCCCCTCCTAAATCCTACTAATATTATAAATGCGAAAGTTTGTGAGGATGTGACAATATTTGTGCCTCAATCACGCCATAACAGCTAAACGAATTTGAATGAAACTTGGAACATGCATAGTATGTGTGCTGGAATAACATAAAGGCTACTTTTTATCCTGGTACCACACGAACAAAGCCGCGGGTGGAAGATAGTAATTATTATGAAATAAAAGTGTTTACCTAACTAAATGATCACCCTTTGAAGGACTAACAAGGAATAACAGAAAAATAATCATGTAACTAGAAAATAATAAATAGGATAGTAGGTACTTACGTAATCATGCGGCCAAGTATTTATCATATAAAAACACAATCATGTGACAGGTAAACTAATCCACATCTAAGATAAACAGCTTAATCCCGACTGACATTGTCACATGTATAAAATCATGATTTTTACTTGCAATACGGATTAAAATGAAACTCTACATCATATTAGTAAAACTATGTAAAATACGCGCAGTAGTTCACTTAAAATTACTGAGAATAGTAAAACTGTAAACTTGCAGTGTTTTATTGAATGTTTTGGCAGGGTGACGAGGCAGCGCAGGGCGGGCGGTGGAATCAGCCGCAGCCTCCGCGACACTGAGGGCGCCGAGGCCGGCCGCACCCGCCCCGTACCCTCCACCCTCTATACGCCTGTATCTTTACTTAATTTTACTCCACGCCTGAAATGCCAACGATTTCCTTAACGTGACGGGACTAGAAGCAACGGGCCATTCTATTTCCGTAGATGTACATTTCAGCAATAATACGGATACCAGTTTTTGCTGTAAGTACCTACAAAATTTTACGTGATAATCTCGATGCTGAGGTCCCGGTGGGCTTGATTGTAAACATCACGTGTAATGTCCTCGGCCTACCCTCGCTGCCTCTACCCTCCGATGGATATTTATTGCATTACATTCCAACGGATGCTCCAATATCACGGTCCAATAATATTTTAGATTGAAAATATTTTTCTTTCGACCTATGGATGGATGAAATATTTGTGCTCCATAAATAATACATCGAATGTTACTGAAATGCGAAACCTAACCTTAGTCTCCCAGCAACGAGCCGTCGTATTATATAAATAGGAGTTTCATTCCTTACAAATTCACTTCTAATTCATCATTAACTAACTTTCCTTGTATACTCAACAAAAAAATATTTAATGACTTCCTTTTATTAATTATGTGCTTATCTAAAATCCTTTTATGTCATGTAACTTTTGCACCACCCTATATACTCAGTTAATTCAAATTATACTTAGGTACCTATAGCAGATCGGGGCAAAATTAATTTGTTTATCCGCTATGAAGCGAAGCGTGTAATCTGTTACTGGCTTGATCATGGTTCGAGAGTTGATCAAATGGCGCTCGTTTTAACACCATATCAATACTATATGCTATACATAGCCCAACTATTTATGTAGGTACCTACCTAAGTACTTACCCAGTGTCTTTACAGTACCTATCGATTTTGATGATTCGTTCTCTGACATAAATGTTCCATATGTGGTGCACATCTTATATTTCTTAATTTGATTAGTTTTATTTCCTAATTTAATTTGTAGTGAAACTAAAAAAAATCATCATCTCTTGGTGTCTCGACAGCATTTTTTGTTTGTTTTTAAAACATTTGTGAATTTTTTTTTCCAGTTGTGTTAGTAAACTCATACTTTAGTACCTAGGTTATTTTTTAATGGTATTATTAATCGTTTCAAGTATCTCATTCAATATCCTAGAAAAGACCTGGATGGATCAGAATTATTTACATATTGCTATTGCTCACATTACACTCCCATACATGATGTTGAGCAAGCCTATCGCTATAGAAGTTAATTACTTTGGAAGTTGATCGTACACGTGCTACGTCTTCATTTTCAGCATTGAACTGATTACTTGCTCATTAATTATCGAAGGGGAATCCCCGCCGGCCTCTATACACTAATCAACCCTGATGACAGATTAATCAAAGCGAAAATGATGGATGACGATGAAAGTTGGTTTAGTTTATTAATTTAAACGAGACCCGAGTCACTGCCTGTATTGAATTCATAACTTCTTGTAACTTTATCTTATGTCGCCTGAATTAAAGATATTAGACTCGTATAGTAACAATTTCCAAAACTTCTAAAATACATTTTAAAGGATACATTTTCTCACATAACCTTGGTTAGATAGAATCTATAGACATTTTTCGTTCAGGATACGTTATTTCTAAGAATTTTACTTCTCCACTGTAACTGGTAACCTAATAGCCTAATAGGAATATTTTCTACTTAGGTAGGTACCTACATCACAACGTAAGTTACAACTAAAATACGCACACCTCACTATAAACAGAAACCATTTCCCGAGAACGATTTCAAATCGTGTTTGAGGGCCGTTTTTCTCACCCGTGTGAAGCAGGAAAGTCGAAGGTAAACTAATAAATAAATCTGCGGCCACAATAACTTTTCGCCAAAGCTATACTTAAGGCCACGTAGGTGCAACTGAGCGCCATTATCTCGGGTCATTAAGCAACTACTCAGTACCCATAAATGAGTTTTCACAAATCCAATAACTCACTCTCGGTAATTGCTCAGAATTATTCCAGTGATACCGTTTCACCAGGTACCTAGGTACATAAGTACTTTTATCGAAGATGAGATAAATAAAGAACACCTAACACTCAAATGTAGTTTCCTTTTTGAATCCTTTTACCACACTGGTACGTAAGAACTAGTGACACGACTAGCAATAATCGTTAAAATTAGTTTTGATCGACTGTTTTGAACAGAGATGGGCGCTTACCCGGTAAAAACCCGACCTTTGGGTTTTTACCCATTTATACCCATTTTTACCTTCCCATTTCGAATTAATACCGGGTAAAAATTCAATGCATCTTTTTTTGAGGTACAACTAATTATATATGCTTTTATTCGTTAGTTTTTATTCCTAATTAGCTATAATGATTTGACTGGCCTCACAGCTCACTTGGTAGTAGCTCTTCCTTTGCGCTGAAGGTTGTGGCTGCGATCCCCACCCAGAAAAAATATTTGTGTGATGAATAATAGATGTTTGTTCTGTGTCTGGGTGTTCTAACGTATTTACAAACAAAAAGTATATAAGTATTTTATCAGTCATCTGGTGGAAAAAATGTGGAGAAGAGCAAAGGATGTGGCACTTTTAAAGCCTGGGAAGTTTCACGATGACCCTAAAAGCTACAGGCCCCTTTCATTGTTGTGTCACCTGTACCAACTGTTTGAGAGACTCCTCCTCAACCGTCTCACACCACTTGTGGATTCAAAACTGATCCACGAACAAACAGGATTTAGACCCGGAAAAGTCTGTTGTGGGCAGACTCTTAGACTCACCCAACATATCGAGGACGGCTTTGAGACGAATAATATAACAGGCATGGTTTTAGTTGACCTAACTGCTGCTTATGATACCGTAAACATCCGAAAACTCCTAGGAAAAGTTGAAGATTTGACCAACGATCTTGGGTTTGTTCAAATACTTGGTGAACTGCTTCGTAACCACCGCTTTCAATTTCACCTTCTTACGTAAAAAAGTAGATGGCGCAGCGTCAAAAACGGGCTTCCCCAAGGGAGTGTCCTTGCACTAACCCTGTTCAATTTGTATACGAACGATCAACCTAGCAGCCCAAATACAACCCGTTTCTTATACGCGGACGACATAGCTTTGACCACCCAGACAAAAACCTTTGAAGAGGCGGAAGAGAACCTGACCGTCGCCCTTGAAGAACTAGGAGCCTACTACGATGCAAATGGTCTAAAACCCAATCCATCAAAAACTCAAGCCTGCGCTTTCCACTTGCGCAGCCACTAGGCTGATCGGTCTCTCAACATCACGTGGCAAGGAGTTACCATCCAATGTGAGCGCTATCCAAAGTATCTTGGCGTAACACTGGACAAATAATTGTGTTACAAACCACACTGTCAAAAGACAAAGATGAAAGTCGGCTCTCGCAACAGTCTACTACGGCATCTAACATCTACCAAGTGGGGAGCAGCGCCAGACGTTTTACGTTCTACTGGTATGGCGCTGTGCTTCTCCGCTGGTGCCCAGAGTGGCACATGTCTGCACATGCCAAACTCGTTGAAGTAGCGCTCGACGAAACGTGTCGCATAATTACTGGGTGTCTCAAGCCAACTCCTCTCAACATGCTATATTCTTTAGCAGGTATCACACCACCGTGCGTGCGACGGGATGTAGCTAGTTCAATGGAGAAATCCAAGCAAGAGAGTGATAACCGACATCCTTTGTATGGGCACGAAATACCTGAAGCTCGTCTCAAAAGCCGTTTCAGCGTTTCACACAGGCTTCAAATGACCATCCGGCTTCCGCAAAGTATAAGCTTTGGAAGGAGAAAAAACCTCCTAATTTTATCACCCCGCAGGAAAAATTACCACCAGGACACGCTCTGCCATGGCTAGTCTGGAAGTCGTTAAATCGGCTCCGCACCCAAGTTGGTCGTTGCAGATTCAACATGTGCGAATGGGGATTTAGGGAGCCTAGTTTGGCACAATGCAACTGCGGTGCTCCGGCGCAAACCATGCCGCACCTGCTGGTGTGCCCCCTGTGTCCGACCACCTGCACAAGGGATGACCTCAATGCCGCTACAGATAGCGCGATTGAAGTGGCCACCTTTTACTCTAAAAACATTTAACGAAGCATCGACACGAGAAGAAGAAGTCATCTGGTTCCCATATTACAAGTTTTTCTTAGTTTGGGGCTAGATGTTGCTGTGTTAGAATGTCCGCCACTATTTATTTATTATTTTATTTGTTTACTAGCTGTGCCCCGCGGTTTCACCCGCGTTTTTATCGTTTCCGTGGAAATACCGAGATAAAATATTGCCTATATTATAGCCTCCCTCAATAAATAGACTATGGCCCATAACTCATTAATAGGTACCAACTCTTAACATCTTACACACGTGATAACTTTTAAACGAAATATCCGATTGAGATGAAACAAAAAGTTTTTTACTTCTTCATAAATACTCTTGATAACATAATGCTTAATTTCGATAAAGATCAATATTACGATACATATTTAACGTAGTTTTTTTTCTTCAGACGATTTAATAATTATTTTGAACACAAAATCGGTTATTGTGATTAAACCATGGTAGCTAGATATATGTTCTTGCGGACTTTTTTGTAGGTCTTAATGGGATCTACAAACCCGTAGTACATCATTTTTTTCTATCGTCAATAGTTTTTGCAGCGCACGCAAAAATAGGTTTTCGATTTTGCACCTTGTTTTACAAAATAGCAGTTTTATTACGGATCCCTAATTTTGAAAATAAAACATAGCCTATAGCCTTCCTCGATAAATGGACTACCCAACACTGAAAGAATCATTCAAATCGGACCAGTAGTTCCAGAGATTAGCGCGTTCAAACAAACAAACAAACAAACACTGCAGCTTTATAATAGTCTTTGAATTGTGAATTTCTGTATAAACAAAACAAAAGGTGAGTGAAAAATCGTTTTCGTTACGGTACGGTTACGGACGGGTAGGTGGATCTAGGCAATCGGTTAAAAAAAAATTTAAAATACAGGTCGAATTTTTACCCGGTATTAATAAAAAATACCCGGTATAAATGGGTATTTTTTAATTTTTACCTATTTTACCCTTTCCTTCCTATTTTACCCACCCGAATTTTTACCCACCCGCCCATCTCTAGTTTTGAATGATAAAAACCAATTTTATAGTACATTTTCCATTATTTTTGACAGGGTTTCGACTGTACTTAACATCTTACTGCGGTTCACTCTACCTACCTACAAGGATAAAAAATATCCAGCCAACCATTATGCTGTTCTAGACCAAGAATGATTCATTACTTATGTAGTCAGCAAAGTTAATTTAAATAGTTTCAGTCGCTACTTTATTGAACCTCTATCAAAAATTTCCTCACGAACTTTCGCATCTTTATATTAGGTACTAAGCGCGAAAGTTCGATGGCATTTCCGCCAGGACTAGCGTAACTAGTGTTAAGTTTTTGCAATGTTGCGTAATAAGTTGCTAAGCGGGGGCGGGAGCGAGTCCCCGCTTGTTGGGAAAGTTGGCGCGCCGCCAGCCGCTGACGAGTATACTTACCCTTATCTGCTGTATGGATCCCAATACGCTTCGTTTCGCTTTTATTCCAAAACGTCGATATGTTTATAAGCCGTATGAAAGAGAATTGGGCGCACATTTCAAAACTGTATTCATGGTTTCATTTCCATATAACTATCTAGTCGACTATGTTATCGTAAGATTTCAGCTTTTAGATTTAGATAAAGCTGTTACGCAATACACTGCAGATTTTATGCCAATCAATGACCTAATTTGTTGATAATGCCAGCAATGAAAACTTTTATTTGTCTTATTTGTTTTATTTTATTTCTACTTGTTTTATTTTATTTTATCTTTCATGAATCTAAAAAAATGTTCCATTTTCGTCGATGGCGTAACTCTTAACTTTAACTAGAAGGCAGTGGAGTAATTCTTACTTTATATGGAAGGTGCTCTAATAGCGAAGCAAACACCACGGACGGTAAAAAGAAATCCAAGAAATTGGTTCCTTTTGCATTATTCATAAGTTCTTCTCATTCCGACGCAGAGAAAATCTATTTGGAAAAAAATATATTCAAGAGTTGCATTTAGAGTGAATTCCTTCATCTTGAAAGCTGATTTAACTTTAAATGGATGTAGGTTTTGTGGGTGATTGGATTCATAAGATATTGAACGTGAAACGCTGAACATTTAATGTAGGCAAATCTCCGTAACGAATGAACGGATTTGACTGAAACGTTTAGATTAGATACGTTTAGTTCAAGACCTGGAATAAGAAATAAGGCACTTTTTATCCAGGTAGGTATCACGCGAGTAGTGCTGGTCACTGGTAGGTGCTAGTGAATTATAAAGGTATTTATATTTATAAGTCATCATCTTCCTGCCCTTATCCCACTCTATGTGGGGTCGGCATTTTCGTTACTCGATAAGAGTTTTGGCTAAGGTGTTTTATGACCGGCCGCCTGCCTGACGTCAACCCTCCTTGGGAATACTTGCTTATTGTATCTCATCATTAGAGGATACTATCCCTTAGTCGACTTTTACGACATGCTCGGGGAGAGAAGCAGCTGGACGCATTCTACGTTTTTTCTTTACTCCCAGTCCAGCAGAGAATTTATATTTATAAGTACCTACTTATATCATTGATGAATTCACATTTATTTATGGGCTAGGTGAAGTGACGATCTGCGAAATACTAATGGCAGAGACTAAATGCGTCAAGCCGAAGCGCTATAGGACGCGATGGTGCTCATTAGGGGAGGCCTATGTACAGCAGTGGACTGCTGTAGGACTCTACTGATGATGATGATGATGATGAAGCCATTTGATAGGTACTTAGTAATTTGAAAATTTATAAAAACGTATATGGGTGCGAGACTTGGACAATAACATAGCGGAACAAGGAGAGGTTGGAAGTTTTCGACCTGTGGTGCTGGATGAGGATGAAAGTTACTAACGAAGAAGTACTGAAACGAGTAGGTAGAGGAGAAAAGGGTTCGATTCCCGCTACGGGAGAAATGTCTGTATGTTCTGCAAATATTTCTTCCGGGTCTGGGTGTTATACTATTATGTGTTATAAGTATGTATTTACAAAAAAAGTAGATATATAAATATTTTATCACCCAGCTGGTGTCATAGTACAAGCTTTGCTTTGTTTGGGGCTAGATGACGTGGTGTGAAATGTCCACAAATATTTATTTATTTATTTAATTGTATCTACCAACATGTTTCGCGTAAGTATTTGGTCACATTCAGTAATGCAAACCTAGATATTATTAATTCATTATTAATTGATAATCTGATCAAATATCAGTGGAGGTTTAAATAGGAATAATAATAACTTAATAACAATTTTATTAGTCATCATCTTCCTGCCCTCATCCCACTCTATGTGGGGTCGGCACAGCATGATCCTTGGATCATACTGTAAGAGTTTTGACTAAGGTGTTTTATGACCGGCCGCCTGCCTGACGTCAACCCTCCTTGGGAATACTTGCTTATTGTATCTCATCATGTTGGAGGACACTATCCCCCAGTCGACTTTTACGACATGCTCGGGGAGAGAAGCAGCTGGACGCATTCTACGCTCCTTCCTCACTCCCAGTCCAGCAGAGAAGTAACAATTTTATTAGTATAGGCATTTATACTGCGTAAATACGCTACACCACTAGATCAAAATTTCTAGGAAAATCAAACTAATTAATTGCGTAATATTCATAATATTTATTACTTAGAATACAACTACATTGTATACATCTTAAAAGACATTGTAAAATCAATGCATATTAATTTAACTTATAAGTACTTCAGTATTCTAATACTAGCGGTGTGATGTAATACAATTATATTGCTTGATATTTACCTACATACTAGTAGCAGCTAATCTACATAACATCCACCTCGTTTTTTGCTACAGAAGCACTTACTGCTGACACGTCGTTTTTGATGTAATTCTGAAACAAAACATTTGATCTTAGCTAAGAATATCACTGTTAGTTAGATTATAATGCGAAAACTAACTTTATTGATGTGACATTGGATGCAATATTACAGTTTGTTTTTGATTTCAAGAGTATCCAGTACTTGAATACATCAATTAGATCTATATGTATAGATCTTAATTAATATTTTGCATGCTTAATCTTTTACATACATACATATTATCACGCCCGTATCCCTAACAGAGTGGGCAGAACCACAAGTAATCATAAGAAAACTTGCAGCCACTTCTGATTCAAGACTCCCAAGATGGATATGGTGAACCACGGTGATATTACATTTAACTAGTACAATAACAGACTGTCACACAATTAACAGTTACCTTAGCTTAGCAAGTTTTCCATTACCTAAAAAAGGTTTTTACTCACATGGTTCATGACGACATAGGTGGAGTTGTAGTCGTGTTGCGAGACCATCTTGTCGGGGTGGCAGCGCAGCCGGTGGGAGCGCAGCGTCGACGCGTACGCGAATCGCTCCTCACACCACTTACAAGTCAGAGGTTTGTCGCCAGTATGTGTGTACATATGGACCTGAGGACAAAATAATTATATAATCTTTCAGGCTCAGACCAAATAAAAAGAAAACTACTATTCTGTAACTCGCTCTAACCTTAATAGCACGCTGTCTGTCTCCTATAATTATTATGACACTTGACATGTTTAGATCTAAGTTTTTATATTGTATATTTTTAATTAATGAATCGGTGTACATAATGTTGGTGACACTAAATTAAATAAATAAATAGAAAAGACCCCGCGCCGCGAACAACATAAGTGAAGCCACCTTTTTATCTATGTGTGTATCGAAGGTTTTAAGGTTGTGTGTTCCAAGTAACCTAAATTCATAGTATAATAATTAAGAAACTATGCTATTTGAAGTACTTACAAGTGAAAAGTGATTCCGTGAGACTTTTTATGTGATTTGCTGCTGTTTTTACAAGTTTTCACTACACAGGAAGGCATAATTCTATTTTTAAGACTCGTGACGTATTAAGAGCGATGAGCATGGTTTTAGTGTAGGTGTGTGCGTGAGCATGTATGTTTACTTGCAGGAGCACGGCTTTGTGTGGCTTCACTTTTGTAGTTCGCGGCGCGGCGTCTTCTCTTTTTATTTGGTCTGAGCTTTCAGGCAACAATGTAAAGTATTTTATAAGGCAAAGCTAACTAAGGCCTTTTACCATCTATAGTAGATGATTTATACAGCGTCAGGAGGCAACTTTTACCTTCACTAACGGGACGCTGTAGTGCCCGGGACGAATTAAGATGGAGTAGGCTTGCCCAACTCCTATTCCATCCTCTCAGCTTAGTCGGCCTTGTCCACAGGAAAGACATGGTCAATACGTGCGGAGCTGACTAAGCCGCGGGTTTCCTCACGTTTTCCTTCACCGTTTGAAAGTACTGGTATGGCGTACATAAATTTTTCGCACAGAAAAATCCATTGGTACACGACGGGATCGGAAGGCGGGTTCACTATCATATATAATATCATCCTCACATCCTCACAAACTTTCGCATTTATAATATTAGTAGGATTCTCATTTTTTTGCGATCAGTTACAGACGTGGATGTCGCTACCGTGGATCTAAGTAAGTAAGTATGTAAATTTTATAACATTAGAGTTTTTTTTTCAATAAAAGAAAGAGTATTTAGATCCACGGAAGTAACATCCACGGCTGTAACTGACCATAAAAAAATGAGAATGACCCAAATAAACACCTCAAATCTTCACAAACTTTTAGATTATAATCGTTACCTTCAAAGTCTGCCGTCTCTTGAAAGCCTTGTTGCAGTAAGAGCAGACATGCAGGCACTTGTCCTCGTGAACTAGTAGGTGTTTGCGCAGAGTACGTCGGCTGTTCAGGACGCGTCGGCAAATGTAACACTCGTAGGCCGTGTCTTCGTGAGTGTCCATGTGAGTCTTTAAATTGGAGTAGGTTTTGAAACTGGAACAAGAGTTACAATTAGAACAAGCCCGCTTGCTTCGCTATTGTGGTTATACCGTAGAAATCCGTTCTATTGCTGCGTGACTGAGACACAATCTCACATAGGTACTCTTATAAACCGACGGCCTCGATGGCGTGGCGGGCGATTGCTCGGCAGAGACGCAAGAGGCGCGGGTTCGATTCCCGCTGCGGAAGAAATGTTTGCATGCTCTGTAAATATTTCTTCCGGGTCTGGGTGTTGTGGTACCATGGTACTCGTAGTTTCTGATACCCACGACACAGGGAATCCTAGTGTGGGGTCAGGATTATGTATGTGACTGTTGGGTGTTAAGTTTTTTGAGTAATGTGCAGCAGTGAAAAAATTTTACACTATGTTCGGTTTTATACATACATACATATGCATGAGTCTTTCGTTATCAATTGTTCCAATAAAGGAGCAAAAAATTCAGACATGAGTGGATAATAATAATTTAACAGCAACGACAATAAGTTGTTATTATCACCAAGCTTGAGGTCTCCCCTTTAATATCCTTTACACCTGTCTACGCGACAAGTTCGCCGAACCCGATAAGAAAGCCTAAAGGTAGACTATCGAAGAAGTGACGCCGCGACAGAGCTAATACGAAAATGTATATTTTTACATATTATCAAGCCCGTATCCCCGTTAGGGTTCGCAGAGACAAAAGTAATCATAAGAAAACTTGCAGTCCCAAAATGGATATGGTGAATGACTGGTGATCAGCCCATTGCCAATCGCCCAGCCGACTTTTATGTATGCTCGGAGAGAGAAGAAAGAACGGACGCATTCTATGTTTCTTCTTTATTCCCAGTCCAGCAGAACGTACGAAAATGTATGAAACGTTATTTGCCTCGACATTGCCACTGCACTCGCTTCAAAAGTCTAACTAAAGGTTTTGTAAAAATAAACTTACGGCTTAGAGCATTTGTTGCAGACGAATGGTTTGTCGTCACTGTGGATCGCGCGGTGTTGCCGCAGTTCACCATTAGTGCCACAAGCGTATCCGCACAGATCGCACACGTAGCCCTTCACTTTCTCATGTACAACCTTCTTGTGGGACGCAGCTGACGATCGCGTCGTAAATCTATAAACAAATATTGTTAGATAGGGAAGCTTAAGACCAAGTAAGGCTGGTTGGTCAATAGATTTTTGTTAGCATAAAATCACATCACACTTATAAATGTTTGTGTGTGTATGCTCGTGCCTACGAAACTCCGTAACGGCAGACAGATTTGACTGAAACTTGAAATACACGGTTTATGACCTGGAATACCACTAAAGGTACTTTTTTGATGGAAGGTATCACGCGAACAGACCCGCGGGCGAATTCTAGTCAGTTAAATAATATTCAACTGAGGTTTTTTAACTAAACTTACTTCAAATTACAAACATCGCAATGATATATCTTTCTATTTTCTATCGGAATATGTGATCTTTCGTGAGATTTCAAGGCGTCTTTTGTATTGAATATTTTGTCACATCCAGAGCAGCAGAATTTTCTTTCTGATTTCGGAATATGCCTCATTTTATGCTTATTTAATGCTGCTAAAGTTTTTGATACTTTCGGACATTTGTCACACCTGTAACAAAATGCGTTAGTTGTGAATATTATTTGAATATAATATACCTTTAAGTCTCAGTATCAGAATGAATACTAACGCTAAAATATTGGGGTTTTTGTGATCGTGAATGTGCTTGTACATAACGGATTTAGATTTAAGTGTAATACCACATTTGCATTGTACCACAGGTAAGGAATCGTGTTTACTTTCACAGTGTGATTTCAAACTATACCAACTGGAGCATTCTACTTCACATTCATTACAAATGAACCTGCAAAAGAAAAAAAAATTAACACACAAGTTTTTTGTTCTTTCATTGCTAGTTCATGCCTGCTTGCAATTGCAATCATTCTTGAGAAAAGCCTTCCAACCAATAAAAAAACATTCCGTACACCTTCGAGAAATTTCGTTCGAAAGAGTTTACTTACTTGACAAAGTCTTTCACATTCAGATTAGAATATTTGATGTCTTCCTGTTTGTCCTCCTCGCTTGCATGCTCTTTCCTCAGCTCAGTACTTTGAAACTTATGCTCAGACACATGTTTGTAAAGGGAACTTTTAGATTTAATTTCAAAACCACATAAGCATACCACTACTGGCTCCATTTTATGGTGTTTGCTATAATGTGATTGCAAACTAAACCATGTTTTTAATTTCTCCTGACAAAAAATACATTCAAACCTAGAAATAAAAGTAACATAAATTCAATAATTAAAGTAAATGAATGAACATCTCTTTGTAATAATAATACTTACTTAACAATATCTTTGACTTTAAAATTAGGTGATTTAAGAATTTGATTGAGTGCTTCAGTATCAATGTTGCGTTCACTTAAATGTTTTATTTGAGTAGACTTTATTTGTTTCAAAGTTGCAATTGTAACAAGATCATCATCATCATCATCGTAATCGTCAACATTGTTGTCACCACCAAATAAAACCATTTCAGACAAGGTTTCTTCACTATTTAGTACACCTGCAAAAAGTTACAAAAATCTATAATACGAAAACTAAAAATAAAACAGAATTTCACATGCTTTCTAAACGCTTCATCTTCACATATAACAGGAGGCAATGGCAGAGGCGCTTTGCATAAAGTCCACTGGCCAATGGATCTGATAAATCACCAGGTCAGACAGAAGAGCTACGACATATCTGTTTGTTGTTGTTTATTGCCTTGACCATGCTGTGCAGGTGTAATCTACACTAACGTCTACACTTACCACACCATTCACTTACCTACATCTACTCACACCTTGGACGAATATTCGTCCAAGACTCACACCCACATTAACAATCATTCACATATTATGATTAGAATAAAACAAAAGTAATGCATTAGATTGGTATCTATTTTCTTGTAACTGTTATTTTTTATTATTATTAATTTTGTACTTCTTTCTTCTTATTTTTTGTAATAATTATGTTTTTATTGTAAACAGTATTGATTAAGATCCTAATTGTCGGTAAATTATAACCGTTGGGAGAGGGTGCTGGAAACTGCGATACAGTTTTTAACTAAGGCAGTTTTCAATGTGTTCCAATTGTTTCTTTGTAATGTATTATTTTTATTAATTAAATTATGTTTATGTTTATATCTAACTAACAAAAAGTATGAGATAGAAAAACAACAGGGACAAACAGAGGACACCAAGATCTTGCACATTTAAGAGTACATGGATGGTGCAAGACGTGGAAGTAAAGTAGGGTGTGGTCTCTACTGCTAGGATATGGGAATACCGGAGGCCACAGTTCCTGCAAAGGAAACCAAATAGCTGACGCCCTAGCAAAGGATGGTTCAAAGAAACTATGTATAAGGATATCAATCTATGCAAACCCTCGTCGTTTGAGATCAAAAACAGACTTAAAATGCAATATGAAAATGAGCACCAAAAGACTGATCCCTAAATGTAACAAATGCCTCACATCAATCTTAATGAAAATGAAACGTGTAAACCTTCAGACAATGGTAGGCATCATCACAGAACTCTGGTAGGCATCATCACAGAACTCTGGTGGGCATCATCTCAACAAACAAAATAAGACACAACTCAGGCCTGCAGACAGTCATTGAGCAATACCAGGCATCATCATCTTCAACCTCATCGGCACCAACAATGGCCTCAACATCATCAAGGATACTGGAAGACTACTCCCAAAGACCTTTTGCGGTACTTCAAGGAGTTGGGCTGGCTGAGGGAGGGTTAGCAGGGGTATAATGCAAAACGCACCCCCTGCAGGACATCAGTGCAGATCTTTGTTCCCCTAACACTAGTTAAAATTAGAATTAGATGCTTTCTAAGTTTTTAATACTTTATGTGCATTTTACAAAAAAATAAAGGCTTACATAAAGGCTGGAGATATGCCAAAGGAAAGCTGGATAGATTGTTGTCTTTCAACAATCTATCCACATTTTACCTACTACTACTACTACTACTTACCAACAATTTCTTCTGCTGTCATTTCATCTTTTACCTATAAAATAAAATCATTCATGTAAATAAATATAATAGCTGACACACATGCTTTGCATAATCTGGTTAAAATTAGAGGACAAAAATAGTATTCAAAACCTCATAAGGTAGGCGCTTTGGTTATATTTCTAATGTAGCAATGAGTAGGTATACAAGAAACAAACAATTTCATGACTGTATCCTCCTTGAAGCGCTTGTGGCATAGCTTGTTTAGCTTGCATAGATGTTTTTGATTGATCATTGAAGTTAAGCAACATTGTGTGCAGTCACAATTTGGATGGGTGAGTGGCATTATGAGCTGAGCGCTTGCGTGCTACGGAGGACACCTTAAATTGTCGGTCTCTGCTTTTAAGTCATTAAGCCATGATGGGAGGCCTTTAGGCAGCTTAAAAACTCCATCAGAAATGTTGGCCACTAGCTCTTACTAACTTACTATAACTGTATCCTGAAGTGTTGTGGAATCTTAAATCTATGGGTAATCAAGTTGCAATGCAATTTTTTATTATGTGTGTGAGGTCTTAACATAAAAATAATCACTAATATTGATATTTACCTCAGACTTAATGACTGGTTCCTGAATAATTGTATTAGATTCATCTTTTATTCGTAAATTATTTTCACTGCACATTTTTTGCAGTTTTTCTTGAACTTTGTAGCATTCTAGTACAAACAGTTGAAAAGTTACCATCTTCTCTTCGCAGTTCATGCATATTCTTGTAGTTAACTCATCATTTTCATATATCTGAAAATTTAATTTAATTTATCTAAATAAACTATTTGTTAATTCAGTAGGTTTGCTTAGCTTATGACCTAGCTTAGGTACACAGGTAAACTACCTGACCTACCTTAGTTGATTGTACTGAAAACTATGGAAATATAAAATGGTACAACTGAACAATACTTACAACTATTTGTATAAAATCTTGTATCATTTTCCGAACACTTTTGTTGTGTTCGTCCAAAAGATTCTTTGAGAACACATCTTCTTTTGCACATAATCTACACAGATCCTCCATGGCCATTTTGAATGATTGTTTGCCGAACTGAAATATCTATTATAGCCCATTCGAATGTATTTTACTTAATTAGGAATAAAAATCTAAAAATAACAATAAAATACATCTACATAGGTCTACCAAAAGTGAGAATTTTAAGCTTTTTTTTGTCTGGCTCACTGAGCGAGCAAGCTAATAAAATTATAAGGCTAAAAATCAGGCAGGAGAATAAACTCCAAGATCAATGACACTGAATGTGACGTTTACTGACTTTTGACGTTGGCATATTCATTGATTTTGTCTTTGAAATGAAACGAATTTATTCTTGTTGATTGTTCATATTGTTTGGTTAGGTTTGGTTGGTTGTTGTTGTGTTGACTTGATTGATTGTTTGTTGGATTGGAACGAAACGAAAACGAACGACTTTAGTTTTCAAACGTACGGTTACTTATTCTGTGGTTTTTTCTGTACAGCAAGCTTTTTTCTTATTGTCGTTGTGGTAATGTGGTTATTTTAGTTACTTATTATGAAAAATAATACAATAAACTGTAGTAAATAGTAATTGAATACTACAAAATATAGCAAGAATACTAAAAATTCCCGCGTTTACGAGTATCTAGGACATCGAGACTTTGAGTGAGAGTTGCTATGGCATCGGCGGCAATGAAGTAAAATAACAGACGAAGCTTTGAGAGAAGACGAAATGGATATTCACCCTGATTACGGTGAAATCGCATCATCGACCTATGAAAATGTTAGTTTTAGCAAAACGGAAGATAGTGGCTATCATACATCAACACCAAGTTCCTTCGAATGTGATGAATTATCGAACCAGTACTTCAATCCATCAATTATTACTAACATTTCTATTTCAAGCTTAACAAGACAGAAACAATTGGATTTCAATCATATTACTCCTGAGCAAAACTTCATTCTCTATCAACCATGTAACCATTCTACAGCTTGCAATGTGAATATATCTGAAACGCCAATAATTAGAAGGGGTGTCAAAAGACCGTACCCAAGTGAAGAAAAGATTGAAACTCCTACAAGTTTAATTGCTGGCAAAATTAAAAACTTGGATGTTAATGGAAACAAGGAAAATTCAAAACCTATTTCTCCAGTGGGTTCAATCTACTTTGATGCAATTGACAGAAGCTTGTTTGTACATCATGATGACGGTCAGATATCCTCTTATCCATCCACTCCTATCAAAAGGAATTGCAGCAAGCAGAGCCCTTGCAGGAAATCTGGGAAGAAAATCCAATTTTCTACACATTCCCTGTCATGTGAAACCAATGGGCTGCAGTATTCCAGCAAACCAAGAATTCATTCTAAAGCTGTAAGAAACATACTCTTCAGATCTGAATGCAAAGTAGACATCATATCAAAACTGCTGGAAGCACAGATCCTGCCACCCATTGAAAATATTTTTAATAATCTGTCCAATAAAGACATTCAGAACTTTTGTTTGGTTAGCAAAAATTGGAATAATACATGGAACTTAATAAGTGACCACAACAAAAGGAAACAGGCTTATTTAGGATCTCTTAAAATTGCAAAACAAAATCTTGAGAATCGAGAGAAAGGTGTTACCCCTATCAAGAATAATTTAAACCAAAAGCGGTACTTGAAAGAAATACACAATGAATTAAAGGAAACCCCAGTGATACCAACACGGAGCCCTCCAGGAACCCCAAGGACTAACAGATTCAAGAGATTTACAAAGGTAACTCAAATTTAAAAAAAAAACATTGTTTTGTGTAAAATAAATGCCTATTTTGAACCATCTCAAGTCCTAAGGATATATAATACTCTAAGTTACTTTAAAGATTTTGTATTTTCAGTCGGCGTCTTTAGACTCTCGTTCTCAAACCCCATGCGTGCGGTGTAATGGCCCTGCTAAAGTGACAGCTGAGCTTTCCGGTGAAGTGTGGGCTGAGTGCAAGAGCATCATTTGCTCGTACCAGTTCTGCAAAGACTGCTCCTGTGATAGACACCCAGGTAAGTTTTGCTCTCAGTATGATCTAAGCTGTCCTAGCCCATCAAAACGAAGGAAAAGTGACTATGGTGTTGGAACAAAGAAAAGTAAGCGGAATTTACGTCGGCTATGAACTTTTTAAGCTTAAGCTTGATACCAGTGCTAGTTTTAAGTTACTGTACATTCCATTTATAATTTTTGTGTTGTAAATGTATAGTTACATTGAGATTATTGGGTGGAGTACCCAAGTACGGCAGTGCCATTGCTAGTTTTTGTACATTGTGATTCACCACAGTGTATGCTTTCCTACCTCAAATATTTTTTTGAAAACACAAAATAAGTAGGTAAAGCTAGAACTCTAGCTAGTATTTAGTATGTATTTTATGTTTAATGTGAACTCTGCCACACTGTTTTTAATTAAACCGTTTTAGTTCAATGTATGTGAAGAATTTTATTAAATATTAATTGTCTTTAAAGTGTTTGCCATATTTTTCTAAATTCATTCATATTATAGACTGATTCAATATGCCATGTCCATGACTGAATCTGTGTTAATTTATTCGATAGTTAGTATGTAAATGTGTGTGCTTGGAAATTAATTTAATGTCTTAATAATTCCTAATTAGGTATAATATTGATTTCAATTTTAATGTTAAAATGCTGGATACAGAATTGAACACAGAATTTTAACACTGCAAAATGACATTTTACATAAACTGAGAATGTAGATTCTGTATTCTTTGTGCTTTACTGCATTGAAAATCTTAAGATAAATATCCTAAACTTAGTGTATCGTTTGAATACAAACTTTTATTAAAACAGGTTTTTTTATCTTGAGATTTAGTGCAGTAAAGCACAAGGAATACAGAATCTGCATTGAAGAATACATCATACATCACATGCCTATTGGAATTGAATTTTTACAGTAATTAGTAATTCCAATAGGCATGTGATTCTAATTAGAATTAGAATCACATGCCTATTGGAATTGAATTTATACAGTACTTGCGTTTCAATTGTATGGTTATAAATGAGGAAATAGAATACAAGGCAAGTTTAAAAGCTTGTTATTAGAATTCATACAATCTGTGTGAGAACCTGGCTTAGGAGTTGCTTGCAGCTAATATTGTAGCTGCATAGCTGCGTGACGAGTACTGTATTTAGCAATAGAGATACACTGAATTATTCTGATGTTTTGCTGTAGAAATCCCAGTGATATTGAATTTATATAATTTTAACATTGAATTTTGTTATATTTTTATTTTTATTAACAACAAAATACCTGCTGTCTTAAAAATACTATGCTAACGTAACCAGGTTTTGCCCTTTTAATAGTCTAGTATCTGATTCTAGTTCTTACTTTCTTTTTAATATACTTAATTATAGCATCCAGTATCAGAATAGCATCACTTTAAGTTAAGAGACAGTTGGCGGATTTTTTCAAGCTATTTATCAATACCTACCTCACCAGATTACATCATTTCGATCCTGTTTGCATTTTTCAGAAGTACTTTACAAAATTTAGACTAAAAGGAGACTTATTTATTTATCCTCTTAAATAAGTCTATCATGTATTCATGATTATACTAGGAGTTACACTGGTTTTGTTGTCATAATCAAGTAAAACTTATGTATCAGTAATAACATGAACAATAACATATTTAACAGGTTTTATAAAATCGATCAAACAACAAACAGCAGCCCTGAGGGTCCTGTTTCACGAAAACTACAAGCTACAAGCAACACATTGTTTTCTTTTAGAAATTACAATGTTGATAATACAAACGTAACTTTTAGCTTGTAAAATTCTGTATGAAAATGATGCTGTATAACTAACAGAGAGATTAATAATAAGGTACCTATTAAAGCTGTACTAAGTCACAAAAATGACAATAATCTTCAAGAGACTGTATACATCACTGTTTATGTTATGCACTTTATCAAATAAGTCTACTTTTAGGTAACCAACCAAGTCCGCCTGAAATAATAATGCCTCCATGTTTATCAATCAATATAGATTCTTTGATAAAGTTCTTTTAGCATTTACTTTTTTTAAAGTGTTTGAAGTCCCACGCACAGGGGGGCATTGAGCATAATATGGAGTATGCGCATTACGAATATTTTCAGTCAAGACAAGAAACTGTCTCAGTAAGAGGCATTTTTTATATAATCTTAAATACTCCTAGTCTTAACATTACGTATTAACCTTCTGTTCAGGTTAAGTACTTGTAATTTTATTTTAGAACCCGCTTGTGGTTTATTTAAGTCATTAGCTTGTCTTCTGAAACTCTCAATTTTAATTTTATTGTAAATCTTAATTCATTCCATGTATTAAAGACATTTGTTTGTGTACATGCTTCTATGAGGTATTTTATTTGTGTGTGTTTCTGTGTAAATAATGTATTGATTTATTTTAATTTCTTAACATGTGAATCACAATTCAATCATTAAAATTCATATTATTTATAGTTTGTATAAATGATAAAATCTATCTGACATCAACCCCAGTAATACCTATCCATTCTGTTTTAATGTAATAATTAATGATAAATGGTGTAACTTTGGGTTTGCAGGAAAGCATAGCATACAACTCTAGTTTGTTTGGTATACGGAAAATTATATGCCAAAACTTGATGTTTGAAAAAAGTTTGAGATATTTATAATCTAGGCGCAATAAAAATACCTACACGCCCACACATCTTAATGTTAGATAAGAACAAGTTCAAACTGCCAACGCGAATCCAAAGCTATACCTATTTACCCATCGCTTTATGTCGAGTATTTCGGTAAGAGGACTATACCTACAGTGTTTTTTAACTGGGACAGTATGTCTTACTTGTAACTGCTGTTCAGATATTTTTCTTCCGATACAATTTAATGATTCTTACAAGTAACTGAGTCAATCAGCATTAAAAAATACTTTCAAGAAAAGTCAAAGAATTAATATTTTTGATGGACATCTCACGCTTGACAAAAAAATTACCATGCCATAATTTTATTATGTTTACCTAAAAAGAATTAATGGTTCTTCAGATTCCCACTATTCTCTATGGCCTCCGATTTCCCCATACTGTCATGGTACAAAAACATTTTATTAAATTTGACCAACTTCTGCTGATTTTTTTCATCCGATACAATAAAATGATCCTTACAAGTAACTGAGTCGATTAGCATCATTTTTTTTCTAAAATCACTTATTTTCATGGCCAACTCGCTCTTGGCCAAAAAATGTAATATGCCAAAATCGTTTTCACAAAAAAAGAGCCAATGTTTTCTAAGACACTTTTACTGTATGTATATCTTCTTGTTTCGGATGTCCCCATACTGTCCCAGTTCAAAAAAACACAATAGTCTGATATGTGCCTTGCAATAAAAGAACTTGTATACAAACTATTAGTGATTTGTGAATGTAAATAATGTATTTTAATTGACCTGTACTGACAACACTCTAGTACACTTTTCTGTAATAGTAATAAAAGTTTTATACCTCCAATCTTTTTAATTTCTCATAATATCCACCTATTTGTTGAATTGTAGAAATAAAACTTCAGTGAGATACAATCCAAATATCATTATTTAATTTAAAAATAGGTATACTAAATCCTATTTATTTACATTATAGTAACACTAAATCATATTCTTAGAATATTATCAACAATTATAAAATGGTCCACTGATTTATTCTAAAGCTCACTAGAATCGTAGCCTTTTTCACAGAGAAACTTAAAACGTAATTTGTAATTTATAAGGCACTAGATTATTATTGTTATTTATAACATAAATATTATTGTAATGTAAACTTGAATCGGCATAACTTATACACCCTGTATAGCCAAAGATTATAATAATCCTTATAAAACAAGAGCTCTTATAATTTTTGTTTCGATGTTATCTGTATGAAAAACTTTTCTCAAAAATAAGTACCCCATTTATGAGATTAAATTTTTACGCCGAATCATTCTTGAAATAATTCCATTCTCTTTGAATGAATAAATATAAATTACTATATAGATGAGGATCAGAGTATCTTGACTTGGGCCGGTGGTATGTAAAGTAACACATTTAGCTCATTATAATAAGTATTTTATGTTCTCAGCCGAGTCCCATCACGTACTTTGGTATTTGGTAAGCCACTTGAGGTATTTGCTTGAGCATCGATAAACTGTAAAATATAAATAATACCGTTATTGAAATACAAAAAAGGCTGGAAAATAGAAACAAAATATAGGTAGGTAATTAAAGAATATAGGGAACTAGAAAGTTTAGGGAATGCACGTATAGTAGAATTGTATAAAATATTGTTTTAATAAAAAAAAAAAACCTTCCAAGTGCAAGTCGAATTCGCACACGAAGAGTTCCGTACCATCATACATGTACTTTTTAATGACTTTTACTTAAGTACTTTTTAAATAGGTAGCTTCGATGATCGATTACGAACGTTAAAAATAATTGTATGTTCTTTATTTTTATTATTTGTTATAGAGGCAATAGAAATACACACTGAAAACTGCAACTCTATTGCGGCTCATGAGATACATCCCACTGACAGACGGACGGGCAGCGGAGGCTTAATAATAGGGTCCCGTTCGCACCCTTCGGGTACGGAACCCTAAATAACCCTAAACATAAATAATAGCGGTAATTATTACAGCGATCGCCGAAGCGCCAGAATTGTAGTACTTTTGTCGCGCACTTTTTGACATCTTTAATTTGAATTTATTTTCGCTCGTTTAAATACTATCTAATTACATTGTATTTTAAAGTCACCGACCGATTTAAACATTTGTATTCGCCCACTTAGTATTTCATTAAATTAAGGCACGTTCAATATTTTTGACAGCTTTCATTTGAATTATTTTCGCTTGTTTAAATACTATCCAAATAATAGTAACATCTGCACAAGTCTAATTTACTTACACATATAGCTACAACTGAAGACAACTTTATGGAAACGAATTAAATATAATTTAGTATTTTATTAACGCCTTTTGTGGTAAGGCGGGCGCGTGCTTGGCTGAGACGGAAAAGGCGCGAGTTAGATTCCCGCTACGGGAAAAATGTTTGCATGATCTGCAAATATTTCCTCCTGGTGTGGGTGTTGTGGTACCATGGTACTCGTAGCTTCTGATACCCACGACGCAGATACTAGTGGGGTCAGGTCTATGTATGTGACCGTTGGGTGTTATTTATTATTTATGAAATTTAATGTAGTATACCAACCTTATATCATTGCTGTAAACCTGTAAATCATTTCCACCACCAGATTATACTTGCTGTACACTAGGTCTGTACAAAAAGAAAGAATTAATAATATACATAAAGACAATGTAGAAAAAGATAAGAAATGAAAATATTATTAAATCTAAGGTTATTTATTCACCGTCAAAATGTACCAGGAAAGTTTTTTAAGTCTCGCAGGCATTGCATTCGTTCTTGTAACCTTTGAGAAACGGGCGCCTGCTATTTAGTAAAAACTTTTGAGCTTCGTGAGCTTACCGGTTCACCAAGACAATAATGGAGTGTTGCATGCAAAGGTTAGTTGCACTCTACTCACAAAAAAATAGCTTTGTTGAGCCACCGGACAATAACTTAGTATTATTATGCGTGTGACATGTGAAATAAAAAATCACCGAGTACAATAAAATTGTCGAGAGAACTAACTATGTGAACTTTTGGAACAATTTGTAAGCCTTCAAGCCGATCACCACCAAACCCAATAAAGGATTGAAAAAGAAGAAAATATGTGTGAAAAACTGATGAAAAGTTACAAGGCGAGGAACAGTTGAGAAGAAATTGTGTAAACTTACGAGACAGTGATGCCATTGTAGAACCACGCTCTCCAAGTCTGGGGCGCTGGCGCGGCTCCATCGATACGCGCTTCGATGCTCCCGCAGAGCGCGCGGCGGTCATGCGAGCGACCGGAGCGCGCGTCGCAAATCAACCGCTTGCGGCACTCGCCGTCACATGTTCCTCGGCGAGGACTATTTTTCCAGTAGTTTCTGAAGTAGGTACAATCAGTAGCATAAAATCTGTACCCATAATAGCTTCGAGCTTGAATGCTATATTAGTTGATTACCTATAGTTGATTTTTGCTGACAGTTGCATCACTTCTAATAATGATGTAAACTGTGCACTCATGACCGAGGAAATGAAAAAAAGTGAAGAAAGACCTATGGCTAAAAAGGTTAATGACTGATGGATGATACAGGTACTAATAAATAAATCGAGCGGCTATAACAATAGAATGTTTTAAAATAAATCAAATTCTGCAAGAACAGAAACATTCAATATTTTTTTCATTGTTCGTAAAATGCATTGTGATGATGACCTTCGGTCGTATGTCGTCAGATCTTATCCATCTTTATAGTCCTGTGCCATGTAACATCAAACTAGTAATTCGATCTAACAACCTCAAATACTCAACTGCGTGCAGCATTTCGTTGGGACAAAGAACTCTATAATTGTTTTATGGGTATCTTAGAGATCATAATAACAAAGAGCTTTGTTATTGTAAGAAACAAAAGAAAGCTATTCTTACTTGTAATATAAATTGAACACGTCCTCCTTGGCAGTCATGTCGTCAATAAACTTGTCCCAATCTTGCGGCCGCAGCGCCGGCATCAGGTATGCAGCGCGGGCAGAATACAACTTGTACCACATCGGGTAGCCGTAAAGGTTGGCCTCCTTTAGGTTCATTATCCAGGTCTCATGGTCGACCACTTGCTGGAACATGCATAATAAGCGAATGACTATCTCGTCGGGTAATTAAAGTGGATAATTTTATTTACGCTAGACTACGATTTACCAAGTTAACTGTTCTTGGAAACTTTGTATGTTGTTTTGTGCCATTCTCTCCTATCAAAATATAATAGGCAAGAAGTTGACAGCAATAAGTAAAGTTTTCAGTTCAATATTGATCTGCTCAGTTAGTCTAGGCAAATTGTTATAAAACTAAGCAATGCCTGGCTTGAGTCATCCTCTAATTGAATCAATGAAAGTAGTTACTCGAGTCGTCGCTTCATGGTCACCGTCTACGTAGTATATTCGATAGCCAAGATTCAGGTCGTAGTAAGGCGATACTGACGGTCCAACGTACGCTATACTGGTCGCTCTATCTAAAAACCAAGAAGTAAACATCAAAATGTGCAAAAAAAAAACAGATTATTTTTATATTGCTACGGTTGACTTACTGAGATCATTGGGATCATAAAAAACTTCAAACTCATCAAAATGTGTATGGCCGAAAAATTGCGCCGTTATCGTGGATTCGTATCTGTTGATTATAGCGTAGTAATTGCGGCTCCATACTTTGAGGCAATCGGAATGTCCAGGTGGTATGTGTCCGATTATGTGAACTTTTTCTCCGCTCAACTCCGCTGATTGCAATTCGTAGATCAACCATTGGAGTTCCGTCGCTGGATCCGTACTATTCATCAGTAACCACCTGTTAACAGAAAGAACAAAATCGGAAACTGACTGCGTTCTTGGGAATAATTAATATAGCAATCATGCAAGATGCAAGATAAGTACATCATGTAGTTACCTCTAGTTGTAACTATATTATTTTTTATTTACTGGTAGTAGTGATAGCACACAGTATGAGTCTGTTTACGGCCTTCAGCCAAAACAGGTAATACATACATATTTCAATCAAGCTTTCACATTCCTTACAGATATCTTCGAATATTATGTTCAACTTCTTTTTTGCAAAATATTCTACGCTAAGCACTTTCGCTATATCATGATCTCCCTGCCCTTATCCCACTATATGGGGTTGGCACAGCATGTTCCATTTTATAGCCGTTATCTCTGTACTCACTCCTTCCTTAACCATACTACCTACGACATATATTGAAAAATTACCAGTTCTTGTTATTGCAGTAGTTCATGTTGAGGGATATGATGCGGAAGCCGGGCCGGACCAGGACTGAGTAGAAGGCGCCGCGCCGCACGGTGTGGGACACCCCCGCCGGCAGCCAGCGGCGCCACTGCGCGTCTAACTCATCGTACAGCCACGCTATGTTCAGATCCGGGGACGAGATGTACGGTGGCGGGAAACTGGAAGCCATGGTGAGTTCTTATTATAACCCTTTTTAACATCGTCTCACTGCTGGGCAAAGGTCCACCTCGATCCCTCGAGGTCCCACCATCCTCTCTGGAAGACTTCGATCGTCAGTTTTCGTACTATCATGATTAACTTGCCTACTGGACATTGAAAGACTGTTTGTTGACTAATTTAACGGGTAAATGAACGGTGCTATTGTGAGGCGCATAAACCCTTTATCGTTACAGCTCTTTAACTATCGGCCACGATCACGAGATCTAATTCTATGCCAACACCTTCAACCTGGTCTCTGACTTCAAGGAATGTATAAGACTTAATAGTGTTATAATTCTAAACAGTATGTAGTATCTCTGTTAGTACATAAATACCTACAGCTAGTCGCCTCACGGATGCTATCGATTAAACAAAGCAATTATACGAAGTAACTATTGCCTACTACAATAGAATAACAATCGCATTTTTACTAAGATCAATCTACTATCTACATTAAACACGGGAAAGTGACATCAATAATAGAGTAATGATAGTTTTTTGGTAGCAGACCTTCGGTGACACAGTGAACCAATACTTAGTCTGTGTAGTTTTCCATTACAGAAAATATATACTTGGTTCTGTGCAAATGGAATTTTTGCATAATTACAGCGCGTTGAAGTCTTTTGTATGGTTAAGATATAATAAGAATTTAATTGGCGGCCCCACAAAACAAAAACGTATATAAACATTTACGAACGAAAGTTTCACATCTCGTCTCAACTTTCAAAAGTTTGACTAAGAACATATTGCGAATATTGAACAATCAAGGTATCGAAAACAAGCAATGTTCGTGTACCTGTTGACCGGTGATGATTCATGATTTCCAAGGGCAGGGAAAATGGGAACCCCCGGGAACATGTCAGACATTTGTGCTACTGTTTCTTGCAAAACCTTTAGATTCTCTTCTTTAGTCTGATTCCAAACGTCATGTGGGGGTAAATCTCCTGTCCACAAAATGTAGTCTATGTCCTGAAATGAATGGAAATAAATTTCTAGACGCGGTGATTATTGTCACCTTTTCATATCGTTTTGCATTTAACTGATTTAGACATTTTCTTTACATATATCTTACTTCTTACTTATATTATAAATTTGAAAAGTCTTAGTTTGCTTGAAATTACCGGCGTAAAGCTCAAAACGCAACGATAGCGCGTACTAATTTTACCGGTGCTGCCATCTAGTACGAAAGTTTGTAACGATGTTTGGATGTTTGGATGTTTGTGCCTCAATCACGCCTAAACAGCTGAACGGATCTGAACGAAACTCGGAATATACATAGTACATGTACTGGATTAACATATAGGCTATTTTTTATCCGGGTACCACGCGAGCGAAGCCGCGGGCGGCAGCTAGTATATTTATAAATATATTATTTTGTTGAACAATTGATTGATAATGTATTGATACTTATAGTAAGAAATCAATGTACTTAACAGTATTTTTTCAGAAGAAATAGTGGCAAGATTGCCTATCAGCTAAAGTAAACTTACGGTGTGAGTGTCAGCGATATGCTTTAACATGTGATCTATGGTCCGTTTTGGAGTATCACACTTCCTGTAGTCTCCCCATCTGCCTGCTCCTCCGCCTGGTGTTAACGCAGGACCGTTGGAGGCTCTACAGCAAAGAGGCTCATTACATTCTGCGTTCGCACCTGAAGACATAATATTTCATAAGCATTTGTTCATAGGGCAAAGATTCTGCATCTTATGAGAGAATAAAAACATACCTTCAGCGTAGTATGGATCGAAGTGTGTATCCGATATCTGTAAAACTTTAAATGATGGAGCCATATCAACTGGAGCCTCCAGTGTCCGCACTACTGGTTTTGGTACTGGAGGAAATGCTACCTCCCATTCGTGATATGGATTGTAAACGTCACCACAGGCATCTCCGATCACAAAACTGCATATTTCGTCGGGACCAATTGTGATTCGTTTCAGTACGTATACTACTTCGCTCTGAAAGTACAAAGTCACGTTATTCTGAATCAACTATTCGTCCTAACAAATATATGTAATATGGTAGAAAGATGTAAGAGGGTCTCACCCCAAACAATCTCGTAATCCCTTCGCAAACTCTAGCTGATTGAATTTTTAAGGATACACAAAATTGGTATATCATTTTGTTGATATCTTCATTGCTTTTCCCGAGTCTAATATAGTGCTGCAAGAGCCCTGCACCAGCTTTACACGCTGTGCACGATACCTTAGACATGACTGAATGCTCAACTTCATAGTAGACTTGTCTTAAATTCAGAAGTTTTAGAGCTTTCTCTACGAATAGTGGCAAATTGCTGCTCTTGTCACTATCCCAGAGAAGTCGCGAGTAGTTACGTTTGAGGATCGTCATGTGAGCCAAAAACTCAGTTTCGTTAGCTGAAGGAGGTAACTTGTGGGTAAAGTTGGCGGGTAAAAAGAATGGCTCGTCGTTCCGTGGTGCCTGTGTCCAATTCCATGTGTCCATCGGTGGATTCCATTTTATTACTGGCCTATTCATCCGCCCCGTTTCTTGTAAGAAAATAGGGCTACCTAAAATACAAAGAAACTTACTTAACATTACCCGTTAAACAAGTATTTATTTAAAAAAAAAACAAAAAACCAGACTACGTTCAATTTAGGTGGGAGTAGGTCGGATATATTTGATTTTGTGACACATGATGATGATGGTGATGAATTTATCTACGTTTTTGGATTGTACCATCTTAAGTTATTTGGAAATGGTTCTTTAAAGCTGCGATTTTGGATTTTTTTCAGTTAGTTAAAAAAAAGTGTCATAGCCACAGTCTACGACACTCGTTATCTATACGAAACCAACAACACCTTATTTGTCAAAATCCGTCCAGCCGTTTCGGCTACAGAGGCAGTCAAAATAATAAATTAAAAATGGCTTCTTACAGCCGCCATGTTAGATTTTTTGACACTTCATAAAGCCTATAACCATCCTATAACACTCGTCGTCCAAGCGAATCCAACGACACCTCATTTGTCAAATCCGTCTAGCCGTTTGGTGGGACTACAACTTCAACTAAAGGATGCCCACATATCCAGATACATACATTATATGTACATACACCCAAAACACATTACCCTCGTTCTTCGCAGTCGGGTAAACATTAGTCATTCACAATGTTATTTTTTACATACCTGATATCATAGTAATGCAAAATATAATTCGTAGAAGCCATGATATTCTAATGATCATAGCTGAACAGTATCGAAGAGGAAGTTCACTGAAACAAAAGAAAATTCGTTTTATCTTATCAACTTTTTCAAATGTGCTACCTTCTTGTGATCTCACTTATTTTCCTAAAGAGTACAATAGGCTCTCTTTTTACGCTATTCATACTACTCGTACATAAGGGAATCCATAAAAGAAAGCCCGACAATCCTACAAAAATCCATAAAAATATGACATAACATTAACATTGAATACATGGGTCGTATATTATGGAAGTTTTACGTTTTCTACTTCTACATGTTACTTGGTAAAGTTATAGTGAAAGTGGGTCAGCGGATGATCCCTGCACGACCTATTTATGCACTTCGGAATTTACTATAAATTCATGGGGGATATGCGTACTTTATTACCTAAGTCGTAAAACCTTGTATGGCTTATGATTTGTTTACGTCCAATTCTATGGAGGCATACAACATACACTCTGGGATTACCAAGCCAGGAAGTGACAGTGAGATGTGGGCTGTTGTATCTGATCTCACATTTACGTAATAAAGTACATTTTACTGTTTGTGTCAATTGTGTCCGTTTCTGACACGGCGGAAGTTTCACTTTGCTAAATATTTTTGAATAGAGAAAGGGTGCTTGCTAAAGCTGCTACTTTAACATTTATATATGTTCCGAATGTGATAAGTAATAATAATGGAAAAAAACAACATTATGTAATAAAACTACAACTGTCTAAATCCAGGCTGTTTCATAAAATATGGGTTGTTACGTGATCAGATAAAAGGACGTTTAAGAAAGTTAACTTGAAGAATTCAATAGGCTCGATCTCGATCGCATGGGGTTATATAAATATCGTTCCATTATCCATTGTCATGCAAACTTATAAACAGCATAATATTATGTTGTACACGTGAGTCAGCGGATTTTACAGAGTCAGCAATATACGGACGTTGAGGTCGGCACTTTCTCTGCGCTTCATTGACTTTGTTGGAAAGTGACGGCAGCGTAGCGCACGCTGCGCTCACTCATTGTAATCCGACAATAACGCAGTTGCCTAACACATACCAATTGTTCCAGCTTTGAGCTTCTCCGAACAGATGTTTGATTTATCATCATTACGTATTTGCTGATCGTGACATATCAATATTGAGTTGGTTTCTTAAGAAAAGCCGGTTTGGGTGAACGTTATCGAATGTTGTGTTCTGAAACGCATCATACACATTCAGTTTTTAGGGTTCCGTAACGCCAACCCCAACGAAGGGTGCCAACGGGACCCTATTACTAAGCCTCCGCTGTCCGTCCGTACGTCTATCAGCGGGCTGTACCTCATGATCCGTTATAGGTAGAGAAGAGAGTTTAAATTTTCACATAGTGTGTATTTCCATTGCCGCTATAACAATAAATAATAAAAATAAAATAAAAGGAGGCAATATTTATCTACGATGGTGGATATACGGAACCCTTCGTGTGTGGATTCAAATCGCGCTTGACCGGGTTTTTTATGTCGTCTACTTCTCCCATTTACAATACATAAATATTTCCCGAAACATAAATAACTTACTACATATGTACGTATTCTATTTAGTGGAAAGATTTTCTAATGTTAGGTTTATTATCCCTGTTTACAAAGATAATTTTAAAATTTAATTCTATTCGAGAATACTGCTATTCGATTCGCCAATGTGGTGAAAGGATTTAAAAGTGCTCCTAAAAGGCTCCTTTCATGTACTCCTTTCAAACCAAATGAAAAATCGATTAAAGCCAATTACAAACAATAAACTTCTGCGTGTTATCATCATCACATTACCAATAGAATGTCATTGTTTAAAGTTATCTGACCGTTGGTTGATTACATTAATTTATTAAACAAAAGTATTTTTGCCGGTCAGAAACTTTAGTTAAACCCATAAACTGTTCAGCATAATCAGTATTACAAAGATACGATATAATAAAGTTTAGAGAACAAACAACTTCAATGCTTACGTACGAGTAAAATTATGGATCTGTAACATCATTTCTACTTTCACAGAATTGCGTTTGCGTATTCTTTCCTTTACGGCAGTGAAGCAAGATGCGATGAGTAAGCAAGCGATTTCATTTTATTTTTGTTTTTAAATTATTTTCCTTAAGCCAAAAGGTAAGGTAAGAGGCGCACGAACTCTTATTTTTGGGAATTCCAAACTTTTATGTAACATCATCTAATTTTATAAATAACTAGCTGTTGCCCGCGGCTTCGTCTGTATAGATTTTCGTGCCTATGTTCTATGCTCCCTAGGGTGTTATCTGTCTCCCTGCCAAATTTTCTGACAATCTGTTCAGCGGTTTAAGGTAACAGATAGACAGACAGAGTTACTTTTGCATTTATTATAGATTTTGCTCTCACAAATCTGGCCTATTGTGTAATTTACGTTGTAATCGGCAAAATCTATAAATTTCTATTTAATATACGTTTCCTTGAACAGGTCTAGATCTCTCGAACGGATTTTCAAAAACCAGTTTTCAGATCTGCAGTCGGTAGGTATTGGTGCGTGAGACAGGGAGAGCGGTCGCCTCGCTAGTCTATAACTAGGTAGACATTAAAACTTGTCGTGTCTCTACCGCTGTCTATGTCCGGTGGTGGCTGTCGCTTCGTTGCATTGAATGTTTACTTGCATAATGCTTACGCACGCATGTACCTACTAAGTGATAGGACTAATACCTTAGCATAATGTAGAGCTCCTATCTTTCAAGCTATACACAACATGCAATTATTAAAAAAATAGAGAAAGAAGGTTTCGTTTTCTTCACCTCACGAATTCGTTACATCTTCTGAATCCTACTTTATTGCCAAAATTTTAGAATAAAAAAAAAATTAGGTGATGTGGTCGCAAAGCGACAAAACCCTTAAATAAATGGAAAAAAATAGAATAAAATCCGTTTCCGGTCATTTCATTGCATAAATAAACAAAAGATCTCATTTCAAGTGCTTCTCTAAACTTCTTTAAAAATATCGACAACAAAGTAATTCCTAGCAGTGTGAAATATCTAAATAGCATTTTCGCGGTCCAGGTCGTGTGACACGCATGCGTTAACTTACCCATGGTAATTTGCATCAATACAACAAGAATGCCAGTGTATACGATCCGCGAAGTGCCATGATAAGATCTAGCAAGATTAGTATTGTCTACTTTTGTACCCTGTTTTAAAAGTTTGAATCTACTGTCAGTCTGTTGCTAAAGACTGTATGACTGTTTATATGTCGGTTCTCAATTTGTTTCAAATATTAAAGCAATGTTGAAAAATGCTGTAGCGTGTCCAATCGGTTTAGAAGCTTGATTCAAGTAGGTACACCTTTTACTTTCTAAGGGCACGTCCTGCCCCGTCCCGAATTCTGTTCTTTTTAAAACTTTCGTTAGTTCATCGAACCTACATACTTTCACCTATTGTAAGCATATGCTCTCATCGGAATGCATTCAGATGCATTTGTCGACGCCTCCTACATGTTGGTAAATGCAACACCTATTGTGTTAGGACATTAGCCTCTAATAATTTAGTTTGCTTCACTGTTGATAATAAACATAGTTAGGGGGCTGTCTTCTTTTAATATTACATATTTTACTAAACATTTACGTAGCTCTAGTATAAACAACTATTATATGACTATAAATCTCTTGTGAATTGGTTTTATCAGCTTTTATTGGAGAAAATTGTTGAAACAGCACGCAACATAAACTTTCAAACGATTAACAATAACATTTCAGCAGAGTATTGGTATTAATTACTTATCATTCTACGACACCTATCTGATATAAATTATGCTAGGTACCGTATGATTTATTACTTAACGTTAATGGCCGGGGTTGAGGTCGCGAGACAGAGTCATTGGTCAGGCTAAGATTTTTCTCATTTGCCATTCAGTGCTTCAGACGTATCACCCAACTATATTGGTATAATAATTTCAGTAGCCGGCTTGCATGCCGAGAAAACGTACAGATTATACAAATGATAATGCTAATAAGTAGTTTATTTAATTCAGTGATTTGTAAACATCAGTAGAAGACGGACTTAAGGTGAGCTACAATGTTATTAAAACACGGGAGAAAACATATATAACGTGGTATTTTATTCAGTTTGTTTTTAATCAAGACACAAACACTGCGGCTTCCACTTTCGCATTTTCGCATACCTAGCGCTGCTTATACATAACGTACTTTAACCGCGCAAAAACGTTTAACAATAGCAACACCTACTTGATGTTTTAATTACAAAATCACTTTTAGAAACTTCAGAACTTCGCACCTTCCCAGAATTTTAAATTTTTAAGTGTATTTTTGTATTAAACACATTTAGCACACAATATAGTTAGGTACTATTTGGTTACATATAGAATGCCGAAACAGGAAAAATACCAAAATAACTATAGCTATGTTTTAATCGATTGACCATTTACCGTTATAATGAACTGCTACAACTCTACACCACTGCTAACAGAATCGTAATGTTAAAACGAAACAATAAATAAGTGGCCAAGTGCGTATCAGACTACTGATAACATAAAACATATAATGAACTACTACAACTCGACACCACTGCTAACAGAATCGTAATGTTAAAACGAAACAATAAATAAGTAGCCAAGCGCGTATGAGCCCACTGATAACATAAACATATCTCACTCCGATAACATATTTTGAACACTTTCCACCTGGAAATTCAAAATTCAAAATATGTTATCGGAGTACACCTATTCAAGACAGTAGGTACTGAATTAGTAACAAAAATTACTACTTCCAAGCTCCATATTATGAAACGGATTTCTGTGTAGAAAAATGTTTTGCATTAACTCTTATTTTTGAAAATTCTATCCAATGTTACTCCAACCCTACTCTTCCCCGGTAACTAGTAGCTTTGTACGGTTCAGTTTGTACTACTGTGCAAAATAGCATTTTAAAAGCTTTTATTTAACTTGCAATATTTGTATGTAGGTACGTGTGCTTATTCGGGCCAAAGCTTGCAACTTAATTTTAAATCAGTTATCCTCCACCGATTGAGCTGAAATTTTGCATACACGTTTTGCTTATAATGATATGTATATCAAATGAAAGGGTTTGCTGAGAAGAATACGAATAATAACTAAAAAATAAGTGGAAAAGATCCTTTTGTCGAGTAGGAAATGAGCTGATGATCATCAAACGCCTCAACAGATCTTCATAAGCTATAGCTAAGAACTATCTCGATTAATTAGCTTTAAAACAGAAAAAAAACTGTATCAAAGTTGGTCCGTTCGTTTGGGAGCTACGATGCCACAGACAGATACACACTACAGACTTCTTTTTCGTCGGGGGTTAAAAATAAGAAAATGTACGATATAAAAGCGCGCTATCGCCATGTCGCTAAATCTCGCGACAAGCTTTAAGCTAATGTGCAAATTAAATTGATGGGTTAGATTTAATTCAAAGTTTATTTTCTTCTTTTAGAGCATTTAAAAGCTTGTTTTTAAAAATGACTTTTTACTATTATCATTATTTTTATTTCTTAGTAAAACAAGCAGTCTTACAAGTTATGTATTGATCTAAAAAAACTATATAATATTGATCATTAATAAGTTTTCGCAGAATAGTCATAAATTGCCTTTTGACTCTGAATGGACGGACAGACAGACTGACGGACTGGCGAAACTATTAGGGGTTACTCTGTAATTGAGTTAATCGACCACTTATGGAAATCAGGCGACTAGTGACCTTATGGCCCCGCAGCTCTGATAAAAATGACATCTAGCGTCGTACATTGAGTATACAATAATACCAAATGACGTATTTTATATATTTACTTACAAACAATATTGTTTTAGCCCTGAGTTCACTAACATACTAACAAAGGTCTGAACGACTGTTTAACAATTTAATTTGAAAGATGAATCGTGATGTATAGTCTCCTCTTGTTAACCCGTTTCATACTGACTGTAACAATTTATACGTTTGATACAAGTACTTATATAAAACGCCGTTGTGATGTAGGTATGGTAACCATTGCCCTCAGTAGCAGTAAGTTGACTTGATCGACGTTCTTTTGCGAAGCAAATTGATCTCTATTTTGAGTTCTATTGCCACGATATAGCCAGGTCGGTCATGGAACGGTACGGTATATCTAAAATTGGCTATCAATCAGTTGTCAATACCTAGTAATTCATTCTACTTCCTTCCTACTAATATAATAAATGCGAAATTTGATGTGTGTGAATGTTTGTTACCATGTATCTGCGTTACTACTTAACCGATTTGATTATATTTATAATGTAAATATTTTAGGTTCTGGAATAACACATAGGCTAATCTAAATTTCGAAAATCAACCTTTTAGCAGGTTAAAGGGGGTGGTAAAGTTAACATGAAAAAAAAATTTGGTTCCATTTGCTCAAAACTCGGTACAAATAAACTTTAAAGTAAATTATAACCGAATACCTACTTAACCTTAAACTGAGATATGGATTACGTCAATAAAGTCGATCAATCATTTAATTACGCAAACAGTGACCTATTTTATTATATCAAATTAATTAATCAAATAAATCTAGTGAACTAGAAACCACTTGATAAAAAAGTATGACCTAGAAAATTATATTAGTTAATTCTAATTCTAATTAATGGTGGGGGAACAAGGAACTGCACTGACGTCCCGCTGTGGGGTGTATTGTGCATTACCCCTCTGCTAACCCTCTCTCAGTCAGCCAAACTCCTTGAAATACCGGAGAAGGACTTTGAGATGTTGGCAGCAGTGTTCCAGTATCCTCGATGGTGTTGATGGTGCAGATGAGGTCGAGGTGATCCCGTGTAATTCTCGATGACTGTCTGCAGTCCCGAGTTTTGTCTTACTTCGTTTGTTGCGGAGCAGTGAAATGTTACGTGTTCTACAGTCTTTTCCTATTGGAAGCATCTGCGACAGAAGCTGCTGTCCGTTACTCCTATTTTGAATAGATGGTGATTCAGCTCACATTATCCTGTGATGGTGCCCGCCATTGTCTGAAGGTCTTTACGTCTTATTTTCAGTAATGTATCAACAATCTGATGAACCAGGATCCCCAAACGAAACAGTGAGCCATTTACTTTGTTTGGGGATCAGTCTTCTAGTGTGACGACAGTCCTAACTGTGCTCCCATTGTTTCTGGTGTTCATTTTCACATTGCATTTTCAGCCCGTTTTTGATCTCAGTCGACGTGGGTTTGCATAGATTTATATCCTCCGCCGTTGGTAGTTTCTTTGAAATATATTAGTTAGCTAATTACTTAAATATATTTTTCGACACACCATACCTATTAGCCCAATATACTTTAATGTTAAGATAAGTTTATACAATGTACTTTGGTAAGGACTACTTAGTACAGTTTGTGGACAGCCTTGTGCATGGAATGTACTGGCCTTCTCCTAATTATAATCTATGCAATCAAAGTAAGTCAGTACAGTTTTGCACGAAAACAATCCAAGGAAACACAATTGAAAACAGTTGTAGGTAAATAAAAACTTTAAAGTCTATAAATAAGAATATGGTAAAACTTTAATCAGGTTTCCAAAACACGAAAAAACCTGATTCGCAGAATTCTCATAGGCTCGATTCCAAACCTACTCGTATTCAACTTTAAATCCGAAAGTTTTTAAGTTATCCTTAAATGGTCCTTGTTGCGACAACTGCCCTAAATATAAGATAAATGCCCTGCTCAACAGCTCAAGATAAAATATACCCACTAGCATACCTAACTAACTACTATACGGACCCTCTACAAATGAAGAGTTGTTAAAGCTAGTTACAGACGTAACAATAAATCTGAACAAATAGGGGTAATTTAATCCAAGATCCTAAAATTGAACCTCAGCTTCTTCAGCAGTCTTACAGTAAATCCCTATCATTGTGCAGAATATTGTTACGTCTAACTAAAACGTTACTGGAGAAATTCTAACGTGTACCTACCAGGCAAAACAACTACTGCAAATAGAGTTAGCTATAAAATAACTACTTACTGCGACGCCGCGAAAAAAATCTTGCCTACAACGTCAACGAACCGTATAGAAAATCAAGATTGAACTTATCTTGATGGTGATTAAGCTTTTGGTATAATTGACGTTAAATTGCGAGTACTACCTGTAATTTGTTCTGTGAAATGTCTCATCATCAAAACCTTGCTAAATTAACTTCTGAGATGCAGAATATCAATTGATGTTTGTGCACCGGAAATTAGTATTAGGTATCACCCTTTGTTATATTGATTATTGATATAGGAACTACAAAGCCCTGTTGTTGTTCAAGGACTTGAATAATACGTAGAGAGATAATGAGAACGCACGCGATCTTAGAGATGTTCAAATCGTCTTTGTTTTAACTCGGAAGCCGTAACGCCTTCATGCTTGATTGGCATGTAACGGTTTTTCTTATTTATATTTTATAAGAAGTCGCCTCAGAAGTCACTTTATCTATTTCGAGACTGGAAAGGCTCTGTGGCCGTCTTAGTTTCCAATTCCTTTATTTTGACCTATCTGTGTATAAATCATCCTCGATTTCTACTAACGTTAGCCTCTAACTTTTAATTACAATTCAACTATCTCATGTAATACAACAAAGGCCTTTTAGTCTTAATTAGGGGTTCTAACTAATTAGACAAAGATAAGTAGGTACCTCCAGTCAGCAATAAAAGTTGGTTAACAGTTTGTCTAAATACTTTTAATCATGAGGCTATAAGGGAAAAGATATTCATGATTTAAAATCATCAAATGAATGCTGTAAGTAGGTCCGTTGTGGCCTTATTTAGTTTTTGTAGAAGTGTAACCGTTTAGTTTCATCATAAGCCCTTAGCGACTGCAGCACTGGGTCGATGATGTCTGTCAATGCATACAAGTGTACAAATTATCACAGCACTGACCTCGGAACGCTTTCTTTGCACATGTCATGATGTAACACTCGAATCCCTGTATCCGACTAATGACTATTACATTGTAAACCATATGATTATGTCGATTATGTTCTTCAGTGATGTAACTTGGCCTGAGGCTGCGGAACTACATGTATAACATGAATAAAACCCAATAATACCTACAACACCAGGTTCTGCCCGGCTCCGCTCGCGTGATACCTCGGTGAGGCCACGGCAGCGACAGGGTTCAAGAACATTTTTGTTTTTTAAATCTAAAATATAATAATATGTCTCCGTAACTCCGTTAACTTAGAATTAAAATATAGGTAATTATATTGGATGCCATGGTTCACCATACTCATCTTGTGACTTTAAATCAGGAGTGGCTGCAAGTTTTCTTATGATTACTTGCGACTCTGCCCACCCTATTAGGAATACGTGCGCGTGATAATATGTATGTAGGTATGTATGTTGGATGCCTTTGTCCATTAGGTACTATTTTAAACAAAAGTGTTTCGAAAAACTTCATAATGTTAATGAACGTTTGTCGCTGGCTGTACATTACCGATAGAGTTCACGTTATCTAGCGTACGACAGATTCAGATCCACGACCTTAATTATGTCGAAGTCGAGGTCGCTCATCAGCTGAGGTAAACGATCCTATTATTTTAGTTATTAGAGTTGCTTATTGTTACTGCTTAAAGCTGACTGTCTATCTACGAAAGCTATTTTAAATTTAATCAAACAAATTGCTATATGGTTTTGAGGTTACTTTGAATTATTCATCAGAACAGTAAAATAAAATGAGTTTTACCATATTTTAGGTATATTTGTATGCGGTGCCTGAAGAGGCTCCACGTTAGTTTGCGATTCTAGGCACATCGGATCGCCGTTAACCTACTTTAGTTTGCCAGAAAGAAAGTAGTCGTAATCGATGTTTGGCGCTGTGAACCATGACATGATTTTATATGAATTGGTAAACACTGCAGAGGATTGATTTATATTGTTTGTAGTAGTCAAAAGATTACTGCATTTACGAATTAAAATAAAATTTTAAAATACGCCTAATATTAAAGTAATAACATATACATAATTATATATTAGTATTTTCAAAAAGAATGGACGTCAGGCTGGCGGCCGGTCATAAAACACCTTAGCCAAAACTCTTACAGCATGAGAGATAAGAGCAGGAAGATGATGATTGATATTGCTTTTAGGATCCATTGAAATGTAATGATTTTTAGCCCTAACTACCAAACGAATTATTATAACTTGTATTTTGGTAGCTAGTGCCTTCCCTTACAGTTACATTTTCTATGTACAACATTTATGAATTTGCGAAATAATACGTTTAATTTTGAAATGACAAGAGCAAACTTTAAGTATTCAATATGATAAAACTGTATGTGTGTAGTGTAAGAAAGTAACAATAAAATAACATTATGGTGGTTTATTCTGTATTCTGAGATTATGGTAAAATCAAGAGCTATTCTGATTTTAAAACAAGCTGTCTATTTCGTTAGGTCATCCCTTTCAGACAGTCGGCTAAGAACCTATTGCATTTACTTGTCGGTAGATGATAATATTACTAAGACTTTCAGGTACCTTAATATTGTTTTTAAATGTACTACAAACAGTTCCTTGACCGAGTGAGTATTTGCTAATGTTTACTTTGGTAACAATGCCTACATACGTGATATAGAATTAGATATAATATTCCTCAAAGATCTTGCAATTCGGACTCGATGACCGCTGACAGCTTTACTGAGATTTCGACATCAGGGTCACCAAGAACGGGTAGATTTACGAAGATATTTATTTTCAAACAATGGTAACCCAAACCGAAGCGTCAATATTTTCAATACCCTACCTAGCAATAAAATAAAATTATAACAGGTTCTATATACGAAAGGAGCATGCATCTTTAAGGCGCACTTTCATCCTTTCACTACCACTGGTTCGAAACAACCAGTGATACGAGTAGTAGTAGAAGTACAGTAGTCCCACAAATACTATGTGCCTCGGCAATTTTCGTCTAGCTTCTGAAATACAAACTAAAGCAATAAAAATAATATCAATGTTACAACAATTATGTAGATATTTTTTTAAAAGGTTGGTTCAGTTATTATATTTTAACTATTAGTTGTATTTTCGAACAAATTCGGTTTTCGTACAAAGCACGAAGTTTGCCGAGGCGCACAATATTTGTGGTACTACTGTATGTTATTATTATGCGGGAGAGCATGAATCAGATATTTTTTATAGGCGGCAAATTATGAATTCAGGTCATTATGTCTCCATTTTAAAAATGGCTAGACAAACTTTCGCGGATCTTGGCGAGCGAAGTGTTTACTTACTAGTACTTTAATGATTAAAAAACACTAGCCTAAGTTTTAAATAATTAACTGAGAAATATAACCATATCCTCAAATTACGTTTTCTATAATATCCCAAAACATATTAGGTAACGTTACAACAACAGACATGCATACGTTAGTTAAATGTTACAGAAATAAAAGTAATACGAACTTATCCGATGAAAATAATGATACAAATAAGTGGACAAAATAACAGTCCGCTACTTGGTTACCTGCCTACTCGTTGTCGTCACTTCGATGAGAAGTAGGACATCTGATATTGTGACCTACACAGGCTTTTCTCGAGGCTCAGATTACAAAATAATTGCGGCAGGTATCTGCCAAACAAGTGCTAATTCCTAGATAGAACCGATGACAACTTTAGAAAGTTTTATACACATATTTGGCACCTAAGCCCTTAAATAGCAACAAATAAACAACAAGGATAAACTAAATGAAAATAAAAAGATGCACTTGACTTACCTAAAGTAGAAGCCTAGAAGTATCAGCTCCTCATGAAGTCAATCCAAGAATCGAAGTGTTAAAACGCTGGTCAGCGAGCGAACATTTCACTCGTTTTCGTGCTTAGCATTAACCGTCGCATTCACATACTCTGCAATTATTTTTCGAGAGAAATTGCGCGATTTACGGTAAAACGCGCATACGGTAGCCGAATGAATGAACACTGAGGAGTGAATCGGGACCGTAGCACGAAGCGGACGGGGCGAGGAGGTGGGCGAGTGAGCACAACCGCACGCGGCGCGCGCAGTGAGAGTTGTGTTGTGTGCCTTTGCCTTTGTATTCCTCGTGTTGCGTGTCGCAGGCACGGGCACCACGGAGAGTCGAGGGCCGCGGCTGCATCCGCGAGATGCTGCCCATTGCATTATGCAGTCGAGTCGCGCCGGCGGCAGCTGCGGCGCGGGCGGGCCGTCGCCCCGGGCTCCCCGGACGTGAGAGAGCGACTGCCGCAACGCGCCAAAACATCCTGCAACAAGAAGTACCTTCTCAATGCCAATCACTCACTTATCCACTGATGCTGAATACCACAAACTAACTGGTCACTGACCAAGTATGTAATTTGCACGTCCTGTTTCCCGTCATTGGCTTTGTCATCATAGGGACATCAACAACTTTGTCATTGTCATAATTATTATCACAATACAAACGATTTATTATGATACTGTACCGTGAAATATTTTTTTACTTTAGTTATAGGTATACCGCACAAGGGTAATAATAAAATTATAAGATTATTTAACGTTTATTTTGCGAACATCATTTTCCCGGGTTATTTTAGTCACAAACTTTTGCCTTCATCAGCGGTACTGTATCAATGTCCCTAACGAGATTGTATTATAAAGACAAACCTAAAATTGTGTAGGTGACTTAAGTATTTTTACATTATTTTTTTTCAAACAAACTTTTGATTACCTACCTAAGTCAAGGAGGGCTCTACCACAGGGATTATGCTACGGCGTCGCTACGGCGTAGAGATTAGAATTGTTGTAATAGTAATACTTAGTAAGTATAGGGTACTCGTACCTAACTATTTTTATTTTTCATGTCAACAGCTAATGCCAACTACAGCTAACTTACTTGCGTTTATGGACTCTACCAACTGATTCGAATGAACAGATGTTAATGTATTTAAAACGGTTCCACGTGTCACTCATGAGTGAGCACAGACTTCGCCGGTTCAGCAGCCGCCACCAACCCCAGTATACCTGTCCCTTACCTTCCCACCATCAGCCTCAATTCACCCTCTTTCTCCGCGTTACGGGGTGAAGGTGTTTGGTGGAAAGCTGTTAGACGTTGCCAGTGGCAACGGCAGCCTGACACAAGACCGACTGCTCAGTGACCTGACGAACACCATAGCTTCCACCCGACAATACCGTAGATAGTAATAATTATAGTGTTAGTGCAACTTTCATTCCAAATTCATATTTTAATGGTAAGTTTGTTTGTTATTTTACATTTCATTGTAAAAAGGGCGGGTACTTGAAGAAAATTTTGATTCCTCGTGACCTGGAAGATGTACTTGAACTAGTTAAATATAATTTATTTTTATCTGCGTTCAATGTTGTATATTTGTTCTATATGTTGTTTATTTATTTTTGTTTACAATTCATAACAAATAGAAATGTTCAGTCAACGTTGAACGAATTCTCATGGCATTAGAATAATTTAGAGATGACCATAGGAAAAGTAATTAAAGATTTACATAAGTAAATTCAAAATTCGTTTACAAATGCGCTATGCTATCTCAAGTATTGCATATGTGGTATCATTATGATGCCACGTCCAAGGCGAATTTTATTAAGCTTCGTTTTCCCTTACGTAACTAAACTACCTACCCTTGTTAACTACCCGTGATAACTTTATTTGCGGCACTTGACCTCTACTCTAACGGTTGAATTATAAAGCTTTATCTAAAAAAAATATTATTTATCTGTTGATATTACTGTAAGTATTAACTAACCTGTGATTTCTCTTAGATTTTTATACAAATGTCCGTTACCTAGGACCCCCCTAGGTATCTGACATTTTTATGAAAACACGAACATTAGCTAATAAAGGAACCATTATTAGCTAAAGTTCGTTTTTTCATTAGTTTTTTATAAAACCACATCATTGTCAAAAACGCACGCTATTTAATTTTATTTACTTATGCTTATTTTTAGTAAAACATTCTTCAGAATCTCAATATTGAACCTAAGTACATATACTTTTAGTTGATAGAGCGAGCGAAGCGAGTGAAGATCTCAGTGGCAAACTGGGCGATCTGGCGTTGTATGTTTGTTAGAGCATAACTTTAGAACCGTAAATCCAATCTGTATGAAAATTGTTAGGTCAAAAAATTGCGCTATGAAGATTTGCTGGGAAGCATAGTAGCTTAATCGGTGAAGGGGTTGTAAAGATATTGGGTTCCCAAGAGGGTAAAAAATTTTTTTACAAATGTGTTGAGTGGGGTGCCACATGAAAGGGCTTTATTTGTACATTCCAAAATGGTTTTTTTTCTAGAACGTATAGTTTTTAGTGATGGGCCGAAATTCGTTTTACATTCGGTTTGACCGAATTTCGGCAGCTTGAGCCGAACTTCGCCATTCGGCCGATATTCGGTTTAAATGCCGAACATTCGGTACAAGAAAAAAGTAAAATACCTACATGCACTATTACTTTTTGAAATAATACAAAAAAAAAAAGAAAAAATTAGAAAACCGTGTTGTAATCTGATCTCCCTTTTGTTAGAGTTTCAATGTCTTCGTAGATGGACCAATTAAGTTTCCGCATAATTAACCAAACATTCGTAGGCTACCTTAGACAATGTTTTTTAAGTCTTGCATTACATGTTCTCCCCTTTCGATGTAAAGGGTGCCTTGTTAAGCTTCATCAAATTAGAAGGCTGAATAGTTTCGATATCATTTTCACAGTTGAGTAAGTTGAAAATCTATACATAAGTAGGTTTTCTCCACTTAGCAAGGGGGATCTAACAATCAACGAATCGGCCTCCAAGGATACCTAGAGTAATTTACCTATCCCTTCGGTGCCAAATAAAATAATAGGTTAACCTGATATGCTTATTAATTGTGTGTTCTTTCTTTGTTTCAGATAATATTAAACAAGTAGGTTATAAATAAAAATAAATTTTGTGATGATGCTCATTAAACATGATGACCCTATCCGATAGTATTTTTGAAGACAATTTACCGGCAACTAGTACTGTACAAGATGCGTCTACTAATTTGGATTCACTCTACTGTTCACATCTCTGGAATAACAGCTATCTACGAAATGCAATTATTACTGCTCCACAGAAAGAAAATCAAATGATAAAATATTGCTACACTTGTAAGGGTAAAATAAGAAAGTACGATCTGAGCAACAATTTTATACCAGATAATCATTCCACACCTAACAGAAATAGGTCATTTGATGAAGAGTCAAATGCTAACGAACTGCAAGAAAATTCAATAAATAGTAGTTGTGAAGCTATTCGTTCCAGTAATACAAATTGTTCAAGTGAATTCGAAGCAATTCATCTAGAAAACAAACAATATATTCCGTCGGTATCAGGTCAAATAGATTCCGGTTTTCGTCATAAATATGTATCCCGTGAAACGCAATACAATGAATCAAATCAACGAAGACTGAGGAAAAGTCTTGGTGGCATGGGGTGTATCGTAAATTTTGCTTTGACTGAAAGTCCTGTAAAGAAACGTACTCAAATACAGGCCTGCTCAATAAGTGTGATGATTATTGCGATCGTAATAATAAGTTTTATTTTGGTTAACTTTACTACGCCTAATTTTATACATGCAACGAATGCCAGTAGTACAATCGTAGTGCCAACTGAAAATTATAATAATAACAAAACATCATCACCAATAACAAAAGTCTATGTAGATCTGTCTACCACTGAAAACGTCGCGTCTGAATACTCTTCATCCACAGAATACATAACGACATTAAACAGTGAGAATAGTTCTGAAAATGTATCCAGTGTTCTGTTGAAAATAAGGAAAAATATAAGAACATATCCGAGACATAAGAATCACAGTAGCCCTAAACAGAAGGATATAATAAATAGAGATCTATCACAGAGGTTTTGCACGTGCCAAAGAAACGAAATTTGTATGTTAGATGAGAGTAGCGGACTGTCTGTGTGCAGAATACCAGTCGATGATGACGATCCGACAGGTAAATCAAGCGGATTTTTTCTTGCTAGAAAGTAAATGTAGGTGCCTAACGTAAACTAATGTGTTCTTTATGTAATAGGTTGCGGTGGTCTCTGTGCCTTAGAGACCGAGGCTTGTCAGCTGGTGGACAAGTTAAGAGGGGTGCGCGTGTGTCGCTTGCTGACGATGGTGACTTGCTCGCATGAGGAATGGCGTTGCAACAATGGACTTTGCGTACCGTCTGAGACTCGTTGCGATGGCTCTATCCAATGCTATGACCGCTCAGATGAGATGCACTGTGGTAAGCACCTTACCTTATTTACTTTTATTTTGTCCTCATTCCGTGAGAGCTTTATCTACACAACACGTAAACTTAAGGCTACCGATGAATACATTATTTCTAGTTGAGAAGGTACGTCTAATAATATAGCTAGTATCAATACTATTTAAACTTTTTTAGATTGTGATTTGACAAAGCAGTTTCAATGTGGCCACTCAATCTCCTGCTTTGAAAACTCAAAACTTTGTGATGGAGCTATAGATTGCTGGGATGGATTTGATGAAGTTAACTGCACAGCGGGTAAGATAAACTAGCTAACTTTTAGATAAAAACTAGCTGCCGCCCGCGGCTTCGTTTACGTGATACCTGGAAAAAAAATTGCCTATATGTAAATCGAGCACATGTACTATGTATATTCCAAGTTTTATTCGAATCCGTTCAGCCGTTTAGGCGTGATTGAGGCACAAACATCCAAACTCACAAACTTTCGCGTTTATAATATAAGTAAGGTTCCACTCTTCGTACCCACACGAACAGTGGCGTTTTTTATCAGTTAGCGTTTATGGAATGTTCATCTTTTGACACACCAAAGTACTAAGTAAAAATCTACTTACCTACCGTTTAGTTGCTCACGAAACTAGGGTATGAATGTGCTCACTCAACCTAACGGGGCTTCCTATAGTAGACTTCCTATTATTGAAAAACCGTTCAAATGTAAAAGTTTTACCAACTCTACTAGCATTCAAAGCGTTTCAGCCGTTTGCATATAAACGAAATAAATTGAATGCGATAAAGTAAGCATATTTATGTAAGCGCGAAAGTTTATTTTACCGATTACTTTCAGAATGCCCCAAAGAAGAGTTTACGTGCACAGATGGTCAATGCATTCTCTCGTCGAGGTTTTGTGACGGGCTGGCGGATTGTGCGGACGGCAGCGACGAGCCGGTGGGCTGCGACGGCGCTTGTGGCACGCATGAGGTCCGCTGCGGCAACCACCGGTGCATTCCGCGCGTTGCCCTTTGCGACGGACGGGACCAGTGTGGAGACGCGACGGATGAACTGCACTGCCCTAATTGACACATGTTTCCGATGATATCCGCACATCGCTCCTTCATGGTACCTGCCTACCAGTCAGTGTAATGCAGGACTAGGTGGACTCAGAAGAGGGTTGCCGCTGATTAATTAAACCTACATACGTCCATACTTAAAATAAAAGAGTAGAATTTATATTGTAGCAAGTGTTAATTTATTTCCGCATAAGGTACCTTTAGGAAGTAAAAAGTGGCAGAGAGGAGGATCGGTCCATCAATGGATTGCAGATGGTTGATGATGATTGTAAATACCTACTTTGGTAAATTAGGTTGATATCCTATTAAAGTAAAGTGCGAAAGATTGGATATTGGTATTTGTTGGAAAATGCCCAAATGACCAGTTACCTACCTACCTACGAAACAAGAAATATGCATAGTTGAAATAGAATAGAATGAAGCATGACCTGGAATAGCACATACATTTTATTCATCAAGATAAGGTATACCTAGATAAGATAAGCGGAAGCTAGTTAGACATTCACTTCACAAGTCTAATTACATAGCTAAAATATGTATATTTTTATATAATAGGTAGGTGCCTATCTATTCCGCTAGGAGTACTAGTGTTCTGTGCTATCTATGCATGTCATAGTGTTAGGGATCATGAAAAGTTTAAAAATATTTAGTCTGTGGGCAAAATTATAGTACGTCACATCCGTCACGTTTTTTTTGTTGCCAGTCCTACAATTGCACCTATTTTGAAGTATTAGTATTTTTTTACTCTGTAACATTACCTATCATAAACCCAATAAAGTATTTTACGAAGTAGGTACGTATTATTGTGCTCATTTATCATTGATTCGATATGAAACATAACATCTTTGTTTTATTTTTTAAATACTTCGTTACCCTACTAATATTAGGAATAAAGTCAATCTTTTGTCATGTGTATGCTTGTGCGTCAATAACTTACGCTCTATCGGCTGAATGGATTTGAATGAAACTTTTGATATAGGTACATGGTACATAAGAATATCATCTAAGCTACTTTTTATCCAACTGTTACGCGAGCGAAGTCATGAGCGACAGCTACTTTTTAATAAAACAGATACCTAGATAAATATTGAGGGTACCTACTCAAAGGATTTTTAAAACACCACCCTAGTAATGGGAGATCATGGTCCGAATTTATATTGCTACACGGGGATACACTTACGACCTAAACAACGAAGCGCTTGGCCTCGCTTGGCTTTCACTTTTTTGTTCATTCATCAATTCATTCGCTCACTCATTACGTTACGTTATAAGTTCATTCATTTATTCTGCTGGCTGTTGCGTACGTTTTGGTGGTTACGTTTTAGGAATCATATTTTCCTTAAAAACTAACTACCTACATAAATAATGGCTGATAGTGATGATGAATACGATCGGAAGCGGCGCGACAAGTTTCGTGGTGAAAGAAGTGCCGCCGAAGGAAGCAGTTACCGGAGCAGTGATCGCCGCGACGACAGAAGTCGGGGTCGTGAGGACTGGACTGAAAGGTAAAATGCCTCTCTATTAATTACTATTATCAATATTAATTATCTGGTTATTAATTCGGAGCCCTAAATACTTTCTATAACCCCTTTTACCACTTCCAGATCCCAAACCCATCATGAACCGCCAAAAAACCAATCCTATGTTCTAAAACCTACTAAACGTTCTGTAGCTATCATCAGGTATGCTTCCGAATGACTTCACCTATAAAGATTTACAACAACTACTTACTACCACTAGTTGTGTCATTAGTTCCTTGGAACCAGGGCGAAAGTTAAAATATATTAACACTTGAGATAAAATGAAAAAAAGCAAAATATTGTACTTATGATCTCAACTTTTATTCTAAACATAGATATAATATTTAGATCATTTAGGATATTGTTATTCATAGTTGTCGCATTTAAGTAGAGCACACCTTAGAAACTACCTTAAAATATTAATTTTATTGTATGACTCAATTTTGTTCCTTTTCATCACTTTATAATAGGTACCTAGTTAAAAGTTGTAACATTATTTCTACATCAAAGTACCAAGGCAACTTACATTGCATTTTTTAAAGGTCTCGAGGCGGGCGCTCAGGTCCTGATTATAGAGACTATCGAGCTGGGGGCAGTGCGACTCGCGGCTACTCCCCTGTCAGAGGTGAAGGACCCACAGCCAAACGCATGAGGCCTGACTGGCCGATAGAAGAGCGCAGATATGGCGGCATGCCCCATGACTCGTATGGTTCTTATGGCTGGGCACATGACCATTTTGGACCTCACCCTGCACACCAGGGCTATGGACAACCAATGCCACCAGTGGCTGCAAGGTGTACTATCAACAAGCCTACATGATAAATGATTATCTAAGATCTCAATCTCATATTGTTTGATTAAACTGATAAAGCATGATTGATTTGCTTTTTTACCCAACTACGAAGGAGGGTAATCTGTTTGGTGTGTATGTATGTATGTACATTCCTTTGGCTGCCTCTAGCCAAAATGTTGGGACGGATTTTGACAAATGAGGTGATGTTTGTTTCGTCTAGATAACAAGAAGAGTGTCATAGGTACAGCCTATGACTCTTTTTTGACACTAAAATGTATAAAATCCAGCAAATGGCAGCTTTAAGGAGCCATTTCCAATTAACTTGAGGAATATAAATAAAAACGTAGACTAAAATGGTACAAATTTATCGCCATCATCATCATTATGTGTCACAAAATCAAATATGTCAGACCTACTATGCTACCTAAATTCTATGCAGTTGGGTTTATGTTTTTAAGTAAATATTTGTTGGATTATTTATTTACTCACTTCCGTTTGGGAGGATGTTTGTTACTCAATATATTTTTTTCTAATAGGGAGGCTGTAGCAGTTGGCCCAACAGATGGACCCCCTTCTATGATGACCTTCAAAGCTTTTTTGGCAGCCCAAGATGATTCCATCACTGTTGACGATGCTATTGTGAAGTACAATGAATACAAGCTTGAGTTCAGGAGACAGCAACTCAATGAGTTTTTCATTGCACACAAAGATGAGGAATGGTATGCAGTATTTACTGTTATTTGCATGTTGTATGATCAGGCTTCTTTCATAACTCAGTTTCAATTGACCCTTGTGGGTATTTAAGTTTGAATGATACCTGTTTTTGCCAAACTAATAGAGGTCAGTCTCATAAAATTGCTCTTAGTAATTTGCTAGTAATCAAAAAGTTCTAAGCATAAAACTACTGTTTATCGTCACCACTCATAGAAACAAATGTATTAAGTTATGCTTAGAATTTTTGAATGATGCTATGCAAATCTTAATATAAACTTTTTTCCCCTACAGTCTACAGTGTTTACGCGTGGTGCTGGACAACGTTACGAAAAATTATATGAGAATTTATACAAATGAATTAAAATGTGTGTAGCTAGCTATTGCCGCGTTGACCTGTAGCGCGCAATGCTACAGGTTTCGTTTTGTTAGGGCTGTAGGGCTATAATATTCCACAAGAGTAGACAGGTGAGATTATGAAGATTTTTTAAGTATGTTTATGTCATTTTAGTTTTGTGTAACTGACGTTCACCGTACTGGAGTACTGTGAACAAAGTGTGGTCCATTTTTTTGTTTATATTTGAAACCTCTTGAATTGTTATTAAAGCCCACAAATAAATGCATATTATTTTAATTTACTATAATAAGTTGTAATAAAACCAGTGTAGTTTTTCATTTCTATTATTACTGTAGTTTCCATCAAAATGGAGTCAAATTGATGAAATAACAATTTTATCCCTAGGTTCAAGATCAAATACCATCCTGAAGATTCTTTGAAGAGAAAGGAAGAACAGCTAGTTGCTCTAAAGGTATGAAAGTTTCGCCTATCTAAACTCTTTCACCTTCTTTAAATAAGAACAGTTCACTATTCTAAAAAAGCGTGTATTGAAGCTTGGCCAAAAATACACATTCTTTAATAAATATAAAACGGGTATTTTTAACTTAAAAATAATTAAAAATACGACCTTACCTTCGTACCTAAGCCTTATCCCAGCCATTGTATATTCAAAGATTAAACCTTTTAACAGAGTCGTCTAAATGTCTTCCTCGAGCTATTAGAAGCAGGAGATTTAGATAAGGTGTCGGTAGACGTTGAAAAATCCGAGAAGCTGGTACGCCTTCTCGACACTGTCGTCATCAAACTCGAGGGCGGAACTGACGAAGATCTCAAGGAGTTAGATGAACCGACGCCAGCCGAAAACGCTGATAAAATGGGTAATGTTTTGTCATAATCACCAACTGAATGAATTGGCGACACAAGTAGTGGTAATAGCTTCTTTTGCAATAGTGGTCCATGAAATATGCGACAGTCGTTGGATGCTTGGTTTTTTTAATAAGTATATGGGTCCTAAGAGAGTTTTAATTTTCAGATAAAATAGATCCAGACAAGCCCATTGTGATCGAGGATGACACTGTGAAAGTGAAGGAAGAAAAGGATGACAGTGAAAAGAATGAGGAGAAAGAAACAGAATCAGTATGAATCGGATTTATATTATTGGTAGGATCAAATTGATTGTCATTTGCTTAAATGAAATTGAACATCATTTCCAGGAGAAGAAAGACGAACCTACCAAGCCAACAGCGCCGCTGACAATGGAGATCGACCCTCACCTTCGTCATTTGCAGGAGCAAGCAAAGATGTTCTCTCGCTTCAACTCGACCGATGAAACCGCTGAACCGGAACAAAAGGTGCCTGAGAAAGAGCCGCGTACGTATTTTGTTTTTGAATAAACATTAAATTGTACTCAGATTCTCTGTGTCATGGTTATTGGAAACCCAGACTCAAAACAAAAGTTTGCGGATCAGTTATTCATTATTGTTATCATTTTTATGTATTTTCCAATACTGAACTCTAGCTGAACTTAAGTCCTTTCGCTACAGTCAGTCGCGTGTGATGAGATATGTACATTTCATAACTTTCAAAATTATTTCATACCATTACACAACAGAACAAATTAAAAACATTTACCTACTTACGTAAATTAGGTTTATATTTTTGCAACAAAAATGTCAAAAATTAGGATACCATTATCTTTGGTTGCCTACTATTTTTCAGTTTCACAGCCTCAAATCTATAAAAAGAAAAAACTTTTTTGAAGGTATAATTATTTATTTTAGCACCACCGGGCTCGTCATCCAGTTCTTCTTCATCTAGCTCGTCCTCGTCGAGTTCGGAGGATGAAGGCGAGCCCACTCGCCGCAAGTCCAAATCCAAGTCCAAGTCAAAGACGCCCGACAAGTCGCCCAAGCGCAACGAACCCTCACCCAGCGTTGAAAAGCCGGAACCTAAGGAAAAGGTAAATTGACTGGCTACTAGTGTACTAGTATACCGATTGTAATCGAATGTGTTTTCTAAGAAACCGACCTTCATTAAATTATTACGTCATAGAGTTCGCGCTTGGATGTAAGCAATATGACTTTGTAGCTTACGGCGCTACCTCGCTCGCGTGGTAGCCGGATAAAAAGTGTATTCTAAGTTTTAACCAAATCCGTTCAGCTATTACAAAGATGAATGAGAATCCACATACACTCATTCACACACAAACATTCGCATTTATAATATAAGTATGATTTGAACAGGACACAGAAGAGCACAGCGAGAAGAACGGCCAGGAGGAAGAAGAAGTTGAAGTGGTCGGTACCGTGGTTAAGAAGAAGGAGCCGCGAGCATTGCACAAAACCACCTCTATATTCCTTCGGAACCTGGCGCCCTCTATAACGAAAGCAGAGGTCGAAGCTGTAAGTACGATTTTATGGTCTCAATGTATGTATTTATTAGTCAACCTGTTGCAGTAATAATAAAAAACTTCCAACAATCACATACATAGTTCTGATCATACACTAGAATTCCCTGAACGATGAGTACCATAACACCCTGACTTGTAAGAAATATTTATAGGACTGTGAACAATTCCCACAGCAGGAATAGAACCCCCACTTCTCGCGTTTCAGTCGGGTACTCGCCCGCCACGTCGATCAAAGCAGTTTTCTGCAGTAATGTGCTCACTGAGTTTATTACATATTTAGTATTTCTTATCCAGTATTTGGCATTTCATCAATAAAATTGCTGCCAATTTTATTTCGTTATCATCAATCCATAGAAGACCAGTGCTAAACCTAGGCCTCCCCAATAAAGTTCCAGGTATCAACATTATAATTCAGTTTTGATTGTTTTCTAGATGTGTAAGCGCTATGGTGGATTTCTGCGCGTTGCTTTAGCAGACCCCTTGCCCGACCGCCGCTGGTTCCGTCGCGGATGGGTCACCTTCCGGCGAGAGGTCAACATCAAAGATATTTGCTGGAACTTGAATAACATAAGGGTATGTCAAATAATGTTCTACTAGGTTAACTTACATGTGCAAATAATTTCCAAAGATAACACTTATTCTTCTTCTTAAATTAAGAAGAGAAAGAGAACACTACTACTACTTTATTTTGATAAAAAGGGACGTGCATCATACCAGTCAATTCATTCCTACCGCGTATGTGTGATCGATCACACTGCTATAACATTCGCAAATACGATTTTGTGATAGCCATATTACAAAATCGCAACTTTGTCTACTCTAAGATACTGATTGATACACAATACAAAATGTACTAAAAATGAATATCAGAAAATCTAATGCGTATTACCAATCGGTTACTCAACGCATCACACATAAAGAGACGTTTCATAACCAACGGCCATTTGTCACCAGGCTGAGGGCTGTGGAACCGCAGGATAACAAAACCGAACACGGATAAAGCAGCTATTGTAATAGCATGTTGACCAACTCTGTCTGTCTGAAGCTTTTGACATCGGCAGGGTCTAGAGCACTTTTGTTTATAACTTACAGTTGCGCGAATGTGAGCTCGGTGCGATCGTGAACCGCGACCTGCAGCGCCGCATCCGGCCCGTGTCCGGCGTCACTCTGGAGCGCGCCGTGCTGCGGGCCGACGCGCGCCTAGCCGCCAGGATCGCGCACTTGCTCGATACTCGCACCAAGCTCTGGGAAACTGATGCACCGGAGGGCGCGTCTGCGGAAGCCAAGAAGGAAACCAACGACGTTAGTGCTCGTACCATAGACAAAAACCACAATACAAAGACGAGGATAATAACTAGCCGCGGAAGCCGTGCTCTTTCACTTACGTGCTGGTGTTGAGTACAAAACCCGTACAAAATTTGTCATCCTGTTACACCCCCTTAGAATGTGATTTTTAAAATTTATTCGCAGTGCACTCCTACCCTGTAAAGTAAAAAAAAAAACATTTCCAAGTTTCATGCCTCTAGGGGAGTTTTTATTCAACCACCATAATTGAAAAACCTTTTACTTCTGATTTAGGCTATAAAAATAATAAAAATAAAAAGATTTTATTTCGGACTACAGAATCCATAATTTGTTAGTATGTTGCTATGTGTTTTTTGTGGCTTGTTAGTATTGAAGTCAGTGACTTAAAAAAATTACATATATCGAAATTCCAATTAACTAAATAAATATTTCATCATGCTTAAGTTACTTCAAAAACTCGCTCACACATAGTAACATAAGTTTAAAGTCAGGCATATTTTGACGGCCTCGGTGGCGTGGCGGGCGATTGCTCGGCAGAGACGCAAGAGGCGCGGGTTCGATTCCCGCTGCGGAAGAAATGTTTGCATGATCTGTAAATATTTCTTCCGGGTCTGGGTGTTGTGGTACCATGGTACTCGTAGTTTCTGATACCCACGATACAGGGAATCCTAGTGTGGGGTCAGGACTATGTATGTGACTGTTGGGTGTTATTTATTTATTTATTTATTTTACTTTATTTCCATTACACTTGTCAACATGGCTTGACACGCTCAGATTGAACAGTAACCATAGAGTGTATTAGTAATATACATTGTTCCAGGTTCAAGACTTCAGCCTGGATTCAAAGAACCCTGTACTCCACAAGATAACCGAACACTTGATTGAAGAGGCATCGACGGAAGAGGAGGAATTGCTCGGCCTAGAGGCTACAGCGGACTCTTTCACTGAGCAACCTGACCCTGAGTTGATGCGTGTGTTAGACCGCTTGGTCATCTACCTGCGTATAGTACACTCGGTGGACTATTATAACCACTGCGAGTACCCGTATGAAGATGAGATGCCGAACCGCTGTGGGATTATGCACGCTCGCTCGGGACCTCCACCGAACAAGGTAAAACAAAATAATGCAAAAATACGATATTTCAAACCAATTTAAAAAATGGATGTCATTGATAATGAAGGTTTCTTCCATTAAGAATTATGTTACTCTTGCTGGTATCGTCACAATGTTCTTATTGCTATAAGCCACATTTTCAAGTTTATGAATAAAATGAGTATGTACTTAAAATTCATTATATTTGATTAGCCGTCACAACAAGAAGTTCAAGACTACATCAAGACATTTGAAGGCAAAATGTCATCTTTCCTTCAAGACATCAAGCCTCTCACTGACGAAGAGTTGCAGAAACTTGGAATCAAGGTAAATGACAATACCGAAAATAAAATAGGTGATCATGTTAAGTACACAAAATAATTGCAGTTTCTGTTCTCTAGGACCCTGAATTGGAAGTGGAAAAGTTCATTATAGCCAACACACAAGAGTTGGGTAAAGACAAATGGCTGTGCCCTCTGAGCGGGAAAAAGTTCAAGGGCCCTGACTTTATTAGAAAACATATCTTCAACAAACACGCTGAGAAGGTAAATCTACTGATACTCCTACTCTCTACATGAGAACATAATACAATATTATAGTATAGATGACAACACAGTTATAATAATAGGATGTTGTAAATGTGAGAAAGAGACATCAATTAGAACGTCATCTTTATCGGACGAAGTGACATGTAGGCGACAAAATGACACATAATCATACGTGACAAAAACGACATCTTCAAAACCGAAACTGATTATAGGCGGTATGTTCATAGGTGGATGAAGTTCGACGCGAGGTAGCTTACTTCAACGCGTACGTGCGCGACACGCGGCGGCCGCAGCAACCAGAGCCGGTCGGCCGGCCCACGCAGCCGCCCGCTCACCAGCCGCAACCGGCCGCGTAAGTTACACTATATACTACTTCTAACGACTGGGAGTAAAGAAAAAACAGAACGCGTCCAGCTGCTCCTCTCACAAAGCGACTATAAAAGGTGTAAAAAAGTAAAGTCGACTAAGGGATAGTATCCTCCCCAACATGGACCATCTACATGTATGGGCGATAGGCTGATCACCTGTAACCTTGGTTCACCATATCCATCTTGGGATTTTGAATCAGGAGTGGCAATAAGTTTTCATATCATTACTTGTGCATGTTTGGAACGGTCCGATACTTTGTCCGCGTTGAGTCGCATCTCTGCGCAAAAATCATGTCGATCCTTGGCTTTGTTACTGTTACCAAGTTTATAATATTAGTAAGGGTGGTTCTCAAAAAACAAAACTCAAAATAGTTATGAAATACGCTGTTGGTATTTACGGCAGGTTTTCGACTAGGTACAAACATCAAACAAAGATTGCGATCGCTTTGAAAAGTTGAAATATTTGTAGATCCCCAAAAATAAGCATGCCCATGTGTTCGAGCCAGAGGAGGAGTCATAAGTTACATTTCAACATATCAAAAAAAAATATTTTCTAAATGATCACAAACTTTTTTGATGTGTGTATATATTTGGGACGAATATGACTGGTACTTTAGGTCGGTAAACTCTGATCATAGGTATTTATTTTGAATGTATTTGAATAAAACTGTCATGCAAACTCAATATTTCAAAGCGCTCCGAGATATCGTTATTTTGAAACATTAATCATTTACTTTTTGCTTTTATTCGTTAACGCTGACATTTATTGCCTCAAAAAGGATTATTATTTATCTGCATACTATTTTGTGCTATGAAACGATTAGGCTACAGTTGCGGGTTTTTGTACTTTATCATAGCAGCTCACGTTATTTACGTTGGCACTGGCGAGGTTTCGTGATTTCATTCGCCTGTATACATTTAGAATAATTTTCTACAAAACTTTGTGATGAGGCTTTGTGTGTGATATGAGAATGTTCGGTCTCTTATGCGGAATAAACTACAAAACAGATAAATCATTGTTTATTATTGATTTACATACATACATACATATTATCACGCCCGTATCCCTAACGGAGTGGGGTAGAACCACAAGTAATCATAAAAAAACTTGCAGCCACTTCTGATCCAAGACTCCCAAGATTTTTGATTTATCTGAACTAAAACAGATAAAATATGGTGTTCAGAGCAGATGACTTGAAAATTATTATCATAAGTTGCGTTGCACACTAAATAAGTTCTAAGCCATCTGAATTTTAACAAATTCAAAAGTCCATATGTTAAAATGGGTATCGTTCCTTAGTTGCGCGTGGTCTCAGTTGGTCCCAACCTAACAGGTTTTATTTTAACATAATTATGCCAGGGCTTTGTCTGAGCGCAATACAGATTGCTTTAACAGACAAACAGTGCATTATTATTCTATGTTCGGTGACAGGTACGGCGGCGGTCATGGCGGTGGGCCGCCGGCTCAGCGTGGCTGGGGTTGGGGCGGCTGGGCGCCCCCGCAGCCCTACGCCCCCCGCCACCCGCGCTTCTCCAGGCCAAGGTAACTCCACACTATATCAACCTTAAGCCCACGCTACTAGTGTGTACTAAGCTTAAGTCTATCAAATCCAACATTATGATTTCTAATAACTAGCTTCTGCCTGCGGATTCGCTCGCGTTGTACCCGCAGAAAAAATCTGTCACTAATCCATAAACTACCTCTATAAAAAAACACTGCTCCGTTGCTACGGGAAAGAAGGACAAACCAACAAACGTAAAAATACTCATTTTTATATTAGTAGGATAAAAGAGAATATTTCGTGTCTTCATCATAATTTTTTCAAAATTAAGAGGTTCTTACAGCAACTGGAGTGTTAGAAACGTGATGTGCATGGAGTATGCAACTAACAGACAAAATATGTCAAGAGAAAATATTAGAAAAATCAATTTGTTTATTAAAATGTGTACAATGACACGCCTTTTTATAGCGGATTAAAAAATTACACCACAGTGTAATTTTTACATAATCACAATTATGAGTGCATCTTAGAACTTATCTGAGCATTACCATGTTAAAATGAAGTCATGTTACAACTTGTGTACCTAACCTACCAACCTAATTACCCTCCTAATCCCTACTACAAAATTATAAATCTTATTAATGACGAGAAACAGATGTCACACTAACCTTTACTAACTTAATTTAATCAACAGTTAATGTGTTCAATAAATATTATTCTGTTCTATTCATACAATAATTGATTTTTGTATCTTTTAATTTAAACCAAAAGTAAGGTAAATAGTAGAGCCTTTTCTAAGTATTTCAGTATATCCATTTCAGTATTTAAGCCTGTGACTTTGCTCTGATGCCATGACAGGTACCTAGCGTTCTGGATAAAAGTAACTTATTATGTCATAATAAAATAATGTTCTTTTCGTCATAATTTTCATTCCAACTTTCGTTATTGCACTACAAGAGACAAACATACAGTACGAGTATTAGTAGGGTTTTGCGTAAGAAAATATAATGACTACAGATTTGGACACTGTAATGCTCATTAAATTCTAATACACTGCGAAAGCTTAGTACACGTGCGTAGCGTGTCGATATTGTTGTAGATGGTATAACATTTCTTGTACACGCAAAGAACCCAATCCCCCCAATATCTGGGGTTACTTACCTTAACAAATGTTTCTATTCACCCTTTTGTATTAATATATTTCTGCCTGTTACTCGTTTTCGTCTGATTCTGACATCATGCGATTGGTAGTCTTTCTTCCTTTTTAAATTTCATTAATTGAATAAAAAATGAATGAAATTTCTTACTGATCTTTATAAGCTGACCCGGAGACCTACTACTATCTCTGCGAACTACACTAGCAGTCGAATGATGTCACATTATTAAAATATAACCGCATTTCCGCACGACACTGCTAACGTCATGGGATGCTTTACCGCATTTGCTCGAATTTTGTGTAAACATACAGTTTTACAGAATTCAGCCATTTATCTAAATATATAAGCAATTTAATAATCCAGAATTTGGTTGAGCCTGCACCCAAGGCTAATTGCATATATTGCCGAAGAAATTTTAATCTCAAAATCATTAATGTACAGTTTCTTTACACTTTCACGTTTAAAACGTGCCTTGCTTCTCTCGGGAAAACAATGCTTGAAAAAAGCTTTACACTGCATATTTATAACTCGAATTATAGCTGACATCGACAACAAGCGTCAATGTCATTAATATTCATTCAACATTACGACCGAAGAGTGACTTACTTTTATTCCCATGGAATAGCAATGCCTCATCATTACATCATCCAATACCTAGTAAATATGTCAATACAGCTTTTAGATTCAGCCTTTGGTTACATTGTTCAAACTGTATTCTGCTTGTATTAGATCGCATTATGCTTATGAATTTATTAGACGTACAAGGTCTATTATAGTTATTTAGTTTACAAACATCACCTATACATTCACGACTTTGGATTGCATATCAAATATTAATTTAAAATCTAAAATAAAACAATGTGGTTGGCCCATACCTAGGTAATATTTTCCTTAATTTGTGCATGACCTCTAACATTTTGCACAGTAGAAATGACATATTTTGAGTTTTGAATATCATCATAACTTCTGGAATATTTTGCATGTTCTTTTTTATGTCGTTTATTTTCAATATAAAATCGTGTTTTAAGCGAAAGGAATAATTTGCAGGGAAAATGTGGATCGGTCGCGGCCTATTATTGCGTACAACGATCTTGACTTCCCGGACAGTGGTGACATATTTTAGTTTATATGTGACATAATTCCATGACAGGAGTACTATTATAATAGCAATAATTATTTTTAAGCATTCCGTTGACTTAACACCGTCAGATCTATATTTAATTTAGCTAAATTTTCACATATATTTAAATCAGACAACCTACCCTTTCGGGATGTACCGGTAGTCACAAAACCTAGTTCAATTATAAATGTTTGTAAGTAAAATGTACAGAAATTAGTATTTTTTTTTACAACAATCATAACTGCAAACATATATTTTATAATCATGTATACCTTACTATTATTATAACATACTTTATAGTTAGTTTTTTCAACCACCTCGTCTACATCTCTTCACTTCTATTTACTTATATTTATTTTATTACTAAAAGATACCTTCGGTAACAGACCCAATCATAATAAATTAGTTGATGTAGTAAGACATAATGTAATTTACAAGCACTACCTGTATGTATTCATGTTTTAATAAACTTTCCGAATGTAAATGTTATTCTAAATTATTGCCTCCTGCGTTTATAAAAGCTACCTTCCTTTTGTAACTTACCTCCGGGAAGCTAAGATTTGCACTTCGCTGCAACTAGAGTAGCACCTTTAGTGTGGAGTTTTTGTGTTTGTTTGATTTGTAGATTTGAGTTGGCCTAATAGTATAATTTGGTTATTGTTAAAGGGGCGGTGGTGCTGAATTCCGCCCAGTCATACACTACCGCGACTTGGACGCGCCCCGCGAACCCGACGAGTTTATATAGACATCACCGAATCCCTACTCACGAGGAACTTACGCATGTACGCTTTACTTTGTTCTACCTTGTTCACTCGAATCACTGTACGATACAAAATTATTCCTATTCAACAGTATCAGTAGACATAGCTTAGACGGTAGTTACTTAATTCGACTGTATATTTTAAGATTGACGGTTATGGAGAAGCTGATGTATTTTGGAAATGAAATATATAGATATTTAGTTGAAATTGCGTCTCTTTACAATCGATCTGAGAAATACTATATTTATCACCTCGTGGATGTCAGAGGATTCCCATTAAATGAGACTAACGATCACGATTCGATTATGTCATTATTTTAATGTGCGGTTATAGATACAAAGATTGCATCCAGAGTTCCGTTTCGGACACTAAAACATTGATAATAATAAATTTACATGTTTTTTTCGTGCATTTCAATACTAAAGGATGATTCAATCGACAGTAGGGTTTTTCCAAAGGCCATGGTGCACAATAGGAGCCTCTTTCCTTTCACCACACTGGTCCGAAAGAAACAATTGCATGAATATGAAGTTAAGTCCTATTTTCATTAGATATAACTTTTGTATTTTATTATTAGTATTAAAAGGAGTGACTGCATAAAATCAATCTTCATTGTTAAAGCTTACATTTTCACATTGGTATTGAACATTGCGTCATAGATGTAGGCACATATTTTTGTAACTATGAGCAATCTAAATGTGAATTGTAGAGTTTAAAGTTAGGCCTTTCTTAGTACCTACTCGTCTTATAATTGGGTTACACTGTTTTTAATAATTTAACTTCCTAGGTATAACTTTTTCAAAATAAATCTAAACCTAAAAAATAGAAACATAATAATGATCTTTAACTGCGAACCAGAATGCGTGATAAACTTATTATCCTTTCTAAATAACATTCCGCGTATGGCCTTCTCCTTGTGAGCTTCTGCGAAATAATGTACGATGAGAAGGAAAACGAAACAAATGTAATTGCCAGCATAAAAAATATTATTTACCACCCAATCAAAGTTTATATAAAATAAAATAATAACAGTCGTATACTGCCATAACTTGTGCTATACAAGGTTTTTCAACTTTGACCTCTAAATTACCTTTGCCGAACATACGACGTTTCTCTGGTAATCAGTGAAGTATCATGAATATTATGATACCATTTACAGAGTTAAACATTCCTTAAGATTTTTCCGACTAGATTATGCCATTGAAGATTACTTTTGTTTGATGATGTGATCGGTATTTTTTTCGCGCCGTTTATGACAATGTCAAGTGTATGACTTATGCAACACTCGTAGTATGGAACAAAGAAATATGGGCTGGAATAAATATCAATCTATGGAATGTTGGAGATTTATGATGCCTAAGTACTAGGGTTAGATCTTCGCCGTGCTTTATGACTGTGTGTGTAGGTGGTAATAGGATCATCACCCGGATCTACACTGCATGATTGGCTATTTGCGAGTAAGTACAAACTTATTTTTTCCTCACCTTTATCTTACACGTCTTACAGTCACATCTAAACGGATTTAGAGATACCAAATAAAACTGTCCTGTGGCCACAAATGCTTACAGCAGATGGCTGTAGATCTAAGTTGTAAACAAATTATATGAAAGAGTAGTATTATATAGTGACATGCTCGGCGAAAGACGAAGGATACCGTATTGACAATCAACTCTCGAGAGACTTAGTTTGAAGATGGCTAGTGACAAAGCCTTGACTGATTGGTGGCCAAAAGAGTACTAAAAACCGAGGCAGACCTGGATGCGGACACATTACCATTTGGCGTAACCTTTTAAGGGAAAGCCTTTTATCCGGTATTTATCTAAGCTCTATTAGCATTGTTGTGCTAATGATTGCAATGGTAATTTACACTCGAATTGAAAGAGGATGAAAAAGTCTGTCAATATAGGTATTGGTTTGAGTTAATTACCCATAGAAACACGTCACGTCACGTGTTGCTTGGGAAAAAGAAACATGTTCTCAGTTAATTCGATAACAATCCATGTAAGTCTAAAATTGAGCAATTTGTATCTCACTCACAAACCATGCCACAATAATAAAAATTTCGAACCGGAGCTAGAGGTCGTAGGATCAGCGTGTTTCCCCACGTACCTAGCGGACCTAAGCATCTCTGGATAGCACGGTAACTATGATGCGTGAGTAGGTAACTAAATATTTACTGAGAATCTCACATGCGCCAATTGCAATGAGCTGCGGAGCTCTAGTCGTCATAAACATGGGAAACAATACCGCCTGCCCACGCGAATACAACCTCTGTTACTTAGTCCGCACTTTACGCCGACAGGTTTTTTGCAGCTAATATAAATGGGTGCCTATTTTGTACTGCTTTATAAATGCGGTCATCTGAGAAGGACTAGCATTGTAGTTAGGAAGCTTCACCACGATGGAGCTCACATGTGCATTGGTATTACTGGTTCAAATAAGTTTTGTGTTATCTAGCCCGTATGGCTATGGTCCCAGAGCAGCTGCTTCGGCTAAAGGTCAGTATATTTTTTATGATTCGTTAGTTTTTATATGTAGTAAAGTGATCTCAATCTTAATAACAATACTTTGTTTACATTTACTTGCCCTTGTCGTGAATCGATTTAATTATAATGAAAAACTAAGTACGCAGTTTTAAATAAAACCAGTTTAATTTTTTTTTATTAAAACCTTTGAGTGAATCATAAGATGTCTGAAACATTTATTATATTCTTTATAGCTGATGCAAGCGCTGGTGGTTACGGTGGTGCCGGAACTGTGCCCGTAAACGTCCCACAAGGAGGGGGCTACTCCGGAAGTTATTCAAAGGCATATTCGGCGAGTAGTGCTTCGTCCAGTGCTAGTTCCAGTGCCAGCTCGTCTGCATTCAGCTACGGTGGTTCCGGGGGTTCACCATTTGGTGCTGAAAATGGATGTAGCTCTGGCAGCTGTCAAGGAGTGAAGGGATCATCGGGGAACCAAGCAATTAGTGGCAATACATATCCCTCTGCACAGGGTTCCACCGGAACAGGCTACAAAGATATCAATAGCGGTTCTTACAATCAACCAAAAACATCTGACTGTGGTACGGGAAATTGCTCGCCCTCGGGAGGTAAAGACTCGGGGTCTTACGGTTCTACTGGGCCGTCGAATGTATACAGCAGTGCCAATGCCTTATCATCGGCTGGATCCGGACCTCAAGCTGGATCGACCTATTCACAAGATACAAAATCTCCGACTGATAAACCTAGCTGCGAAGGCCCTGATTGTGATAGTTCTATCAAGTTCAATGGCAAATGTAGTTCCGGTAAATGCGAATTGAACGGAAACGCAGATGCTGGCACTGATGCCAATGCCAAGTGCTCATCTGGAAATTGTGATACAACGCCCCAAGCCGGAGGACCTTCATCTCAGTATGGAAGTAATAATAAATGTGCTACAGGTCAATGTGGGTCATACACTCAATCGCCTTCAAATCAATACAGTACCGCTGACATTAAAGTACCCACTAATACTGGTGCGGTAAATGCAAAGCCAAACTATGATTCTTACAGTCAAACTTCAACAACGAATGCAAACTTTGGTTGTAAATATGCCAATTGTGACGTAAATCTTCCTTCGAATCCTTCTTATACTCCTGAATATCCACCTTGTAGTTCTCCAGACTGCAATAATTATGGACAGGGTCCTTCTAGCACTCCCGGAACCCAAGGTTACAATAAACCGTCCACAGTTTTAACGACTCCAAAAGAAACTGCTGGATGTACCTCACCCAATTGCCAACCTGCATCAGCGCAAACTAATGGTTATTCTGGAACGAACTTTGGTGCTTCTAGTCAGATAACCAGTCCATCAACCACCCCATGCATTGGTGGTAATTGTAACCAAGGTCATACTAAAGCTCCTTACTCCACGAACTCTGTTCCGTTAAGTCTAAACGGCGCTTCAAACTGTGCCTCTGGCAATTGCAACTCATTTGGGTTTACTCAAAGCCCTTCTGGTTATGGTGGTTCCTCAAATAACAAACCGTATGCTCCTCCTGGCAACTCTGTACCGCATTACCAATCTCCATCATCTATGCCCGCATCAAGTTGTCTCCCCGGTTCTCCGACTTGTAATGATGCTTTTCCCGCTCAATCTGAACCTATTCGACCTCCACTAGGTCCATCATCACCTCCAGTTTTTGTCAGCAAACCAAAACCAAAAGTACCAAGCTGTGCACCAGGCTCTCTCAACTGTAATGTAGAACAACCACATGTTCAACCTAACTTTAATGGTGCTACTCTGTATACTACAAACCCCTTAAAGCAACCCATGTTTTCCAGTAGCTCTCATTCACCAACTGGATCCTTACCGTCGTCGCCGTCACCGTATCAACCGGGGCATACAAGCAGCGGATCTTATTCTTCTGGAAATGGTTTCTCGACATCGCCATACAATACGCCTTCATCCGGAGGATGCAACACGCCAAACTGCTTAGGTTCTGGAATAGGATCTGCAGATGTTACAACTGGAGCTAACGCACAATCAAAACCTATTGGAACCAGTCCAAACAATGAAAAGATACCCACCTACAATAATGGATTCGGTGGCCCTGCTGGCATATTAAAACCTAATGAGTTCGAAGCTCCAACGTCGCCTTTCATTCCTTTAACTTCAAACACGGCCAACACAGGCAACCCATCCTGTACCACCGGAAACTGTGGAACACAATCACATACATCACCCTCGTACGGATCGAGTCCAGGATCTCAAGCTACTCCTGCGACTGGAGCCAGTAGCGGGTTTGGAGCTCCAGCTGGAATCTTGAAACCCAACGAATTATCTGCTGCTACTCCACCCTACAACAAACCCGATAATTCAGGTTCCTATGGCACTAAGCCGACGTGTGGTACTGGTAACTGCGCCCAGCCAGGTGCTACTCCTTCATATTCAACTGGCAACTCTGGAGCTCAAGCAAGTGCCTCAGCGAGTGCCAACGCGGTTGCATACACGGGTGGTTTCGGTGGACCTCCCGGCATTCTGAAGCCCAATGATGGTGGTAAAGTCAATCTTGCTCCTGGAAAACCAGGATCTCTTCAAGGACCACTCCCGAATAATGGTTTAGTAGGATCGCAGCAGGGATCCTATTCGAACATTGGTGTGGGATCACCTCAAGGATCTTATTCAAACAATGGTGTAGAATCACACCAAGGATCATATTCGAACAATGGTGTAGGCTCACACCAAGGATCCTATTCGAATAATGGTATCGGATCGCAACTTCACGGAGGCAATCAGGCTTCTTCTTTAGCTCAAGCAAATGCAGTAGCTAGCGCGACTTCTGGCTCGTACGGTGGCAACGGTGGATGCGGTGGGGGCTGCGGATCAACAGGCAGTGGATCATACGGCGCTGCCCCAAGTAGTGGTTCGTACGGCGCTTCTCCAAGTGGTGGCTCGTACGGCGCTTCTCCAAGTGGTGGCTCATACGGTGCTGCTCCAAGTGGTGGCTCGTACGGTGCTGCTCCAAGTGGCGGTTCGTACGGCGCTGCCCCGAGTGGAGGCTCGTACGGTGCAGCCCCGAGTGGTGGCTCTTACGGCGGTAACCGTGGCGGAGCTAAATTCAATGGTGGTTATGGTGGTTCGCAAGCGACAGCCAAGAGCCTTGCCGGTTCCAGCGGGTTCGGAGCAAACTATGCCGGTAGCTCAGCCTCGGCCCATGCGACGTCAGGAGCCGCTATAAAAAGTAGTAAGTATTTTTGATCTTAAATAATAACCAACAGTCATACATACATAGTTCGGACCCCACACCAAAATTCCCTGTGTCGTGGGTATCAGGAATTACAAGTACCATGGTACCGCAACACCCACACGGAAGAAATATTTGCAGAACATACAAACTCGCCAAGTTCGTCATGAGCTGCTGTTGTTTTAAAAGTTATTGCAAGTAGCATTTAGGTAAATGGGTATGAAAGAGATGGTCGTGAGCACCCTGACCTTTATAGAGCCAATGAAATTAATCAATAACTACTTTGAACAAATACAGATCAGGGTAAATCGGGTTCAAAATCAGTAAAAAAAAACTGAAACAAATGTTAAGGAACATGAATACCTTTAATACTACCTTATTCATAAGTAGTTAAAACCTTTATACAATTACGTACAAAATTTATTTTACAAATTTATTGATACGTATTAAACCTTGTGCAAAATTGTATTTAAATACTTATTTATTATATTTTTACTCAAAACATAATTGTTAATATTAATTTTATTCTCGGCAAAAAGGGCGTCTGTGCGTGACTTGGGTTTTTACTGATCGTCTAAACTATCTACGTAGCCGATAGTTTAATATTGATTTGTTTTGTTCCAGGTTATGGAAAATGATGATCCTTAAAGCTTTAGATTTAACAAAATAAGACTTATTTGATGTAAAACTTAAAATTACTTAGGCATAAGAAACTTGTGATAAAAGCGTTTAAGAAAGCTGAACACATATTTTATACTTACAAACTATTCAATAAATATACGTACTAAGTTTTGATTATGTAATGAATGTCCTTATTTTAATCCTTGCTCGTCAGACCAAGTAGTTTATGTACCAACCTCAGTAGCCAAGAATAAATAATAAATAAATAAATATTTGAACACTCTGCTGGACTAGGAGTAAAGAAATAACATAGAATGCGTCCAGCTGCTTCTCTCCCCGAGCATGTCGTAAAAGTCGACTAAGGGATAGTATCCTCCAACATGATGAGATACAATAAGCAAGTATTCCCAAGGAGGGTTGACGTCAGGCAGGCGGCCGGTCATAAAACACCTTAGCCAAAACTCTTACAGCATGATCCAAAGATCATGAAGACATTTCACCATCTAGCTCCAAACTAAGCAAATCTTGTACTATGGACACCAGATGGCTGATTAGACTACTTACGAGTGTATGCTTGTTTTGTAAACACATTCTTATAATACTACATCACCCAGACCTGGAAGTAATATTTGCAGAACATACAAACCTTTTTCTCCCGTAGCGGGAATCGAACCCGCACCTCTTGCGTCTTATCCGAGCACTCGCCCGCCACGCCACCGAGGTCGTCGATATTCTCTATTCATGTGGTGGGTATTATGCTACACTGCAATTTAAGTATTACTATAAAACAAGAAAATTATAATGCGTGTAATATTTATGCCTCATCTAGCCTTCTAAGGAGTGGTTATACCGGCGATCATAAATCACAGATGTATCGCTGACACAATCATTTAGTTCTCTCATCTATTGTTCACGACTCGAACGTCGCGGATATTACTTAAATAAATTATTCATAAACAAAGTAAACAACGTTGTGATGCACTCACTTGAAGGCTACTACTACTACTACTATTCGTGTCACTGGTTCTTTCGAACTAGTGGTGAAAGGATTTAAAGTGCGCCTCAACAGCTCCTTTCATTTGACACATGTTTTAGAACTTTATAGGTTCTACGACATGCCGATTTCCTCGCGATGTTTTCCAGAGCTTGCAAAAAAATACTTTTGCATAAATGCAGAACATTTTGGACAACTGGCTATTAGCTAAAAGACGTTTGTAAAAAAAATAACCCGCTGACAGACGGACGGACAACGGAGGCTTAGTAATAAGGTCCCCTTGGCTCCCTTCGGGTACAGAACCTATACTATTTTAAAAAGCACAACCGAATTGACACTAGGTACTTACCTAGGTAGCTTCTATCTAACCTTGACCCTTGAAATACTTGCATTAGGCAATCGATTACTTAGTGGACCTCTCGTCACAAAAAGTTTAGTCGCACACTTTAACTGAAGAGCTTCAATGAACAGGTTTCTTCTGCAATAGTCATCCATTGATTCTGGTTACTGAAGGGTCTTGTAGAGATGCCTAGTAAATTCTCCGACGATATTTTTAAAATACTTATATAGCAAACATGATTTGTCAATAGCGCAACAATTTATTTAACTAACCGTTTGCTTTTGCTTTTAATTAACCGCTCAGTTATTTGTGGACTGTGGGTGCTCTGGGTGTGCCAGATTAAATACACCTACTTGCATACCCACTGAATTGGAAAACACTAGTGTTGTGTACATACCTATTAGTGTATCACCACTCAGATAATTAACGTTAGCGGTCGTATCCATCTTTGCTCACGTTTTGTAAAAAACAAAAAAGATTGAAGGTACTAAGGTTATGAAAGACATGTCAAATTCATAAAATTATTATACCTACCTATTGTAAATTATTACCTAAAGGTTTGTCTGACAGTTCTTAAATGCGAAATAAATTAGTGTGTATGTACCTACCACGGAATTCGGAATCACTCTCACTTCGTGGTATCTACGTTAATAACGTAAGAAGATTATTAAAGGGCACTTAAGTACCTATAAACAACCCTCATTATGTTAATATGACAGTTATTTCTGTCAAGTATAAGTTATGGTTTTAATTAAGTAGTCATTTTCGTCCATCAATTAACCATTTCTTGTGCTTTTGTAATGTTTGTTTGGTCAGATTTATTATGACCCACAGTATCAGTTCTAGGCTAAAGGGTTAGAAATTAAATTAATAAGATTGTATCAATTTCACTCGTCTTTCACCATTGGTTAATTTAAAAAACAAAGATGTGAATTCCTATAAAAATAATACGGTCTGGTTTCATCAATGCTTTTCCCAAAGAAGTTTTCAATTTCGTGTATCGACCCAGACTTTTTAAGTCAAACATGGCACGAATTTGTATGCGCTTGGCTAAGTAAGATTCACACCAATTTCATGTCCGCACTACTACCGGCATGATTTCTCAGCATTGTCCAAATGTCTACTGATTGAATAACTAAACACCCAAAACAAATACGCTTCTAACTAGGTAATGATCTTTTGGAAACCACCTTACACAATAAGACAAAGACTGCACTGCATCGAATGATGAAGTGCAATAACTGCTTAGGAGCGGTTTTATGCTAAAAGCCGGGCCCCGGCGCCGGCGCCGCCGTCGTCGCGCTGGAAGCCGGCCGTAGACCTCTTGAAGACATAAATGCTACAGTTGGAGGCTGGCAGTTTATTTCGTCTGTATGAATTACCACGTACCTACGAGTTATTTATTTATTACAGGGGTTCCCAAAGTGGGCGATAAAGCCTCCTTGTGGGCGCTGCAGGCCTAAAGGGGGGCGGTAAGAGACCCAGAAAAAAATGGGGGCGTTGTGTAGAGGCTTGGGGGCGATTTGTAATTTCATCTAGGAGGACTCTTAGACACCGACTGAGCTCTCGACTCTCAACTTGCGAACATCAACTAATATTAATTATGAGATGCTCAAACTAACTCTGTTCGATATTTCTCTCCACGTAGTTCATATATCTGTCCTGTTTTATTGAATAAATAAAATAAAAATCATGTCAATCGGTCACTCCATTTCGTGGTAAAAAGTGGTTTTTAAGTAGGTGAAAAAATGGGGGAGCTAAAAATATAATTTATTCTCAAAGTGGGCAGTAGACAAAATAAGTTTGGGAACCCCGGATTTATTAGGAAAAGGTTCGCGTTTATTGGAGACACAACGCGTTAACAGTTGACTATCGCAAACTCGCTACTCACAACCGACACTCTACTCGCCGGCAATATACCTACTTTCTGCAAGAATAAGGCCCTATGTGACCTTTACATTTGGAAAATGAAAATAAAGGAGATTAACATAATGCAGAAGCTCAATGTGTGTCAACGAGGACCGCACACGCGGTGGCAACACTGACGTGACCCAGCGTCGACAATAGATCACGAGCTAATCTGTCATTTACTAATGGAAATGGTTACTAAAGAGCGGATTAGTAATTATGATTTTGATATGCATTTGAGTATCTTGAAGGATTTTGCTTTTTTCGATTCAGGGTAAAAGCTTATTTTATATAAACTTCTTTGTAAATTATTATTGTTTGCTCTAGGACTGATTTTAATTTAAAAATGCAAGTGTATAAGTACCTATTAGCTTAGATATAAACTAAAACTATTAGTTAATTGTTAGCCCTTGCAACTAATTTAAGCGTTTTTATTGCATACATTTGTGAAGGTGTTATAAAATAAACCATGTGGGCAAATAACTGCCTAGGTATAAGCTCAGACCAAATAAAAAGAAGGTATAAGACACGAACTCGATTGAAATGTCATACATATGACGACCTTAGTGTCGTGGCGGACGATTGCTCGGCTGAGACGCAAGAGGTGCGGGTTCGAGTCCTGCTACGTGAGAAATGTTTGTATGTTCTGGTCTGGGTTGTAGGTAATGTTATCTATTATAAGTATGTATGTATTACATCAGCCATTTGATTCCCATAGTACAAGCTTTGCTTAGTTTGGGGCTAGATGGCGCTGTGTGTAATGTCCACAAATATTTATTATTATTTATTTAATCCTACTAATATTATAAATGCGAAAGTTTGTGAGGATGTGTGGATGTGACGATGTATGTTTGTGCCTCAATCACGATCAAACAGCTGAAAGGATTTGAATGAAACTTGAAATACCTATACATAATACGTGTGCTGGAATAACATATAGGCTACTTTTTATCCGGGTACAACGCGAGCGAAGCCGCGGGCGGCAGCTAGTATATTTATATTATTTAAATAAGAAATAAATACAATGTCTGAGCATAAAATCTAGGTCAACAAAACACACTAAACTCCGTGAAGGGCATTTTGGAAATTATGGGAAGAATCCGTCATTCACAGTTTTATTGTTTACACCACTTGTAACTTGCCTATCTGTGAACTGAATGACGCTTTGTGTTACTTGGTTTAGGTGCCGTTTATTTAGTTTCGATATTTATGAATGAGTTAGTAGGTACAGTAAAACAGGTGTGAGTAATGAAGGCAGGTTCCGACTATCTAGAGACAATGTTAGTCATTGTTTGCAGGCTTTAGTGGAAAATTAAAGGCACGGCTATGTCAACTTTCCTATCTATTCGTTCAGTCTATATTCTGCTAGTATGTAAAGCTTGATTGGGCAATATTTCGCAAAATGCTTCTGAAGCGACAAAGCCGTGACAACTGCGAAGACAAATACCACCATGTTATCTTATGAATAATGCCGATTATGTTGAGCAAACACGCGCACGAGTTCCAGTGCATTTTTCACGAAACTTTATCATCTACATGGTGTATAAAGTTCGCGATGCCATTATTGCATTTATTGCTCACTGCAACATGACACGCAGTTTCACGCAACGATGGAAAACAGTACAATACAACTTTATTCGATGGATGCTGCGATTAATTTATTTTTGTACGATCAGATAAAAAGGTAGGCAATTTTACTTTCGATGATGCATTGACTGAATAATAAATCTCTTGTTACATAAGCGTTGCATCAACTCCCATGGGCATCGAAACCAGTTGAACCCATCAACCAGACAACAAGTTTCCCCTACATTTATTTTGGTGAATGAAATTAAATATAGCAGATGGACAGCTAATTATAAAAAATAAGACCCGCCTGAAGAATAACGCAATCGATAAGAATGATTCTTGTTCCGTCTGACTCCAACGTCCCTAATGTCGCATAGTTGACTGTATAATTATTCCTAAACCATATGTTTTTAAATTGAATACTACAGTAAAATGCGTACTTACGTAATCTGAGTTTCGGGTGAATTCTGTTACCAACCTTGCATTACCATTGTTACGAAGCTAATGGTTGCATATCGATTGAAAACAGCCTGTGCGTGTAGCGGCGGGCAGCGGCGCACGAGTCACCTAGATGTCGCACCTATTGTCCACGGCGCGTCCACCACTGGGCGAGCCACTACAAAATTACCTCATACTTTCAATATTGGGTTACGAGAATTTTACTTCAAGGCCCTCTTTTAGGAGTAAATAGAGGAGGTATAAATGCGAAGACGAGCAACAATGAGACGCAGTTCTGGTTCAGCGACTCGTGCGAAAATGGATGCGTCTCTCGCTCTCTTGGTGTTGTTTGTAGCCGGTACGTCCAGTGAAATGTTATAATTGATGCGTTTATAATCAAAGTCATTGATGTAATTTATTTACTTATTGTGATTTTATAGGTAGTGCAGTAGGACACAACGTGCGTAGGGAAGCGCCGTACAACCTCGGACCAAACGACCCATATTCTGTCGCGGTTAATCCCAACTTCCAAAGTCAGGAGCCTTCGCAACGACTATTCTGGAGCAACCAGGGCTCCAATCAAGTTGGAGGCACAGGGCTATGGGCATCGTTGACCAACAAGTTTCCCTTCCTAGGGAATATGTTTGGAAGAATGGAGCAGCTGCCTACGCAATACGGTCTTCCCAATGATTTGTCAACACAGTATGGAGCTCCAGGATTTAACCGAGTGCCCCAGTTCTACCAGCAGCCCCAGCAGGTGTACCAGCAGCCCCAGCAGGTGTACCAGCAGCCCCAACAGGTGTACCAGCAACCTCAGCAGGTGTACCAGCAGCCTCAGCAGTTCTATCAGCAACCTCAGCAGATTTACCGACAGCCACAGTTCTACCAAGCTCCTCAACAAATCGGCCAGCGCTTTGTACCATCAGTGCGCGATGTAGGTTTGACTGATGATGCCGTGATAGTAACTCCTCCGTTCGTGCCAATTTCCGAGCCGCAACCTGCCCCGGCGCCCTTCCCGCAGCCAGCCCCCGCTCCCTTCCCGCAGCCAGCCCCCGCTCCCGTCGATCAGGGATACCAATACAACAAACCACAATACCGGCTAGACTTGCCCCATAAATAAATTAGGTAATTCCTTTAGAACTGTCTAAGCGATTAAAAAGCTGAAGTCAAATATAAACAACTTAGCTGTAAGACAAAGCCGTTTTCTCAAACAACAATATTTTGACCTAAATTTGATTTCTTATAGAGAATGTTGGATATTGGTGTCTAGAACGACAGGCACTAAGAGTTGTTTGAGAACAGGGTTCAACTGTTTTTTTAAATCTTGTCATTTCAACGAGACTTGTAACATATTGCCATTAAATCATGTTAATCAATACATGACATGTAAACGGGTATTTTAGTTAGTGATAATAATGGCACATGCGTTCTCAACTCTTGATCCTCCAAAACTTTACCTTTTTTGGTGCGACTCTTACAAAAATCAATAGAATCTATTGTATTTATTGTAGGTACGTTAATGTTGCGAAAATAAATGAAATATGTACAAATTTACAATTAATTTTAATCCATCCCGAATTTTATTTATTAGTTTCTAAGGGCGTGTTCAATTTACGCTCACAGTGAGTCAATCAGCATCAAAAACCATTTAGAATATAGCTTTCACACAACGAAAGTACGTCTCTGGAGAGACTAACAACTATTAGCCGCTGACTGTGATCGTAATGTGAACACGATGTTAGTTCAGCCATCATTCTTCATTTGAAGATTCATTGCAAAATAATATGACTTAGGCATGCATAATACAAGTGAGTTATATCCAAGGAAAATAGGTATCTTAGGCATCGACTGAAGTAGACTGCGCATAGTAGCCGTTTCCCAAGGAATCTACATCGACGTTGGAACTGGCAGAAACTGACTGGCCTCTGACAAGCCCGGACTGTTCTCGCGTCATACCAGATCTGAAAAGCAATATTCAAAATGTACATATTCTACATCATCATTTCGTGCTTCACATAAAAAAATAAATAACACCCAACAGTCACATAGTCCTGACCCCACACTAGGATTACCTGTATCGTGGGTATCAGAAACTACGAGTACCATGGTACCACAACACCCAGACCTGGAAGAAATATTTACAGATCATGCAAACATTTCTTCCGCAGCGGGAATCGAACCCGCGCCTTTTGTGTCTCTGCCGAGCAATCGCCCGCCACGCTACCGAGACCGTCAAAATAAGAAGCCTTTTAGTTATGAGCATAAATTACTAAGCAAAGTCTATTCAAAATAATTTCGCTTACGACCTACCTCATAGTAGTGTTGACAGAGCCTACAATAAGATTACAGTAGGTATGGAAAACTTGACCTGGGTAACCAAGTAGGCACCAGTAGGTAAGTACCTATTGTGGTGTTATCATCACCCGTAGTCAGTTGAAAATACTACTACTTAATGTGTTTGTAGCTTAACCAGCACCCCATACTATTTATTTATAAACGTATTTCACAAAAAAGTATATTTGTGCGAGTGCCTACTGAAAATATATGTACTAAGTTGGGTATCACTGTTACAATGTGTTCGTTCATTCAATTACTGAACCACAGCCTTCTGTAAACATTGTTTTTTAGGATATTTAACTGAGATCTGATAAGACAAAGTTTTTTATGTACTAAGTACATACTCACCAATAGATTCACATGCAAATAATAGAGTAATTAACCTAACGAGGCTTGAACTTTTTGTAAATTACAGAGGCCCATAACTTGATGGAAACATCATCATTTCCTCCTAAACTCCAAGATGATGACTCATTTATATAACAAAAAAATACCTTATGTACCTACCTACTAAATGTAGGTATAACTACGTCTGAGTAAGTATATATAGTTATCTATCTAGTCGTGTCAATACGTAGTCCTTTCGAACCAATGTAGTGAAAGGCTCCTTTTCTGCATTTGGCACATGTTTTCAAACTTTCTACGGTTGAACCACATGCCGATGCCGGTTTCCTCACGATGTTTTCCTTACCTGCACATCTGGATTTGAACCCACGCCTTTGAATAGTGTACATAGTTTATTAATGTTAAAATACAAAAAAAGTTAAAAAAAACTTGGGTTATTTTTTATCTTTCGTGTGAAGCGTAGATAATATAATATTGAGCGATACATCCTCAGATTCATCCAACGAGTTACTTGTTAATGAGGTTTCAAAGTTGAACAGATCAAGTTAAAATGTCACAGGTATACCTCATACCGCGTATTGAGCAACAAAATCTCCATTTTGGAATTGCAGAAACAGTTGCACAAAGATGTATAGGCCCATTGTTACGTTTGAGGAAATTGAGGCTAATCAATATGATTAATGAATGGATTATCCGCAAAATGTGTTTAGTCCACAATATTTGTTTATTATTTAAGTCTTCAAATTTTTGTATTTGAGTCTTAAAATTGATATCAAAACTTACTCGCCTAGAATCTGAAAAATATGTAGGTACGTAAAGGAAGTCTAGTTTAATTCAACAAAATTACCTAACAAGAGGAAAAATCTCAGCATGTCGATATTGCTTCCTAGATTATTATACTGCAATAATTACTTAGTACCCTACACTATACTTAACATGTAGGTAAGTGGTATTTTTGTAGGTAGAGGTAATTAATTTACCTCCCCTTCCATAAATATATCTACGTGATTTTTAAGTAAACATAACATAAACACTATTTAAAATTTATAAACAGAAATAACGTTTTTTATGTACAGGAGCGCCTTGAAGTCTTTTGCCGACTCTTTTTATCAAGGTGGAATTGTGCTATATTATTTTACTAGCGCGCGTTTTGTAAAAAGATTTTAGGCTGTTGTAGGTATTTTAAATGACAGTCCCGAGCCCTTTGTTATACTTTGTTCTGTCAAGACTTTCTTGGGGCTTCCACTAGCAGAAAAGTAAAGTTCGTGGGTGCGCGTTGAAATCTTTACTTCGGGTAAGTAGGGTAAACTGGTCTTAATCGTACTTGTTCCAAAATCGTACTAGTTACGGCCATTGCACAGACCCTGACAATTTCAAAACCCCCTGGTGGTAAAAAATATAAGTTTTAGTGCGTTTAATCATTTAAAAAAATTTAACTCTGGTGGATGGATTTAGCGCGAAATATTTGAAAATTAAGGCGTAATTTTTCAGTTACTTTTTGGTGTTCTTCATAAGGACTTCCTGCATTTCATGATTGTTTGTGTTGGGGGGAGTCACAATTTTAATTATAGCTGTGAATATTTGCCGATGGATTTTGCGCTAAACTCGATCCGTATACATATTACAGATAGAAAGGTAGGTGTTTCAAATTTGAAGTTACGTGTGCGCTTTATTCGTACCACTCGGTTTGATCGAAAAAGCAAAATACCAGTTTAAAAAGGAAATAACGCGTCGCTCACAGGAACGAGAGTCGAGGCAATAGCGCTAAAAATTGTATCAAATCCCATAGATTCAAATGTATAAATAAGTTCTCGTAATATGCGCCCATGCTTCGACTCATTTTTGCTCCTTTCTTTGAGCGACGACGCGCCTTTAGATTCTTCTGGTACGATTAAGGCAAGTTTTGCCGATTAAAACAATGTGTTCTAATGGAATCTTTTATTGTGATTAACGGTCTGTTAAAGATACTGGAAATAAATAGATCTTCCGGCAGTTGCACGCGCATTCGCGGTCAGCTTGACGGAGGCTGGAGCGAGGGTGCAACTGATGGAAAATACGCGTTCAGGATGGATGCCGTCACCAAGTTAGTCTATGCTACGACGCTGCTGTCTTACTGAGCCCTAGAGAACACACAAAAACATCAAGTTAGTTACAATGTCAGTCAGAATGCATACAATGTTATACCTACTTAAACATAATGAAAGTTGATGTAGCTCTGTAGAAGAAACGACCTAAACGTATTGTTTTATATCTAAAAAACTAGAAAACTACCTACCTCTAGATGCATTTTGAATTTTTGTTGTTTGACTTTAGGTTTTTTTCTTTCCATAATTTAGATTAAATTTCAAAAATCTATTCCAAATAAGTATATAAATCGTTGACATATACTTGATATTTTTTTCAAATTGGTACCGTATTTTTATACGCATTAGGTACTTATATTTTGTCAATGATCTGATGAACTTGCCTGAGTACGTTGGGACCGGAGGAGCCGTACGCCGGGATCGCATAGCCGCCGTGACCGGGGTTGAACCCGCGACGGTGGCCGCTGCCAAAGCCGTTGGAGTTGGCGTTGGCGTTGGCGTTCGCATTTGCATTTGCATTGGCTCTGCCACCACCCTCTGAGAAAAAAAATTAGAATAATAACTAAGACACGACTGGTTCAAATAATATCATAGTTATAATAATACTGATATCGTGGTTCATAAAAGTTAATAGTCTCTTGATGGAGGCAGCGCAAAGAGGCCTTTGTTCAGCAGTGCGCTTTATAAACTAATGATGATGATACCTAGACCATCGCGCTACTTAAGGCGTGTCCAAACTGTACTTGATTAAAAAGTAACCTAATATGTTATTCCAGCACACGTTCTATATTATATTTAAAGTTTTTCAAATCTGCACAGCCTTTACGGGGCGTGATCGAGGCACAAACATCCTCACAAACTATCGCATTTATGTTGAAGCGCTCGTGGCGTAGCATGCTTAGGCGTTCTTGATTGATCGTTAAAGTTAAGCGACGGTATGCGCGGTCACAAATTGGGATGGGTGACCGCAATTGGCATTACAAGCTGAGCGATTCCGTGCTTCGGAGGGCACGTTAAACAGTCGGTCCCGGCTTTTAAGTCGTCAAGCCATGACGGAGGCCTTTAGGCGGCCTAAAAACTCCGTCACTAGAGTTGGCCACTACCTCATACGGATCATAGGTACATACTACATACATACATACATACATCGCATTTATAATATTTATCATCATTACAGCATATAGCAGTCCACTGCTGAACATAGTGATCCCCTAATGAGCGCCATCGCGCCTTATCTTCGACTTGACGCATCCAGTCTCTACAACTAGTCTTTCACAGATCGTCACTGCCGGAGGCGTCCTACATTACGTTTGCGAGTCGCGGTCTCCACTTAAGAACTCGTTTACCCCAGCGGTTGTCGGTACTTCGGCAGATATGGCCAGCCCACTGCCACTTCAGTTTGCTAATTCTCTGAGCTATGTCAATGATTTAGGTTCTCTGTCAGATAATATCGTTACGAATCCTATTCTTTAGAGAAACTCTTTCCATAGCACGCTGAGCGACTTTGAACTGGAGGAGTACCCGTACTGTGAGTGAGAGTCCACGTTTCGGTTCCGTATGTCATGACAGGTAGGACGGACGCACTGATTGAACACTGGTTTTCAGGCATTGTGGTATAAGACTTGACGTAATTTTCCAAACACTGCCCAACCGAGCTGGATTCTCTTATTAGTCTCCTTCTCAAAGTTTTTTCTACCCAACTGCCCAATCTGCCCCAGGTACCTATGTTTTTCGGAAAACAACTTCAAGAAGGTGGCTTTACGACAGGTTCCGGATCAATGCGGTCTTTGATCATGACCTTCGTTTTATCCAAATTCATGTAGAGACCTATCCGTCGCGAGGCTGATGCTAGGCTGCTTAGCATTTTTTGCAGCTCCTCCAGGGACTCCGCCACTAGGACTATGTCATCTGAGAATCGTAGGAAAGTGTGAGATATGTTCGCCGTTTATGTTAATGCCAAGCCTTTTCAGTCCAGCACCAACGCGCTGGTGAACAGTTTCGGGGATATGACATTTATATCCCCCGTCTCACTTAGCAAGATAGAATCACGATCAACTGTATTTCTTACTTAGTTCAAAAGTAAGTTCGACAAAAATACTTTTGTCGGTTTTGATCTATTTCATTGCATATAATGCTTGCAATAAAACCAAACCAATTTATTCAAAGACCACATCTATTAATTTTGTGAAAACGGTAACTGTTCGCTTGACCGACGCGGTATCGTCGCCTCGAGAATTCCGAAACCGTTAGGCGATTGAGACTAGGAAAGCTTTTACGCCTTACTCTTTATGTTCAATTACTAGAACATAGTGCTCTACTTACAGTGGTTGTCAATCTATGTACGTACAGTAGGTAGTACCACAAATATTTTGCGCCTCGGCAAACTTCGTGTATGAAAAGCGAATTTGTCCGAATATGCAACTAATAGTCAACCAATAATAACTGAGCCAACCCTTTAAAAAAATAAGTATCTACTTATATAATTAATTTAACATATTACATATCATCATCGAGTTAGTTCGTATTTCAGAAGCTAGATGAAAATTGCCGAGGCGCACAATATTTTGTGGTAGGTGGTAGGTACTATGTATCACTACTAAGCAGGAAAGTAACAGTAAAATTCGATTTGCGTGCTAGTTTATAATGAAATTGGTCATGATAATCAAGTCACATGACACAGACACGCAGTAAAAGTGCTTCTGATACGCCGAAAAAGCTTTTACTCGCTCTACTTACAGATGAAGGCCTTATATTTAAGTGCCTACTTCATCAATAGTGTGTAACTGTACATTGATCTACATTTCACGTGCAACTAACGGAGGGTCTATTTGAGACATCCGAACAAAAAAAAATGTAAAACGGCGGCCAAGTTCGGTACAAACGACGTTCGATGCTGGCGGCGTCGAGAATGAAAGATTAGAAATCTGACCAAGTCTCAAGTTCCATAGTAGTTATTTAAATCATAACTACAGGAATGTACAACGTCTTCCTGTAAAGTATCTTCAATTTATTCGTACCTAATAGATCATACGTTGGCAAATGGCCTCTACTTTGAAAAGACTCGTGACTGCTTAATTGAAGGCCTTCCACAATGAATACACAGATTAACACACATACTTATAGGCTCCATGTAAATTATGAAACTTATTTTAAATCCGTTCTTGAACTTAATCAGAAGCCTGTACTTGGTTTTTCAATTTCTTAGTGGCCTTTCTAAACAATCAAATATATATTATCTACCTAACTGAGATAACCATCTATGTATTAGGACTTGGACACAGAATTAGTCGTGACTTTTACGTTTGAAATAACTAGCCAATAAGTAATGTTCCAATTACTCCGCTTGGCAGTTGAGTATACCCTTTCCTGGATAACTTATAAATATGGAATAGTTTCAATCAGGTAGGTAAAGTGGATGTCTATTAGATCTTTTTGTACAATATTGAAGGTACTTACGGGCATTAGCGTTAGCTCGTGCATTAGCGTTCGCATTTGCATCGGCTCCCCAATAAGGGTGTGGGCCCACGGAACGGCGCAGGCGCCTCAGAGGTACAGGAGCGGTTTCATGTCCGTCCGAGTCGATGGTGTAGTATGAACGAGGAACGTAGTACTGGCCCACTGGAATTATAACATTTCCAACATAAGATGCAACAGAGAAATATTCGCCACCCTTGTAGCACCTTTATGCCTACTCAAATGAACAAGTTATACCTACTGTGTGTGAGACCTACTTAGTAGCCGAAAACCTAGAACTCTATTATCACTTGATGAAACTGTTAGGATTCTAAGCAGATATCTAAGGTATAGTCTAGTGGATCCTAGACACTAAAATCCACATTGATAAAAACAATAAATCGCTTTCCCACGCTCGTGCATATTATTCAAAATGCCGTCCATCACTTTATTTCGAGAATGCACAATGCACCGACATCGGCAACTGCCCAGTCCCTACATTATGCATGAGTTACTTGCTAATTTTAGGTCATCGTCTGGCCCGAGATGAATCGCGAAGTGGAAATTACAAGAAGCACCATAAGTGCTCTCTCACTTATAAATTCTTGGAAAAGTGCATAAATCAATTACGGTTTGTAATTTTGAATTAACTTCTTATAGGTATGTAATATTCATGGTAATGAAGTAGATTACAATTTATTAGAGAAGAGTCCGGTTATAATAATATTGTCGGTCACGATTAGGTTAAAAAAGCTTGAGTTTAGCAACCGATGATCTCAGGAAATGACTCATTTTCCTGACATCAGTGTGGAGTTCCAAGAGCCTCCTAACAATTTACCAAGATTAGTAGGTAGGTAAATTATTTGAGGTCTTTTTATTTGGTATATTATTCTGCACGAGGCTGTTTTCTCCGGGATCCCACAGTTAACAAACGAGGAAGACACTTGCGTGTTTATGAAAGTAAACATGCGGCTAACGGAACCGACTCAACATCGTTGTTTTGTCAATCTGCTCGGTTTACATCTCTGTTTCGCATACTTCTACATAAAAATCTTTATAATAAACAATGTCATTGCCCGGCATCGTGACCTAAGGTACCTAAACTTATTTTTTTACAAAACTTCCAGAGATGATGAGAAGCGATTATCTTAAATGGACCAATCGGAAATTGCTCTGACAAATTGCAAACAGAAACTCAAGTTGTTTCTGGGAGACGTTGGCCGGCAAAAACAAAGGGCACTAACCTGCGTAAGCCACAGTGACCATCGCTGCAAGTAGTACGAGAGAAGCACGCATCTTGACGTCTGTACTCGGCGAGTGTTAGGCAAGAACTGGTTGTTGCATTCCTCTCAAACCTTTTTATAAGGCTGTACAAGTGTACATAGTAGAGACGTTTTGCTGAAAATAGCGAGGTAAGCGCTCTCCATGCAGTACCCGCTATAACGGTAGCGCTGCAACAAGACTTTTAAGCTTAGAATATAGGTTATTTTATTTTTATTTCAGTTTTTTTAAATATCTTATTGAGTCTCATATTTCCTGCACTCCTAAAGGTTTCCTAGGGAATCATCCTACTGTCCTTATCCTACTAGTATTACTATAAATGCGAAACTTTGTGATAATTAAGAGATGTTTGGGCCTCAATAAGGCAACTGGTAGGAACTCGCCGTTTAAAAAACGATGGTGGAACGATGAAAAGCAAGACTTGGATCAATAAAAATATTTTGAGTGTCAAATAATAAATTTAAGGTGCAAGGCGCAAATTTCGAAGGGTTCTAAGACATCAAGAGTTTTAATTTTTAATTTATTTGGATATTCACAAACCTCTAAAAACTTTGCGTCATGAAACTTTTTACGGCGTAACGGCTGAAACTTAGAATACGCATAATTACCTAGTAGGTTACGTATGCTGGACGTACTAAGCTACTTCTTATTCAGGTAGGTAACATGCGGACGAAAGCTGATAAGTGTAATAAAAGATAAATATTTAATAAACATAGTGTAGCTCGATAGATTTAATATATATTTAAATTTGTTAATGTAAAGTTCATGTTTTCAAAGCTAAGTCTGGATGAGAGCTGATGAGTATTTTATTTAGGTACTAGGTACATTAGGTACCTACCTACCTACCTTATTTTAGAATACTTCATTTCCTTTAGAATTTAACACTTCAAAAAGACGCTTTACAAATGTAAAGCGTACCTACATAAATACTTAAGAGTCGATGTCAGGGTCAAAAAATTAATAGAGTTATTTGAAATGATTCTTCCCCTGGTATAGTCATAGCCTGTCATAAAAATACCTTTTATCAAGCATCTATATAAAAGACCAAAAACCCGAATGCGTATAATTTAGGTAGCATAACAACATTTGCCATATGCCATTTTTTGACGCATAATGATGATAATGATGAATTTGTACCATTTTAGTATAAGTCTTAGTTCATTGTAAATAAGTAGCTTCTTCATCATTTAAAGACGCCATATTGGAATTTTTTACACTTTCGAGTCAAAAAGTGTCAAGCTGTTATATCACTCGTTATCTAGATCTCAATCTAGATGAACCCTCACTTGTCAAAGCCCTTTCCGCTACGGAGGCAGCCAAAGAAATAAATCGAAAACTGCTTTTTACTGCCGCCATCTTCGATCAAATAAACTGTTTATTTGATCAAAGGCCGCCATATTTGATTTTTTATAGCTTAAGACCCTCTCATCATCCAGACGAATCCTCATGTCAAAATCTGTCCAGCGGTTTGGACTACAGCTTCAATCAAAGGAATGCTCATACCTACACATACATACATTTACATACACCCCAAACACATACCCTCCTTCGCAGTCGACCTATCTATTTAGTTGAATGTTGCAGTTGAACCAGTTGTGGGAGTTGAACAATGGTACCTACGTAGACGCACTAGCAACCTCAATAATTTGATTTATTCAAGGAGATACGAGACGAGAATATTATAATTAGAAATCTTTACTTACGACATAATTATCGTCTCATAAATTAAAATGATTTAGAGCAGGTCTATTGTATGACTACTGGCAAACAAGACTTAAAGCAATAGCTGACTAACCTTGTCTTAGACTGATCGATTGTAGTGTCGATAATTCATCAATTTTAGTAGGTAATCATCAATAATTCTACATCAATGTTATAGAACTGTTTTAGTAAGTAGATACCACCAATTTTTTCTTCTAAGTAGAAAGATGGTAACTGTGCCTAGAAAACTATTATGGGTCAGAGCAAATATTAATTTAAAAAAATCCAACACCTAATCTCCCCGATTTATACTAATTTTATCTTTTATCACCAGTTTTCATTATTGTAAAATAAAAGTGCGTATTGTATGTATCATTACAAAATTTATTTTGAAATAAAATAACATCAAGCTTTGTAAATTGACCATTATTGTGAAAGTAAAAGAATAATTTATGAGCACAATTTCAGATTGGGAAGAGTTTTAAATAACCTACGTCACATTTAGTACACTACACATTTAACAAATACATTTTATCCTGGATAAATCTCATGAAACAGAAACAAGCCCATTATTCATTCAAAATGAAATAGTAATAGAGATAGCAACAAAGAAAGTCCATTTTTAAGTAAAATACTAGTATTCAAAATATAAACAACATATAAAAAATATAGATTTAAAACTTATTACATCTGAATCGTAATTCACAAATTAAAATAAAATGTTATAAAAATTTAAATGCAAAATAAAATGGAATTTTTCATACTTTTAAAGTGTGGTAAACATCAGTGTTTTACATTACACTTATCAATATATTCATATAAACAACTTTATAGCCTAGACTTCCGTTTTTAGGAGATATTTTACAACCCTGTACCCACTATGCTTTAATGACCTCAATATTTCCGCAGCCTAAAGTAACCATTCTCATTTTTGACTATAACTGAAGTTGTCAATACATAGTGTCTGATATCGTTGTAAAGGCTTATTACGTTAATCGATCCGCAGTCAGTCTGCTTTCTTTGTGCTACGACAACGTCGACATTGTATGGAAGAATAAGTATTAAATTATAATAGAGGAAAGACTCGGTTACGAGAGGATGACGACAATCTACGTACATGTACACATATATTATTATTATCATAAATTAGTGTCATTTTGTTGACGTGTTCACTTGGCCTTAGCGGCGCCAGCGGCGGCTTGTCGCTGCCGGAGCGTCTTGTTCGTATTCTGGTCTACCTCGGGCAAGTCAGACTCATCCACGATTGATGGCTTCTTCACTGTAATACATAAAAATATTCAATTATAAACAGCTAAACTGTTATTTTAAGTCAATCTGAAAATTATTAGCAAATATAAAAATATTATAACAATAACAGCTAAACCAGCTTTCAATATTTTAACAATAATGTAGTAAGTCTTGAACCTAATTAGGTGCTAATCTTGTGATCTAAAGCAATTGCTTTAGATCACAAGATTTTCCACACAGCTTGTGATAAACTTAAGGTATAATTTAGTTTCCCAAAAAGTGGTAGTTTTGGATCCGTTTGGCGACTCCTTTAATATTTTCAAAAGAAAATTGTTTAAACTCTTTTTGGCGGGTCACCTAAACCAGTCTGAGTCTGGTGTGTAAATTATATTACCTATGTTTTGTTATTATTATTCATACAGTTTGTAATTATTATTGTTTTGTAGTTTTCTTTGATTGTAAAGTTAGAATTGTTATATTATATTATGTATAGGTATATATTTTTCTTTTCACTGGCTGTTGTCTGCCAATTTGTTGCAAATGCTGTGCATGCCTATAATTGGTGCACATTCTATAGTACTATTTTTTTTGTGAAACATCCATAACAGTGTATAATATGTGTTCTGTTGGCGTTGCCTAATAATAAATAAGGTAAGTTTTGGTACTTGGAATGTTACCTTTTTCCTTTTTAGGTTTGTCCTTCTTTTCTCTCTTAGCCTTGATCTGCACCTGTTGGCGCGCTTCCTGACGCTGCTTCATCGCCTCGGAGACGAAATTGAACATCAGGTATACCTGTTTTATCACACAAAATTAAATTGTGAACAACTTGCTGACCATACCAGTAAGAAATTAGCCTGTATGTTAATCAAGTCTTAATCTATGTTTTCTTGTAGATCTTAATTGTTAGACTGTGACTGAAAATCAATCATCCCACCTTTCAGGTTTATAAAATTAGAAGAATATGTGAGTAAAAACAATGTCCGTAATTATGGCTAGCTTGGAGGGACACAGTTTTACTTGAACACAATTTCTAAATAACCAATGAAAAAATCTGGCTTGGTAACAAACAGTTCATACATAATAATTAATAAATAAATAATTAATACATAAATCTGCAGCAATTTTGCAAATAAGATTACAACATAATGTGATAGTTGGAGCAATATCTAGTTTCAATGTGTTCTTTTAGATTAATGTTTTACATAGTTTCTAATAGCTACAATTGTACAATTATCAAAATTTTCCTGGGTACTAGTGTCTCTTTAGTGTAGGCAAAAGTTGCCTCTTGACGCTGTATAAATCATCTAGTAAAAGTAAAGGTATTTTTTCTAAAAGGTTACTAGAATAACAATGCAAGCTCATCACCGAACATTGAGTGTTAGATCCACGACTCATTAATGCTCTTACGTGCGAACAAAACATGGCCAAGCAACTAAAAAAATTGGGTTAAAAAAATCATGTTTAAAGTCTATCCTTAGTTACCTGGAATGATACAAGCACTGAGAGGGCCGCTACTCTGAGCGCGAGGGGCGCGGCGCCCGCCAGCCCGAAGTAGAACGTCAGCACGCCCAAAACCAGCGAGCAGAGACGCACTGCCACGAATATCGTCCCGTTCGTCACGCTCATCGCTTTAAACACAAATTACAAAGTTTTAAAACATGGTCTTTTACAAAGTTAGCTGTTAAGCAACGATATGCGCGGTCACAAATTGGGATGGGTGACTGCAAGTGGCATTACGAGCTGAGCGCTTCCGTGCTTCGGAGGGCACGTTAGACAGTCGGTCCCGGCTTTTAAGTCGTTTAGCCATGACGGAGGCCTTTAGGCGGCCTAAAAACTCGAGTTGGCCACTACCTCATACGAACATACATACATAATAGCTGTTCGAATGCTCTTAGGGTTCCGTACTCGAAGGGTGCCAACGGGACCCTATTACTAAGCCTCAGTCTGTCAGCGGGCTGTATCTCATGAACCAGGTACAGTTGAAATTTTTAATGTGTATTTCTATAGTTTATTTCGTCACGCTCATCACTGAACACACAGATTACAAAATCTTTGTCGACCTCGGTGGCGTGGCGGGCGAGTGCTCGACAAGGACGTAAGAAGCGCGGGTTCGATTCCCGTTGCAGGTGAAATTCTTCAGTTTTCAGCAACAATACATAACTTCATCATTTTTGTTGATTTTTTCTAGTAATTCTCATAAGCTTACCTTTGTCCAAGAAGTCTTCCTTCTCCCCTCTGAGAATGCTGTTGAGACGGTTGCAGTGGGCAACAAACTCAGCCAGAGAGTGGAGCACTATCAGGCATACTCCCACACGCTGGAATCTAATGAACAAAAAAATATAATTATAACTACTACTAGTACCTACTACATATAGAGAATTTTTTATAATGTTGACCACACGGGTACTTTTTAAAATTCAGCCATGATCACAACTGTCTATAAGTCATTGCCTGGCCACAGTAAGGCCAAGGTGGCAGATTCATGTCCTATCTGGGTAGATTTTATTATATGAGAGTTAAATTCTGTCTAACTAGAAGAAAGTCTTTGTTTTGTGGTGTTAATAAAAAGTGCTAAAGGCACAAACTATGTGGCTAGATTGTGTTTTATTTGAATTAGCAATGAAACGCAACAGAGTTAGGTACTTTTGCATTTTACATAAATTTTGCATGAATGAGAAGTATTACAATAATAGAAATTACACATCATATAAGTTATCAATGTATGTTTGCTTGTGGTTGAGTCAAACCATAAATATATATACAATACTTACATATTATCACGCCTATATCCCTAATGGGGTAGGCAGAACTACATGTAAACATAAGAAAACTTACAGCCACTTCTGATTTAGTCCTAAGATGGATATGGTGACAGATGATCAGCCCATCGCCCATATAAGTGATCCATCTTGTTGGAGAGGATACAATCCCTTAGTCGACTTTTACGACATGCTCGGGGAGAGAAGCAGCTGAACCCATTCTATGCTATTTCTTTACTTCCAGTCCAGCAGAGAAGTATAATATATTTTGGCATATAAATAAACCAATTCAATACCAATAAAACAAATGACTCACTTGAAACCGTAAGCAAGAGCAACGAAAGAGAAGGCGACAGCGGCATGCCTGATGCGTCCGAACCACTCCTCCCTCTTGATACGCTGGAAGTACAGCTCCGGGATGGTGTGCAACCAGTACGCCGCCTGCACGATCCACCACAGCTTCAGGAGGAAACTCATTGGGTGATTGGGCCATGCTGTAACAGGGCAATGTTGTAACTTGTTGTGTTTTTAATCATATATCTTTTTTATTAGCGCTATACTCTCAAACAGTGAATAAAAACAATATGAGTAAACCAGCATGTCATAGAACCTAAAACGTTCGAAAACATGTGTCAAGTGCACTAAAGGAGCCTTTAAAAAAAGTGCGCCTCTTTAAATCGTTTTACCACACTTCGAAAGAACCTGTGGCACAACTAGATAGAATAGAAATAAAACAATATGATCCCAACTTAAAGTAAACAAAGAGTTAAGTTAACATTTTTTACTGTAAAGATGTTCTCTAATCAATTTAATAATAAATATCATGTATCCTATCCTATCCATCATAGTTTCAGAATCAATTCATATAATCCACCTTAAAGGGCCTCAACCGGTTCATACAGCATTTAATTTCCTTTATCTTACTGTAGTTTCAACATCTAAAATAAATGTATCTCTTTTGTAATAATAGAAATTGAAAAGCTGCCAGCCGAGCTGTAATTTATTTACTTAGCAATGAGCCAGGTTAAAGAATAACATGTTTTTTTTATTAAAATCATTATTAAGTGGCCTTGATGCCCCTTTCACATTTTCTCTGCAGTATAATGAAACAATCACTAAAATAATTAACCAGTACTGCATATACATAAAACACTGTAATGTAATGTACACATACTACATACATAGTGTTTAGTAGTCAAAGGGGTTTATTAAAACGAAAGTAATCTTATAGGAGTTTTACTTTTTCTTTGTAGATTGATAAAATTAAGGCGTGGCCAGTAATACCTTAAACGGGCATATTTGTTTACAATGGCAAATAATTCATGAAATAACATATTGTACAACAGCTGTTAAAGCGCACACTTTAACAGCTGTTTTACAATAATGTTTAGAGCTCAAAAATTCAGGCTAAAGAAAAAATATTTAAAATAATTTCATGCACTATTTCTTACCTTCCCAGAGTTGTGAGACATTGAAGGCAAATCCTTCACGGATGATGGCATCACCTCCCCACAGCAGAGTGATAAGGTGGAAAACAACAAGCTGGCCAGATTCATTCAAAGAGCTCAATCTTGACTTTGATAAATGGAACTTCTTTGATATTCTCTGAAAGAAAAAGACCATATCAGTGATGCTATTAGTGAAATATGATCAGTCAAACAGCAGTCTTTGAGCAGATGTGGTAGCTGTTTTGTACAATATGAGAAGGCTACTTACATCCAAGAAGTATTCCTGCAAGATAGCATGCATCACAACGCATACTAGTGAGTAGAAGAACGCAGAGCAGGCATCTTTCCAGCCAGACTCATACAGGAATGGCTCTACTTTAGCAGATTCCTTTGGACCCTCAGTCCCACTGATGTTGTGGTGTAGACTGATGAATAAACTTGCCACGGGGCTGGTAGACTAAAAAATAAAATTCATGTAAAATGGCTAAATACTAAAATATCATGGAAAGTAAAGATAAAACACAAAATTTCGGACTACGTGGCACTCTTTCCTTACGTACCTGAACCATCAGCCCGACCAAGAAGACCATAACCATGCATGATACGATATCGGCATGATTCTGAATAACAAATTCGTGACTGAAAATCGGTGGGTTCTTGTTAGGTTTTCTTCCAATTGCTGGTTTTACTCCCATCTTTCCCGACTATAACCTGTTTGAGAAAAATAACTATAAATTAGAACTGGTACTGTCGCACTCACTATTTATCAATTAAAAGTCATTTGCAATTATATTATTATGCTAAATTCAATAGAAAATAGATTGTACCCCGAAACAGGCGTGCGAAATTAAACACGAATAAAAATATTTCTGACAGCAGACGGAATTACAATCGACGTGACACTTTCACTTGCTTGCTACGCGGCGAAACGTCAACGTCGTTTGTTGATCACGGAAGTTGTGTGGCACTAAAAGCTCAAACTTATTTATTTTAAAATAAAAATTAAAGTATACAGTAAAAAAATGATCAATTTACAGAACAGAACAATATGAAAATTACAAAATATATTTATTGTGATAAATTTTATAAAAATAAACGGTTAATAATAAAATGAAAAATAGAAGTTATTAAACGTAATTAATTGACTCCATAGACATTTTTGTTTTTAAAGTACTTGGCCAGGCTGGGCCAGGCAGTAATCTAATCTGTAATCTACTATCAAAGAACGTTGAAGGTATTAATCCTACTAACATTATAAATGCGAAAGTTTGAGGATTGCTTGTGCCGCAACGCCGTAATGGCTGAACGGATTTGAATGAAACTTGTAATAATATAGGTATAGGTTATTTTCTGTCCGGGTATGAGACTGCCTTTTAATCATAATATAATGTAATTTTTTTCTGACATGGCTACGCAGTACAGTGCGTTTTACTTATTCAGGGGAAATTCCCTATAGTTCTCAGATTTTCATTCCGTGAATCCATGCTCTCTGAATGTTCTGTTTTGTACGAGGTTTGTTAAGTTATAGATAAGCGGTTTAATTTTATTTCGTGACTTAAATTTTTTTTTTTTACAATTAACCCTTAAATCTAGCGCGGAATTGAGCGCTTTGATACGCTGATTTTACCAATTCTAGCGCTTTTTGAATCACTGTTAGACGCTGAATGGGTATTTTGATCTGGCAGCACTGGACCCTAGTCGTTTTCCTCGAAACGTTCCCGAAGGACTTGGAAGATCTATCAAATTGACGATGATTTTGCAAATTTTATAATTCAAATTGATATTATTTCCATTTTAAAGTATTAATTGTAGTACACCACTCAACATATCAAAAACTAACTAAAGAGTCTCCACAGGTAATAAATAAATAGTCCATACAATATTTTTCAATTAAATCTGAGATAATTAATTTTACGTAAAACGGAACATGTCGTCATAGAGAGGTTTAGTCTAGTTCTTACTTGTACTTCCAAAATTCGATAATAGAATACAAAAACACTTGTCTTAGAGAAAATCGCTCCGAGGAGCGAACGTGTTCGAACACGAAATAATGCTCTAGGCAACCGTTCACTGCTTCGCACGCTCGTACGCCGTTTATACCAAGCGAGCGAGCGTTCTTAGAATATTTCATAGAACTTCCGCGAACAAAGATAGCACGACGTAAAACGTCAAACTATCTTTGGTCCTATGTAAACATAGGGTACACCAGAGATAGTTTGATAGTGGGGGTAGGATGAGTATTCGCTCGTTTTGTCTAAAACCTTAAAAAGCTCCTATTTTTTCTTGATTGTGCCTCATTCATCCCTATGGGTCTAATGTCTAACTGCACCATCTGTACCACTGAAGAGCAAATTACTACATTCTGTATATACTTACTAGGTACTTAGGAAAACAACACTTGCATAATAAAACGTTTATTACGAATATTTAAATTGTACCTATAATTTCATGACCTTTAACACAAAACAGATAATAAAAATTATCTAAATATTTTGTTGTTTATACAATAAAATTATGATCATCTCATAAAATACTGTTTTAAACTTACTAATTATCTCATCATGATTTGTTTATTTTAAACATAGTCTGACGATAAACAGCTTACTAAAAAATTGTGATTAAAAAATATAATCTCAGAATAATAGTTTTCACTTATTTAAAAATAAATTAAATAAATAAAAACCCCTGTTGTGGATTTACATTTCTGCACAGACACTAAACACTCTACACAGCCACATAATTAAATTGCTTGACCCATTTATCTTAAATTAAAATAAATAAGGTGAATATTTCTATCATTGGTCTGAGTGAGCAAAAAAAAAAACAAACAAAATACATCGAAAAATAAGTAAACTATAGTTTCATATTTTGCAAGTATTTTCTATAGGTACTTATCAAACAAATAATGAGGTATGCTATATAACGCAAAAATACCTATTTCAACATTTTAATGAAAAATGGCAACACTAAATAAAGTAGCTACATAAAAAACTCGATACACTGAACGTAACTTACCAAAATAAAGTCTATAAATTGTCATAATTTCTTTACAAAACGGACTAAAAAGCAAAGCCGTATAACAATCTACATATAACAAGAGAACATTTCAACCCCTATTGATTACATAGCGACCAATACGAACACGCGCAAAATACCGAGCCTAAATTACATAGAAATTCATTTATTCACAATTGCTCGGTATACAACGTGTAACATAATGTCCCTATAAGCCCGAAAGGGATGTATTCAGACCGAGCACTTGAATACATTGACGTGTGCAAAAGTTCAATACATCATATTTGAAATTCCAATACAATTAAAAACAAATTATTTCATGAGAAATTTGTGACAACCCTATGTGTTTGTTTACCATTTGCGTAGGTAACAAACACACGCGCACCCTCCTATCGCGTCGGACCCACACATACGCAGACAATTGAACGCGCGGCAAGTTTCAAAAAGTACCTAGGTGTAATCACCAAAGTTTTCGTAAGAATTTGCAATTTTTTTTAATTCTACGTAGAAATTAAAGTCGAAGATTAAAATCACGATATCTTTCACACATAAAAAAACAACTACCTACCTACATCTACCTAGGTAGTTACCTAAGGACCTAGGTACAGGAAAAGTTAAGTTATACCTTTTCTCCCTTCTTCTTGGTTGGCTCGGAACACGGCTAATTGACATGGTAGGTATTAGGTAGGTATGTAGGTACCTAGGTTGGTATTACTGGTACACATTCACATTCACAATCACAAAATTATTTTTGTCATTTTTTATTAGTAAGCTAGGTACTAATGGGGTACCTACTAGGTAGGGTGATAGGTTAGGTACCTACCATCATACCTACCTATCACTGAATTTTATCACTGTTGACACACACAGTAGGTACTCGGTATCCATCAAAGGGAAGTAGGTACAACACACCACCGAATTCCCGGTCTTCCCTCACTGGTGCGCCGGTGGAAAGATCCCGTCGAGAGAAGACGGTTCACCAATCCCAGAAAATAGCCCGTAAGATGGCAATGGCCGCCCTGGATAACGCTCTCTGTAGAGCTGACGCGCCGCTACTAAGCTATTAATTATTTGGTGCTGCTCCAACACACACACACAACACCATATCATAATACTCACCGTTTGAGTACAAAGCCGACATCGTATCGTTAATTAGTTACGCGAACCGAGAGATTGCTTGTTGCAGTTGTTGCAAGGAACGAATGCTAATTGCGACTGATAAAAACCGATCTGTTTTGCGACCAAAAGTAGGTACCTATTGCCGAAAGCCGAATTTTTAGGGTTCCTTGTCTGGGGTAACCCACTAAATACCGATTGGAAAAAAAAAGGAAAAAAACTTCACCATACATCTACTACTACTACTACTACTACTACTACTACTACTACTACTACTACTACTACTACTGTCGTCGTGTCCGTGTCGCTAGCTCTTTTGAACCAGTGTGGTGGAAGGATTAGAGTGCACCTTGAAGGTTCCTTTCGTACACTTTGACACACGTCTATGACATGCCTGGTTTCCTCACGAGGTTTTCCTTCACCGTTTGAGAGCATTGATATTGCACACATAAATTTCGAATCGAAAAATCCATAGATTCGAACTCACGACTTAAGGATGGGAAGGCGGGGTTCATACCAATATGCTACCATGTGCTCCATCCCCATTTGCTACTAGGTACCTACCTACTTACATAATAACCTACCAACAATTACGTAGTTCAATCAAGAAAAGTAAAAAACAAATAAACCTACGGAACCAATTTGATTTTATTAAACAAACGCTTGCGGTGCGGTGTCGGTTGACGGTTGCGGATTTTGAATTTAGCAAAGGCACCGACAGCCAATTAGGGCGAGGTGTCATCCCACTAGTTGTTGTTGTTGTTTCAATGCAACCAATGACAAATAGGCTGTTCACGATGAAAATGAAGATTAGTAAGACAGATAAGTCACAACCTTTGACTTTAGTGCCCAAGTAGGTAGGTACAAAATTGCATTGAAAAATGCTCCAATGAATATTGGAATAATACATCGTTGGAAAAACTAAAGTGGAATAGGGTCACGGCTTTATCCTCAGGCACGGTAGACCTCTTCTCATACTTCTTGTTACCTACTCAAGATGCTTTTAAGGCCCGAGTAGGTAGTTACAAAATTGAGTAGGTATCACGGCTTTATCCTCAGGCACGGTAGACATCCTCTCATACTCCTTGGCACCCACTGAGGATACCTTTAAGGCCCGAGTAGGTAGATACAAAATTGAGTAGGTAAGGTACCTATCTCCAATACTAGGTACTTAACAAAGAGATCTGAAAGGATGTTTACGGTGCCTAGGGATTTTAGTCGTGATGTGACCTTACATTTTAATTACCAATAAATACCAAGGTACCACTAGGCCTTAATAAAAAATAGAAATTACTTATTAAGCCACCTCGTTATTAGGTAAGTAGGTAGGCATTTTACTAATGGTGTCTGTTCTGTTACCTGTTTCATCTAGAGTTCACACTTAAAGGTCAAAAAACAGCTGTAAATAGGGATGCCTCATGTTGTGTCAAGTTACGTATTGGAGCAAAGTTTAAGAGACATTTCATGAATGAAAACCTTTGAAATTTTAAAAGTCGTTGAACAAACGTTGTTCGCAATGACGTATAGAACACCCCCGTTTCGGGCTTATAGGGACATTATGTTACACGTTGTATAGAGGCCTCCTTTAGAGCTTCTCAAATTCTACGTTTACAATTTTAGATAACATTTTCGGAGTCGATTTCTCCTTGTTCTACAGACAAATACATTCCCTCCTCCTCGTATGTAGAGTCGTGTTTTGCCAGAATACGAAGCAGGGGGCGAAGCCGCATCCACCACTGTTGTTTCGGTATTCTCTGACTGAAAAATAATAATATTTAAATAAATAATATTTACTTTTCTGCTGGACAGGGAGTAAAGAAAAACATAGAATGCGTCCAGCTGCTTCTCTCCCTAAGCATATCGTAATAGTCGACTAAGGGATAGTATCCTCTCCAACGTGATGGACTATTTATATGGGCGATGGGCTGATCACCTGTCACCATGGTTCACCATATCCATCTTAGGATTTTTAATCAGAAGGCTGCAAGTTTTCTTATGTTTACTTGTGGCTTTGCCCACCCCATTAGGGATATGGGCGTGATAATATGTATGTATGTATATTTAAATAATAGTTAGAAATCTTGAAGAGGTGCAGCTATAGACCAGTGTTTCCCAAACATTGTTCTGCCATGACCCGGTAATTTTCACACTGCCCCTTCGTGACCCACTAAATACTTTTTAACCCAAGCTGGTTCCATTAAGTACAATAATACCCATTTATATTAATAGTAAAAATGTTTTATTAATACTACATATTGTGGTATCGCCTATTTAGTTGATCGATAGTAGGTATTACCTTTAAAACAAGTCGGAAATGTTGCGAACCGGTATTTTATTTTGAAGCAAATGGGAAACGCTCCTATAGATTCTTGAGTCAGTGTTTCCATGCCTAAACTATTTTTAGAACACGTAAATCTGTAATATCTGTCTGTACAAAGCACAAAAAAATTGTCTCATTGAAAAAGGGGATAATGATATCAAAACTGAGAGCATTTTTTCATTTCTGTGGCAAAGGGTATGAACTAATTACAAGTTTCATTATATTATTCATGTGATCACCAATCGCAAAACGTATCGATCACGGCATAGCATCAACCAATGGGACTCACGCGAAGTTAGTTTGCGACTTCAGATCCTCCAGCGGCGAGAACTTGTACTGGCGTTGGACGACGCCGAGCAGACAAGCCGTGTCGGGCGAGTTACTGGGCCCCTTCTTAGAAGCCTCGACAAGCCAATGCAGGCATTTAGCGGCCATCTTGGTCCCCATGTTGCGGTCGAAGGGAGTGGGCGACCCGCCTTGTTGCATGTGACCTGTATTCACAATAAAATTATAAACATAGCTAAATATGTGTATAAGCTTTTGGGGGCGGTATTGAGACTAATGTTTGACAGCTGTTGACAAGAAGGTAAAATGGCTCCATTCCGTTGGCATAGTATCGAAATATTCATAATGAAGATGTCGAAATTATAAAACTATTACTAAGTACTTAAGTGACAGTGGCTGCTATGAACTATTTTACTGTCAAATCAGAGTAGGAGTATTCGAAATTAACAGATTTTTTCACCTATTTCCCGTCTGGTGTACATAATCCAGGCCTGCTATGAGACATCTCCTTTATTTCAAATATTACAATTCATATCAGAGGTGGAACCTTGGTGGGAACAAATACACACACACACACACACACAAACTTTCACATTTATATTATTTGTTTGATTAATCTATATCTAATAGCTGCACATAATGAGCTAGAAAGAACTACTTGATTGATCTTTCGAGCCGGATACATTTACTATTGTAAGTAAGTTCGCATGAGCTAGTGGCTAACTCTTGTGACGGAGTTTTTAGCCGCCTAGATTTTATTTTTATTTTTTTATTAAAGGTCTCTGTCATGGCTTAACGACTTAAAAGCCAGGACCGACAATTTAACGTGCAATTTATTTACTGTCGTAAATGCATAATTATCACTCTCTATATACAATATGTACAATAGTAGTTTGTACAAAGTCGTTCATCATTATATTGGGGAGGCCTATGCGCAGTATAGGCTTCCATAGGCGATGTCGATGATAGTCAAACTCACCCAGAACATTACTCCTAGCGGTAAACAGCCCCTTTCCCTCCTCAGAGTACAAGCGGTAAATAAAGTCAGTGTTGTAGTTGTCATTCGCTTTCTCGTTTCTCAGGATGAGACCGCGTTGGATGCCGCCCGTCATCTTAGAAGCCATGTGGTATACATCTTGTTGCAGATCTTTGATGGAGAACTTTTCTTCGTAGATATAGGCGGCGTCAGCACCGCCGGCAAGACCTTGGGGGGAAATTAACTTTAGTCTGTTTGGATAAAGTTGAAAATTGCAAGGATACAAATACACTTTATTATCAAAGGCTTTTTAACTGTTAATTGACTTGTTTCTTGTACTCAGATACTTGGATGAGATAGTTCATGGTTTTCAAGTATAACACAATTGTCTTATTTAAAGGTAGAAAAAAATAGTTACCAGCCAAAGTAGCGAGGTATCCACAGAAACCACCCATGGTTTCAATCACGAACACTCTGCGTTTAGTACCCTGAAAACATAAACATTCTTCTTAAGAGATACTATAATACGAACTTCAATTAATTATTAATGTGGTACATATGTTACTCGTATCATCATCATCATTTTCCTTCCCTCATCCCACTTGATGGAGTCGGCACATCATGTTTCCCTCCTCCATTTTCTCCTATCGCTCGTCATCTCCACACTCACTCCTTTCACACTCATATCCTCTTTCACACAATTTCACAGGTACCACGCGAGCGAGGTAACGGGCGGCAGCTAGTAGGAAGTAGGATTAGTAGGACTAGGATAAAATAGTTGTCACCTGAGCAGACTGTCGGATACGGTCGCATATCTCGGTGATCTCATTGAGAGCGGTGTCGGCGCCGAGGGAGAAGTCGGTCCCGGGCACGTTGTTACTGATGGTCGAGGGAATCACTACCAGAGGCAGGCAGAACTCGGGGAACTGAGGCCGAGATTCGTACAGCTCTAAGCCAGCTTGGTACGCCTGGAAAGAAAAAAATCAATCAAGTATTACAGTACATGTACATAAATGTTTCTTGTATTGTACCCAATTTTATTTTATTTTTATTATTTGTTGTTATTACTAAAAAAAACTCTAAAAATTTCAACACTCTACCTATTAGGTACTAGTAACTAGACTTTGTCCGCATAGAGTTTTTTATCTTACAAACTTATCTTCCCGCTGCGTCCTCTAGGAGTTGAATTTCGAGAACTCCTTTATTTGAGCATCCCTACACTATGAGAGGAATATACCCTCCAAGGTTTTCATGTTTCTAAGATTTCTAGTAATATAAGAAAATACCTCAAATCCGCCGATAATAAGCAGACCCTGGATATTGAACTGCTTGATGCGAGCCGCGATTTCTTTCTTCTTGTCTCCAGGGAGAGTTCTCTTAGTGCCGAGGAAAGCGCCACCCTGCGCCACCCAACCAGTCACGTCCGACCTGTTATAATATAGCGAAAGTATGTATTACGAGGAATTTAGAAATTTTCTATGATATTTCTGGTCCATATTATTAATACTACTACGAGTACAAAGTTGTGTCACTAGTTATTTCGAACCAATAAATGCGCCAAAGGATTGAACAAAGAAGCTCTTACGTCTTTACAAATTTACTCATTATTAAGGTAATTTTTAGTATATATATCATCGTAAATTTGTATGCTAATAGGCAGAATCTGAAGCTAATACCTGTTTTGACATCTACATAATATGTATCGTGTTGGTTGTATTGGAAAATCCTAAAACACATGTTCATTTGTTTTGCATTTATTACCGAGTTATATGCAGAGTTTCAAGCAAATCGCACTACGCGTTAAAAAGTTCCATACAAATGTTTTCATCCCTTTAGGGGTTGAATTTCGAAAAATCCCGGTTTTGCTATAAAAGAAAGCTACTTTCCAAATTTCAGCTATCCAGCTCAGTAGTTTGACCTGTGTGTTAATTGCAAGAGGAAAGGTATCAAAAAGAAGAAGAAATAGATAATAATGATTAAAATGTAACATACCACTCCATCTTGACGATGTTCCCGCTGATGAAGCCCTCCATGCCGTCGTGTATGCCGAGCACGGTGTCTCCGCGGTAGATGCAGTTGCGTACGAAGGAGCGCACGGCCGCGTTCATGCCGCAAGCTGGCGCGCCGACGTGCATCACTGCTAGTGTCAGACCTTCCTATATAAAACACAACTTTTACTGATACTACTAGTGTGGTGAAAGGATCTGAAGCGCGCCTTAAAGGCTCCTTGTGTACTTCGTAAGAAGTACATGTGTATGTAATTGAACTATTTTAGGTTCTGTGGTTAAAGGTTCTGTGGTGAAAGGTTCTACGACATGCCGGTTTCCTCCCTATTTTTTTTCTTCACGCTCGCAAATCTGGTGAATGCTAGGTCCCAGGTGGTCGTTAGTGGATGTCGGTAGAACAAAGTCGAATCCGCTTGTTACAAACACAGGGGTTGCACAGTGATCTACTATGTTAAAATTTAAGCTAAATTTTTAGCATTATTATGGCAAAATTTGTCCGCAGCCTTGATCCCACTGGGGCATTACAACGTCACAGAATCGTTATGTATTTACCAGTAAAAAAACATACATACGTGATAATAATAATATTATCACGCCCGTATTCCTAATGGGATGGACAGAGCCACAAGTAAACAAAAGAAAACTTGCAGTCACTTCTGTTTTAAATTCCTAAGATGGATATGGTGAAACGTGGTGACAGGTGATCAGCCCATCGCCCATATAGGTGGTCCATCATATTGGAGAGGATACTATCCCTTAGTCGACTTTTACGACATGCTCGGGGAGAAAAGCAGCTGGACGCATTCTGTGCTTTTTCTTTACTCCCAGCCCAGCAGAGAAGTGATAGCAATACAAGTAAGTAGTAATGTAAGTATGCTTACAGAAGGACGACCTTCCGCATCAAAAGCTTCCTTCGGCGGCTTCAGACGAGTCAACATCTTGTATGTCTCGAGGTTGCGAGCGAAGCTGCGCCCGCGGAGTTGAACCGCCAAGTCCCAGTTTTTATCAGCCATTGCCTGTTAAAAGAAATTGTTGACTAACTTTGGAAGTTTGATTAAGGCCCATGAATTCGAATTTGAATTTCCGATCCCAAATTGGAATTGCATTCTATGACTTGGCGTTATTTTGTGAGTTATGTGAAGAGAAATACCTGAGCAACGGCCTTAGTGCGGTGTACGCACTCCATAAGCGGCAGGCGGACGGCCTGGTTTCCGTCGAGGGTCACTACGCAGGCTTCCGTCTCAGGAGTAGCTTCCATCAGTGCCATAACGGCCGCAGCGCCCATACGACATCCCTGAAATACGGTCATTTATTTCAACTTCACAAGTTGGTACGTTTTATGTACCTGCTTGGTTATTGTATTGAAGAGATTAAAGTGTACGGCCTGAGTGCCCGCTCAAATCAACTGTCCGGCGCCAGTGGGGCGGGGGGCTTTCTGATAAACACATGGAGGCGCTTAGTCGTGTCTTAGTGTTTTTGCAGTGGTGATATAATTACAGAAATACAGAATTAACCAGAAATATGGTTATCTTCTCATTCTTTATATAAGAATAGAATAGTAAACGCGAGAACAATATCGTACGATGCAGACGCCATGATAAAAACGTGAGCGGGCCCTGTCAACGCTGAGCTGAACATATACTGAGGCCACTCAGTGAACGCGCTCTTGACCGCTCAAACGCCCCGCTGATCGCCCCGCCGAATGCATTCCCACTCAGGCCGTACACTAAGCAAAATTCCTCACCAGAATCCTATCAAAGGCGGACGGAGAACCTCCCCTCTGCACGTGTCCGAGCACGGTGATGCGGGTGTCTTGTTGCAGCTTGTCTACCACCACCTTCTTCACGAGCTCGGCGGTAATGGGCTTACCTTCCCGGTCTATAGCGCCTTCGGCCACGATTATGATGTTCAGGCGCTGACCTGACTTCCTCTCCTAGAGAAAGAGATAGTTAGAAATTGGAACTGCCAGTTTGATTCCTTTTCAGATTAGGTTTTTTTTACATACTTACCTATTTATGAAATCTTAATTCAACGTGGGATTGTCATGCTAGACCTTGTATTACAAGCTTTGACTTTCATACTGTACTGATGGATCTAGTTAGTGATTAACACAAATTGATTTGAGATGTCTATTATGACTAGGAATTACATAATTGTATACTTTGGAACATGCCACGATATTTCAGAGTGTGGTATAAAGTATAGTCCAATTAATTAAAAATATCATGCAAAGGTAAGTCTTTAAAGAATGTGATGGTTATATTTGCAAACAGCTATACTAGATTTATATAACATGCAGGAGATAGCAGACAATGTACAGAAGAAATTTATAAGCCCATTAATAACACACAATCAAAACTAGTTTAGTGTGGGGTGAACCACATAACATTGAGCCAATTTACCAATTGACACTGTTGAGCATCTAATGTAGTCTATTTAAATAAATTGCTTTTCCAACTTCACATAACAAGCAGCATAATATACTAAAGCTGATCTACATAGCAATACCTATTGTTTTTATTGTGTGTTACAAATAAATGCAGAGCCACTCAATCAAGCCTGCGTACCTGTTGCAATCTTTTGCAAAGTTTGTCAACCCAATTATTGGGAACAGGGTCCTCGGGAATGAATACTTGGTCTGCCTCACTCGCCAGAGCGGCCACCAATGCCAGGTAACTGCAACAAGCGGGGCCCCGGCATGACGTCACATGCAAATGCGCCCTCTTACAGATAGCGACAATGATATGACAAAACAATTTTAAAACTTTGGAAACAAGTCATTGAAACGCCAATGGAATCTGCCAATTCGAAACATGAACGAATAAAGTGATCCTGCTCCCACATTATAATACGTTAAGTTCTTGCCTCTGCTAATTTTGCACACATCTTTTGCTCCCAATTGAGAGGCGCTGGGTCTTCGCAAATAAAGCTATAAGTAGCGTCCGTACATAGGGCGGTGTAAACTGCAAGAAAACTAAAGGGATACTTGAGTTATAGGATATATGGCTTGTTGCAAGGATACTAGCTTTCAACTCAACGTACAAAGTGTAAGGTTAGACGTAAATCGGATGGAGGCTTGCCTGTTCTAACTTATCACATAGTTTTCCTGGCCAATCAACTGATGGTGGTGCCTCGGGTAAAAATACAAAATCCGCTTCAGAAGCCAGAGCCGTGACCAGGGCAAGATATCTAAATAAGTAAACATCCATTACAAAAAGTAAATCTGAATTGGCATGCATCCATTTTCACCACAATTACTGTTGACATCATAGCTGTTACTTTATTTTAAATAAAAGTTTAAAATAATTTTTGTATGTATTATCTAGATATTAAATTTGTTTTGTAAAGATTTTTTTTTTCAAGAATTCTTACCCACAATGCCTTCCCATGACCTCCATAATGAATGTCCTTTGATGGGAGTATGCTGTGCTCACAATTGCATCAATTGCTTCAATGATACGGTGCAAGGCAGAGTCAG